>QXTE01000016.1:10278848-10512899 GCA_003942145.1 Platysternon megacephalum | reverse complement strand
CCCCCCCCCCCCCCCCAATTGGTTGGTGACTTTCTGATCTGATGATCTAGGCGCCTCGTTTTAAACCCCACCCGGATCTAGAGCTGTATAAAAGCAAGGAGCGTTTCTGAACCAAAGATGGTTGGCTGGGTTGATTGTACATAGGGAACAATGCTGCTTTTTTTTTTTTTTTAAACGCTGCATTTATTTTCTTACCTGGTGACTTTATGAACGTGGGCTGGGCCTTGGGACGTCCAAGCCACTCGCCCTGCCTGGCTGGGGATGCCTCCTCCATGGCCTCACACTGCACATTCCTTAATGTAAAGCTTTAATGGCCTCAGACAGGCAGGGAAGTCTCTCCACCAAAGGGGACAGTCCAGGGGAACGGGGCCAATGCGTCCCAGGCTCCAGGGGTTGGGGTTCGCCCGTGTTTCTAGGTTGGGTCTGTAGACTGTTCCCATAGCTGGTATCCCTCCTCCTCCCTCACCCACTGATGGACTCATTCAGGGGCATCTCTGATCGCTTCTGGCATGTAGTACAGCCTCCTGCGCCCATCTACCCCCTGGGCTGTCCCGTCCCCACCCCTGGGCTGCTGCTGGGCTGCTTTCCTCCCGCGCTGGGTGGGAGAATCTCCTGGAACCGGCTCTTGCTACGCTTCCTCCCCCCCCCGGTCCTGGGAGTCTGGGTCTAATTCTCCTGGGCTGCAAAGCTTTGCTCCCACGCTGTGTGTTCAGGGCAGGGCTCCTAGGTGGTTAGTGGCCAGGGGCGATCCTCGGGGCTGTCGCATAGAACAGCTGCTGCTTTGGGGCCGTGTATTTAAAATGGGGGCCAGCGGGAGGCGGGGCTGCAGGCATGGGGGAGGGGATGAGGGCCGGGGCTGTCCATTCTGGAGCAGGCGGAAAGCCTTCAGTTCTTGAGACCCCTGTGGGTGCTGCGTCTCCTGTCGAGGGCGCTGCAGGGCGTGCTGCGAGCATGGCTTTAAGGGCACCTGCCACCTAGCGCGCCCTGGTGCCTGCCTTCCTCCAGTAGCACTTAGCCAGCCCCGGCGGCGCGCTCTGCGCTGTGCCCCGCGCTGTGCCTTTTAGCCACACGGTGTCTGCCTGCGCAAACGGCGGCGTCCTGCCTTTCTGCCTTCAGTAAACGCTCTGTGTGTCCAGTGACTTGGTGGGCCTGGCCGGGGCGCCTGCCTCAACCCAGCCTGCTCCATATGTGAATCCATTCCGCCATCCACCTAGCGAGCCTCCCACCCGCCCAGCCCGTTCTCAGGGCTGGGGCCAGGGGCCGGGCGGGCGGCGTGGTTTTCCTCTGACGTGCAATATCGGTCTGACGCAGGGCTCTCTGCAGCTCATGGCCTCTGAGCGCCCAGAGGCAGGGAGTCCACAGGAACGTGGCTGTCTCTGGGGGCGTGTGCAAAGCTCTGCCTCCGGGGGAATAATTAAGCAATGAAAATTCTCTCTTGTATAAAACACCTGTAAAGAAGATCTTTTTTTCATGACTCTTCTAATAAATTAATGTTTAATTTTTAGTGATTTTCATTGACCTTGGACCCTTCTACCCTCCTTCTCTAGAAGCTTCCAGTCAAAGACCTCAAAGCAGCACTTCCCAATGGCCCAACCCACCGCCTTGCAGGTAGATAAGTACTATCCTCCTTCTGCAGATGGGGAAACCGAGTCACCCTGGTTGCACTTTGCCAAATGCTAACATGGGGAGTCAGCAACAGGGCTGGTGCTAGGACCTCCTCACTCCTCTTCTGTGCTCTCGCTACTGCAGACCTTCTTCCCTTTAATATCCACAACCAGATGGGCTGGCTGGGGGGTTGCATCTTTTATCTTGCTTCTTCCCTACCTCTGGAATTGGAGCACTGCGCTGAGCTGCGCCACCAAGGGCTGTGGATGCACTGAAGATGAGCAGTAACCGAGAGCATCCTTGTCATGCGGCAGCAGAACCTAGCAGCGCAAACCCAAAGCTAATAGCCGTCTCAGGCCCTTCCGCTTGGTGTTTGCAGAGCCCACTGTCAGGTCTGTAGGGGGTAGTCCTGAGACCAGGGACATTCCCGAAGGATGGAGGAGGCAGGACTCACTTGTAAGGGTCAGGGGACGCTGATGTTCATGGCAGGTGGGCGAGGCATCAGAGCACTGTCCTGGAGGTAGATGGAGTTCCAGCCAGCAGATGGCAGTGCACATCCACATGTGGGGTCTCTCACATGCTAGGTGGGCAGACTGATGCTCAGAAACTAGTGGCCGTCTGCACCCTCCCTAAATTGGGTTTAGGAGAAGGACGGAACTACTTTTAGCATGATCCCTAATTTTCATGGCAGGCAGCCCTGCCTCTCCAAAGGAACACAACAAGCTCTTTGGAGTCTGTCTCCAATCGTCTGGCGCTTAAATTCATCCTGGCTGTAGAAAGTTGGCTACATGGTATGTGGGGAGTTAGGCAGACGCTGCACAGGGTTATTACTTGTGATCTACCAGCCTCAACCGAGAGCATGGCCCCATTGTGCCAGGCGCTGTACTCATCTGGAATCAGACAGTCCCTGCCGCAAGGTGTTTACAGGCCAAACACCCAAGACTGAAGATGGCTGGGAGAGGATCGTTAGCCTCACTTTACCGGTGGGGAGCTGAGGTCCCGAGAGGTTCAGTGACTTGTCCACACTCACACAGGGAATCTACAGCAGGGCCAAGAACTGAGCCCAGCTCTGCATCCCAGCCCCGAGCCTCCCTTAGCCATGCCACCGTCATCCCGGAGTGCACAATATACCCTCTCTTCTCCCCTCCCTGGACAGCTCGTCTCTCTGTGGCGGGGGGAGATAGTGGAACCCCCAGCTTCATGGGGCTATTCTGTCTCGCTGCGGGCCAGCAGAGTTTCCAAGGGCGTATCCCCCCCCCCCGCCTGGTGCACCTGTCTCGTTCTGCTGCTGTCGGGTGTGACAATGCCAAACTGGCCTGCTCAAAGAGAGGTGAAAGGGACTTGCTCTCCCGACAGGGCTCAGTTGAGCTGAGGAGCTCAAACGGAAGAGCCAGTATGTTCATATCGGCCTTCTGCCCCCAGGCGGGGCTGTCGTTCTGATGATATGCTCAATCCTGGCTGTCCTGTAATAGAATCCAGGGCCCCATGTTCAATCCTGGCTGTCCTGTAATAGAATCCAGGGCCCCTGAGTCCCACTCCAGTGGCCTGTCTCCACAGATCGTTTTGACCCCGATTCTGCCAAAGTGGGTGTGGCCGACAGGGAGTTGTCTGCAGCAGACTCCACTGTAGTGGAGTTACATAAATCAAGCAGCTGCCGTACCAGGGAAGACCAAAGCTCAAGGCCTGGCAGCAGGCACTTGTTCTAATGTACCGGGGCCTTGGCGTCTAAACCTTGTAGTAAAGCATCGTAGATTGCTGGAGGAGTCGTAGCAATAACCTTTTTCTGCTGCAAGTCTCTCTTGGGGCTGTATCAGTTGAATAGAGAAGAATGGGTGTGTCTTAAGCTCTGTGTCTCAAAGCCTGTTTTAAAATGTTTAATTTAAGCCTCTCGGTGCCTCTGTGACACAGGAACTACAGATGGGGAAACTGAGGCACAGAAGGGCAATGACCGGTTCACCCAGTGTGTCAGTGGGAACGGAGCCCAGGAGGCCTGACTCCTAGTTCTGTGCTTAGCCACAAGGCCAGCCAGAGACTGAAAGGAAAAGAGTGGGTCCAACTGAGCAATCAGGGACCAGAGAGGTGGAGTCAAGGGGAGTCTTGCCCCTGTCCTCACGGAGTGCCAGAGCAGGTCCTCGATCCTTCCCCAAGGCTCTGGTGACTTCACATCACTCTGGCTGTGCTCGGGGAGTGGCATGAAGCCGGGTGGGACCCTGCTCTGGGCACTGGACTCTTTCTTCTCTCTTCCCCCCTTCCCCCACGCGCCCTGGCAGCCTCCTGGCTGCTCTCTCCCTTTTGGTTTTGGTTTGGGTCACGGCACTGGGGCTTTGGTTACTCCACCGGTTTCCCAGGCGTTGCACCCAGCCTCCCTTTTAGGAAGGTGCCCTGACTCGTATGCCCTGGGGTGGGGCGGCCTCTGGAATCTGCAAGCAGCCAGGCCTGGCTGTTCACAGGGAGGCTGCTTGTATCTCATGGGCTTAGCAGGAGGGCTGGCCAGACAGCTTGCTGGCTCCAGGCCCGGCTGCCCCCTAGGATCTGCAGCGACAGACAGGCGCTATTCACTACCCTAGCCTCATGCCCCACCCAGCTGCCTGTGTGATCATCTCTCTCCCCATTTGCACAATGAAGGGGAAGGGCAGACTCTCGTTGAGTCCAGTGTTAAACAAGAGGGTGCCAGCTCCCTAAAGAATGAGCAACAACTTGCCCTCGTGCACTTCAGATTCAAGGAGGAGGTGCTGGGTCAGAAGCAGGTGGCTTCTACGAAGCCTGGACAGAACCTGCGTGATGGAGGAGCATGGTTCTGGGTCGATCTCTGCACAGCTGTTGTACGGACCGTGCCTACCCCCACAGCTTAACTGCACAGGACCGTCTGCTCCCCTGGGCGTGGCGCCATGAGAACTAGCTCTTCCTAATGAGCGTCAAGCGTTCTCTGCCACCCGATACTGGCCCCAGCAGGCGCCCGCTGGCTTTGTTTGTATGGAGCATATGTGAAACAGTGGAGGATTCTTGGGACGATGTCTCTTTAAATAGATACTAATGGGGGGGAGGGTATAGAGAAGCAGTGTCAGTGTGCTCGTGCACACTTTTCAGCTGGGGGGGCTGTTGTCACTGACTTAGCACTCCTGCTCCACTGCAGCCCCCTAAGGAAATCAAGTTGCATATAGCTGAAATGTACCCACTTCTGGGGGCAACTGGGCAGCTGTTTAATAGCACACAGCAACGCTGCCCAACAATTTAGGCTAGGCAGTGAAACGGATACGCTTAAACTCTGCCGTCAGAGCCTTTGCAAGCAGATGCCGCTGTCGGCATGAGGTCCCCCGGCACTCGTTTGGCGAGAGCAGGGCACCCCTTTCTGAAGGAATATCCCCACCGTGAGTGGGGCTGGTGGTCTCCCATTCAAATAGTAAACGAGCCTGCCCCCGGTTCGCTGATGGAGCTCACGATCTCCCAGCAGGAGTTGGCATAGTTGCAGGCTCAAACAGCTCTCCTCCTAGCAACCCTACAAGCCCTGGGCGAGGCATAGGACACTGAACAGGAGGAGGACGCTGACCCGGTCTGCCTTATTAAAATAATTAGCTCTAATTGCGCTGATGAATGTTGAGCTTCCCTGCTGGAGGTCTCTGGCATGGCTTTAATTGAATCTCCTCCTCTGTGACATGAGCCCACTATGACAGGAGTCAGCAGTCCCCAGGGAGGAGGAGCAGCTGGCCTGGGAATGGCTGGCTTGTTCATGGTGCGTCCTGACCACTGGGTTCCACTTCCCTGTGCCTTTACCCTCTCTTCCCATATAGTGCCTCTGTCCCGTGCTAGGCGCTGTACAAGCACAGAACAAAAAGTCCCTTCCCCAAAGAGCTTACAATCTGAGTAAGACACGTGTGGGTCATAGGCCCTATACTGCTAATTGCCTGGGGAGATTCTCCTTTGGGTCAAGCGGCGGACCCGTGTGTGAGCGTGAGTTTTCATGCCAACAGCAGGGCCAGTTTGGAGCAGCCGTGGTGTGTGGCAGAGAGAACCAGGAGTTTCCTAGCCGGCTCCAGGCTTGTTACGATGGCTTTGGAGCAAAGCGCTCAGGCTGTGGGACGGGAAGTTGCCATGGCCAGAGGTCCAGGGCTCTATGATGGTCAGGGCCTCCCTCCTCTGCTCCTGGGGACCTAGATCCCCCACTATGCCGCTGGGGAAGCTGGGACACAGAGAAGCAGAGACCTGCGCAGCAAGTACAACATGGCCGCTCCAGCTGTCAGGCCCGGGCCAGTCCTGCTGGGCTCCTGGTTCAAGGGCCCCGGGAGCAGGTGGCTAAGGGAGGGGTGAGGTGGCTGATGGCCAGACCAGTCCCAGGAGGCTCCATTCAGCCTGTGGTCCCGACTCCCCTTCGCTTGGGCCCGGCCTTTCTAAAGTGGCTGCTAGTTTGGGCTACCTCAGCCTTTGGGGGCCCAACCTGAGCTGCGTAGGGCCTGGTTCTCAGTGGTGCTGAGGCCTGTATTCAGGGGGGCCCAGCCCCTTCCATGGTCTGAGGTGGCTCAAGCAGAGAACCAGGAAATGTGAGACTCCCCCCAAATTGGTGGCCAGACTTGGAAAATTCTGGTTCTAGTCTCTAAGCAGCCACCGAGCTGGGTTCTGGGGGCGCATTGGCCGCTGGGACGGTGGGCCCTGGGGTGCCCTGACCCCGCAGCTCTGGGATGCAGGAGGCAGGGACGCTGTGCTAGGTAGATGCGCTCTGTTGCAGGGCAGCGGGCAGGCTGGATGGGCAGTCACTGCGAGCCTCTGCCCCACTGTATGGCTGGCCCAGTGCCCCGCTGCCAGGGGGGAAGGTGAGGGGGTTGGTTTGTGCAGTGCAAGCACCTCCCTCCAGCGCTTGGGAAGAACCGCACCAGGTGGGCACGTGGCGCATGGAAACGCACACAAACCCGGGCTGTTTGCTCTGCCAGGGGCAGGCTGAGATCGTTCGCTGGCACGTCTAATCTCCTGCCCTCTTCAACTTTATTTTCCATCCCTTGCATGTTAAAGGGCCAGCGGCAGCTTGGTGTGGATCTCGAATTCAAGGCGCAGCCTGATTTATTTTTTTTTTCCACCTCACAACCAGAAACCGAGGCAGACGCCCAGCGCTTGGTGTGGTGCAAGCCGGGGGTACTGGGCTGATAGCGCAGGTATTGATGGCAAGGGACGTCTCACATCCCAACCCCCCAGCAGATCAGACCTCCCTGCTCTACGGGGAACCGCTCTCCTGCTACAGGAAAATCTTCCACGGGGGGCCTGAGGGGGTTCTGTTGCTCAGCCACATCCTCCCTGTAGCCCTTAGGGGTCTGGTATGTTAACTCTGTATTCACACGCTAGGCAAAAGAAGCCAGTGGTGGCTGCGGGAGCTCCTGGCTCGGTGCTTGGGAGAGGTGTGTATGACGGGTTGAGCCAGCTGGGGGCGGGTGACCTGTTGCAATGAAGGGGGCAGAGCAGGGTGGTAAAGCTATAGCATAGCACGCCAAGCCTGCCCTGTTGCAGAGAGAGGGGTCCCGGCCCTGGGGAGTGCAGCTCTCAAAAGGCTGGCATTGCAAACCTGGTTCTCAGGCCCCTGCTCCCTCTGCCGAGATGTGTGGGGGCAGGAGCCACCCCGTGGAAAGCCGGTTTCCTCCTTCCCTTGGCTTGAGTGTGGCTGGGTCAGGACAAGTCACTAAAATATGCCCAGTGCTTCACCCTATGCCAGAAATACAGGCCAGGAGCCGCGGATGCTGCCATCACCGGCACAGCCACCAGCAGGAGGGTGAAAGGCTGGAGCTGGTGCTGGAGCCCGATCCTTAACTCTGACCCGGCGTTGGCAGAGCACTGGAGGGTGAAAGGGGACCCTGCCTACGCGACGGGGCCCAGCCAGAACAGCGTTCCCCCTGCCACACACACACACAGGCCTAAGTGGCTTGTCTAGAATTTTACTTTTAATTGCAAAAAAACTGGTTCGTGGGAGTTTAAAAATTCTTCTGGGGTGTGAGAAGCTGAAACTTAACGGCAAACCAACAGGGACGCTGATGGCTCTGACTATAGAGATTAAGGCCAGGCAGGGATCATTAGCTCCTGATCGTCTGACTGCCTGCAGGGCCCAGACCATCGCATTTCATCCAGTTTTATCCCTGGGTTTGACTAACGCAGACGGCGAGAGAGAGAGAGAGAGAACCCACCGCTTATCTCTGTAAACTGAGAAAAAGGGCACGTCAAAAAGTCAGACAGCGGCCACACGGGACAGCGTTGGGTTCTCCATCTCTGGGTGTTGCACAGACACCTAGTGAGATGGGGCCTGCCCCAGTGAAATTACAATCTGAATAGACAGAGCAGAGAAAGGATGGGAGGGAAACTGAGGCAGAGGAGGGGCAGTGACTTGCTCAAGATCACAAAGCAGGTCAGTGCCGGAGCTGGGACTAGAAACCAGCCTCTCTGAATGTTCTAGCAGGGTGTTAGTCATACTGAGGAGATTTAAAGTATGTCGTTGATCTTAACACTGCCTTTAAAAGCTGTGCATGGGATTGGCGGGTTCCGTTGGCAGCTAGGGGGGTGTGGGAGCGGGGCTCGTAGTGGAGGGGGGCATGGATTAGAAAGGCTCCGGTGTGTGTGTAGAATCAAGGGGTGGGGGGGTCGAGCACCTTCTGAAAAAGAGGAGGAGAGGCGGATTCTAGATCTGCTGGCAGCTCAGTCAGGCATGACAGAGGAAATACACTGGGAGCAAAGTTTTCAGAAGAGGCCAGTGATTTTAGGTCCCCAAGGTGTTAGCTTGGATGGTATTTTTCAGGCGTGCTGAGCCCCCTCCGCTCCCACAGGGGATGCTCATGAGGTCTGAAAATCAGCCCCACGGGACCAGATTCTCACAACCACTTTGCATGTTGGGTGCTGACCTCCACTGCCCACCTGGCTGCAAGTGTCACAGAAGGAGCAGCTGGGTGCTGAGTGCTTAGTTAGGTGCCCACAGGGTGCTGAGCACTTGAAAATCTGGGCCTAGTTAGCGGTGCTGAGGGTTTGGGTCAGATTTTCAAGATGGGCACCCCAAATCCATGGCCACCTGGGCTTCTGTCTCCGCACAGAAGTGTGCCCTAGTAGGACTGGAAACTGGACAGACCTGATTTCTAATCCTTCCAGCACCACCTCAATCAGGGGCTTGGAGAAAGTTCCTCCACCTCTCTGTGTCCCTAGGCATGAAGTGATCTTTTCTCCTGGGCACCCAGAGCTGGCCTGAGAAGGGAGAGAACTTATGGAAGGTGCTTCGAACAGAGACAACATCCTGCTGTGTGCAAACACATCTCCACTGGATTCTGAATGCAAGCCCAGGAGGAGGGGAAGCTGCTGCTGCCATTTCAGAACAATCACCTATCTGTGTTAGCAAACGGACCTGTAAGCTCTAGATCAGGGATGGACAAACTTTTTGGCCTGAGGACCACATCTCAATATGGAAATTGTATGGAGGGCCGGCTGGGGCAGGGGATTGGGGTGCATGGGGGGATAAGGGCTCCAGCTGGGGGTGCAGACGCTGGGGATGAGGGGTTTGGGGTGCAGGAGGGTGCTCTGGGCTGGGATCAAAGGGTTTGGAGGGCAATCAGGGCTGGGGCACGGGGGGGGGAGCTCAGGGGTGCAGGATCAGGTTGGCGCTTACCTGAAGCGGCTCCTGGAAATAGTGGTCCGTCCCCCCTCCAGAGGCGGGACCACACTGCTCTGCACGCTGCCCCATCTGCAAGCACCACCCCCACAGCTCCCATTGGCCGCAGTTCCCAGCCAATGGGAGCTGCAGAGCCGGCGCTTGTGGCGGGGGCAGCGTGCGGAGCCCCCTGGCTGCTCGTGCTTCCGGGAGCCACGCAGAGCTGCTGCACACGCGGAGCAAGGCAAGCCCCCGACCCTGCTCCCCAGCTGGAGCACCAAAGTGGGGAAAGCTCCCAACCCCACTCCCCAGCAGGAGCTCGAGGGCTGGATTAAAAGGTCCGATGGGTCGGGTGCAGCCTGCGGGCTGTAGTTTGCCCACCCCTGCTCTAGATCCTCCGTTGCAGGTAGCACTTGCCTTGTCTCTGGTGATTAGAGCAGAGGGCTGGGAGTGAGGATTCTTGCACTGGCTTTCTGACGTTGTCACTGGCTCCATCTGGGAGCTTGGACAAGCTACTTCCCTTCTCTGTGCCTCAGTTTCCTCACCTGTCAGAGGTAAAGAGTCTAACGGAGCAGGAGACTGGAAGTCAGGAGCCATGGGGAGGTGTCTATTCCTGTCTCTGCCACTGACTTGCTCTGTGATCTTGCCCAAGTCACTTCACCTCCTTGTGCCTGGAGAAAATGCCTGTAGGTGCTGTGAGGTGTAACTGGCTGTTTGGACAATGCAGTGATATCGAAATGTAGGGCCTTTGAGAGGTCATCTAGTCCAGCCCCTGCACTGAGCCAGGACCACTGATAGGTGTTTGTCTAAAACCCGCGGGGATTCCACAAACTCCCCGGGAAGCCTGTTCCAGAGCTTAACTACCCTCATCGTTAGAAAGTTTTCCCTAATATCTAACCTACATCTCCCTTGCTGCAGCATAAGCCAATTTCTTCTTGTCAGGGATTCTAAACTTTTTTATCGTTTTTGTTGCTCTCTTCTGGCCTGTCTCCAATTTGTCCAGAATTGGACACAAGACTCTAGCCGGGGCCTCGCCACTGCCAAGCAGAGTGGGCCAATTACCTCCATGTCTTATAAATTACAGTCCTGTTAATACACCCTAGACTGAGACTAGCCTTTTTCGCAACTGCATCACATTGTTGACTCCTATTCAATTTGTGATCCACTAGAAGCGCCAGATCCTTTTCAGCAGCACCACTGCCTAGCCAGTTAATCCCCATCTTGTAGTCGTGCATTTGATTTTCCCTTCCTAAGCGTAGTACTTTGCACTTGTCTATACTGAATTTCATCTTGTTGATTACAGACCAATTCTCCAGTTTGTCAAGGCATTTTGAATTCTAATCCTGTCCTTGAAAGTGCTTGCAACCCCTCCCAGCTTGGCATCATCTGCAAATTGTTATAAGCTTACTCTCCACTCCGTTATCTAAGTCGTTAATTAAAACACTGAATAGTACCGGACCCAGGACAGACCCCTCTGGGACCCCACTGGATACACACCCCCTCCCCAGAGCCGTCCTTAGGATTTATGGGGCCCTATGCAGTATTATTAAACTGGTGCCCCTATGCCCGACGGCAGCCCGGGCTCGCATGTGTATTTTAGATAAGGGGGGGTCTTTTGAAGGATTTCTTTAAAAAACTATGTCTGAAGATCCAAGCATTTAAAGCTAAAGATGAATACTCAGATTGTGCAGCTAAAAATCTATGCAAGGATTTTTTAGAGATGTGATTTTATAATCTTCAGCCACACAACAATGAAATATTTTGAAAGCAAATTTTAAACTAAGGTCCTGTAGACTAACATGTTCTCAGTAAATATGACAGTAACGCACAACTGTTTTTGTCAGTACATTCAGAAAGGGACAGTATATCCCTGGGAGTTGGCAAATGCCTGTTAAGTGGCTTCATTACCCCTTGAACGGCTCTTTAACAGTTTCAGTGTTGTGCTAATAGGTCTGGCAGGCTGGAGGCTTTTTCACTTTTAAGTACTAGATCCCCTCCCGAGGAAGAATCACCAGGATGCAGCAGCCAGCTGTGGTGGGAGCCTGCAGGAAGGGTCAGAACAGGGATAGGGGATTGGACACTCAGACCCAGGGGTGCTCCAAATTTTCAGGTGCCCTATGCAGCCGCGTATGCTGTGTATGCCTAAGGACGGCCCTGCTCCTATCCCCCCCCCCCCGGGTTTGCCGGCCAACCATTCCAACCAGTTGTGCACTTTATAGTAATTTCATGTAGGGTTCATTTCCCTAGTTTGGGTGTGATAATGTCATGGGGGTCTGCGTCAAAAGCCTCCATACATTCAAGATCTATCACACCTACTGCTCCCCACCATCCCCGTGGCCAGCTGTTTGTGTGTTACGCTGTTAATAAGGCCCTGCTTGTGCATGCGTTACCCCCGTCATGCTTGCTTCTCTCCTAGCCCAAGGAGGGGAGGGCTGGTGGCATCATGGCTGAGGGAAGGTGACTGGGTTGCGCCGCGGTTTGAGGCACTGCAGCGGTGCTTTGGCAGGCGGGAACACGCCACGGCTTGAGCGGAGAGGAAGAGAGGTGGCTTATTTGGGTGAAGCTCGGGATAATTCCCCAAACTCCTTGTTGCTAGGGTTGCCAGGCATCCGGTTTTCGACCGGAACACCCAGTCGAAAAGGGATCGTGGCGGCTCCAGTCGGCACCGCTGACCGGGCTGTTAAAAGTCTGGTTGGCGGCACAGCAGGGGCCCAGGGCTAAGGCAGGCTCCCTGCGGCTCCCGGAAGTGGCCACCAGGTCCTTGCGGCCCCATGGCACATGGGCGGCGAGGAGGCTCCGCACGCTGCCCCCGCCCTGAGTGCTGGCTCCGCAGCTCCCATTGGCCGGGAACTGCAACCAATGGGAGCTGCGAGGGTGGTGCCTGCGGGCACGAGGGCAGCATGCCGAGCCTCCCTGGCCACCCATGCATCATGGGGCTGCAGGGACCTGGCGGCCGCTTCCTGGGAGCCCCAGTAAGCGCCACCGGGACCCCGCACCCCCTCCCACACCCCAACCCCCTGCCCAGAGTCCCCTCCTGCACCCAAACTCCCTCCCGGAGCCTGAATCCCCCCCAACACCCCAACCGTCTACCCCAGCCCTGAGCCCACTCCTGCACCCCAAACCCCTCATCCTTGGCCCGGCCCCAGAGCCCACACCCCCAGCCAGAGTCCACACCCCAACCCTCTGCCCCAGCCCGGAGCCCCCTTCTTCACCCCAAACCTGTCATTCCTGGCCCCTCCCCAGAGCCCACACCCCGAGCCGGACCCCGCACCCCTTCCCACACTCAGCCAGAGCCCCCTCCAGCACCCAAAACCTCTCATCCCTGGCCCCACCCGGAGCCTGCACCCCCAGCCCAGAGTCCATACCCCCCCCTCACACCGCACCCCCCGTCCCAGCCTGGTGAAAGTGAGAGCGGGTGGGGGACAGTGAGCGACAGAGGAAGGGGGGATGGAGCGAGCAGGGGGCCTCAGGGCAGGGGGCGGGGCAGGGGTGTTCGGTTTTGTGCCATTCGAAAGTTGGCAACCCTACTTGCCGCTGGCAAAGCTCCGAGGTGCTTCTGTCTGGCCAGATCAGGAGGATCCCTGCTCTGAGAAGCAACTGCCAGAGAAGAGACGGCCGCTGACTGGGCCTGTATCCCTAGTGAGCTGGGAGACTTCAGCACACGCGTCTAGCTCCGCAGCTGGCAAAGTCCAGCTCAGAAAAGGTTCAGAAAAGGGCAACTAAAATGATTAGGGGTTTAGAGAGGGTCCCATACGAGGAGAGATTAGAGAGGCTGGGACTCTTCGGCTTGGAAAAGAGAAGACTAAGGGGGGACATGATAGAGGTATATAAAATCATGAGTGATGTTGAGAAAGTGGATAAGGAAAAGTTATTTACTTATTCCCATAATACAAGAACTAGGGGTCACCAAATGAAATTAATAGGCAGCAGGTTTAAAACAAATAAAAGGAAGTTCTTCTTCACGCAGCGCACAGTCAACTTGTGGAACTCCTTACCTGAGGAGGTTGTGAAGGCTAGGACTATAACAATGTTTAAAAGGGGACTGGATAAATTCATGGTGGCTAAGTCCATAAATGGCTATTAGCCAGGATGGGTAAGAATGGTGTCCCTAGCCTCTGTTCGTCAGAGGATGGAGATGGATGGCAGGAGAGAGATCACTTGATCATTGCCTGTTAGGTTCACTCCCTCTGGGGCACCTGGTATTGGCCACTGTCGGTAGACAGATACTGGGCTAGATGGACCCTTGGTCTGACCCGGTACGGCCTTTCTTATGTTCTTATGTTCTTATGACTGAGCAGGGCCGTTCCCTGGTGCAAGGGCAAGGTGCAAGGAGAAAAGCAGCAAGCAGTGACGCAGGTGTCTCTGCGCTCGCTTAGCAATGAGCTGATGGCAAACAGCCTGCAGGCGGAGGGGTGTGCCGTCCCAGAAAGCGGGTGTGTTTACCACGGCTTGGCGAAGTTGCCATGGGAGACAGACACAAAGGAGGGTGCAGATGGGGCTGTACACCTTGCGCTGCAGGGGTGAGAGGGATAGAGCCGTCTCCTGGTGCCCCTTAGGCCAGGTCACCGTTGATCCTGGGGCCGCAGCCCTGTCGCTTGTTCTGCAGATGTGGCGTCAGATCCTGTTCCCTCCACCCCCACTGGGATAAGAGTTGGGCCCTTGGATTTCTCAGGCACGGTCCCCAGCGTATAGTCACAGGCCTGCACGGTCCCTCCCATGTATACGTGCGTGTCCTCTTGCACATCCACCTCCATGCATAGACCCACTGGTGTGTACACGTGCAGTTACCTTGGGAACAAAATGAAACTGGCTTTCCAGGAATCCGAGTGAAACTGGAGAGCCCTGCAAAGTACCTGCTGGCTGCTAGTGACTTCTCTGCCCCTCGTTTCTGGAAAATACACCCCACCAAAGGCCCGATGTGCTCGAAGCAGCAGCCCCCAGTGGCTGGGACCATCTCTCTCCACCCTGAGCATTAGCTCTTTCCATTACACTTTTCAGCCCCAATGACAAATGAATGCGGTAGCTATAGACATGGAGAGTACGTCTACACTGCAAAGTAAAAAACCCCAGAGCCCAGGGTAACTGACTTGGGATCATGCTGAGGCTACACACAGCAGGGCTGATGTTCCCACTCAGGGTGGAGCCCGAACTCTGAGACCCGCCCCCTCGCCGGATTTCCGAACCTGGGCTCCAGCCCAAGTGGGAACATCTACACCCCCATGTTTCACCCCAGCCAGTTGACCCAGGCTCTGGGACGCGCTGCTGCGGGGTTTTGTTTTTGCTGTGTAGAGATACCCAGAGCAGGCCTCCCCACTCACTGAAATGCAGCCGTTTCTGGGGTGGAACCGAGCAGCTGTTGAACAGCGTACAGCACTGCTATCAAACATTTTAGGAGAGGAAATGATGAATGCCAACTGTATCCAACCGAAATTGCAAGAGGAAGATCATTGTCCCAACTGGAATTCGTCCAGGCCACCGGAGTTAACATTGCTGTGATGTCAAAAAGTTCCAGGAAATCCTTCACGCTCGGGAATCAATTCTAACACCCAGCGTGAAAGAGGCCAGCTCTGAAGTGCAGCACAACAGCCTAATGCAGAGAATGAACCACCCGCGAGAGGGGTCAGTCATGTCACTTAATGCCCAGTGCTCAGGTACTGCCCTGAGGAGAGCAGGCTAAGAACCTCCACAGACTAGACTTGCCATCAGCTCGGTCTCCAAGACTGCGCTGGGGGAGTGAGAGCGTATAGCCTCTAGAGAGGCTCCGGGTCCCAGGAAGAGCCCATCAGCTTAGGGGGGTTTCTGGGCTTGGCCTTCCCCTTGATGAGCTCCAAGCTGAGTATGGCAGAGAGGGGGAAAGACCTGCCTGTCCACTTTGGCATAGACACGGCCATGCAGGCCTCGGACGGAGCCTCCAGGGCCAGCCTTGCTGTGGGTCCTCCTGGGAGCCACAATCCACCTTCAGGGCAGATCAGTTACGGAGAAGAGAAGTTGGCTGAGCTCGGGCTGAGTTGGTGGAGAGTCCCCTCCCTTTCCCTGCCTGCTGCTGAGCAGACCCAGCGCACCGGCCACCCGGCGAGAAGGACAATTCCTGGGGCAGTCGTTATTTTAGGCCAGGACCACCCAGCTAACAGCCCTGGAGACTGAAGCCTTCTGTTTACAAGGCACGCCCCCCCCCCCCGACCCCCTCACTCATGTGCCTCAGCCCTCGTCTTCAGGGACGAAAGGGGTGTTCTAGGCTCCCTGTGGCCCATTGCATCCTGGGTCTCCGTGCTGAGACAGCCGACTAGAGGGACAGGCTGGTGGAGACACTTGTCCCCTGGGCTGAGACCCCCCCTTCACATGCACTTTGAGGAAGGAGGAGAATCTGTGATCAGCTTTCTCCAGCCCTGCCCTGGCCCAGGACTCCCACAACAATTCTGGCACATGCAGGCTCCCCCCTGAACTCACACTGCTCCCGGGGCCATAGGGAATGACCTGGTTGGGAGCACAGAAGCCAGGCAAAGAATGGGGGGAAAAACCCAACACATTAAACTTCTCTGGACCTCCGGGCCTGGGGCTGGGATGAGGCTTCGTCGGCAGGAGGGGAACAGATGTGACCTGGATCTGGCTGTTCACAAACTGGTTCAGCTGGGCCTTGCCGGGTGGAATAGGGCGACCAGACAGCAAGTGTGAAAAATCGGCACGGGGGTGGGGGGTAATAGGAGCCTCTATAAGAAAAAGACCCCAAAATCGGGACTGTCCCTATGAAATCGGGACATCTGGTCACCCTAGGGTGGAAGTGTGGTCTTGTGGCTAAGGTGGGAGTCAGCTCTCCTGGGTTCTATTCCTGGATCTGCGGGTGAGTGGTGTCTGTTTCCCCAGCTGTAAATGAGAGATCATAAACACCTACCTCTTAGAAGGGCTGGGATGCTAAATTAATGGCACACTGAGAGCCCCATTCCCTAGGGGTTGCTAGAATGACACCTTGGCAGCTGAAATCTCTGAATGAATTTGTCCTTTGCCATTCATGCAGCTTGTTATTTCATTGCTAATAGCTGGGTTTGGGCTCCAGCAACTAAGTTACGTCCTGGTGCGTGGGCACGAGCCAAGGTGACACCATCCTCCCCAAGCTTTTGGATGCTTCTGCTGAGAGGCTTTATTATTTTATAACAGGAGAAAATGTATCAAACTGGTTGTCTTGGTAACTAGCTGGTAAATAGGACCGGCATGCAGAGCACTAAACCATTCTATGTTATGGGGCACTCATCTAATAATGAACTGGGTCATGCTTGTGTGCACTGCTGCGCTTTACTGGATGGAATTGGAATGGCTTGGCTGGGTGCCATAGGCCCTATACTGCTGACACTTATAGGGGATTGTCCTTTAAAGTTCAAATGGCAGGGGCATCTGCTTCGGGAGCAGGGGGATCTGAGCTCTGCCCTCTCTGTCAACATGAAATTGTGGTATGCAGCAGAGTGACAGCAGTGGCCATGTCTTTTTTACAAAAGTACCATTTTAATCCTCTTGTTAATTGTTGCCAATTAAGGCCCTGATTCAGCCAGGTACTTAAGCACTTGCTTGACTTGAAGCATGTAACTAGTCGATGTTCATCATTATTATTATTATTATTATTATTATTATTAATTTGTATTATGTACCTAAAATTAGACACATGCTTAAATACCTGGCTGAACTGGGGCCTGACTGTTGCTAGTGTGTGTGATTTGGCTGTCTGCATGTTTAACCCAGAAGAGTTGACACAGAGACAGTATAGCTGACATACTCTGCAGGACTCGATTCCTAGCAAATTTTCTGGCAGGCTATTTTCCCCCCTTTGCAAAGATCTCTCTGGGCGGAACAAACCATCCACCCACTGACTTGGGCTTTTCCACGAGGCAGCCTCTGCCTGTTGATTTAATGAAGCTCTTAGCATTGATTTCATGGCTTTACACTTTGCCCTCCGAAAAGGGATTGTCCATTTAACTGGCATTTTAGTCATTCCCTGCCTAGCTCTCCCCCATTTCTCTGAACATCTGATGTGACAAGGCTCAGGTCCAGAAGCCTCTGTTTCGGTGGCAGCTAAGCCCCAGTCGGTCAGGGTGGGAGGGGAGGATATCTCATTAACTGGATCAGGGAACCCATGAAGGTCTTTGCAGGTAAGTTGGAGTGCTGGTGAATGGCTGCAGCTTGAGACAACAGCCGGTGATTAGCCATCGGCGTTCATAACCCTGCCATTCTGAACTCAGACTTTGCACTTCGCGAGCACCTTCAATGAGAGGGACTTTTCCCCTCAAAGGTGGGTCAGTGCCATTAACCCTGGTCTCCAGGCAGGGTAACTGGGACAGGAAGTGACTTGCCCGAGGTTGTACAGGAAATCAGTGGCAGAGCCAGGCCTTCTGACTCCTTATTCTCTGCTCCAACCATACTCCCTCCCCGAGCAGGGAGTAGAACGTTCATTTCCTGGCCCCTAGTCCCTGGACCAAACTACTGGGTGTGCGACTCCAACTTCATTCGTGAACGTTGGCCATGTACAAACAAGCATCGCAAGGCACGAGAGTGTCCCCAGCCTGGTGTCGTGCATGGGGCATCTCCCTTCGCACATGACTTGTGAATGCCATTAGCCTGCTTTCCTCGGTACACTGTCACTCTCCTTCTCCGTGGGATGAGTGGGAGGAGAGAGGATTCCTTGCGAGGGCCGTCGGGACTAGGTCACTGGATGTTGCAATGGTACGTTCTGTTTTAATGGCGTGGTGTCTTTCTCTGGGCTGTGCTAATGGTGGCCTCCAGGGCGCTAAGCCAAAGCTGGTACTATGTGCCAGAAGCTGCTTAAGCTACCCACCCTGCTGCTTTCCTTGTCAGAGCCAGGTGCCCCAGACAAGAGCGGTTGCGTCACTTGTCTTTTTAGATAAGTGTTGAGAGTGAAACGCCAGCGTTTCTTAAGGGATCGTGCTGAAACGTTGCCTAATCACTCAGCCTCCCCAGCCAGATACACAGCACATTGTTTCTTTTCCTTGAGAACCAAGAGCAATGATTCTCCAGAAGTTAAAGTACTTTCCTGTCCAGCTGGGGCTTCCTACGGCCCCCCCATCTCCAGCATATCCGAGCACCCCACGACCACGAATGAAATCAGTCCTCGCAGCACCTCGGGGAGGTAGGGAACTGCTAGTTATCCCCATTTTATAGATGGAAAACTGAGTCACGGTGAGCTTAAGTGACTTGGCCAAGGTTGCACAGTGAGTCTGTGGCAGGACTGGCCACTGAACTGAGATCTCCTGAGTCCCGGGTCAGTGCCTCAGCCATCGCCATCTTTCACACGCACATGCCCACATGCGCTTTCAGCCTGAATCTCATTTATTTGATTACTTTTGTTCTCCTTGTTTCCCTTAAATTCTCCATGGGAAAGCCCGGTGGGGGTGGGGGGTGTCTCCGTAACCTGCTGCATCCTTTCTGCCTCTGAAAACAGCAGCTGCCCCTGCCTATCAACAAACTTGTTAGCCTTTCAATCTGCTGGGCGACCCGGGCAAGTCACTTCCCCTTTCTGGACCTCCATTTGCCCGTCTGTAAAATGGGGGTGATAAATAACTCCTCCCACTTTGCCTGTCTTGTCTGTTTGGATCGAGGCTGGGCCTGGCTCGTGCTGTGGGTCGGTGCAGTGCCCAGCACAGCTGATCTCGGTGGGGGCCTCTGGCTGCTGCAATAACACACATTTAAAGGTCTCCGCAGGCAGGAAACGGAGGGGTTGGTGGCTCTCCGTCACGCTGGCCTGGCTGGTGAAGGGTGGAGGCTGGGAATGGCAGCAAGAAAAGCTCTCCCCACTGTGATGCAGGCGGGAGGGGGCTGCAGGGAGCACGCACTGAGCCCTACTTCACTAATGGGGCGGGGGACATAGGGACAGACCCCCCCCCCCCAACGGGGAGACGAGACTGGAACAGGGAATCCCCAGCTGCTTCCCCTAGTCAGTGCAGGGGTCTTCCCCGCTGGGCTTCCCCATGTCCAACATCCAATCGCTCCCAGCCTGGGGCTGTTCCTCGGCCGCCCCGCCGGGCACTTGGGTCACTGCAGCCATGGGCGAGGGCAGAGCTGCCATCACGCCAGCCTCTCACGGGGCGAGGGAGCTCGGCTCGGGGGCAATAACCTTTCTGAAGAGGACAGGGTTCGTCCCTCCTTACAGAAAGCTTCTGGATCTCACCCAGGTTCCTGCTGCTCAGGCCAAGGCACTGGTCTCCATCTCTGCCAGCTGCGGTTGTGCGCTTTGCGTAAGGATGGCAGTGTGCTAACAACCGTCAAACCTTGGCACCGAGCTGCCCTAGGCCGAGCGTCACTCCAGCGTCACACCGAGCTGCTATCTTGGCGGCCACGCTGGGGCCTGTACCAGCAAGCGCTAAAAGCAGGTGGGGCTACAACTGGAGCCAAACCACACTAGCTGCGGGGAGGGGGGGTCACAGGCTCATATCCTGTGTGATCGGGCACAGCCGAGGGGGCCTGGCAACACCCGTCCACCAGTGGGTGATGCTGTCACACCTGAAGCCTGGCCAAGCAGCGGGTGGTTGCGTCGGTGCTGACAACCCCAGCCCCTGAAAGCAGCTGCAGTTCCGTGGGAGCCCCTAGTGCAGAGGGGAAGCTGGGCTCGGGGCTATTTTCCTTACACGGGTCGAGAAGAGGGTGTCACGGGCCGGGGTGGCAGCTGACGGGTGGCAGCGGGATCTTAGTGGAAGAACCTGTCACCGTTTCAGCGTAACCGCACCTGTATTACCCGCTCCATGGGCCACTCCAGGAGTTCCCAGGCAGGTCTCCAGCCATCACCTGTCTCTGGGCAGGGACCCTGTCCCACCCCCCTTTGAAGGTCGCGTTTGAGGCTGCACAGCTCTGTGATTGCTCTCGGGGTACCCAGGACTGTGAGACCCCTTGTTAGCCCCCTGCCTCTGGCAGCTGGGTGTCAACGCCACCAGCCTGTCGGCCACTCGAGCACTCCCCGCTGGGCTCTGCCAGCCTGTCTTCGCCTCGCAGCACCCCAATCCCCGAGTCCCCTTCGAAGCGTTCGCCTGGGATACCCACCTCCTGACGCTGGCTACTCCCAGGAATCCCAGATCCTCTGCCCCTAAAGGAGCCGGGTACCCCAGTTTACCAGTTGGCACCAATGCTGTGATATCCCCAGCCTCAAGGCCAGCGCCTGGGCCTTGCTTTCTGTCTGAGGGTGAGGAGCAATGTACAGCCAGCAGTTACAAGGTACCCGCAGCTCTCTCTAAGCAAGCACAAGCATCCCGGAGAAAACATTACAAACAATGCACAGAGTTGAACACACACGAACCATACCAGGAGTCACTCATCCATCTAGAGGGGCACCAGCTGATCAAAGTCCTTCCAATCTTTCTGCCAGGGTGGGGCCCCTTGGACAGAAGGGCCGGGCCGTTTGCTGGATCAGACCGAAGGCCCTGGGTCAGTTCAAGCTCATCCCGATCCCCAAAGCCTTTGGCTCCTCGTCTGTAGAAAACCCAGCTTGCCCCAGCCTATGGGAACCACTCCAGGGTATGGCACCTCTCGAGAATGGTTAGACTCAGTGACTCACCTTAATCACCTCCCCCCCCAGTGTTTAGTTCCCGGAGGAGCAGTGGTCACCCTCCCCCACGGAGCAGAACCCAACCCATCATAAACCAGCCAGAGATTTCATACAACAGCCCCCAAAGACACTGCGCGGGGCTTCAGTATCAGTCACAGATCCCACCTGACTGAGCCCGCTACACAGGGCACCAAAGCAATGGCAGGTGCAGGACGCGTCTGGCTCTATCAGCCCAGGCTGAGCAGGATCTGAGCCCGGGGGAATCGCTGTGTAGCCGCAACGTTCTGCAGCCCCCTTCTGAGCGCCGGGCAAAGCGCCATGCCTGGGAGAGCTGAGTGTGGACTGGTGAGCCAAGGAGCAGGTCTGCTCAGGGAGGTGCTGGCTCTGGGACATGCACCTAGTCACCGCGCTGAGGTTTCACTGCACCTGTGAGAGCTTGTAGGGCCGAGGTGGGGCCAGAACCTTTCCTTGGTTAACAGCGCAAGGCAGGTCATCGGACTGTCATAGACTCATAGACTTTAAGGTCAGAAGGGACTATTATGATCATCTAGTCTGACCTCCCGCATGATGCAGGCCACAAAAGCCGACCCACCCACTCCTGGAATAATTCTCTCCCTTGAAGTGCCACCGGGAGCTCGTCATGGTGATGTACGAACTTCCAACCCCCACGTTTCTTGCAGGGAGCAGCGCTTACTGCAGAACGACCCGTGGCCGCAGCGGGAGGTTAGCCTGAGTAAAGCACGAGGAAGCAGTGAGTAAGGCCACCAGCAAAGGAAACACAGAGCTGCAGCTTCAGGGCCCAGTGATCCTGCTGGCTACCAGCCAACGGGCATTACACAGCCAGTGTCAACCCGGGACCCAGAGCTGAAAAAAGGAGCAATAACTGCCCAGGCACTGAGCAGCCAAGCTCAGCGCCCGACAGACGCAAATAGCACAGACTCTTGAATTGGCAGGCAGGGCAGGTGCTGATGAAGCGCTGAAGCGAATCACTCCGTGACTTTCACTCCAGTCACCGCCGCCTTCCAGCGCGTCTCGGTGAGGCTGGGGGCAGCTCGCCCGGGACTTCAGAGGTGCATTTCTGTAGTGCAAGTCAGCTGCAAAAACAGCCATGGGCACGTGAGAGCCAGACGGCCCTGCCCCTCCGGCGCCCGGCACCTCGTGCAGCATTTCACGCCAGTGCAGCGCGAGTGTGACGTGCTACCCCGTCAGCATGGCAGCGCTTTGGACCTCCCTGGCGCACTCATGCAAACGACCACACAAGGTGCAAGGCAGGATTGGGCCCAGGGTTCACCCAGCCCCCTTTAAAGCACTGGAGGGAGGGTTGGGCCTGGGTTAACTGCCCTGCTTGTCTACCTGCCCACACTGCATCAACGCCCAGGGAGAAAGTCACTGGTGAGCTGCAGCCCTTTTACGCAGCCGTCGCCAGCTCAGAGGGGCTGTGAGCCCCAGCCTGCCATGGAATACTCCTGGCACAAGAGCCCATCTCTGGGGGTCTCAGAGCCCAGCGCTGCACCCACCGGCCCCTAGGAGCTGTTGTAGGAGCAGGCACCGGAGGTATTGGGGCAGAAGGGAGAGCGGCTGAGGGTGTCAATGCCTCAGCTGTTCTGTGGCCCTTGGGCTGAACCGGCCCCCACATGGGGGAGGTGCGCGCTGCCCCCTCCTTGCCAGCCCCGTGCCAGCTGTAGCGCTGGTGCAGGGATGGCCCTGGGTCTCACTCTCTGCCGTGATTGTTTGAGGGGGGGCTGCCCACCTGTGATTTCCAGGCCCTACAATTCACCCTGGATGCAGCCCCATCAAACCCTCCACGGCTCTCTGGGGTTTGCTGAACACAGAAGAGGGAGCCAAGGGCCGTTTCACCTGCATGAGGGGAGCAGGATTCAGCCCAAGGCCAGGGAGACTGTTCCAGTCACTGGGGCTGGAAGAAGGCATGAAGACGAGGGTAGCAGAAGGGAGATAAAGCGGCGAGCAGAGTGGACAGGGCAGGCGGTGGCAGGGTCAGCTGACCGAGAGGCAGCGTCAGGGTTTAGAGGGGCAAACGAGAAGCTGCGGAGGGCGAGAGGGAGCCAGGGAAGGGGCCCGGCCAGAGCGGTGGGAGAGGAAGGGGCTTTGAGCAGCAGGGTTTGCGTAGATGAGCCTGAGAGGCGCTGCTGGCCCTGCTCTGACGTGAGCCCCGTCCTGGGAGATGCTGAGCGCCTGGATCTCCCGCTGGCCCAGTGCCAGCTCCGGAGGGGAAGTCAGGCTGGTAGGTGGTGCCAAGGCCAAGTGCTCCCAGCACAAACGAGCTCCAGGTTTGCCGCCTAATTGGTGAGTGTCACTGTGACAAATGGGCAGAGATTGTATCCGTTAGCTAATTAAGTACGCCTGGCAAATATTTACCTGGCAGACCCCACTCGCTTGCTGCCTTCGTTAGCTAATGGGCTCATTTATTCAGCTTAGGTCAATGCTTGAAAAACAAACGAATTATTAACGGCTCCAGAAACACCGTTTGGAATTGGTGCCGGTCGCTGGCAGGTACACGCAGCGACTGCCGACGCCAGAGCCGCTGCAGGCAACGTGTGCGTGGAAAGGACCGTACGGGTGGGACCCGGGATGGACCTGGCCCCAAATCCTCCAGAGCTGCTCACCCCTTCATTCAGGGGGTGGGAGGGAGCCAAATCCCAAACTGGCATCAAATCCAGGTTTTGTGGTTTAGAGGATAGGAATTGGGGCCTGTCCCACAGAGTTAGGAGCCCTCTAGCTCAGGGGTTCTCAGGACACATTTTTTGGTGGCCTCAGAGTGCGGCCACCAACTCTGGCTGGTGGCCACTCTCACACTTTCCCCTAAAATACTTGGTTAACTTTAGGAAAAACCAATAAATATGCGCATAGACACACCCAAATCATTGTAATGTATCTATTGCTAGCTAGTAAGTCTGTTGTGAAAAGTGATATGAACAAACTTACAAGTATCGCTTTTCACAGCAGACTTACTCAGCCCCGGCAAGCCTGGGGACAAGTTAAGCCCTGGATGGGGGGCCAGGTAGGCAGAAGGGGCCAGCGGCGATCGAGTTGGGGGGTGGAGCAGGGGAGACAGTGGGGGCCAGAGTCTGAAGCCCCGTGGCCAAAGCCCAAAGCGCCGTGGCCGGGGGACGGGGATGAAGCCTGAAGCCAGGTGGCCGGAGCCTGCTGCCCCACCACCCCTGGGCAGGTGGGGAACTCACCAGCTGCCGGCTCCTCCAGCGTTGTGCCCCAGCTGTCTCCAGAGGGGGGCAGGGCCCAACCCCTGATTGCAGCCCCAGCAACCAACACCAAGGTGGTGCATCCAGGAGCAATGTGGGGGAAGGGATGGGCTGCTGCTTTGCCCCCTCCTCCCAATCACAGCCCAGGAGGCTGTGGCTGCAAGAAAAGCCACTGGTGGCCACATGTGGCCATGGTGGCCGCATTTGAGGAACACCGCTCTAGCGGGCCTCTCTGTCATCTGTTGCAGGAGGCACCAGAATGCTGCCAGGTTAGCGGCGTAGGTCGGTAGCCGGGCTCATATATCTGTACATAGGGAATGAACGTGGCTCTTCGGCAGTGATCTGCCAGCGTGACTTTCCCCTAGTCTTCATGCTGCCTAGAGAGCAAGGACCCAAGCGTGGCTGAAGCCCATGTGGGACCCTGAGCAAAAAGCAGGGAATGCAGAGCTCAGGGAAGGCACCAGCCTGCCCCAAAGTTGTGCTCACAGGCCTCCGGCCTAGCCCTGCTCCCCCTGAAAGAACACAGAGCCCCGAACTAAGTACCGAGCATGCAGCCGCGTAGGTGTGCACGGGGCGTTATTCGCACCAATAGCCCCTCTGGAGTCAGCGCCGCCGTGCTCGGCTGCACTTGCAGGAGTGGGGCCGGATTGGCATCAGCGACACTTCCTGGTGGCTGACGCTCAAGGCTAGTTAAAGTGGCTGGTTCTTGTCCCCAGTCAGGCTCCTTCGTTCACTTCCCTGGGGGCGGGGCGGGCTGTGCCGCTGCCCCCAGGGAATAGTCAGGGAGGGGCTTTCTGAGGGGCCCCTGGGAGACTTGCTCCCCCAGAGCTCTCTGCCCCGGGGTTTGTTGTGGCAGGAAATGAACTGCCTGTCGCAGGGAATGCGGTACGCCCGGGAGGACAACAGCGAGCACTGGGAGTGTGACTAACTCTATGGCCGGAGCTGGTACATGTGCATCAGGACAGGGTCCACTTTACCCCACTTGCCTGCTTGTTCGCGTCAGTCTATGGGCCCGGCCAGGGGAGCGAACGTGGTCTGGGAGCCACCAGCTCCCTGCCCCTTCGCAGCCGTACGAGCCGCGTTCAGGCAGCCTGGCCTACGGCACAGGTGGGTCCCTCTCCCATGTTCTCGGAACAGGCAGTACCTACGGTCTGCTTCCCTTGGGAGGAGGGAGGGCAGGGGAATGCGAGCGGCAGCTGAAGCTGCTCCGACATGCCGAGGAGCGGTGTGATCAGTCTATCTCCCTGCTGTTTGCCTGTGCAGAGCTGACACAGGTGTCCCCCCAGCCATGGCCCTGGGAACATGGCGATGGTGCAGCCCAGTGCAGAGGGAAGGAACATGAAACGGATGGTCAGTGATGACACCCAGCAGGTGCCAGCCTGGTGTGTTTGTTGCATGGAGGCTGCCCATCCACTGCCCTCTGCAGCAGGCCCTGCGCACCGCAGAATTGCAGAGGCTTCACTGCACCAGAGGAATGGGGATTCAGGACATCTGGGCGTGGGGGGTGCACAGCTGTGCTTCCAAGGGCCCCCTCCGCTGCAGTATGCAAGGAGGGCAGGGGCAGGGCAGGTGAGGGGTAAGGCCAGGAGCCCCCAGCTAAACCTGCGTATCTCAGCAGCGTGGCATAATTTCTCTCCTGTCGAGTGGAGTGAGTGGATGAGCCCTGGAGGTTGGGGGTGATTCCCTGGCCAAGACAGGGCCATAGAGAGAGCCCCCGAATTACTGCCTGGGTAAGGAATCCCTGCTCGACAGACAGCCTGACACCGCTGCCTCTTCTCACAGCAGCTCTCTCTTAACAGCAGGGGGCTCTGGAAGACAGAGGGCAACTGGGGATCCCCATTCCCACCAGAAGCGTCCTGCAGGTGCCCACAAGCCAATCCCCAAGATATACATCGATACATGGACCCCCCCATCATCTGTGGGTTGCCGATTCCTAAACAGTCAACGGAGGCGTTTGGTGTCATTCCGTGACCCTGCGTCACTGTAATAACACCTTGCACATTGGTAGCGCCTTTCATCTTAGGCTCTCAAAGCCCATTACAGGCACTCATTAAGCCTCCCAGCAGCCCTGTAAGTAGTAGCAGCATCATCATTATTATAATTTCCATTGTGCAGAGAGGTAAACTGAGGAACAGAGAGGTTTAAGTGCCTTGCCTAAGATCACAGAGGAAGTTGGTGCCAGAGCTTGTAATATTCAGAAACTCAGAAGTTGGCTCACCCCTACCCGCCAGAGTAAACACACTGCTGTAGCCCGGAACAAGTTGTGTGCGCTAACCATAAACCAACATGGTCTATTTGCGCTTGTGTCACACAGGAACTAGCCATGGTAAATTCTGCAGTGTCCCGTCTCTAGTGTGGCATAGTTGGGGTTGTACATTAGGCCTCTTTTTGCTCTGAAACATTCACTCTTCCAAAATCTTAGCCCCCCGCTGGAGACGAGTGTAACCCAGCTATCCACAGGAATCATTTAGCTCCAAACTCCAAGGGCTGCCAAAGTATTTGCAAGGATAATTACATCTATAGCAATCTAAGCAGGCACTATAATGGCCGACAGTGGGAATTCACCCAGTATTAGCGGGGAAGAGCCCCTGGTAGCACCTGTGTGACAGGAGTATTTAGAGGCCCCAGTCAAGATCAAGGCCCCCATTGTGCTAGGTGCTGTATATATAGTGACAGACAGTCCCGGCCTGCAAGAGCTCACAATCAAAATAGGCGAGACAGACACAGGAAGTGCGTTGTTATCTCCGTTTTACAGATGGTGAAATGAGGCCCAGAGTAATCAAGTGACTTGCCCAAGTTCACACAGAGAGTCAGTGGCATAGCTGAGAATTGAAGCCAGACGAGGCCCTTAGGCACAAGACCATCCTCCTTCTCTGTGAAAGCAGCTGGCTCATTCTGGTGAGGTGGTGTCTCGCCGTCCCAGCCAGGGGCAAAGCACAGCTGCTGGCAGCTTACACGGGCTGGTGGAAGGTGCTGAAATAAGCATTTTCAGCACAATTTGGGCAATCCCATCTGAAGCAGGACCATGGCCATTGTTATGTGAAACCGCTTTGCTGATGCTCTGCCAAAGTGCTGACAGGGGGTATCTCAGTTTGTCCTACTTGGGCAGGTGTCGTGTCATTCCTACAGGACCATGATGGGGGTCGAACCCAGCACAGCTGGTGTGGATTGGGAGAGGTTTAGCCATCTGAGCACAGGAGTAGGAGTCAAGTACTTAGGGCAGGGGGCGAGTCTCATCTCAGATCTGACACTCACTGCCCTTGGGCACGGACCCTCTCTGCACCTCAGCTTCCCCACCTCTACAATGGGGGCAAATACTGGCCTATCTTACAGTGCTGTGAGTCTTTAATTAGTTCAGCTTTGAGAAATTAGGCCCCAGAGACCAAATGGGAGAAACCATTTCCCCAGAGTGAGAAATAAAGGATCCTGGTGAGAAATCAGCAAAGGGTTTTGTTTCCCTTGGGGGCACTTTTGTTCTTGCCGCCTTAAAAAACATCTGCCAGGAGAAGGGAATTGTGGAGACTTGCAGGAATGGGAGAGGAAGGTGCAGGGATTGTTAGTGTGAATGCACAGCGATCGCAGAGGTGGGAATGCTGCCACGGGCCGGGTGAGCTGATCGCACATCGGAGGCTGTTATAAGAAACTCTGCCCCAAAATCAGCTCCTTCAGCAAACAAACACACAAATACTGCGGGAAGCTGCAACTTTCTGACTTTGCCTTATCCTCCGAGGCACATGCATTTGCAAGGCTTCTGCAAGGAGGTAGGAAGGAAGGGATCAGATGCTGAAGAAGACCTTCAGATTGCTTGTTACCGTGATCCCAAAGGGACCAGCCCAGCATGCCTAGGAGGAGCTGAATTCAGGTCAGCAGCTCGTGGGCCAGTGGAACCTTGGTGTGCTGCTTATCAATGACCTCACACCAGCAAAACAGGGGTCCGCTCTCCACAACAATTCAAGAGTCTTCTCCAGCCAAAGGAATTCACGTGTCATCTGTAGGCCACTATACGTAGGTTGGATGGATCTTTACCAGCCACCAGAATGAGAGACAGCTCCTGGCGACCAACGCACGTGCAAAAGCAGATGGGCTGCCTGTGCGGAGAGGTACGGAGTATTTGTCAAGCCTCCTCAGCACATGAAGCGCCAAAGGTTGAATAGTCTCATGCAGCAAACGGAGAGAAGTCCAGACAATTTTGGGGGGCGAGGGGTGCTTTGTCCCAAATCCTGAGCTATACTAGTCATTAAATTATGGGAAGCTTCAGTTCATATGCAGATACGCCCACACCATGCTTAATGTCCTCCCCTTGCAAATCACATCTCTCCATTCTGCTGTGGCAAGACCTTGTCAGCATCACTTCATGGGAGGAAGACCCTGGAGTTCACTGAGCGTGAAATTCACCACTGTGCCAGGGACTAGCACACAGCGTAGAAACCATTAAAGTCCTTAGCGGTAAGCGGTGTATATAAGACTTGTACTGGCTCCCTGCACATAGGTGAGTTTTTCCCTCTGTGAACTCTTGGACTTTTGTGTAGCTGGCTTTGACAACTCCAAGGTCTCTTCGTATTTATTCCACCCAACCAAGATCTTACCCACTCCGAGGTTGAGGTATCCTGATCCTAGTGGATCACAGAAATCCTGGGTGAAAACCTGGATTGAAAATCTAGGCTGTTTCCGTAATGGAGGACACAGTTCATCTCAGCAGCACCTTTGGAACCATTTGGGGCAATTCTGACCCCCACGGCCTGCTCCAAAGTCTACCAAAATCACTGAAACGCCTCCCATTGACTTCAATGGTCTTTGGCTCAGGCCCCTCCTGTCTATCTGTAAAACAACCTTTAGAGCTTAATAATACTAGCACCTTCCAAAGTGCTTTATAGCCATTAATTAACCAGACCTCACAACACCTCGGTGAGGAATTTGCGTGTTGTTATCCTTCATCTCACAGCCGAAGCTCAAGGTTACACCGTGAGTCAGGGACAGAGCTGGCAACAGAATCTAGGCCCTGCCCTAACCACTAGACCACACTCCCTCCCCAAGTCATGCTGTGCATCTCCCGGCCCAGTTTGTGACTAATGGTAACTCAGATGCTTTATTAGTTTGGAGGCTTGTGGCACGACTGGCGACTGCAATGCACCTGTCTCTGCTGGCCCCTTGTCCTCACACACCTGTAATCCCTACCCCATTTCAGTCGGCCTATTCACAGATTGTCCCAATCCTAGCTTGTGAGCTCTCTGGGGCAGGGGCTGTCTGTGTTATCTGTTTGTACCGTGCCTAGCACAATGGGGCCCAGATTTCCTGCTGGGGCACAGTAATCAATATAACTATCATCATTTGAAGCTTTCAGGAGCCAATGTAATGTAATTTGTTTAGACTGGTAAAGCAGCACGAAGCACCGATCCCACACTCTGGGCCGTGATTTAAAAAATATCTCTGTGTCGAAGCTTAATTCAAAAAGAATCCGAATGCTCATTTTCTGGTGCTTGTTGGACAATTCTTCCAGTGATTTGTAAGCCCCTTCGTTCTTGGGGTGTCTGTGAGATTTAAGGAGTCCCTGGCTCCTTTAGTCAAGGCACCGAAACTCAACAGGGAGGTATGTGTATAATGGGCTTTACTGACTGTGTCTGCCCTCCGGGTGAAATTCACCCCGGGACAGAGGTCCCACTGTTGTGCTGAAGTGGGGCGTAAGTGACGTGGTCTGTTGTGTGTATAGCTGCCTATCCCCCCTTATGAGCTGCATCATTATACTGTGCGCTAGCATCTGCAGTATATCTGGGAACCCCCACAAAGGCCACGATGCCTTTGGAAACATGATAGGCATTCAATCACTATGAATAAACAGGAGCTATCTAAAGAGATCAGTTTGTTAAGGGAGGTTTCTGACACAGAAGAGAGAGAGCACTCCACCTCCTAAATCCACATCCACCACCTCAAAGGCAGCTGTGTTTATACAGAGGGTGCCCTGTGCATTAGCATCAGATCTTGGCAAATCACTCCCAACTACGTGTTTGGGGAGGACCAGCTGGGGTCTGGACAGTGTGGTCAAGTGATAGAAGGGTCCAGGGGCCCACGCAGCATGGGATGGAGTGAAGAGACATCTCCCCAAATGGTAGTACATCTCCCAGGTCTGTACATGATCCCATGGGTTTATTCTGGAGTGACACTGGTGTAAATGAGATCAGAACATGGCCGCGGTTCTCTCGGATGTTGTGGCATCCCATCTGAGTAACAGCAGCTCCGTCTTTAATGTCTAAGCCCTGGCAGCAGGAGCAACGGTGCTTAATGATGTCCTGCTAGGGCTGGAGAGCCCCTGAGACCTTCTTTTCCTCCCAAACTCTTTGTGGATTTGGTCATATCTTATTTTCTCCCAGCCCTTCCCTGCCTGCTAGCCCCAAGTCCACCTCCTTGTCTCCTGCTGCCCTGCACGTCTTCTGCTGCCCTCCACTGTTGCCTCAGCCCCTCTTCTCTCAAATGTACCTTGATAAGAGACCCATTGAGGGAATTTGAGGCTGGTGAAAGGTGCCAGACCATGGCTCAGATACCCACATCCTCTTTCCATTGGTAGAGGGGATACAACATGGGGAGTAGCAGTCCAAGCTTCCCACGCGCAACCCAGCTGCTAGGCCCTGTCCCTGATCTGCAGGAATCGCTTCCAAGAGTGAGAGGGTAACACAGTTGTCTTCACGGCCCATTCAATCTCTGATCTCTGCTGTGACTGCCCTGGAGGCATCGGTAATGGTGATTTTAGCAATATAGACACCTGTGCGCTAGGAACCGCACTGAAACCCACCTTCCTCCTCCCAGCACTGGCACCATCCCACAGAAACTTTCCTCCTCCTACCTCTAGTTCCATCCTCTACTCCATCACCCAGTCCCTGATTTGGCGGTTTCCCTGCTGCCATCTGCCTCCAACACCTCGAGGAATCCGTGTTTGCTTGTTTGGGAGGAGCCTTTTAGATGGGACAAAGCCTTTTTGTCTTGACTGAAACCTTTTAACATCCCTAAAAAGGGGCCACCACCTCTTCCACCCCATTCTAATCCTCTGAACAAGCCAGTTTCTGCCAGTCCATATCTAACAAAGCCCCATTCAGGAAAACCCCAGAGAGGCCCCCAGCTCACCCACCCACCCGATTGCCACCCCATCCACTGGAATCCCAAAAGTCACCCAGTGCCTGTCCAGATGATCCCCTGCCATGCCAGTGGTACCTCAGCATCTCTCCTGCCTACTTGGTCAAACATCCCACTCTTATGGAGAGAAGCAGGAGGCATTCCAGTAGGATCTTCTCTCCGTGAACCCATCCATTGGAAACCCAGTTTGGAATTCTTCCTTTCTCGGCTGTTTTCCTAACCTTAGACCAGCTGGGGCATGTTCCTGGCTCCATCCCAGGCTGTTTCCAGCAAGACCAATAATAGTGAAGCGAGTGCGTCTGCTTTCTGCACTTCCTGGTGGGAGCAAGTTTAAAGGTAACAGAGCTGACCGCTGCTTACGCTTTTCAGGCAGCATTTAACTCTGTAAGACTAATAAACCTTGTCTCCACTACCCTTTCCTCACTAAAACTACCCACTGTCACTAAAGATGGCACAGATCCAACTGTGATAGACCAAGGTGCCATAAACCACTGGCATTTTAACTGCTATGTCGTCCACACCTGTTCTGAGCACATACACACTAGCCAGGTCAAGGCAGTCTCAGTATTACAGGACATTTCATAATTGTACTGCATGCTGCCCAGCTCGCAACCCAACCACAGCTCCCAGCATCAGCTCTACCAGTTGGATGCATTTACTATAAATAGTAGCAAAGATGGGCTCCCAGTTCCATTTACACTCACCAGACACCACTAACTTCACGCGGGGCAAAAATCAATACGTTTGAGGTTCATTTATTAAAATGGGACAACTAGTTCTCAATAGGTGGCCAGGACAATCATTATTGAGCAAGAACGAAATTAACCCTGACCTATTTTCTGCCTCCTGAGTTTTTCTCTCTGGCTCTTTTGGATAATTCAGTTATAAACACTAACTATGAAGCTGTGTATTCCAGGCTGTGTTTAATTTGCTAATTCAATCAGCCGGTGTTATTTTCCTTGGTTCCCATAGTGCCTTGTTCTTCTCAGAAGCTGGTGGCAATGTGCATCTCTTATGTAATCAACCGGACGTTTCCTTTCTTCCAGAAATCTGCACCACCTTATTTCTTCTCATCAATAATCCAACCTTCTGTCACCTGAGCCGCGGTCCGACATCTTAGCTTGTCTCATCTCATCATGTCTTGGAGGCAAATTCTGCTGTGCATGAGTGCAGTGCCCAATCAGTCGGAATCATGGGAGATGAAGCCCCATAAGTGAATCTCTCCACAGGCTCGCCTTTCCCACCACATGCAGCACAAACTACTCGTCTTCATTTTTAGGGCCTATCTCCACCTTAGCTATCATCTCATATTCATGACTGAGCTGCCAGCTCTGCCTCCACTCCCCCAACAACGCCAGCCTGGAGCGCTCATTGGTCTCATTTGTCGTCTTTCTCCCATGCCACCTTTTATGTGTGGGAGGAGGAGCTCCCCGTAAAAATCGGACAGATCACCTTGTTGTGCTCCAAATCCCACCTTAAACCCCTCTGGGTTGTGATGCCTACAAAACATGCAACAATAGCTAGGCAGCGGGCGCTGTGACTGCTGTTGGTTCCACTGATCATACAGGTCTGTCGCATCTTAGGCGCATTTAACAGGTGCGATTTCAGCTTTATGAGGTCGGCAAAAACACGAAAAAAAACAAAAAAAGAGAAAAATAACAATTTAAATACTGTTTCTGTAGTGCGGGCGATTCCGCCCGCCATTACACTCAATGTAATTTTGACTATACGCGGTTTTCGCTTTAGGTGCTGACCGCGGAACGTAACCCCAGCATAAGATGAGACAGACCTGTAACTGTTTCCCTGTTAGCGGGTGCTCCTTCCCCTCCCCCTCCCCCCCCACCCCTCCCCCCCGCAACCCCTGTCTGTTCATCGTATCCACCTGTTGGCTCTTGTCTTATAGTTTGCTTGTAAGCGAAGTGGGGCAAGGACTGTCTTTTTGGTATGTATGTGAACAATGTCTAGCACAAGGGACCCTGACTGGGCCTTGCGGGTGTTACCGCAATACAAAGAGTACAAATAATTTTGGTGTGTAGATGGGAACTTAGCCATGTCCTTGATCCACGGTAGAGCTTTGGGAAGTCCGAGTTCCGCATAGCCACACTCCGAGGGAGCCCCTGACAGGCACAGGGAACGTATTGCAAGATGGGGGCCTAAGGCTTTAGCACAGATCAGAGACACAGTTATCTGCACTGTAAAATGGACCAGCGCTTTAATCACCTTGGGTGTCACCTGCGTTGTGAGCAGGTTCCTGGAATGTCCGAAGCTGCAGGGCAGATGGACAGATTGTATGTTCCCCCAGTTAGTGAACGTGCCTGACTTTCTGTTTAATCAAATGCTGCATGCATTTGCAGCGCCATCACAGCATATAAATCACCAGCTATAATCATAACCATTATGATTAAAGGAGGAGTTTCAAAGCACCGAAGAGAATTAAGAGCACAAGTCCCAATTATTTTCAGTGCAATCTGTGCTCCTAAATCCCTTACGTGCTTTGGAAAATCTTCCCCATTATTCTTTCAGGCTCAGATTTTCAAAGGCACTTTCAGGGACATGTGGGTGCTTAACTGCTTTGTTCCAGAACTGTGGAGCCTTCTTCCTTCCCTCTTTTGAACGTTTCCCGGGGTAGCTTTCTCAGACAGCACCTTGTCTCTTAGATCCTACTAGACTGCCTCCTGAGTCAACCTTAACCATGCCCAACATCTCCCCCCCTCCCGCAGCCCTCTTCAATTCTCTCTCCGAATGTGACTAAAGCCATGTTTAATAAATCCAGAGTCTGAAACGCTACAGTGGAGTTGGCTGCCTGCCAAGACTTTATCATAAGATGACAGCTTCTGTGGCAGGACAATGCCAGGCTAGACAGAGCTTTAAATGAAAACTATATGGCTTAATAGCACCGGGGCCAGCGTTACGTGCTCTGCTTCTTGGGCAGGACTCCTGGGTTGGTGGCAGAGCTGAAAGGGTGGAAGTGTATAAACAGAGGCGCTTCTCCGGGCAAAGGTCTTATTCTCACATCACTTTCGTTTCGTTTCAGCTGGTTATGACTTATCATAAAACAGCATGAAACATAGGCAGTCACAGGGCCCAATCCTGCCCTGAATTACACCCCGGCAACTCCACTGAAGTCAAATGGATTGCCTGGGTGTAACTAAGGGCAGGATTTACTTGTGCTCGTAAGCAAAAGGCAGCAACTATCATCCCTGTTTGATATGCAGCCCTCTGTTCCCAGTGCTAGGAGAGCCTCTTGGCTGGAAGGGAATGATCAATCCCATCGCTCCATCTCAGCTCAAGGATGAGCTGAGTCCCCCATGAAGGACAGGACAATGCTGGTTCTTTCCATCTCTCCCTAAAGAGTGCCATACGGCCCCTCGGTCTCTTTCTCCTCTCTGGGGCTGGGTGTAATCTGTGCTGTGAGGTGTGCAGACGTCGTGGGCAGATAAGCAATATTTTGACACTTTTAGGGATGCTTCACCCAAGAAACTAGCGTTTGGAGTATCACAGTGGCATCTCAAGGCATACTTAATCTTGCCTCAGTGTGGGGGGGATGTACTGGGTGATCTCTTGAGATCACTTCCAGCCCTACATATCTATGACTATCTTCTTCCATGAGCAGAGGAGCCATTTCTCATATTGACGCATCTGCCAGAATAGCCTCCCATGTCCTGTGCGCCACACAGTCTCCTCCTTCATATCCCTCCTTCCCCAGCCCAGACCTTGCTCTGGATGCTGCCCCCAAACCTTAATATATTGTAGTAAGCTGAATAAATAACGCTAAGGACATCACGATCTTTCACTGTTGCAACCTTCGTTCTTCCATACCCACTTCCTCCACCCTTTATTGCTTCTTACTGAGGAAACTCCAGTTTCCATTGTAAGATCCCTGGGACAGATCTTCCTTTGTTATTAGCTATAAATTCCACCACTTGCAACTAGGGTGACCAGACAGCAAGTGTGAAAAATCGGGATGGGGGTGGAGGGGTAATAGGAGCCTATATAAGAAAAAGACCCAAAAATTGGGACTGTCCCTATAAAATCGGGACATCTGGTCACCCTACTTGCAACACTGGGGCTGCATAAATGGTCATTTTGAAACGTGAACCCTCTGGAATCCAGAAATAAAATTTACACGTTAAAAAAAGGTTAGGAGATGAGCCAATTCTGAAAAGAGAGAAAAACATTATTATCTGTGTTAAAGCAGGGCCTAGAGGTCCCAACCAAGTTTGAGGCCATTGTGCTAGGCGCTGTACAGACAGAGCCAAAAGTGTTCTCTGCCCTGAAGAGCTTACAGTTCAAGTTGCGGACCCTGCTAAAACTTACACATGTTGACTTCCAAGTGACTAATCCAACATGGATTCCAGCCCGTGACAATCACTATACCACTCACTAAGAACAGCACAGATCCACCATGGCACTCTTGTAGATTCAGAGATTTTAACACCAGGAGGGATTATCATGCCCATTGAGTGTGACCTCCTGCGTAACACAAGCCAGAGATTGCACCCAATGATTCCTGCACCTAACTCAACAACTTGGGGGTGAACTAGAGCATGTCTTTTAGAAAGAAACCCAGTGTTGATTTCAGGACTCCAAGCGATGGAGAATGTACTGCATCCCTTGGTAAAATGGTTCAATGGTCAATTAACCTCACTTTTTAAAATGTGCACCTTATTTTCCTTTTGAACTTCAATTACCTCAGCTTCCTGAGAATGGATTGTGTTATGCCTTTGTCTACTAGATTAAAGAACCTTCTAGTATCAGATATCTTTTCCCTGTGTGGGTAATTGTAGACTGCAATCAAGTCGCCTGTTAACCTTCTCTTGATAAACTAAATAGATTGAGCTCCTTTAATCTCTCACCATAAGGCATGTTTAACTCCTCATGACCAGCACTGTAGATGGCTCAGGCTGAGGCTTATTCACAAAATTCCTAGTTAGGGAGGGAAGCTATGCAAAAGCCTTGAAGCCATGGTCTGAAGTAAACAGTGCATCGCAATATATTTAGCAAATGTCATAAAATGCAAGGTATTATTATGACAGGGCAAACCACAGAAATTCAGGAGGAAGGGGAAGATGTATTTCCTGGACCGGGAAGCTGCTGAATGTCTAGACCTAGGGGACGGATGGTTTAGAGTAGGGTGTCACTGACTTCCCCCCTGCAGATAAATCACCACAGAACTAGGTGATTTGAGTGGGGGAAAGGGTGACTCTCCCTAGCACCTGTACAAATAAATCGCTGGGCCCGATACACTCCGGCAAAGTCCTTGGTGGCTCTGTTGTTCCCAGCTGCTGTTGGTGTCCCCATGAGGGCACCACCCCAGTCCCCAGATTCACATATGCCCCCAGTCCCAACTTCATCCCCTCAGATCCCCCCACCATTTCCATTCTCCCAAAGCCCCCTCCTCCCAAGTCCCCCTCCCCCCCAGCTCCAGCTTCCCCCCCCTAGATCCCCTCTAATACCAAGGCAGTTCTAGCTCCTTCGGGCGGTGCGTGTCCCTTTAAATCCCAGGCTTCTTGCCCTGACCAATCACAGACGGGATCCCCGTACAGCGAAGGGGCCAAGACTGGCCTCTGGACCAGAGCCAGCTTTCCCTAGCCCTCTCCTTGGCTCCGCCTTCCCCCTCCGCCCCGTCCCCCGATTGGCGACTCTGGAAAGAAGCTCCTCCTCCCAACGGCCAATGAGAGCGCTTGAAGGATTCGGAGTGCTGCGGGGATTGGTGGCTGGGCCAGGCCAATCGGGGCGCGGCGGCTCGGGTATATAAAGCGGCTCCGGGGACCGAAGCGACTGCAGTGTTCAGCGTAGCCGGCGCGTAGCACGGGGGAGTTCGGACACGGCGCCGGCTCACACGGGTTCTCCCAGGCTCCCCTCAGGACGTTTCCCCTCAGAATTGTTTTGTTGTTTTTTTAAGCCCCTCACTTCCGGTTGTTTTCTTGCCCGCTTCCGGGTGACTTCGGCTCGGCTTCCGGTGGCGTGTCCCAGGAGCGGCGAGGGGCGGGTTGCGATGCTGTCAGCGGGGGCGCCCGGGGCCGGCGGCTCGGAGCGGCCCGGCGGCCGGTTCAGCGTGCTGAGCTGGGAGCAGGTGCAGCGGCTGGACCAGATCCTGGGCGAGGCTGTGCCCATCCACGGCCGGGGCAACTTCCCCACCCTGTCCGTGCGGCCCCGCAGGATCGTGCAGGTGAGGCGGGGGCGTGCCGTGTCCCTCAGTCCCCCGGCGGGCAGGGGGTCCTCTGCTGGCTAGAGCCAGCCCCTGACGGGGGGTCCCTTGCCATGCATGGCCCTGGGGAGGTGGGGGGCGCCTGGCTCCCCACTGCACAACACTGGGGGGAGGGGTGCCTGGTGCCCCCCACTCGCTCCCTAGTATGTATGGAGGAGGGGGTAGGGGATGCCTGGCTCCCCACTGTGCACAACACTGGGGGAGGGGGGCCTGGGGCCCCCCACTGGCTCCCCACTATGTATGAAGGAGGGGGTAGGGGGTGCCTGGCTCCCCACTGTGCCCAACACTGGCTCCCCACTATGTATGGAGGAGGGGGTAGGGGATGCCTGGCTCCCCACTGTGCCCAACACTGGGGGAGGGGTGCCTGGTGCCCCCCACTGGCTCCCCACTAAGTATGGAGGAGGGGGTAGGGGATGCCTGGCTCCCCACTGTGCACAACACTGGGGGAGGGGAGCCTGGTGCCCCCCACTCGCTCCCTAGTATGTATGGAGGAGGGGGTAGGGGGCGCCTGGCTCCCCACTGTGCACAACACTGGGGGAGGGGTGCCTGGTGCCCCCCACTGGCTCCCCACTATGTATGAAGGAGGGGGTAGGGGATGCCTGGCTCCCCACTGTGCACAACACTGGGGGAGGGGTGCCTGGTGCCCCCCACTGGCTCCCTAGTATGTATGGAGGAGGGGGTGGGGGGTGCCTGGCTGCCCATGGTGCATGGTATGGAGGGAGGGGAGCCTGGTGCCCCTCACTGGTTTCCCACTATGTATGGAGGAGGGGGTGGGGGGTGCCTGGCTCCCCCCTCTCAGTGGTATGGTGGGGAGGGAGCATTGGCTCCCCAGTGTGACCTCATGGTGGGGAGGGTCCCTTGTGCATGGTGCTGGCAAAGGAGGGGGCCTTGTAGGCCCTCCTGCAACCCACCTCCCTGTTAAAGGTCACCCCTTTCCCGTAGAAGTGTGCGGAGGCTCCTGCCCAGCGCTGCTCACAGGCTAACAAGGATCTGCTGCAGTCCTGCACGCTGGGCTGTTGGAAGCCAGCAGATCAGCTAGCAAGGCTGGGTTCAAAGGGTCCCCCGTACATGAGGATTGTGACTTGGCAAAGGCAGCGCTTCCAATGGGAGCTGTTCTGACCCGCTCCTGTTTGAGAAACTGCCATGGGGATGGGAGGGAGCTGTGATCTGCAGAGACCCAGTATTTTCTGCCAAAGGGTGTCTCCCTCTCCAGAACAACTTGTGTTTAAATCCCCTTGCTTGATGGGAGACCGAATGCATGTTTGGGCAAGGGCAGTTCCTCCGTAGATGAGCATGCTATGGGGCTACCTGAAACTCATCCAGTTTTTCCAAACCAGCTGGTAGGCTCCCTGCATAGGAAAAGGAGGTCACCAGAAACTTTAGAGGCCACCGTTGACTCACTGATTTTTCGTACGCAGTTTGTGCAGAAGTGTTGGACTCTGCCCTGATGAGGCTGCACTCAGGCTGGTCCTGCGCCTGCTCTCACTGTCTGCTTATATGGGGCTTGAAATCTGCTAGCAGAAATAAAACTGCTGAGACAGTGATATCCAGTCTCTCACCCTTGGCATCTTGCCACCCAGGCTCAGGAATTCTCCAGCTGAAGCAAATACTTCTACTAGCCGAAGCTAAGATGGTAGATTTTTCACTCTATATCCATCTCTTACTATGCAAGGCCTCTGGTTCTTGCTGCTACCTCGCCCAGACTGAAGCACATGATGTACAGGAAACCTAGGGGTCATCACAGGCAAAGTCATTCAGAATTGCCTTGGGATTAGATTCCCTGTATCTATTAACATTCTACTGCGTCTTGGCTTGTCCCTTGTCTTCATGTTGACATTTTCCTGTTAACCTCAGTCTTGGATCCAGGACATCCTGCATTAACCTAATATCTTATTTGTGTAAATAGCAAAGTTCATTTAGAACTGCCACGTCGGTAGAGGGCAACATGGGACTACTTTACTGCACATATTAAAACAGATGTTTGTAATAACTAAATTCAGACTCCATCAGCCCAGGCTAGGTTCTGTAAGGCTGTGAGAAGCTTTACGATAGGGTAGATGCAGCAGGTATGGCAAAAAATGCACTAATGGCTACCTCAACTAGTCTGTGAATTAGCTTAGCTTTTTTGCTCTGCTTAAAGCAGTACAGTTAAGCCTCAGTTGCCTGAATGTCAAGGGGATGTTAAATGTCTGGATTTGTCAATGTAAATTCATGCTGGGACCCGATGACCCCATCTCAGACTTCTGAGATCTGAATAATGAAAGCTAAACTTTAGCTATGTAGGGACAAACGGATGCAGTTAGTATTGCTTGCACAGTTACACCACTTATATTGAAGTGTCAGTAGACATTTAAGAGAATGTGTTCTATTCTAATTTATTATTGGCGGATTTAGGACCACTAGGGACTTAATCTATAGTTTGCTCCATTAGCAACTATAACAAAAGTAATGCTTAATGTGAAAGGATCCCTGTTAACGCCAAACAAGTTGGAAAGTGGCTTCTTTACCAAAACATTAGATTAAAAATGAATTGTAAATATAAGTTACTTCTCACTTAGGGCAGAGTAAACGGCATATCAGCTGGTCCAATGATTCAAGTTGGTGCCAACTGGAGTTTCCTAGAGCTGCAAAATCTGGGTGGCAAAGATTGAAGGGGAGTGGCTATTTAAACTTTCCATAAAATGCATTATGCCTGTTGGAAACAAGGCCTTGTATTTTGTAAACACTTCCTTAAAGGTTGCATGAAATGTAAGTGTCCTTCAATTCCTGTCAGACTGACTTTAAACTGCATACTCTATGCTAGTGGTCTTCAAACTGTGGCTCACGACCCAGTACTGGGTCGCAGTGGCTCTGGTCAGCACTGCCAACCGGGCTGTTAAAAGTCCCGTCGGCGGTGCTGCCCAGCTAAGGCAGGCTAGTCCCTACCTGTTCTAACACCGTGCTGTGCCCTGGAAGCAGCCAGCAGCAGGTCCGGCTTCTAGGTGGGGGGGCCATGGGGCTCCGTGCGCTGCCCCGCCCCGAACACCGGCTGGGCAGTGCCTGTGGGCGAGAGCCACATGGAGCCACTTGTGCGCCTCTGCTTAGGAGCCGGACCTGCTGCTGGCCGCTTCCGGGGCATAGCGTGGTCCGTGGTGCCAGGACAGGCAGGAAGCCTGCCTTAGCATCCCTGCTGTGCTGCTGACTGGGAGCTGCCCGAGGTAATCCCCTGCCCCAGCCCTGAGCCCCTCCAAACCCAGAGCCCCTTCCTGCACCCCTCATCCCTGGCCCCACTCCAGAGCCTGCACCCCCAGCCCAGAGCCCCCTCATTCCTGATCCCAGCCCGCACCCCAGCCCTGAGCCCCTCCTACACCCTGAAACCCCTCTCCCCAGCTCCGTTGGGTCGCAGGTATCAGCAATTTTCTTCAACTGGGTCACCAGAAAAAAAAACTATGAAAACCACTGCTCTATGCCATAATCTAATCTTCCCAAATTAACAGGGATTGGTTAACCATGAAGTAATAACTGCAGTGCTTTAATATTGCACTTATTTCATATGGAAATTCATAGCTTAGTAGAAAGGCTTGCCATTCATTTGGGGGCTTCAGGAGATGCAGAGTACTAGATCTGCTGGAAATGAAAAGATTGAACAAGTGCCCCATGGCTTGGTGGTCTCTGCATTTGCACTGTGGTGGATCCTTGAGTCTCCATTTGTGCATCCGGTGCACACATCTTCCACGTAACATCCTAATACGGTTGCTGGTTGTCTGTAGTTCAAATAAGCTGCTGCGTATTCATGGAAGGGAGGCTTCTTCATTCCTTAGTAATGACTCATCAAATGTAAAGTCAAGCATGTTGGCTTCTAATTAAAAAGCCTATTCACAAACCAAACTGGCTTTCACAAGAAACTAATCTAGGATTTCAAGATCTCTACCTCTTGGAGTACTTCACTTAAGTTTGGAAATTGATCAAGTGGCATTTGAAAATGCCTTTTTTTTAATACAAAGCAATGTGACTTCAGCTACTATAGAGCCCTTACGGTTATGCTAACTTAATTGGACCTCCCAATTTTGTTGAAGTGCATATGTATGACATGAAAGATTTAATAAAGCAAATGATAGGAAGCTATTAGAGTGCTAATCTTGATTTGTCTAGAGCAGTGGAAAGCTGACGTTGGCAGAAGCCAGATATCTAGCATCAAATGTTCCACCAATTGTGAAACTTAATATCCAGAACAGTAACTAAACTAAAGTGAAACATTCTTCCTTTAGTCTTAGCTGTATAATAGCGGATTAAAGGATGTTTACAATCTTGCCACTAGCAATTTACTGTATATACTGAGGACAGTAATTCTGACCAGGCACGTTGGCAGTCTCAGAGTTTAGGTCTGAGTAATCTGAAACAAGTAACCTAAAAAGGCAGTCACTTTGTAATGCTCGGTTATATATAACCAGCTACTCAAATGATGTAGAGAATACCAGGCCAAAATGCAGGCAGGTTTTGTTAGTGCCTGCCACCTGATTGTCAGAATTGCTCAGCTGTACCATATATAGTGAGGTACTCTGTACTACTGACCTGCTTCTGATGAAACTGACAATCCTCTTAGGAACACTTGTCTGTCCTCCTGTATGCTTTATCCTAGTGCTAGCAGCGAGTAATAGATTTCAAATGCTCTTGTCCCTCTACAGTTGGGACAACAGATCCTACTATTCGTATCCAGTCTTCTGCATGGGCCGGTATCATTTGGAACAGTGTGGTGTGATCCATGAGAGAACACTGACTCTCCAGACATTGGAATCCTACAAGGCTTGGTTCAAAAAAGAACTAGATAAAGTCATGGAGGATAGGTCCCTCAATGGCTATTAGCCAGGATGGGCAGGGATGGTGCCCCAGCCTCTGTTTGCCAGAAGCTGGGAATGAGTGACAGGATGGATCACTTGGTGATTACCTGTTCTGTTCATTCCCTCTGGGGAACCTGGCATTGGCCACTGTCAGAAGACAGGATACTGGGCTAGATGGACCTTTGGTCTGACCCAGTATGGCCGTTCTTATGTTCAGTTTGTACCTAATCCTGTTGCCATTCATATAAATTGGAATTTCTCATTGACTTCTGTTGGAGCAGGATTGTATTGTTAGGCAGCTGGAAAACATACCCAGTGTACTACCTTCATGTGTTAAACTCTTCTGGCCATGAGCATTCGGACTATTCAGAGAACTGCAGCCATAAACCCCCCTGGATTTCAGAGAGCAGGGATGTTGAATCCTGGATCCAAAACGTCTGTCTTCTAGGTCTTGGGATGAATCTTAACCCAACGGGAGTCTGAGTTCCTATTGTATGCAGCAAAGACTTTGAGACTCTAATGGTCCTGATTCTGCATCAATCCTCTTGACCTATATCTAATACTAGACTAATACAAAACTGTAGCCCCTATATCATATTCAAAATAATATGCACGTGGGGGAAAAGATACAATTTTGTAACTCTGGTCTAACATGCGTTCATTGTGATTGACCATAATTGGTATGAAGTTTCTTTCTTCGTACTCTGAACTTATTTGACTTGATTACAAACAATTCCTAAATAGAAAGCCATTGAATGGGAGATGGAAATGTCTGCTCAATATGTGAAAATGAGCAACCTAACTATGCACTGTCCCGAAATCTGTTGTGAGCTTACTACTAACTACTTAATTGGACCTAAAACTAATCTACCTGACGTGTCGGTAAGGGTGCATGCACTGGTGGGTATTTGACATCTCTAATAGTAGATGACTTACTCGTTCCCTGTGGCTTGATATGTGAATCTTACAATTTGGCAGTGAGTCCAGGCGAATGTCCAACTTAGCTCCAGTAGCTCCTGCCAGAGAGTAACTAGGAAGTGTCAGCATAAGAACCACATCTTGTAAAAATCACAAGTAGGTAAAGTTGTAAAATTCCATGTTTTCCAACATTCACAACTTTCACCAGAATACCCTAATAAATTATTATTTTATTATTATTATATTATTATTATTACCCTCTGCTTGCTTGAAAGTGCTGTTGCAGACTTGTAGCTAGGCGATAACTAGCCTTCACGAAACTAGCTGATCTAAATTAGTGTCGTTTTGATACCATTAACCTTCCAGTAAGTATTGGTGGCTCTCTAACTTCCTGTTAAGCTTGATCCAAAATGGAATTCTTAACGTCTAGTTCATGGGCTTGACACGTATTGGTTAGTAGGATACCCCATCCAGCTGGGAAAGGAAGAGTCCCCGTCAGAACTAGGTACTATAACTGCAGGGCAGCATAGCTTAAATTGTTAGGATTAGTTGAAACTCTATAGTTAGTTTTCCACTTAACTAGGAAAACTTTTCTAGACTGGAACTGGTTCCAGTTACATTTAAAGTTGTGGCTGAGCTATTTGTTCTGGAATAGTACCTCTTGCCTATTGGGGCCCAAACACTTCAATAATTTCAGGGGCATGTTAGGTAAATCAAGTTGAGGACTAGCTGTTTTTAGGATTCTTAGGCTTTCTTGATGTTGGCTTCACAGCCTTCATTTTCAACTTTGTCTGAATATCCTGGTATTAAAGGAAGATTGAATCTGTGCCAAAGTACTCAGTTTGAGTTCCTGATTGTGTCTAATATAGAGCTCAAATGTTTTGCTAAGAGGAAGTTACCATCCTCAATTGCTAGCTGATGTCTGGAATAGGTAGTTCATATTTTATGATCTTAGGGTTATTTCAGCCTAATGCACGTTTAAGTCATCAGGAAAGTGATTCAGCTTCATATTAAATGAACAAAGCTTCAGAGGTGTATTTGTGGGTGTGTCAGTATTGAGGAGGCAGGATTAAAATTGCTCAAGGTAACAACACCTGTTAGATTAAAAGCTGCCTCTTAAACCTGGCAAGGTGTCAAATGCAAAACACTGACACACTGGAAATTATTAAGATACACTTACTAGTTAAGACATGAACTTGCATACTCATTGCAAGTGCATTTCAGCAACTCTAGCTTCTTAGTTTGCCTTTAATGAGTCTTGGCAAGGTTAGGAGAACTTCTAAAACGTACAAATACAGCTACTCCAATCAAATAAAATTTGGGACTTCATTGTTTCTGCATTTGGGCACTTCTCCCTGGATCAGTTGCAGTTCCAGATTAACAAGCCAAGACTGTTACCTAAGACTCTTATTTGATAAGAATCAAGAGACTTGAGGAAACCGATCTTGCAGTGAACCTGCTTCGACAGTTGCTGCCTGGAGATAATTGGGTGGGAGCAGTTAACAGCTGTAGAACAGAAGCAGGAGTACAGATGTTCACTTTCTGCCAGGCGCACGCTACTGTAAGAACAAGCAGGTGAGGCCCCTTTTAAACGGTGACTGCTGCAAACATGTAGCCTTTGCAGTAATATAGGTCTCTCTAGCCTTTCTCTCTGGAGTACCTCCAAACGTCCCTGTTTGTAATAGGAATAACCCATCTCCTTTGTGTTATGCTGGCATGACCTACTTCAACATGCAGGCCCAATTTCCATTCTAACACCCCATTCTAAGAACACTACCTTAGTACTATATAGACAATGTCTCTCTCTCTCTCTCTGTATCTCAGGTGGTCCGCAGCCGTCTGGAAAAGAAGGGAATTGCAGTCCATAATGTCAGGTTGAATGGCTCAGCAGCTAGCCATGTCCTACATCAAGATAGTGGCCTAGGGTACAAAGACCTGGACCTCATTTTTTGTGTGGATCTGAAGAGTGAGGATTCTTTCCAGCTAGTTAAAGATGTGGTCATGGACTGTCTCCTGGACTTCCTCCCAGAAGGAGTAAACAAAGACAAGATCACCCCCATGACTCTGAAGGAGGCATATGTGCAGAAACTAGTGAAAGTATGTAATGAAACAGACCGCTGGAGCCTTATATCACTGTCTAATAACAGTGGGAAAAATGTGGAACTCAAATTTGTGGACTCTCTCAGACGGCAGTTTGAGTTCAGCGTGGACTCCTTCCAGATTATATTGGATTCACTGTTACTATTCAGAGAGTGTTCAGAGAACCCCATGTCTGAGAACTTCCACCCCACAGTCACTGGGGAAAGCATGTATGGGGACTTTGGGGAAGCAATGGACCATCTCAGGAGCAGAATCATCGCCACCAGGAACCCAGAAGAAATCCGAGGTGGTGGGCTTCTGAAGTACTGCAATCTCCTGGTGAGGGGGTTTAAGGCCAAGTCGGAAGTAGATATGAAGGCGCTACAGAGATACATGTGCTCCAGGTTTTTCATAGACTTTTCTGACATTGGAGAACAGCAGCGGAAGCTTGAGTGTTACCTTCAGAGTCACTTTGTTGGGATGGAGAGCAAAAGGTATGACTGCCTAATGACCCTGCACCGGGTGGTGAATGAAAGTACAGTGTGCCTGATGGGACACGAAAGGAGGCAGACTCTGAACCTCATTGCCATGCTGGCTGTGAGGGTGCTGGCTGAGCAGAACATCATCCCGACGGTAACCAATGTGACCTGCTACTATCAGCCAGCGCCGTACGTCAGCGAAATAAACTTCAACTACTACGTCACCCATGTGCAACCCCTTCGGCCTTGCAGTCACTCCTACCCAACATGGCTTCCTTGTAACTGAGCATGGACAACACTCTCCAAGATCTGTATTCCACAGTGCTCCCTGGCCTTGGCAGCCTTCTGGAAGAACTGTGACAAAAGGCAATATACTGGACTCTCAAGAGTTTCTTGTTCCCAAGTTTGTTTGGAACTAGCTGTGTCTGCTGTACGCTGTGGAGATTGGATGTGCAGTGTTCTGGAAACTGTAGATGATCCGAGATGTTTACAGGAAGACTTATGAATTATGTAGGCAACGGGGGAGTTAGGGGGGTTGTAGGGTTAGACTAAAGGTAGAGCTGCACTGCCCTGAAATGCAAATCAGTCTGAATTTCCTTTTAGTGCAGGAGGTGTTAAGGGTTGTGCAGACTCATGGTTTCTGAAGATAGAAGCCAGAGTGGCTGATTCCTTTGAAGGACCAAAGAATCCTGTTCTTAAGTGCCTGTAACAATATAAACACAATTGTACTGTAAAACTTTATTTTTTTTTTGTCAGGGGCTAAGGTCCCTAAGTGCTTGTGTGGAGATGTCTCAAGATGAAAATGTTTTGTTTTGGATGGGAGGGGGTCATTTGATCATTTCTAGTAACATAACAAACAGATGTTGGATTGCAGGTTACGTATTGCTAAGGCTTTTGGCATGGCTTGCTGCTCGTGAAGGACCAGCTAATAGTATCTAATTTGTAGTCCAAGCTGAGTCACACAGAGGTGGGGGTTGGCGTTGAATGTATATGTCTAAATGTAACACGGGACACTGGGGCTGGGGAAGAATTGCGTTGTGGAGAATGCTGTGCAGAGCTTTATGGAAATGGGAAGCAGTAGAGGCCTATCCAAGTATTCACTAAAAAGCTCCAAAATCAGTGCCAAAATTCTCAGCTAACTTGTGTACATAAACAGTAACGCAGGGGATGTGTTTGGGAGTCTGCCCTAGGTTATACTAGTACAAAGCTGTATGTCTTCTAGGGGATTTGAAATGCTGCTACTTTTTGGCATGCAGTGTGGTTTTAATGCACAAACCACCAGTGGCCAGCTGGGCTATCTGGGAAAGACCAGGCTTGTCCTGAAGCACAAACCAACTCTTGGCTAGTCAAACCATTAACCATAGCAGTTGATTTTATGTAGGCTGGAGCCAGTTTTAGGTCAAATGCTTCGAGCGCTGTCCCTCAAGTATTAGATTTAGTCTGAGTTCTAGCAGATTCTCTTGATACTAGCCTGCCTTGGCTAGAGAAGAAATCTTCCTTTCTGTGCCCTTGGTCCTTTTGTCAAAAGCAGCCTGTTTTTCAGCTACACAATTCCACATCTGAGCAACAGAGAGCATTTTACCTTTGTAATCTCATAGAAATGAAACATGACTTCTTTTGTGCAAAAAAACCCCTAAGTTTGGCTTTAGGAAAAGGTATGTCCTTTTTAATTATAATAATAAAAAAAATCAAAACAAACCTTTATGCCTGAGAGCATTTTGGTGTATCTTATGCAAATGTTCTGCCTTTGAAGTTGTGGTGTGTGTGTATAGAGTACAAACAGTCCTGCCCTGAGTTGTCTGGATTGCTTACCCATTCTTTTGCAACATCACATTGAGACTTAACTATGCATGGGTTTGTGAAGCTGGTACAACTGAGACATCAGGCATCTTCTGCTCAAAAAGATAAGTGCGCAGCTCTGGGAGTACACAACACTAGTCACTTCATGGTGCTTCTTCAGAGGCTAATATACTTGAGTATTTTTACTAACTTGTTTTCTGGTTGTTATAAAACTGTACCATGGCTGGGCAGATTGAACAATCTAATAAAGATTAGATACTTGGAATATGTATAACCAGAATTTTACCTTCTTGCACGGGGGGGGGGGGGGGGGGGGGGGGGGGGAAGGGTTGGAGCTTATGAATGCATTTCTCTGAATACTAACAAGCTTAAACAAATCTGCTCCAACTTTGCTTCTTTCATCTTTATCCAGTAAGAACTGTGAAGAACAGGTCCCTGCCACTACCTGTCATAGTTTGTAGGTTTAACAATGACCTCATGCTCTCAGATGGTACAAGTTTATTTACATGAGTAATCGTACAGCTTATGGGGTAAACTCTGCTACATACAACTTCTTGGTGCCCAGAGCCTGCTTCCTGTTGCAATGCCCGACACAGGGGTTTCAAATTTAGTTTTTCCTTGTGCTGAAAAACTGGTTTAAAGGCTGTTTTTTGAAAACTAACTAGGATCTCTAGACATGCAATCCTCACTCACTTTAAGGGGAGACCTGGCTTTGCACTTTTTACTAAATTTACTATTAACACAGCTGATCTGTAGCATGCTGCACTTTTTATTTTATCTTATTTGGGGGGGGGCAGGGAGGCTTCTATTATACTCTTTATCACAAAGTGTGAAGGTAGATTCACTAAACTATGATCTTTCCAGGGCAGTGACAAAACTCCCTCTTTCTCTAACAGAATGTAAAGCTTCCCTACAACTAAAGGCTTGATGATAGGGGGGGAACTTAAACTAAGGTTGCACTTTTGATTTGTGGCGTGTGTGGGGTATGGTACTCCTGTGAATGGGAGTGGTTGAGTCCTTGCCGTGTGATATGCTACCACTTGTAGAAAATCTGAAGATTCCTATAGTCTGGCACTCTTTTTATTTTGTTTCAAATGTGCATTTTTTTTTTTTTCTGTATCACTTGTCATGCAATGGGCTTGACATAGACTCACTAGATTCTTTAGAATCTGTTACAAATAAATACAGTGTATTAAATTCAACAGATTTCTTGTTTACTTCACACACAAGGGTAGGGTAGCTTTAATATTTCAGGCCCTGCCCCCCACTAAAAATGACTGATCAATCTACAACTTGGATGAGTTGGCATGAGATTTAAGGTGTACACAGAGTCCTTCAAAGAATCTGAATTCCAATCTTGGTGTCTAAATGCTCCCTGTTTGTACTTCAGGCAGTCTAGTCCCTAAAACAGAGGCTACTCCAGAGGCTTGAGTACATGGTGGTAGGAAGAGAGAAGTATGCCAGCACCCAAAAAGATTTTTCTTCTTCAGTATGGTGCACCGTTCCTTCCCGAGCTGCTTGTCAAATTACTGGTGGTGGGAGGGTGTTAACTGGCTAGCAGTAGTTGGTAGGGAATAGCTTATCCCACCAATTGCATGGGGAGTATTTAAACACTGCTGGTGGCAGTCTTACTAAGTGACCGCAATGGACTGTAAAACATGATGGAGCCTCACGTGGGTAAAAAAATTGCTCAGCTGCTACAACGAGATGTGTGAATATGGTCTTAATGTCTCAGGGGGATACATAGCTTAGATAGGTGCAAGAAATGCTCAGCTCCCATATGGTCACTCAGGAGTTTAGCTCTCAATACTGAACTCTCTCGGGGGGGGGGAGAGAGAGTGAGCTGTTCTGAAAACGCTGGCAATAATCACCATCCCTAGCCAGCCGTGATACTTCCTTATTATGGGAAAGCGAGCTAGAACTGCCTGAGGTTCAGCTACAGTAGCCGTGAACAGGATGGCATCTCCAGCAGCAGGAAACGGACACACTTTTCTAGACCAACGCCTTGAGGCCAAATCCCCCTTTGTCACAAGTCCAATGCAGCTGCTGTCAGGGGGCTGGCACCAGCCTAACCCAGGCAAGAATGTGCCCATTGCTCTCTCTCTCTCCAAAGCCCTTCTGCTGCAGCGGTGGGCTTCTACTGAAACCTATTCCTAGCCCTCTTTTTTTAGGGTGCTTGCTTGCTGCTTACAGCTGATGCATCTTGTTGGTATGTAACTTTCATCAACAAAAACTTCATGTCCAGTTCAAAACTCCTTTGACCCCCCCCCCAGTGTGCCTTAACCTTGCAGGGGCTGGGAGAGAATAGAAAGTCATTTAAAAAGTGATTCTCTTCAGTCCCTTTTTCGGTTGTCTTCTCTGTACTACCACTAGGTCCCCCAATGACTGTTCATGAACTAGTGGATAAACTGCCTCTCTCAATTGGTCTGGCCCTGAGTGGAGCAGCAAAACTCCTGCCAGAGTTGCCCTTTCATTGTTGGAGCGGATCAAACTCTACAAAAGGATGTTGGTGGAAAGTACTAGTTGTTATCAGAAAGGAGCTATCAATGTTTACAGCTGAGATTTGGGTCCCTCTTGTTGAATCAAATAAAAATGTCTATTTTTCTCAAAACGTGAGGTCTCATTCTTGCTTTGAACAAAGAGAGAGGTATGGTACAGGGGCGGGGGATGATTGAGTGGGCTGTATTCAGTGTGTACACACACCTAAACTCCAGCAGTGGTGTCTTAGTGAAATCTTAGTCCTAGCTAGGTGGTGGGGGACACACCAGTTCCAATAAGTCGTAAAACACCTGCTCTGGGCTTCATTTCTCATTTATAAAGAGATGTCTTTCCTCGTGCACCATATAGACCTAAAGTCCCAAGCAAATGCAACAGTGCTCAGAGTCATGGGAGAGCCTCAGTTTTGCAGGGATATGGATGCAGCAGACACAATCCGATTTCCTGCTGACCACATTTTATGCTAGTGTCATAATGCCAGCGGAGGAGGTGCTGGCCATATGGTTTGCAAGGGGACATTAGCAGTCCTGGTGGCAGGCTTGTTCTGAAGAATGTATCGCTTCTTGACCCTTGTTAAGGGCATTACTCCCAAACTTGGCTGCTGGCTTTTCCATCAACAGTAGTAGGTGGTGCTAAGCGCCCCTCCCTGCCTAAAGGAAAAGGACAGCAGTGTAATGCTGCCGGGGGCATCAGTTTGCCATAAAACACCCCTTCACCTCTCCATTTGAGGCAATTGCCTTTGCTAAGAGGGCTGTAGGTGTTCCCTCTGCAATCACGTCCCTCTTTTTTGGTGGTGCAGGGCTGGGGCAGTGGTTTCCTGTGGGCTGTGTACTCTCAGGTCTCAAGGAGGTGGGGTGGCTGTGACTCAGAGTGCAGGGTTTGTGTGCCTTTTTAGTGAACACCTACCTGTCAATTGCTCTAGGAGCAGCACAGCTGTCAGATTTATAGACCAAGATCTAAATCTGATGGGCCAAGCTTGCGTCACGGGAGCTCAAAAGAAGGTCCCAGAAGTCCTGAGTTGCTTCTCTTATTCGGGTGTCACCACTTTGCAGAGGCAGCTGTGGGCCAACTATGAGCCACCATAACAGCCTAAGCTGCTGCAGTAACAATGGCTGGGTGTCAAATATAAATACAGATTTGTCACCCCTACTCAGTACATTTAAAGGGAACTCACTGTATTTAATGAAAGGGAGAAGGTTAACTGTATAGCTGAGGCCCAAGAATGAGAGTCAGATCTGGCGTCTCTTCTTAGCTCTGCCACAGATTTTATGTGGCCTTGGCTAAGTCATTTAACCTGATTCCCCATCTGTCCATGAGATAGGATTGCCTATGAGGCAGGCCTGTTCTGGCACTCCAGGTCCACAGTAGAATAGTTACAGTATTTCCGATGGGTTGGACTGTACAATCTATGTTCATCAAAATGCCTGTGGCTGCCATTTCTGCGGTTGGAGGGGACAGGTCCCAGGAGGTGAAATGAACAAACAGGGAAATCTGGGAGTCTCGGACTGCGGCGAGGTAAGCCAGCTCCGTGTTTTAAAGACACACAATCTTGTAACTCTCAGTTGCGTCCCTAGCCTTGGAGTTCAGAGGGTGTCACCCACTTATATTAATGCCTGCAATTCAGATGGATTTTGAATGCTGTGACAGGTCTGATCTCTGTAATTAGAGGCGGTAATTAGCTGATCTTTTACACTACACTGCAGCTTCCCCTGTAACCACGCTGCCCCCTTGTTGCTGGTGTGGCGCTGGGTGTGTTAAATGTGAGAGCACAGACTGAGACCGGCCTCTGTCTGCGAGACTCCTCTTTCCATTTATAGCTGTGTTTAGGTGATCTGGTGCACGGAAGCTTTGGGGCCTGCCCGATGCCAAGCACAAGACAAATGTCTCATTGATCTGCAGAGACGAGGAAGGCAGTTTGTTCCCAGCGGACCCGGAGCAGCAGGGATAGGACAGAGGACGTCACAGAAGTCGTCTGTCCCTTGACTGTGCTCTTGAGAGTGTAGGCAGCTTGCCTGATTAATGCTGTCCAAGCAAAGAGCCTGATTCTCTGAGGTACCGAGCACCACCTCCGTTTCAAAGTGGAGTAAGACATATGCAGACGATAACTTGCTCTACCACTGACTGGAACGAGCACATCTTGTATTCTGGCATCCAGCCATTGGCTGCTCACTTGAGATTATAGGTTAAGCTGAATTCCCACAAATGGGATTTCATTTTGTCCCAGCATGGGCCCTTGGGAACACTGGAGAAACTGAAGGCTAGGCCTCTGCTATCTTCCCATTAAGATCAGCTGTAGAGGCTGTGTTCACCAGCACGTGCCCGCTGCTTGTAGACTTTTGCCCTGCTTCCTTTACTGGGGATGTTGTTTCTTATGGACCTTGCACCTGCTACTCAAAGGTGTTTAGGCTCCTAACTTCCCATTGGTGTTTTGGTTTTTTTTTAATCTCCTTTTCTCTGAAGCAACAGAGAGAGGCACAACTGGAGATGGGATGCTGCACAGGGAAGGCCAGGGCTCTGAGATGGTACCGAGGATGGTCTCTCTCCTGTGCTTAGCTGGCTGGCTCATGCTCAGGGTCTTACTGATCGCCATAGGTGGGGTGGTGAAGGAACGTTCCCACAGGTCACATTGGCGGTGACCTTGCAGGCTTTTTGCCTTCCTCTGCAGCATGGAGTGCAGGTCGTTTGCTGGGATTATCTGGGTACACCTCACTTAGTCAACTCCCTGGCATCTCAGGGCAGGGTGACCAGATGTCCCGATTTTTGGGTCTTTTTCTTATATAGGCTCCTATTACCCCACACTCCCTGTCCCAATTTTTCACACTTGCTGTCTGCTCACCCTATCTCAGGGGCCTCAGGTATTAGCTCACTGCATCTGTGGCACATCATCGTTGAGTCTCCTGCGGACTATAATACTTGGATCTAATTTCTGTTGTTGGGTTTGGTGTGGGGGTGTTCATAGAACCATAGGGTTAGAAGGGATCACAAGGGTCATCTAGTCTAACCCCCTGTGAGTGTCTTATGATATATAGGTGGTCAGTCTGGATGGTCCTTTCTGGCCTTAAACGCTATCTGGGCCCTTGTGCTTGAAGATCAGACACAATGCCTGAGATCTTCCTCTAGGAGGACCCAGACTCACCCTACCGGCTTGTGTTGCATGGGGGGCTAGGGTTGGGAATGGGGATGTTTCCCTCTAGGCTGAGCCTGAAGATGAGCGGATTGCATGAACGGTTAGCGCAGCCAACCTAGCGCTCCCGCTCGGGAGTGTTATTTAAAACAAACCAACCAAGTAAAAAACCCTAGAACAATTTAGCTCCTGTATCCCATGGGTAACCGAACTACACAATACGTGCTAGCCAGCAGACGGGTTATACATCCATTGTCTTGGTTTCTGGCCCCGGGTGAGTCAATTCGCTGTTCCGTTCCTCAGCGTACCCGTTGGGAAGATGAGGCCAACGCTCCTTACAAAGGTAGGGGAAGTGCTCCACAAGGGCTGGGTGTTCTGAGGGAGCCATGGTTTTGGAAGCAGGCACGTTGATAGAGCTGGGCCAATGGGAAGGTGAAGATGAGATGTGATAAGCTGTCCCTTGCTGCAGTAATGCATTTTCACCCCCTCATGCTAAACTCCCTCCTCAACCTATCATAACTGCCTATGAAACTCCTGTCCTCCAGCTCCACTCTCATCTCTGCCTAGAAAGGGACTGCTCTCCAAGAACACTGAACTGGCACGATCACTGTCCAATTTGTGTTTGTTTCCAGCCGAGCGGTCCTCATGGCCCGATCCTGGGAGGGTCCGCGGGCTCCTGACTTCTATTGCAGTAGGTGGGGTTTGGGAGCCCTCAGCATCCCAAAGGATCCATCCCAATGCCTAGCGCTCTGGTTGATCCTTGCCCCGTGCTGCCACCACTGCATATTTACATTTCTTATCTTGCCAGTGTCAAATTGGGGTTTCACTGAGAGCAGTGTCACCCTGCCTTGGTAGCAAAGGGAGCAAATGGTGTTTGTGTGGCCTACATTTTGTCTCTGAACATGAGGAGGAGGTGGATGGGTTACACCCCTTCCCTTACTCCCCTCCCCCCAATAAAGCTAGCAGGGTGGTGGACTGTGGCTGGAACATCTGATTACTTTAAGCATCCTTCTCCTAATGTGCAATTATAGGTTGCTTCTGCGTGAAGTCCCTGTTAAATCCACATATCCACAGAATGACTCATGTAACTACTGCTCTCGTAATGAATGCTGACTGAATTCCTTAAAGACTGGACATAAGGCTAACATGCTACTTACCAAACTGCCGCCCTCCCTTCCCCCCCTTTTCAAATATCAGTTGTGGAACAAGCTGAGCCAGTTTCCCGCCCCCCCCCTAAACAGCAGTCAATGGCTCATACTGTAGCAATTTCAGTAGACTAGCATGGAAATGGCAAATTGCAAAGGGCAGGGCACCCAGGGTATAATTACACTTAGCAGAGGGGTTTTCTCATTGCTGCGGCATAGATCTTCGGAAAGCATCAGCCTCCGCTCTGTGAAAGGATAATTGTCTGCCTGCGTCCATTTTTAGTCATTGAACTCTTAGGTCAGGGCTGCAACCCTGGAAAAAACAGCCCCTAATTCTCAGCGTGGCTGGACAGCCATAAAGCGAGAGAGCTGCAATGTCATTTGCAGCACCGGATCTACGTTAACGTCCGCGGTCGTTGTGGCAAGTCTGTGCTTCCGTGAAGGCTTCGGGCCCATGTTGCCACAGCTGTCTTGAGGGCTCTGTAACGTACCTGATGGGTCTTTCTTGCAGAATTTGGTCTTTGAATCAGAAATACGAACTCGGGGCCAGACTGTGATACCTTGGCACACACTGAGTAGCGCCTTACTCCACTAGTAATCCCAGTCAGACTACTTGTAGTGCAAGGTACTATTTACCATGAGTAAGGACATCGCAATCTGTCCCTTAATGTCACTTAGAGCCCAATCCTAGGGTGGGGCCTCATCTATTCACATCAATGGAAACGGAGACAGTCAACATCTGTCAGGAGCAGGCCTGTTGTTACTATTATTTAGTTAATTTATTATTTGTATTCTGGTAACACAGAAGGATCCAACCAGATCAACGCTCCACTGTGCTAGGGGCTGTACAAACATATGGTAAAAGACATGCACAAGAGCTTACGATCTGAATACACAAGCAGTGGGAGAAAAGAAGGATTAATATTGCTCCCATTTTGCAAATGGGGCCACAAGGCACAGCAAGATGAACTGACTTGTCCGAGTCACTCAGGGAACCTGCCGCAGAGCAGGCAATTAACCCCTGGTCTTCTGAGTCCTACTCTGGTGTTTTAGCTACAACCCCAACTTTCCTCTCTTCTTGAGCTAAGGAGAATAAAGAGCCAGTGACGTTCAAGGCTCTGTTTAAACAAGTGGAAATAAGGCACTTTGAGCTGGTCTGAGAGGATTTGATTTGGGCCAGAGCTTTTATCCATCTAGTCCATTGTAGGTATTGATCTGTACCAGTCACTGAAGTGTCTAGTAACCCACAGGTGCAAATGTAGCTAGAAAACCTCAGCCCTGTGAGTGTGGAGAAGCTGCAGAAATAAAGGACTTTATAAAGGATCCATGGAAAGATGTATGGTTCAGGTCTGCTGATCTGATTCCCCGACACGCTGCAGATGGGTAAGCTGAGCATGCAGCAGGCACTAGCATAGGAAGCAGGAATTTCATCTGTGTGCATTGATGACAAACTAGCCATCTAGTACAGAACCGCTCTGACTTATTCCTTGATAATACACGAGCATCAGCATTGATTAGACATGGACAATACCCAAGTCTCAGACATTTGCAATACCACTAACAGACATGGAGGTGACACTGGTATCTCTCAGGCCCTCATTGTGGACAATAACAATTACAGGCAGTTTGGTCTGTTAAGGATCTGGGTGTATGTGGGGGCTGTGTTTATAAAGTAGTTCAACGGGCTTTTTGCCAAACTTCTGCTGTTCACCTTTGGGGCCCGTGTTGGGTGGGGAGAGCTGACTTTCTAAGTTGACTCTAGCCTCGGCAAACTGTTCAGGTCGATTAGCCATCTCCTCCTCTGCCTGGTTTCTGTAGAACACAGAGCTGTCTGTCACACGGACTGCAGCTGGGGAAGCAATGGCCCCTGCAACCAAGCCAGCAGCACCGGACCCCATGCTCCCCAGCCGCTGCAGTCCTGTCCAACTCTGGCTCCAGAGTGCCATGGCGGAGACGAACCTCCCTAAGAACAGCTCTGTGGTGAAAGCTGCGCCGTGCGCCGCTCCCTGGCTTCCCATTCCATGCCCTGGAGAGCCGGAACCCTACAACAACATGGGCACACGGAGCTTGCTGCCACGGGCAGGTACTGTTATTGGTTCTCGAAGGCAGAAGGGGCTCTGGCCTAGCCGGGGAGGGTGGGGGCCCTCATACATTGCTTTGGTGGGAGCCCCTCAACTGCTAAACCAGCTCTAGGGATCAGCCAAGAAGTGTGAAGGCAGAGAGCTGGCTCGGCTTCTTGAAGCCATGTGCACCTGCGTGTCAGGCCATGGTCACCGGAATGTGCCGTTTAGCTGTTCTGCCTTTCTGGCCGAAATTCAAGGAAATTCCCCACTGCGGGGCATTGACCCCTCCGAGGGTCACAACCAACTGGCTTCACTCATGAGCAGCGCCAAGCTAGTGTCAGGCCGCCTCTCTGGCTCGCCTCCTGGGTCACTAGCCAAGCTTCTTGTTTGCATTTGTGGAAAAGCTCCAGCTTACCTGGCTTAGTATTTTACCGGGACAGTCGTCAATTGCACACTCTGTTCTTCCCGTTTATCAAGTACTGATGGGCTCAGGCAGCCAAGGCCAGTTCAAGCAGCACAAAACCCCTCAGCTCCAGCATTCGTCTCTCAACCAAGGATTTCTGCTTCCCTTGGTCCGCTAGGTAAGGGGGAAATGTTATCAGTTACAGGGGGCTGTTGCTACCTCTGCGTGGCTAACAAGGCCAGCTACAGGCTCAAGAATAGGACCAGGGAGGGATGCTGGATTCAGTGCAGCGCAGGCCAGCGGAGGAAGGGGAGATGTTATGTAGTGAGTGACTCAGGCTTTGTTTTGAAATTCCTGAGCCTGCTAAATAAATGAAGCAATGTTTTTCTCTTCCACTCCATCAAGTTGTCCCCGACGGGAAACTTCAAGCAGCAGTTCTGTTTTCCTTTTGGAAGTTGAATGTTGGCTATAGAAATAGGTCACTTCCAGCCCATATAAGCCAATAGTCTCAAGTATTGTAACAAATCCACCCTCCGCCACCAACTGCAGAGCTGTTGCTATCCTGCACCCCACGGGCAGCGACAGCGGGGAGAGAACGTGCAGACCCTCCCGAGCCATGTGGATGTTAAAGAGCTTCAGGCCATTTTAGTAAGGGCAGGAGGCTGGGCTGATGTCTAGCGTGTTCTTAGTAGCGGTGATATTATAGTAGAGGCCCCAACTGAGATCAGAGGCCCATTGTGCCGGGTGCTGCCCATGCACAGACTGCGAGACAGTCCCTGCCCTGAAGAGCTGACAGTCAAGGCAGACAAAGGCGGGGCTGGGAAACAGGCATGGAGAGGTGAAGTGACCCGGCCAGCGTCAAACAGCAGGTACGTGACCAAAGCCAAGAATGGAGCCCGGGTGTCCTGTCTCCCAATCCAATGCCCAATTCAACTGTTCACGCTGCCTCCTAACCGGGTGGTGGCTGGCTGCTGTGTTGGGGGACTTTGGACCGGGAGTTATAGGGTGACCAGATAGCAAGTGTGAAAAATCGGGACGGGGGTGGGGGGTAATAGGTGCCTATATAAGAAAAAGCTCCAAATATCGGGACTGTCCCTATAAAATCAGGACATCTGCTCACCCTAGGGAGTTATAACAAGAGAGAACATTTGCCAAAGCAGGAGCTGCATTCAAATTGCAAACCTCCCTTCCACCTCCTGGTGTTGTGGGGTGTTGGGAGCATAGGGTGAGTTGGGTCATGCTCCTCTCTACTTACAATACCAAAGGAGCGCGGCTCACTCCAGGTTTGTGTGGGCGAGAGGAACGCAGGCCTTACCCACGTTAGCTGTCAGTTGCATAAACCTTCGAAGGCTGGAATTACAAACATTATCCTATCATTGAGGAAATCCACCCTCTAATTAGCCTGATAGGAGTCTGCCGTCTTGCTTTCTTTCATCCTTTCTTCTTCAGTTTTGTTTCTCTTTCTGGAATCCCAGGCCCCTTTTCCCTCCCCATTGCTGGAATTCCTTTCATGTTTGTGATGTCAGCTGCGATTGCTGCAGGGGGACAGATCGTGTGGCCTCCTCTGAAATTGAATCTAGCCTCCCATTAGGAAACTGAAACTTTGCAGGGAGCTCCGTCACTCTTTGCCAGCATCACTGCAGGGCTTCTCCTGCCCTGCCAGCCACGCTTTGCCGATGTGTGAAGGAGGGAGTTTAGTGCTGCAGAAAGGTGCCAATGGCAGACCGGCAGCCCAGGCTTCCCCTGCAGCCTTCTGCCAGCATGCCTCCGTCTGGACCTATACCAGGAATAGTTCAATCTCCTCAGTGAGAATTTCAGATAGCCCGGACAAGTACGATCACTAAGATGGGGAAACCATTTCTGTATGGAGAGTGTTAATCACAGAATCAGAGGAGTGTGATCCACTTACTTAGTTATGTAGGTCCCTATCAGTATGGTATGTGAACATCTCACAGATGTCCAAGGATTTATCTTTCCAACTAGGGAAAAATTGTTATCCCCATTTTACAGATGGGGAAACCGAGGCACAGATTGATGGAATGACTTGCCCAGTGAGAATGTGGCAGAGTCAGGAATATAACCCTGACCCGCAGAGCACCATGCTAGCACCTTAACTGCAAGGCCTTCTCCAGAGGAATTGGAGGGGAAGGGAATGAAGTTAATTCTTTCGACTCTCTCTGAAACTGGCTAATTTTCCACAAGGGGGTCCTCGGTGGATGAGATGGTAAATTTGAAGCACAGGAAGCAACTGGTGTCCCAAAGGAGTCTGGGTTTGTATTCTATCCATCTGATTTCTTAGCAGAGCCAAGCTCGGCTCTGGCTCTATACACAACACGCTCCAGCTCTGAAGATCTCAGGGTTTCCTTCACCTCAAACAACTGGGAACGCAGGCCCCTTCCCTACGAAACCCATCTCTCTCACTGCCAGCCAGCCTGGACATCCCAACTGCTGGCTGGCCCTTTAAATCTGGGAAGGATCTTGCCATTAGGAAGCTTCTCCGGATAGTCAGCCTTTGTCTTTGTTCAATCTCAGCCTCTTACTCCTATTTACCCCAGGCACCGTTCCCAGTCCTTTTGGCCTTAGCCTTCCTGTGCCTCATCTATCGCCACAAGCCCTTAGCTCAAACTCTGCCTTTCCAAGGTGCCGTGTGAACGTCATTGGCTCATTACAGCCATGTGACCACCTCAGCTGTTTCCTTTGTGGGTCTCCGCATTTCACCGTAGTCTCATGCAGGCTGCGTGGGGGATCTTAGGACACTTGAGCTTTGGGGGTCGGAAAGATGACGCTTTCCTGTGAATGGTTCACAGCTGGAGCCTGTGGGCAAAATGTGAGCAGGTCCCACTGACGTCAATGAGAGATGGTTGTGTCTCTCTGCAGGCAGGGCGTGGCTCTAACAGCTTGGGTGAAAGGGGAGGCTGCTACTCTGGCACCAAAATGGTACAAACACCAGTTCAGCGGCAGTCCTGGGTTCTTCCCGAGTCTTGTAAGCTGCGGTCAGGGTGGTGGGTGCCCAGAGGGTCTGATGACACCACCCTGAGCCATGGGGCTCAGACTTGGACTTCCCCAGTGTTTGAGACGGTTCATATTGGGGATAGCTCAGTGGTTTAAGCATTGGCCTGCTAAACCCAGCATTGTGAGTTCAATCCTTGAGGGGGCCATTTAGGCATTTGGGGCAAAAATCTGTCTGGGGATTGGTCCTGCTTTGAGCAGGGGGGTTGGACTAGATGATCTCCTAAGGTCCCTTCCAACCCTGATATTCTATAAATCTATATCTGGTAATCAGATAAGCCCTTCTCTGCTGGAAACCTTCCATTCTGGGTGCATTGGTTGCAAGCAAAGGTGCCTCAGGTGCCTGCCAGAGCTCACTGCAGGAGAAGCAAAATCTGCTCATCGGCTTCCTTCTTGCTGGGTATTTCTGTGCTGCCGACTGCATTTGCTGGTGACCCTACAGTTGGAGGGGAGCTGGCACCCAAGAGGGCCTGAACTGGAGAGATCAGAGCAATGGGAGACTCAGTCTTAATCAACACGCAGCCCTGGCCCTAGGAGAGGAAATGGGAGGACGGAGACCTGTCCTGGTAAAGTGGTTTTACTTCCTTGTCTGAACTATGTCCCAACATCCTCATTCCATATAGTGAAGCCCTCCGGCCATTGCAGGGAGGGGAGGTGACCGACGCAGGAATGTGGTTTTAAGGAATGGGAAGACAATGTGGAAAAGTCTCAGACCCCCACAACCTGCCCAAAGGGAGTACACTATGCATACTTTGGCTGCCACAGTATTCACTTTGTGCCCCGTGGGCCCTCGCTGGCCAATTGAGAATCCCCTGATGTAGGGAGCTTTCAACGGATGTACAGCAGTATAGCCAGCTCCTAGCCTGCCCCTCCCCATCATGGTGTAGACAGGGAGGTAGAGCGAGCCGGCACTAGGTCAGTTCACAACCGGCAATAGGGTCCCACAGAGACCTCTGCCTGGTGGAGTAAATTAGAGCAGCCCCAAAATTGCTCTAACTTATGCCCCTGGGCCAGGGCCTGCGCAGATTCAATGGAGGCACCAGAATGGTGTAGTTTGCACCCTGGCGTCCCCGCATGGGGTGAGTACGGGAGAGCATTTATTTAGAGAGGGACTCTAACCTGAACACACCTGGGAGCCGGCATGTGGGCCTTGGTGTGTGCATATGCTGATGGCCACCATTTTAGCCGACACACCGGAGACTGAACCGGGGACCTCCAGACCGAAAAGCGGTAGCTGCGACAGCTTGAGGGGCTGTAACAGACTCGTATCCTCAGCAGAGGCGGCACCAGCAGCGCGTACTCCCCAGTGGGCCGCACGTATTCTTAACGACGACCCATTGTGGGGCTCTCTCTGCAGCTGGGGTTAATGGGCATCTCTCCCGTTCTGGGACCTAGGAAACAAGCTTGGTGCTGCAAAGGCCTGTGGGGCGGTAGCTGAGCGGAAGTGCAGCCAGCCATCTTGGTGCTTCCAAAGAGGAACCGTGCTGATGGAAAAGAGAGTGAAAGCAGAGAAGTCCCACGCCCCCGGCAGGCTGTGTTAGGGGGATGGCGGTGTGAGGAAGCAGAGGCGGAGACCGGGGGGAGAAACAGGGCCGGCTCTAACTTTTTTGCCGCCCCAAGCAAAAAAAAAGAGCGCCGCCCCGCCGAAACACCCCCCCGAGCGCTGCGCCGCCAAAACACCCCCCCGAGCGCTGCGCCGCCAAAACACCCCCCGAGTGCCACACCGCGCTGCCGAAACACCCCCTCCCCTGAGCGCCACGCCGGGCCGCCGAAACACCCCCCCCGAGCGCTGCGCCGCCAAAACACCCCCCCGAGCGCTGCGCCGCCAAAACACCCCCCGAGTGCCACACCGCGCTGCCGAACAAAAATAAAACAACCCCGAGCGCCCCCCGCCACCCCAAGATTGGCCGCCCCTTACAAGATGCCGCCCCAAGCACGTGCTTGGTCGGCCGGTGCCTGGAGCCGGCCCTGGGGAGAAGGCTGGATCTGAAAGCAAAGCAGCAGATGGAATCTTAAACTCCCTCCAGCACCAAGTCAACCAGGGCAGGCCCATGCCATGTTGTGTTAGGGCATCTGGGGACTGAGGAGCTAAGTGGGGTTGGTGCTTGGGTGGGAGATTTTGAGGGAGGACTCGGCTGCTGCAGGAATTGGAGCTGGTGCTTCAGTAGGTGATGTGCCGGCCTCTCTGGTAATTCTGCCCCAATGCCCCAGCATGGTGCTAGAAGATGTCCAGAGGGGTCTGCTCCCAGATGAAGCAGCCAACGGTGACCACTCTTAGTGCTCAAGATCATAAGCTCTTGGCAGCAAGGCCTGTGCCTTTGAATGTCTCTGTACAGCACCTAGTGCCGTGGGTGTGCTGAGGTAATACCAATATTACGGTAAATAATCATGCAGAGAGTGGAAGAGCAGAAATGTCAACCCCACTGTCTTAACAAACTGCAGATTTGAATAATTATGTTCCACTTCCCTATGGTCCCCCTCTGGTGTTCATCGGACCTAGTATTTTCCTCCTTTTTGTCCTAAACTCTTGTGCAGTGTTGCTGAATGCTGTTGAAGAGTTGATATGTTCCGCATGAGAGTAGCTGCACTCTGATGTTGGACAAACTGATTCCTGTTGACACTAGCTAGCAGTGTTTCCATAGTTCTGTACTGGGTAATTCCATTCCTGATGAACCAGCACAAAGATAGTTGATGGCTATTGCCGTGTGTTTCTCCCATAAAGGGAGTATCTGATTATTTGACAGCAGGAATCGTCCATGAGGGAGTCCTCTTATAGCCTGCGTAATTAAGACATTAATCTAATCAGGGATCAGTGTGTGGAAAGACAAGTTCTGCTGCAGTGACGTAGGGGTTGGACATCTGGAAATGACAAAGCCACAAGTCAAAACAATGAAAGTGATGAGAAAAAGCAGATACTAAATATATTATTTGTTATGTTAAATGTTGCCTGAGCCTCACTCACCCAATCACTCTGCTCATCTCCTAGCCTCTGTGTTCAGCAAATTCTTGTTCCACTTTTACCTGTGAACGGACTGGGATGGAAAGCTGAGCAGATGATGACAACTCCTATCAGCCCCCTCTCCATAGCACATCCCCTTCCTCCTGGCCAGGTAAGGGGAATGCTCCTCAACCAGGAAGTGGCTACAGGCTCTGCTCGGCGGTGAAGAGAAGCTCCGTTCAGAGCAGGCTCCCTGGGGACCATACGCAGAGCTGGGTGGGGAACAGGCTCTGACTCCCAGACCTTACAGCTGGGGGCAGGTCCGGGTGGGGAGCCAGTGCAGAGGGGCCCCGAGAGACGCTGAGCCTGGCTTGGAAGCCCTAGTTGCTTGCGTAGAGCTTGGAGGAGAGAGAGGACATCCCTGAAGAGCCCTGCCTGGACTGCCCCAGGAGCATTCACCACTGTTGGGCACTCTGAACCGTTACTGTTTAAGCCTCTGTACTGAGGGTATTTGCAACCGTCCCCTTTCCTGCTTGCCCAGGGGTTCTCAAGCTGGGGGTCGGGACCCCTCAGGGGGTCGCAAGGTTATTACATGGGGGTCGCGAGCTGTCAGCCTCCACCCCAAACCGCGCTTTGCCTCCGGCATTGATAATGGTGTTAAATATATAAAAAGGTGTTTTTAATTTATTGGGGGGGGGGGCACACTCAGAGGCTTCTATGTGAAAGGGGTCACCCGTACAAACGTTTGAGGCCCACTGTGCTAGTGGGACTCGCCAGGGCTAGCGGCTGGAGCACATGCCTCCAAGTCATGGTGCACCTGGCACGCTGCTGGCACCTCGGGGTTTGGTGCGCTCCATTACTGAGCAGCCTCAATATTTGCAGGATGCCTTGCAGAGAAACCGATGTGTGTTCTCCAGGCCGAAGCAATTCCCTCCAGGCTCCCCGCAGTGATTAGTAAGAAAAGCTCTGGAGGTATGTGAAGCACGCAATGATTTCAATACCAGGGACATCTTGGGCTATAATAACTGAGACGAAGCTTTTGTAACAAACCTGTACTCACCTTAAAATTTAATAGCAACAACGGGGATAGAACTCATCTCTTCCTGCTCCTAAAGGATACGTTCTACTACGAGAGCTATAGGAGAATTTTTATTAGCTGCTAGCAGCATAGGGCTGATGATACACCGCTGAGATGTTTGGCTTCCTCCTAGCATAAGGTGCTGGTACCCATGAACACTACCCAGTTCACTAAAGATACTTATCCATGGCGACTCTTGCTCGCATGCCTGGGGTTGAACTGATCAGCAAATTTAAGGCTAAAAAGGAATTTTCCCAATATTAGCTGGGACTTCGTGGGATTCACCTTCCTCGGGAGCATTGTGGGAAAATCATCTGGTAGGATCAGATGGGTGCATCTGATACCAACTTCCTGCTCTTCCTGCAGGTGGACAAGCGAGTTCTTGTCTCTCAGATAGAGGCAATTGAGGGGATGTGGGGCAAGCGTGTTCCTGTATGGGGCAGAGGTAGGGAGTATAATGATTCTGAAGTTTGGGGCTGATAGACGGCTCCCTCCCAGGGTGGGGCAGAGAGGGCTCAAGGGATGGATAAGCCCTGTGTCGTATCTAAGGTGGAGCACCTAATTCTCCCGAAGTGGGACTTGGACTGTAATAAGTAGTTCAGAACAAAAGTTGTTTGCTTTGTCCTAATAATCTGCCCTATCCCTGCGTGTTGCTGTTATAAAATATTTGTTAAGTAAGCAAGAGCTCACGCCTGGGTGTGTGCCGGTCTGTGTGTGCTCGTCCCCAGCTGTCTAAGCACAAAGCCTGTGCAGCAGGCTGTCTCTACCTGAGGAGCGTGTGTCCCCCCCATTGTAAGCTGCCATGCTTAGAAAGGGGTGAGTTGGTAGCACTTGTTACTGTAAAAGGTCATAAGCCAAATCCACCTATCTGGAAAATAAAACACAGCAGAGGGATTTGCACTAGTGGGTAGATCCGTTTCTATCCGTGTTACCAAGCGGTTTGGGTGCGAACAGTGTGTGTGCAAAAGGATTAGCACTAGTTGGACCCCTTGCTGGTGCTGGCAGAGCCGGGGATTGAAGGACCCAGAGCTCCCTTCTATCTTCCAGAGGAGGGCTCTTCAGGCCAGGTGTGGTGGACGACCGAGAGTGACGTTTCCACGGCTACTGCCTGTTCTTAAGCTAAATAGGCCACCAGCCCGGGACGCTCGACCCCAGACCTTTCGCCAGCACTAAATTGACACGAAGATGTAAAAAGAAAAGGAAAACAATGACATGGCTGCTTCAGCTGTGCCCGCCCCCCCAGTCCACATCGTGCCCACTGGGTGTGCACCCCCACCTGTGCCGGTGGAGATCTGCCACCCCCCTGAGATTTTCCAACATGACTCATTATTTTGGGTGCCCAGCTGAAGACATTTTAAAGGGGTCTGGTTTTCAGACAGCATCCAGCATCCACCCTCTGACAGTCTCCTCTAATCCACGGGTCCTACACATGCCTATCACGCTATGCGGTGCACTACGTACCCCAGTAGCCAGGGGCGCTGAGAGCCATTGAACCAAACTGTAAACCTTGTATATAATGGCAACCACTTCAATCCAGGGGGTGCTGCAGCCCCCCCAGCACCCCTAGTTCCAGCACCTCTGCCAGTAGCCGCTATGTGGGTGAAACCAGACCATCACTACACTCTGGAATGATCTCACACAGGACAATGACAAAAGACAAAACCGCCACATCGCCGGTGGGTGAACACTTTTCACAAAGCGATCACTCTATTTCTGACCCATCAGTCCTCTCCTCAAAGGAAACCGGCATAATGCTTTCAAAGGACAAGCCTGGGAGCTTAAATCCATCGCTTTGATAGACACTAAAAATCATGGACTGAACAGAGAGAGAGGGAATTTATGGCTTATTCCAACAATTTATGACTAAGGAAGGCTACGGTTATCGGAGGTCATGGAAGTTGCGGACTCTGTGACTTCCAGAGACCTCATGACTTCCAGAAACCTCCGTGACATTTTCTGCCCCGGGGCTGGAGCTGTCAGCAGGCAGCCTCCCACCCCGCAGCTCTCAGCTTCCTAGCTTCCAGGTAGCGGGGGGATCCTGCAGTTCCCGGCCCCTGCGGGCCATGGGGGGACCCTGCAGCTCCCAGCCACAGTGGGCGGTGAGGGGACCCCAAGCCCCCAGCCCCTGTGGGTGCTTGACCCTCCTCCCTTCCCATTTTGTCAGGGATATTTTTAGTAAAAATCATGGGTAGGTCACGGGTGTCCCTGAATTTTTGCTTATTGCCCGTGACCTGATCCATAACAAAATCTACCCACTAACAACCCCCAAGCTGCTCCCTCCCCCCCTTTCCTTTCCTCCCAATGCCTGGAGAGGTGTCAATGGACCATTTCACCATCTGTGTTAACTACTTATGCTAAACAATCTGTTCCACCTTATATTTAGCTGTGACACTCCGAGTAAGTTTCCCAGAGCTGAAGAAGAGCTCCGTGTAAGCTCGAAAGCTGGTCTCTCTCACCAACAGACGTTGGTCCAATAAAATATATTATCTCATCTACCTTGTCTCTCTAGGCTCCTCTAAGGCATGTCAAGTTGGGCCCCCAAATTCACTAGCTGCTTTCGAAAATCTTGGCCATGTATGTAAGCACTGACCAGGGTAATTGCTGGGTTTGGTGGCTGTAATGAAGCTGGTTCTGGTGGGACCCAACTGAGAGTGCCAATTCAGGACAAATTGCTTAGAGCAGGGCAGTTCCAGCCCAAGGCTGGGGTTTCTATGCAAACCAAACCAGCCAGACAGAGAAGACTTTGGTTTTACCCCACTGGCTAACCACAAGTCACACGAGCAATTCCCTTAGACACTCCAGTTTCCCAGTATCACCACCAGTGCCACTTGTTATGGGGACAAATGGTTATGAAACCAATACCCCAGTAAAAGAAAAGAGGTTCTCTCGATCCCAAAGGACCAAGCCCCAGACCCAGGTAAATATACAAATCAGATCTTACCCACAAATCACACTGTTGCCAATCCTTTAGAATCTAAAATCTAAAGGTTTATTTATAAAAGAAAAAAGATACAGATGAGAGCTAGAATTGGTTAAATGGAATCAATTACATACAGTAATGGCAAAGTTCTTGGTTCAGGCTTGTAGCAGTAATGAAATAAACTGCAGGTTCAAATCAAGTCTCTGGAGTACATCCACAGCTGGGATGGGTCATCAGTCCTTTGTTCAAAGCTTCAATTTGTAGCAAAGTCCCTCCAGAGGTATGAAGCAGGATTGAAGACAAGATGGAGATGAGGCATCAGCCTTTTATAGTCTCTTCCAGGTGTAAGAACACCTCTTTGTTCTTACTGTGGAAAATTACAGCAAAATGGAGTTTGGAGTCACTTGGACAAGTCCCTGCATACTTTGCTGAGTTACAAGGCATATCTGCCTTCTCTCAATGGGTCAGTCCTATAGCTGATGGTCCTTAATGGGCCATCAAGCAGGCTAGGCAGAGCTGACACCAATTTGACTGGGGTGTCACCCAGAAGCACAGCACAAGTTTGAAATACAGACAGTAGAGAGCCAATACTTATAACTTTAAATGCAAAAATGATACATGCATACAAATGGCATAATCCTAACCAGCAAACCATAAACTTGTCTTAGACACCTTATTTGACCCCCTTTATACAAGATTTGGTGCCACTACAGGACCTTGGTTGCAACAATGATCTCTGCGGTCCCAGTTCATATTAATAATGTCACAGTGGCATTCCAGATGGAAAGACACAATGATGGATTGCTAACATGTCTAGCTGGGGTGGACGCACGTGCATTTGAACTCCGTGTCTGGGAATTGGGGGTGAAGGCCTTTGCAGAGGAAAGATGGCCCAGTGGCTGGGGAGTTCGTTGTGGACTTAGGAGACCTGGGTTCCATTCACTGCTTTGCTACCAAGACCCTGGGCAAGCCCCCTCGTCTCTGTGTGCCTCAGTTTCCCCTCTTCACATTGGAGATGGTAGCACTGCCCTGCCTTACAGGGGCGTGTGAGGCTAAATACCCTGAAGATTGTGGGGTGCTCTGATGCTGCGGTAATGCGGGCTGGATAAGTAGTTTAGATAAGAGAGGTTCTCCTTCTTAAAGATAGAGGGAGGAAAAAATGATCCCAAGGAAACACCGAGACTTGAAGTTTAACTGACCCACAAGCTGCCTTTGACTGTTCTGCTTCTTACTGGGTGAGGCAGCATGAAAATAGCATTAGGCTACAGTGCAATTATAAGGCAAAATTAATGTGTTTTTAAAGCACTTAAGCCATAAAATGTGCAAACGTTGTGCCCATTAAAGCCTCTGCCTGGGATAGCCCAGCAGCAATACAAAGCCCTGCAGCCTATTTCAAGTTCTTAATTGTTGTTAGTGTGCATGAAGCAGCTGTATTAGTGCTTGGTTTTGATTGGCTAGGGGTGGGGGAGGGCAATAATCCACCTGTTTTCTCTGCCAGCTGGACCTCAATGGATTTCTTACTGAAGGGAGATCAGCAGGGCAAGGGGTGGACGCGAGAGATGGAAAAGGCCAAGTGAGTCCCTTCGAATCCATCCCCTATCGGCACAAGATTTTTCTATGGTGCTTTGCCCTGCCCGGTGTAAATTCCCCAAGCAATGGGCCTCCCACCCCTTCCCTTAGGAGGCTGTTCTACCACTTGAATGAGCTCTCGGGGAAGTTTTCTTGATTCTGCATGTGCACAAAGGGGGAGGTAATAATGTCCCTGGAGAAAGGGCTGTTCCAGACCCTCTCTAAAGGGTTATAGGCTTGTTTTGGGAAATGATCTGTATTAAACAGATGGGGCCAGCTGTTCAGATCCGTGCACTGGAAAAGCCATAGCTAAACAGTGGGGGTGGAATCGGGCGACCCAGTTCCATCCTGTGATTTGCACAAAGACGGCGCCACGGGATCCTCTGGGACTTGTGCGCAAAGGGCATTCTGGGGTGTAGTCTGCATGGTTGTGTGACATGGGCAATGGGCCCACAGTACATACAGCAGGGAGTGGATGACCAACTGAGCTGTGGTAGGGCTGGCCTCAGCTGTACGGGTGTGTTAATGCTGCTTTTTCAGTGTCCACGCATGCTAGAGCAGGGCGGCGGGTATCTGGGCACCTGTGCCGTAGAAAGTGCCCAAAATACCTCTGAGATGGGGTGTCTCCGGCATTTGCTGCCCCCCTGCCGGAGGCCCACCACCGTGGCACACCCTGCCCTGAGAAGGTGATAGTTCAGACCTCCAGAGAAGCCTCCCACGCACAATTAGCTGCAGGCAGCACCAGCGAGAGTTGGTCCTCTGGCACCAAGTAGGGCCCGGAGCAGGCAGAGGCCTATCACAGCTCAGCAGGCCGCATATCCTGTGGTTGTTTTGAGTTGAGGTTTCATTTGTTTTCTGTGAACCCCAGAAGGGGTCTGGATGGAGAACTTGGCAGGAGGGTGAGGCCATGGAGGCAGCAGGCCATTGTGGAACCAGGCACCAGGGGGTGCTAGAGAGGAAGATTCCCTGCAATGCTGCATCCTGGCATGAGAGGGCGCTCTGGTGGTAAGTGCAAGCAACGGGGGAGGGATAGCTCAGTGGTTTGAGCATTGGCCTGCTAAACCCCGGGGTTGTGAGTTCAATCCTTGAGGGGGCCACTTAGGGATCTGGGGCAAAATCAGTACTTGGCCCTGCTAGTGAAGGCAGGGGGCTGGACTCAATGACCTTTCGAGGTCCCTTCCAGTTCTATGAGATAGGTATATCTCCATATATTTAGTTAGTGCTACGATCACCCTCACTCTGTTAACTCATCTGAAACAGAGATCCAAGGAGACTAATGCATCCTGAAATAGATTCTGCATCTGAGTTTGCTTTTGGTCTCACTAGTGGTGTCAACACTTGTGATTTTATCGCAAGTCTCATGCTATTTGGTGTTTTCTTAAAAGCTCCAGCTTCTGGAGTCCTGTGATTACACAAAAACCTCAGCTGTCATCATCTTCTTTTTTAAAGTATGTTTCTAGTAGAGCTGATTGGAAATTTTTCAACAGAACTGTTTGTCATTGAAAAATGCTGAGTCACTGAAATGAAAGTCCTGTGGGAAAGGGTAGGTTTCAACAAATTTCTTGACTCAAAAAAGTTTTGGGGGGAAAAAAATTGTCAAAACATCCCATTCCGACATTTTCTGAAGGAAAAAAATCCATTTTTCATTTTTAAATAGAACCTAATTAGAGTAAAAAGATTATTTAAAAAATGTTTGAAATCTAAATGAAATGTTTTGATCAACCTGAACCAATTTTTTTGTTTAAGATTCTCAGTTTGCAAAAACGTTTGAGATTTTTGACTTTTCGCCCCGATTCAGGATAGGAATATTTTTCAAAATCTTGGAAATTTTAGCAGGACGAGAAAACAGTTTTGTTACCCGGCTCTAGGTTCTAGCCCTTCTGTTTGTTGAGAAGCTTGAAAATGTGACCCCGAAACCAGAAGACAAATATAAAGGATCTAAATTTTTTTTTTTAAGTCTCATTTTGTTAAAGCCGATTTCATGATTTTGGGGGCGCCTGATTGATGATTTTTTGAAATCTTGGGACTCTGACCAGATGAATTGTGCTGTAATTTGTGTGCTCACCCACTATTACCCACAAGGGTTCAAAAATCATGAGCTGAGCCACGGAAAGTCATGAGATTGACTTAAAAATCATGAAACTTTAAAAAAAAAATCAAAAATAACTTTTGGCTTCTTTGTATTTATCTTCTGGCTTTTGAGCAGTTAGGGTAATATTTTCAGGCTTTTCTCCGCTATGAGAGCTAGATACAACTTACTTTTAAAAGGAAAATAATAATAGAAAAACAACAACAGAGATTCTCATGTGATCCACTGACTCCAGGAGCTGGAGCTTCAAGAAAAAACACAAAGTATTGTGAGATTTGCAATGTAGTATTGCCAGCTCCGGTTTGCCTCTTCTTCCCCCTACTGGATAAGAATTTAGCAGTGTAAAAGAAAATCCCTCGTTAAGAAGCTGGTACGTAGCCCATTAAAGTTAATAGGAATCTTTCCATTTTGGATAAGGCCTTATGGGAACTGGTCCTGCAGGCAGATAGCGGGCTAAGGGCTTTGCGCTCTCTGGGTTTGTTTAATGTCAATCTGATTGGGAAAGGGGCGTTCCATTCCTATCGACCTCCCGGGCCTCCCTTTGTTTCCATATTTGCTGTTCTAACCTGTGGTTTCAGGAGCAAACCAGCACTTCTGCTCAGCCCCTCGCTATGCTGTGGGTTGTGTTGGTTTTTTTTTCATTCGAACCAGAGGGTCAATCAGATAACGATTTTTAAATATTGACACGCTTTTATTATTTAATGCCATGTACACTGAAGGGGATTCATTGTTCAATAGCGGGCTAGAAGTTAATGCATTGCAAACAGCTGCTCCGTGATACAAAGTGGTAATAAACGGGCTGTAAATGTAAACCCTACAGGCAGGAGCGCCGCCAGCTTTTCCGGCACCCTAGGCGGCGGAAGGTCCCGCCCCCAAAATTACGCCGACTACCGGGGCGCCAGCACCCCCCAAATGTTTGTGCCCTAGGCGACCGCCTAGGTCGCCTAATGGGTTGCGCCGGCCCTGCCTACATGGCAAGGAGATGAAGGGAATTAAGTCTCGGCCTGCAGTGGAGGTGAGGGGAGGTGATTCCGTGAGGTGATTCGAGCAGTTCAGTAAGGGGGCGGCTCTTCCCACTGAGTCAGAACTGAACCAGGCTCCTGCTGGCCTTGGTGTGGGGGGGGACTCATTTGGCCATGAATATAAGACCCCATGCAAGGAGTAGGGGTGTTAGCCCTGGTGTCCCGGTGACATGCCATCTGGACAAGTAGGGTGACGTAGCCCCAATGGGAGGTTCGCCATTGACCTAAAGAGAACTAGGAATTCACCCTCAGATTCTGCCTCCTTAAAAGGCCCCTGCAGTTGCAGCTGCCAAAGGCAGTCTTCACTTCCTGGACGCAGACCAGCCGTGAAGCTCAGGTTTGGACCCAACATTCTCCAAAGACCTGGGGGTGTTTTGATCATGGATGGAAGACGGTTAATTTGGGGCCCGTCTCTGTTAGGAAGATTGTTGGCTCTGAGTTCTGCCATCTTGGAGATGATCCTAATATGGGAAATGGGAGTGGAGCTGTCTTCCTTCATAACTTCATGCCAAGTCTTGTGCCTTGTGCTTTGAGGTCGGAGGCTCCCACATCCGGTGCTGGGGTAGCTAATGCTTGTTTTCTAAAGTATTGGAATCTCCATCACTGGAAGTCTTGCAATCAAAAGTGGATGTCTTCCTAAAGAGATGCACTAGTTCAACAGGAGATACTGGGCTTCTGCAGGAATCACTGAGTGAAATCTATGGCCCGTGTAGGCAGAAGCTCAGACCAGATGATCACAATGGTCCCCTCTGACCTCAAAAGCTGTGACAGATAGACTAACAGATTTATTTGGGCATAAGCTATCGTGGGTAAAAAACCCACTTCTTCAGATGCATGGAGTGAAAATTACAGATGCAGGCATTATTATACTGACACATGAAGAGAAGGGAGTTACCTTAAAAGTGGAGAACCAGTGCTGACAAGGCCAATTCAGTCAGGGTGGATGTGGTCCACTCCCAATAATTGATGAGGAGGTCACGTCAATACCAAGAGAAGGAAAATTGCTTTTGTAGTGAGCCAGCCACTCCCAGTCCCTATTCAAGCCCAAATTAATGGTGTTAAGTTTGCAAATGAATTGTAGCTCTGCAGTTTCTCTTTGAAGTCTGTTTTTGAAGTTTTTTTGTTGAAGGATGGCTACTTTTAAATCTGTTATTGAATGTCCAGGGAGATTGAAGTGTTCTCCTACTGGCTTTTGTATGTTACCATTCCTGATGTCTGATTTGTGTCCATTTATTCTTTTATGTAGAGCCTGTCCGGTTTGGCCAATGTACATGGCAGAGGGGCATTGCTGGCACATGATGGCATATATCACATTAGTAGATGTGCAGGTGAATGAGCCCCTGATGGTGTGGCTGATGTGGTTGGGTCCTTTGATGGTGTCGCTAGAGTAGATATGGGGACAGAGTAGGCAACAGGGTTTGTTACAGGGATTGGTTCCTGGGTTAGTGTTTCTGTGGTGTGGTGTGTAGTTGCGGGTGAGTATTTGCTTCGGGTTTGGGGGCTGTCTGTAAGCGAGGATCGGCCTGCCTCCCAAGATCTGCCACTGGACTCCTCATTGTTTTTGTGGATACAGATTAACACGGCGACCCCTCTGGTACAGACAGACTGCAACTTATAAATCGATGCCTTCTAGTCGAGACAGAACACAGGCGGTGGGTTTTTACGTAATTCAAAGCCAGCACCGCTGCAATTATACTCTTCCTCATTGGATCACAGACTTGCCTTGTTACCGGTGGTGGGCCCCAGGGATATTGGCAGAGGGTCAGTGTATTGTACCGACACTGCAACATTTCATGCCGTTGTTCCGGTCCCAAGTGCAGGCTGGTGTCTCCGGGGCACATGATTTTTTTTCATAGCAAAACGGGCTGCTGGTGTAACCCGTTTGTGTGGTAAAGGTCCTTGTCTGTGCCTGACCCGCCGAGGGGATGAATGTGCTACGCGGCTCTTTCACCCAGTTGTAGCAGCTCACGTCCCTGGTTCAGTTCCCGACGTGTTGGCCACAACAGTGGCTGTCACTGGGGTGAATTAAAACCGGCAGGAAGACTGAGTCTGACGCAGAGCAGGGGGTCGATCCGTTCTGCCAGCTCAGCCACCTGCACAGGCTCAAGAGTAGGAAGACTGAGTCCCCCTTGAGAGGGATGGGAATGGGGGGCCCTGGGAGGAAGCGTCTGTCTTGAGGGGTGAGATTGGAACAGTCAGGGGCCCTGCAGTCCCCGGTAACCCTCCCTGGGATAATAATCAGTTATGCCAGTGACCCTGTTCCAAGGTGCATCGTCTTCTTCCAGCAGCTCCCAGGGGAGCCCCCTACCAGAATCGCAGCCTCACACCGTGACGGTGCAAGACCTTTACCCACAGGTCCTAGGACTGGCCCGGTTCTCTCATGCAGACCGTGAGCGACGCTTGGGGCTGGCGAGTTGCAAGCTGCGAGGGGTGAGAGCTATTGTTTGAGTGGATTGTTTAATATTCCAGGAGAGGGTTTATCGGTGCAGGCAGCAGGAAAAACAACTATGCCCCCTGATCTGCCTCGGTTTTCTGATACCAGGGGCAGCGAAGTGACCACCGTGCCTGGATCGGGGGCACAAAGGTTCCCTCCCTCCGGAAAAATGCTGTTTGCTTTTCTCATTGGGAGACAAAGGCAAAATGCAGATGAAAAATAAAACTAGAGCTGCAGGGTTAAGCCTCCAGTGGCTTGCCCTGCCCTGTTAGCATTGCTTAATTTTCCATGGAAATGGGTAACTGTGCAATACGCTTTGCCCTCATGCGGCACCTTTTCTCAGAACATCCTGCAGCATTTTACAAACATGCATGAATGGAGCCCCATGCCCACGCATGGAGTAGGGCAGGAGAAAGAGCCCTGTGTCCCAGGTGGGGAAACTGAGGCACAGAGCTGTGGCATGACTTGCCCGAGTTCTCACAGGAAGCATGAGGCCAGAGCCAGGCGTGGAGCCCAGATCTCCTGACTCCCAGCCCTGTGCTTTCCTCTCCAAATCCACCCCAGGGTACAGTGGGAAGCACCTGCTTCATGCAGCAGCACGCTGGTTGCACTCTCGCTAGAGGTCCCTGTAATGTTCTGTGGCAGGGGAGCCGTTAACCTTGGTGAGAATGAAATTTCAGGAGGACACTTGGGAGGTGTTCCAGGTTAGTTCCTGGCAGGAGGGGGCAGCAGCTGTAATATCTGCTGATCCCTCTCCCCCTGCTCTGGTGATAGGGAGAACTGCAATCTGGATCCACTGCGTACCAAGCGGAGGGGGCTTTCCCTTGTACTCCTCGGGCAGGACACCCAGCCCCTGGGGAGCACCCCCGGGCCAAAATGGTACCGTCATGTGTGAGGAGGGAAGCTTTGTTAGAAGTTACATTCCTTCAGCACAGAAGTCAGCAGCGCAACCTCTTGCTTCGCTGCTGCTGCCTAAGGCCTTGTCGGCACTGGCTCTTTTGTCGCTAAAACTTTTGTTGGTCGGGGGGGGTGAAAAAACCACACCCCAACCGACAAAACTTTCGCCGACAAAAGCACCAGTGTGGACAGCGCTATGTAGGCGGGAGACGCTCTCCTGCCGACATAGCTACCGCCGCTCATTAGGGGGTGACTTAATTATGCCGGTGGGAGAGCTTACAGCGGCACAGCTGCAGCGGTACAGAGGTCCGCAGTGTAGACATAGCTTCAAAGGGGAACGTGGTTTAGGTGTGCTGGGTCCTGCATCAGAGCCAAGGGCTGGACTCTTGGGATCCCTTCCAGCCCTACATCTCTCCGGCGCTGATGCAGATATCACAATGCACCTGTCTCGGGCACACGAGGCGACAAAGCCACCAACCGCAGGCTTCTCGAGGGACTTCAGATGCTTCGTCTCTTTTAGCTTCTAGCACATGAAGCTTCTGTCCTCATCCACCAAGTGCCCTGTCCCCTCCTTCAGACCTGCTCCTTCCAGCCTTCCTGGCCTCATCCTTCATTCTCCTGCGTCCTCCCTCTCCTGGTGTTGGCGGTTGTGGTCATACGGCCCCTGGATTGAGCTGGCTGCTTGCATCCAGGAGCAAGTCTCTCGCTCTTTGCCACGGGCTGCACTGCAGAGGGGAGTGTCAGTAATAAAGGATATTTCACACCATCACCACAAATCCCTTGGTTGGGATTTTTCAAAGGCGCCTAAGGGAATTAGTTGCCTGCGTCCTATTGAAACCCCATAGCAGCTGGGCACGCCACTCCCTCGGGAAGAGAGACATTAGTGCATGAGCCAGTGCTTCCGCTCCGTGCTTTGAGGTGAGTCTCTCATTCAAGAGGAGTCAGTGCAGAAGAATGGCGCTTCCATTCACCCTGAGATGGTTGGGGTGGGGCTGTTCTGGACTCAGGTGAGACACAAGTGGTATATTTCCCCCCTCCCTTGACTCAGGGAGATGGGAATTTGCTTCACAGCTTCTATTCCTGCATTTGGGATCACACACTTAATGAAGTCGGGGGAGGCAGTGTGGTCTAGTGGTTACAGCTTGGCGGTCAGGGCTCCTAGGGTTTATTCTTGACTCTGTCGTTGACTCTCTGAGTGACCTTGGGCAAGCCACTTCAATCTGTGCTCCAACCTCTCCATCTCTCCATCAGGGGATAATACTGTTCGCCTGCCTTCCAGGGGCATGGGGGGAGGGAGGGGATTAATGTCTGGAAAGTGCTTTGAGATCCCAACTAAGCAGTGGTATAGATTTCTGAACAGCAGCTCTACACAATGGCTTGAGGGAGGAAATGAACAGTGAGCGAACCAGCTGACGGGCGGGGTCATGTAGGTGGACAGCACATGGTTGTCTGAGTTGGTATTTGGCCAAGCTAATGCATCTGCATCTGGGGAAAAATGCCCAGGGATCCTTAATGGCCCAAAGGCCAGCACCCCTGAGGGGAATGATTTGGCTCTAACCCAGAGGGGAAGCACGCCCCCTACGCTGCTCCCTAGTAGGGCTCTGGGGTACTGACTCAGAAGGAAGCGAGTCTCCAGTCCCACCTTTCTGCAGCATGCGGGTGCTCCTGGCTGGGCTCCCATCCGTATCATGACTCAGCCCAACGCTGCTTAGGTTGAGATCAGAGCAGATTAACCTTTAAGCAGAACAGCACGTTGTGCTCTTAGCCAGGGCGGCCGGCCAAACCAGAACTCCCCTCCCTGCAACCCCCCAACACAATGGGGAGAGGAAAGTGAAGGATCCTTATGCAGGAGCGGAGGCCTGGTCTCCTTTTACCCTGGATGTTTTAAGTATCATATAAAGTTCATCTCTGACTCACCAAACACTTGTTAAAAACATTCAGCAGCGAGGAAGCTCCTTTCTGTGGCCTCGGTCTGTCCAGCTGCTCCAAGCCTGTGCCTTGGTTGTTTAAAGACAAAGGGATTTTTGTCCCTACTGCCCCAGATGACAAAAGAAAATTTCAGTCCAAGTCCAAGAAGATATTTTAAAATGCCTGAGAACTTTGCCAGATCTCCATTGACATGCGCTGTGTGAGCCCAAGGGAAATGGGGAATCAACTATTTTAATTATAATTCCACTAGGAAACCCTGCCTGGGGAGGCACATTGAGACAGGGAGATAAGATCTGCCATGCTGGGTCAGACCAATGGTCCATCTAGCCCAGTATCTGGTGCCAGATGCTTCAGAGGGAGAGAACAGAAGAGGGCAATTTATCAAGTGATCCATCCCCTGTCGTCCAGTCCCAGCTTCTAGCAGTCAGATCAGCCATGCACTCAGAGGCTCATGGCTCGTTAAGCCAGACAAATGGAGAACTTGCCTAAAAAGAGTGATGGGACTTTCCTGCCACCCGCCTGCATGTTTCTCTGAGTTCCCGCCAGTCGGTGCGTGTCGGCAAGGTCATGAGCTGGCCACCTGATGTTTCATTATTTCCATCTTTAATTTTTCTTTCTATAGGGCCCTTTAAAGAAGTAATTATTAGTGAATCAGGCATGTTTTACACTGGATCCAGTGACTGGCAACTACTTGCTATCCCTCTTCGTTCCCATCCCACAGCTGAGCACTACAAGTTCCATTTCCATTGCCATATTTCCACTTAGTAACCTAGTCGCTTGTGAACTTTCCAACCCCCCTGTTTTATATGTAGTGATCGTAGCAGTGGGGGGTCTTGCCCGGGTGTTTGGGGAGAGCAGCACTCTCTCTCCAAGGCACGCTAGTGTCCTTGGCAGGAAGGAGGGTGTTATGATAAGGCCCGGACTTAGGAGATCTGGGTTTGATTCCTGGTCTCCCCTGAGCAATGTTAGATAAATTGCTTACTCTTGTTTGCTTTAGTTTCCTTTAGTTTCCCCATTTTCACAATGGGGCTAACAGCGCTGTTCTGCCTCCCAGGGGTGCTGTGAGGACGAAGGGCCCCGATGAAGCCATCTTGATCATCACTACAAAAGTTCATTTTTTCTCCTGCTGATAATAGCTCATCTTAATTAGCCTCTTAGAGTTGATAGGGCAACTTCTACCTTTTCATGTTCTGTATGTATATATATCTCCTCACTATATGTTCCATTCTATGCATCCGATGAAGTGGGCTGTAGCCCACGAAAGCTTATGCTCAAATAAATTGGTTAGTCTCTAAGGTGCCACAAGTACTCCTGTTCTTTTTGCGGATACAGACTAACGCGGCTGCTCCTCTGAAACCTGTCAGAATGGGGACAATCATTCTTCCTTTCTCCCACCCGGCTATGTGTCTTATCGATTTCAAGGGTAAGCTCTTCAGGGCAGGAACTCTGTGTGTGTGAGTGAGTGCATCACCCAGCATATTGGGAGAGCCTCTTGGCACTACCATCATACAAGTCACAATGAGTATGTTAATTTCACTCCTTCAGAGGAGATCATTTCGCAGGTGGGGAAAGTGAGGCGCAGAACGGGGAAGTGGCTAGCCCAGATCATACAGGGACACGAGGTAGAGCCCGGAGTCCCAGCTCTTTGCTTGTGAGAAGCCAAAGGCCTCCCCTGGCGTAGAATGGCTCCTGTTAGGACAACACCGAGGCTGTTTCTCCTCCCACTTTGGGGTAAATCAGGCATACCTCCATTCAGGTCAATGGAGTTACAGTGATGTAAGAGCATGGGGCCTGCTGCCTTCCCAGGGGCGTGCTGGAAAGCCGTCCTGAGTGCTGAAATAGAAGATGTGGCTCTCACACCAGCAGCCTGGCAATGAAAGGCCATTGTTGCCCGGACGGTATCAATCATTTCAGTAGCAGCAGATGGTGGCATGAGCAGAGGCTGTTCAGGGAGGGAAGCACTGGTACAATGCACATGAGGCAGATCCTGAGGGGGCAGATCATTCTGTATCGTCCAGCCCTTCCCACTCCAGCATTTTCCACTCTCTTCCAGCGAGGATTTGTCTTGGCCTGGCTGAGGACACCAGGCCAGGAATGTTTCCCCATCGCAGAGTGAAAGTGGAGGCTGGAATTGTTGGAATAGCATCAGGCTGAGTAACAGTTCTAACTTTATTCTCTGAAACAAAGCCCAGTGTCCCAGACGCTGAAGTCTGTTCCAGCTCCCAGCTGGCAGCGTGTCCTGGGGCCAGGACTGGGGAACACACTGGGATGGGAAGAAAATACCATCTGTTAACAGTACAGGTCTCCCCCTGAAATTTCATTATGAAACCCCCTCTGATTACAATGGGAGCCCCCCGCCCCGCCTACACACCAGCCCCACAGGGAGCTACGGGTATGTTTCTAGGGGCGGGCAGGACAGGAAAACACTGTGTGTTACCAGCAGGGATTTCTCTGTGAGACCTTAGCATACAACTTCTCTGCCACTGCTTGTTCCTAGGGGTGCGTCCCAGTGCAGCTCTCTGCAATATCTTTCCTCTGCTCTCTGGGCCGGTTGCTGAAATCCCATCCAGCCCCCGGGCAGTTGGGCCCTCGGTGCCCTGACTTACTGCTGTGCAACCCCAAGGAAGTGAGCGGGTCACTCAGGGTAGAATATGCCCCAGGTATATACTGGGCAGGGGGGGCTTATGAATTGCAACCCAGTGTCATTGAGGGGGGAAATCCAGGGGGCACCGCGCTTGCCTTTGCATTAGTGCTTGTGGTCATTGCTGGGGAGTGCTGCCGTGTTAGTTTCTGGCAGCGGTGCAGTTAGGACTGCCCTCTGGAAAGCCTGGCACGGCACTGGGACTGGCGAGAACGCTATTGCAGGGGCCTCTGGTGGGAATGCAGGGAGGGGTGTTGCTGAGGTACTGCTGAGCAACAGCGCTGAGCCTCAGGGAAGCACTCCCAGGGCTGGCCCATCCAGCCCTGTCTGGCCTAACTATTAGCAGCAGGGAGAAGAAAACGACACCCACAGGGACTCGGAGAGAGGTGGGGAAATTGCACTTTCCTTTGGGGGGAAAAAGGCTAATGTTTTCTTTAGGAGCCCCCCGCCCCTAGCCTGTGTAACCCACTGATCAGCCTGTGGGGTGGCCCCAATCTGCAGGGCAGGTGGGTCTGTTCGAGCGCTCCGCTCCAGGCAGTCTGGCTCTTTAGCTCAAGTGTAGCCGCTGATGCTTACAGCGCTCGAGAGGGCCCTTGTTCAATCCTCCGGGCTGGCCAGGAGAGTAGTTGTCCGACCNCGAGAGGTGGGGAAATTGCACTTTCCTTTGGGGGGAAAAAGGCTAATGTTTTCTTGAGGAGCCCCCCGCCCCTAGCCTGTGTTACCCACTGATCAGCCTGTGGGGTGGCCCCAATCTGCAGGGCAGGTGGGTCTGTTCGAGCGCTCCGCTCCAGGCAGTCTGGCTCTTTAGCTCAAGTGTAGCCGCTGATGCTTACAGCGCTCGAGAGGGCCCTTGTTCAATCCTCCGGGCTGGCCAGGAGAGTAGTTGTCCGACCTGAATGCTCCCAGCGCCTGCAACGTTCATTCTATCTGAGCTGTTTATCCTGGTATTTGGGTGACAGATGAGCCCCTCCCAGGGCTTGGACAAGGGTAATTTCTGTCTCTCTCCTTTCCCAGCCCGGGGAAGTGGTTGGAATAGTTTATAGGGTCTTTGTGTGCGTAGAACTGAACTCTGTGGGGATGTCTGCAGTGCATATTGGGGGGGGGCTCAGGCATTCCTGGGCATGCTGGTACTTCTGGGAACAGCGTGACCCCCACCCCTGTTGCTGTGACCTTGGACATACGGTGCATGGGAGGTCATGCCACAGTGGGGGGGTGCCATTTTTTAAGAGCGCACCGCTCCGCCCCACCCCTGCCAGCGGGACTTTGCACGCATCGTGAGTGCGAGGTCATGCCAGCGGGGGTGGAGAAGCGCGCTCTTCAAAAAGGGCATCCCCCAGGCCATCCGATACGGCGCCAAAACACCTCTGGTTTTGTCGGAGTGCCGGACAGGGGCCGAACCCTAGAAAAGCGGGACTGGCCTGGTCCATACCGGATGAGCGCCCTGCCTAGTGCAAATGAAGGTAGGATTGTAGCCAGCCTGGGTAGCATCCCTGTCCTAGCTAGACCCGGTAAACACCAGCAGCGTAGATGTGGTGACGCAGGCTAGGAACCGGAGTCCAGCTCCTCCAGGGGATGTCCACACTGCAGCTGGGAGTGAGTCTCCCGGGCCAGGTCGCCAGACTCGCCCCAGCGTGCTAAAAATAGCTCACCCGACCCCCTCGGCTGGAAAGCCTGAGCCGTGATGTACACGCTGCTGTTCTGCTAGCACGAGTCTGTCTGCCCAGGCTGGGAGACTCGCCCCCCCGCTGGACGCTGGTCGCTAGCCCATGCCGAAGCCTGTGCCACAATGTCTACACTACAATGTTCTCTGTCTATATCTATCTTCCTACTATATGTTCCATTCTATGCATCCGATGAAGTGGGCTGTAGCCCACAAAAGCTTATGCTCAAATAAATGTGTTAGTCTCTAAGGTGCCACAAGGACTCCTCGTTCTTTTTAATGTCTGCACTGCTATTGTTCCCCGTGCTAGCTAGATGAAAGCTACCCTGGCCACCGTCCCTTCTCTGGCAGTGTAGACGTACCCTGTGTGTGAGAGAGAGACAAGGGGACGAGCCAAGCAGCGAGGCCCATTCTCTAGTGAGGGGAATCTATCACCAGCTCCCGTGAAAGGTCTGCTCTCAGCATCACCTCAGTCTCTGACTGGCCGCTCTCCCCCCAGGGGCTGATTTTTGGGGAGACCCAGCGAGCGCCAGTCAGAGGAGAGGTAAATGGAGGGGTGCTGCAGAGCTGGGTGTTGTCTGCACCCTGCTGGCCCTTCAGACCATGTTGTCCGTGCAGTGTTCCCACAGCTTCCTATAGATGTTCGGCGTGTTAATTAATGAGCCACTCGCTGCCGGCTCCCTCCGGGAAGCCAGTCTCCTCTTTCTTGGCCGGGCCAGAGCTCAGGGGAGTGATTCCTGTGTGTTCTCGGGCTCCATCACAGCCCGAGGGGGAGAATGGGACTCTGGCTTCTTGTCTTGTGCCAGAGGGAAGAAATCCAGGGGTGATGCTCCTTGCCTGTGGGAGGAGGAATGGCTGCTCTCGGCTGGCAGGCTGGGGAAATAGGATTGACAAAGGTCTTGAAGGAGATTTTCCCCTGCCCCATCTCTCATCTCCAGCTGGCTCAGCTGCTTCTGGGACCTACACAAACCCACAGCCAAGTGCGGGAGGGAGCCCCAGTTAACTGAAAGCCCCCCAAGTGGGTGAGTGTCCAATGAAGCATGGGGCTCTGGGGGGCTGATGCTGCCTGTGGTCGTTGGGTGATTGCCAGCAGTTTGAGGACTGTGTTTATGGAAGCTGTCCCCTTCCCAGTGTGGGGTTGGGGAAGCTGCAGAGTAGAGCAAGGGGGCAGCCCCAGTGTGGGGATTCTGTGGAAACCGCCCCCTCCCGGGGCGGGCTCTGGAGCTGAGGGGAGGATGGCCTTTGAGGGGTGAAAGGTGCAGAGAGGGGTGCAGCAGGGAGAGGGAGCAAAGCAGGCAGGGGGACCCAGGGGACGAGCTATAGGCGCATGTTGGCTGGCAGGGGGTGGGCTCTCAGGGGGAGGGGCAGGAATGACAACTGGCCACGGCAAGCTGGCTCAGCGGAGAGCAGCGCCCCCATGAGAGCACTGCTGACCTCAGGGGCATCGGGCACCAAGAGGCTGCACAGGTGCCCACGACTGTAGGGTCTTTGGGAGCTGGCTGGCTGGCTGCAGCCCTGCGTGGGCTGGAGGGAGCACTGGGGTTTAGAGGTAGTGAGGCAGCCCCCCCAGCCCAGGGCAGAGCCGATTCCAACGGTCTGAAGCAGTGGGGACGGCTGTGCTAATGAGGAACAGCGATGCCATATGTTGTTTTCCTTAAATGAGACCAAGTTTTGAGTTTGAATGGGATCCTTGGTGCCTGGCCCGCAGGCAGCGTTCCTGCTGGAGACTCCATTGGGGTCTGGGTAAGAAAGCACTTTCCAAGACAAACATCTGAGCAGAGCCACCACATGTGTGAGAATGGGAAGGAGAGTTTTGGTTCCCTTGGCTCAACGCGGGCCGAGCCTCCTAGCAAAGAAGCGCTCAGGAGTAGGGGGCTGGAGATGGTGAAAAACCTCAAAGCCAGTTCCCAAGGGAGGTCCAGCATGGAGTCCATGCATCAGCCAAGACCAGAATCTCCCCATGGTTCCCTGAGGTCTTGTTCTCACAGGGCCTGTCTATACCGGGGATTTCTGTACCTATGGAGCCAAGCCCATGCACTCCCCCAGGGCAGAAACACTACGGTGGTGCAAACCTCGGTACCTCTCTGGTGGGTTTTCCTGGCACAAAGAGCAGACAGGCCCTTTAGCTGGAGTGCCCAGGCTGTTTGATCAGATTGCCCGGCACCTTTCTGCTAGTGAGCTGATTCCATTGCATCTCACTCTCCCTTGCTAGGGTAATTGCCTTGTTATGGCTAGCCAGGTCCTCCTTTGCCCCCTCCAAAATAAATCAATAAATGGGTCAGTGGCCTTTTTCCTTGGAAGAAACCTGTTAGCACAAATGGCATTCAAAGGTTCCCTTTTAACTGAGTTGTGAACTTTTTCTGTAAGTTGAACACCAAAGAATGCATGAGTCAAACTGGCCTGGTCCATGGAGTGGTGAATGCAGGAAGGAAACTGTTAACAGAGCCTGGAAAATCCTGCTGGGCCTGAGCACAGATACATTTAATCAGAAACACTGAAACCGTGAAAGGGCAAAGTGACTCAACATCGTCATTGTATTGTGACAAATGCATGGGTACCTAGAACTTTTTTATTGCAACCACACTGCCCACTTTGAACTTTGTGGCAGCAGCACGGATAGAACTCAGATCCTCCAGCTCACAAAGCCCAAGCCTCTGTCACTTGACTTAAAGGAGAATCTCCCTTACCGTCCAGCAGTATAGGGCTAATGACACACAGTTGAGAAGCTCTGGTCACACCCATAAGAGGGCATGGGTATGCACATACATGCTAGTCAGTTCATTACACTATTGTTGTAAATCCAAGGTAAAATAATGTCAGCTTGTTAGAGCAACAGGGATCGGCTAGGGTGAGGTTTTATGAATGACAGATAAGACCACTCACTGTAGCCCTGGGCTTAGGAGGGTGTTGTCAGATCGAGGCTTGAGACGCGGTTTGAAGGAGGGGCTTCGCTGGCTGTGCCTGTGACTGAGTCACAGGTAAATGTGGTGTTGGGATACATTGTAGGATTGTGAGGCGGGCAGCTGAGTGATTGCACTGGAGGGATTTATAATTCATATCGGGTTACCGCCTAGCACTCCCAAGCTTGGTGCAGGACCCGTGGCGCTAGGCCCTGTACAAACACAGAACAAAAAGACAGTCCCTGCCCCCAGTAGCGGCGCCAGCTCTTCCGGCGCCCTAGGCGGTGGAAAGTCCCGCCCCCAAATTTCAACGGGCGGCGGGGGCGCAGGCGCCCCCAAAATAGCAGTGCCCTAGGCGACCGCCTAGGTCGCCTAATGGGTTGCGCCGGCCCTGCCTGCCCCACAGCACTTACAACCTGACTAAACACCAAGAAACGGAATTGGGGAATTCTTTCCTGCAGCCTTCACCAGCACAATCCCAGACCCCTGGAAGGCGGGGCAGGACCTCACTGACTCCCCACAGCGTGCCAACAGCTCCCTTGCTTTTCCCAGCGTGTCGAGCGAGGTGTATCGGCTTGCACAGCCTGCTGAGTGAGCCCTCCGTGCTTTCCCTGCTACACCGTCCCAGCGACCAAACTGCCCGGCCAAACCACAAACATTTGTTTGTACGAGTGGCTCAGCGGTCGTATTTTGTTTTCTATATTTTGCACTGAGAACAGCTACAGTATTTTCCCGGTGCCAAAACAAACCCGTCCCCCATCTTCATGGCTGTACGTCTTAGAACAGCTTCGCTTGCTGGCTACATTGACCCCAGGAAGGGATCTGTGTGCGCTGGGCCTGCACTCTTCCTCCTCTGTCTCCCCTTCCTTCCTGGCTCCTCTGTGGATGGTGGACAAGGACCATCCTCTCCCTTTGCTCTGCTCTGGCCAGGTATGTTTCACCCCCCAGGATGAGCAACCCCCTCTGGGAGAACTCGGGGTCCCTTTGGGGCTTGTTTATCAAAGCCCCGGGAGGGAGCGGCAGGATTGCCTTGTGCTCTCAGCAGCTGCGCTCTGCTGCAGGGCGAGGAGGTGGTGGAGGTGGAGAAGGGACACCACCCAGTGGCTTAGTCACCAGCCCTTCTCTCTGCTGGAGATCCCAGCCACAGGAATGATCAACAGGGCTCTAGGGCAGGAGCAGCAGCTCTGAGAGGCTTGGAGAAGGTCCCAGCGTTCCCATAATCAACGGGACAAATTCTGCTCCGGGTTACACCCCTTTGAAGCCAGTGGGCATGTACAGACACGGGCAGCAAAATTCAGCCCGACAGACCCAATTCTCCTGGCACGCCCAGGTTGATCAGGAGCGACTGTTGGAATCGCTAGCAAAAAGCCAGTGCCAGGGCAGAATCAGGCCCGCTGTGTTTATTGTCCCACCCGTATCCTGATCATGTCCCCTGAAATGAATGCCATGTGCAGAGGCGCTGGAAGGGACACGGCCTCACCCAGCATCCCACAACAGGAGCTTTAGTAGGAGGGTTTGAGTCAGTCCTAGCATTGCCGAAAGGTGCTCGTTTGCCAGCCCCAAGAGCAGAAGCCTTTGTTCCGTGACCAGCTCTGGCCCAGGCAGTGGCTTTGGGGATGGAAAAGGCCTGTGGTTCTGTGGATAAGGGGCAGTCGTGGGACCTGGGTTCTGGCCTTGCCGCTAGCTCGCTTTACGACCTTGGCAAGTCACTTCCCCTCTGCGCCTTAGTTTTCCCATCTGTAAAATGGGGGTGATTGTACCAACCCACCTGCGGCTAACGGCCGGGAAGGGCTGTAATATTAAGAGCAGGACGTAATTCCCAACAACAATTCCCTCTAGCTGTGCCAAGGCAGAAACCTCTAGCTGCAGGTTTCCTGGGCAGCCAGTCCTTCCAGAAACACACCTTTTGTCCGGTCCAGCTTAGTCACTGCCAAAGGGGGAAAGTGAGAAGGAGTGACAGGCCAGTGGAGGGTGTGAGCGAGAGCGTGGCAGGGAGGGATTCTCTAGTCCCCATGACAGAAGCCGCAGGGATCTTTAGGCATGGCTGGCGGGATGCCACACAGGACTTTACCTCACCTTCTCCAGACCACACAGAAAGGGGCGGGGGGAGATAAGCTGAAGGAGGGAGCTCAGTGTTGCAAGAGATATTTGGTGTGATGCAAAAACTCTCATCTTCACAGCCCTGGCTCTCTGCAGAGTGAATCAGCTTCCAGAGCTCAATTGAGCTTGGGTGCAAGCAGCTACCACTCCACTGGCTTCACGTCTGCTTACAGCCGGGCTGGGGCCACGTGGGCAGAGGGGAAGGGACTGAGCGGAGCCCTGAGGAGAGAGAGTCCTCCCGCACGCCGGCCCTCCCCAAAGCACACTCAGCCCAACGGGTTTCAATGGCATTAGTAGGTGACTCCTGATCCTTTCCCCCCACTCCATTCCCTCTCTATTGCTTCTGACCCTTGGCAGGCCTGTCTCCGATGGACAGTGATGGATCGGAGGTCGCTGGGAGTCACTAGAGATTGTTTACCTCGTCCGGGAGTTTCTTGTTTCACCTGCTGAACATCTGATACCCCTTCTTCACAGCTCACGCCGCTGGCCAGGCTTTGGTACATTGACTCCCTGCTTCCAGGCGGAATGGAAGCCGAAGGGGGAGGGTCTCTCTCCCTGGGCTAGTGCCAAGTGCTGCTTCTCCAGTAGCTCCAGGCTTGCTTTCATACCATTTGGTTTCCTGCTCTGCTCGCTGGAAAGGCTTGTGGGTCCCAGCAGGCCCAGTAGCCAAAGCCACCGAGTTCTGAGCAAGCAGCTGCAACGTGTCACTAAAATCCAGCCGGCCCCATGCCCAGCACGTTGGCCTGCGTGCGGCCACAGGCTCATGTTTCACAATTCCTGGTGCAATGTGTTTGTGGCCAGTGGTCTTCGGAGCCTGCTGTTAACGTACAGCGGGGGTCAAGCTGGTGCAGGGAGACAGAATGCTGGGAGCCCAGGCCTTGACTGGAGATGGGGGACCAGAAGCCACAGAGCTACAGAGGTTGAGTCATCTCTAAAAAGGCAGCCGCGTGGCAATGGGGAAGATGGTGGGAGGCCATCAGCTGCAGTAACGTTACACCAGGAAGGGAAAGAGGAGCAGGAGCAGAGGAAAGAGCAGGAGAGTGTGGTGCAGTGGGTAGGGCAAGGCACTGGGAGATGAGACCCGTGGGAATATTCCCACTGTGCCGTTTAGATAAGACACCTGATGAATCTGCCCCTCAGTTTCCCCACCCTCCCTGTGCCAGCCGCAAACCCTGACTCCAGCATCCTCCCCTCCTTTCTCCTGGGCCTTGGGGTGTGATGGGCAAATCTCAAAAGGTTCAGTCTTTGCATCCAGTTTGGTTAAGCACTAAATATTCAGGTGATACCCAGCACAATCTGAAACCCCTCAGTCTCCTGTGATCCCCCTTATAGAGGCTGTCCATAAATGACGTAACACATTTTTGGGTGATTTTCAAGACCCACCCACCTCTTGTAACACCGAAACACACAAAATTAAGGAACCAAGGACCCATCCACGCCCTAATGCTTTACGTCATTTATGGACAGCCCTACTGGGTTCTGCCCCAGAGCAAGCCCCATATCTATCACAGGAGATGCTCGGTCTCACACCCAGCCACAAGGGGGCACTGGTAGGTGGGCGTGGGTTTGCTGGGCCTTTCCCTTAGTCATCACCTGCAGCCAGGACCTGTGAAAGTTCAATCTGCTTCTGGGGCTGCTATGTCCAGCTGTAAATGGTCAGGCCCCCAAGCTGTCTTCTCCCAGCTGCCCTCTTTAAAGTCCTTAAGATGTTCTGAGCAACCGTGACCCCCGTGGAAGCAAATGGCTCTTGCAGATGCTCACTGCCTCCCGAGATCAGGCCCGTAGGCAGGACCACTACGTTGTTTGGATGCCCTGCCCAAGACACCATCAAAGGGCCTAATTTCCAGAGGTGGGTGCTCTGTCCTTTCTGCAAATCTAGGCCTCTTCAAGGTGTCTCATGATGGGCACTGAAAATCACTAGCTGCTTTTGAAAATGTAGGTCAATGAAGTGCCATGCCAAACCCAAGCATTCAAAACTTGAGTCAGGCCCCTCCCCAAAAGTCATGAGGATTGGCTTAAAAAACAAGAGATTTTCAAAACAGTATATTTAGGGCTCTTTTTATTTGCCTTTTAGTTCTTGAGCCATCAGATGTTACATCTTGAAGCTTTTCTCTGCAACCACCCGGGCTGAAAACTTGCTTCTTTTTGTAAAGGAAAGCCAATAGTCTCATGTAATCACCTGACTCCAGGAGCTGAGGCTTTAAGAAAAGCCCCCTAAAATCAGGAGACTCACCATAAACCCATGAGAATTGGTAACAGTGACCCGGGAGCTTTTCACTGCAGTTGGACGGTGTCGCAGGTTGGCTGGCCTGGAGTTGGGATCAGCTTTGCCTATGACACAGTAACTATTCACCAGCTGATCCTGCTTGGATGGCTTAATTGCAGGAATTGGATGCACATGGGAAAGACTCAGGACTGGGAAACGGGGGCACTTTAAGAAGGAAGAGAGCTCAAGCCTGAGGAAGGCAGAAATCATTTGTATTGTCATGTGGGGTTTGCTGGGCTGGGGAGTCCTGCGAGCTCCAGCCCTGAAGGACAGGTGAACCTCGAGCGGCTGTAGAGTGAATACAGGTACCTGTTGGGCCCAAGAAGAGGTTGTGAGAGAGGCGAGCCGGCAGGCTGAGGTAGGAAGAAGCTATGTGGGGGTCCTGACTAGACAGACCTTGCCTGCCCATTACTGGGTCCCTGAGCTGGAACCCAGAGGAAAGGGATGGTCTGGGTTCCACTGAGGAAGGTGGTGGAAGGACCTTGGAGACTAATGATCTTGGATCAAAGACTTGGTGTGAGGCTGTTGGACTCTGTTACCCCACAAGGAGTGGGATTAGATGTGACCGGCTGGAGGGCTGAGGGGGATGACTGGAGGGGCTATCGGGATGGGGTGCGAGAGAAGACCCTGCTGAGCCATGCCCAGCCACGAAGGGGTGCCCTGGCCGGTAAGTGACACTTCAACAGATTGCAATTTATTCCCTGATTTATTTACTGTCTTGTTCTCACCAAAGTGAATCATGGATGTCAGTGGGTCCAGCCTGTAACCCTTGATTTCCTTTTTCTCATGTGTTTTGGAAAGCAAGTTTTGACCAGGAATTTAAAATCATCAGCAGCACCATAGTGTTTCCTTGTAGCTCGTTGCAGCTTCAGGGCACTGTGTAAACAGTATCTAATGAGTGAATCCTTAGGAATGATCTGAGTCTTTTTGGCAGAACTTGTGAGAACTTATTTTACATTTAAAATGGAGAGGGAGAGTTTCTATAAGTGTCTTTAAAAACCACAATAACATTCCTCTCCATGAGCACAATTAACTGTGGCTGCTTGATTCTCTGATTTTTTTTTTTCTTTTTTTTTTTTTTAAGCTTGTGCCTGCATTTCAGGATTGGATTAAAGTGTAGCCACACCAGACCTATGTTTGGGACCCAGACTCAGGGTCGAACAATGAGATCAGAATCTCAGCTTTCACTTAACAAAAAAAAACAAAAAACCTGCCCCAAAACCTCACTTGCTTACAGATGCAAAGAAAATCTTGAAAATGTTGCCTGGGTATAACTGATTCTCTACCGGAGTCTGCAGAGGGAGGTGGGAGGGTACCACCTAGGGCTCTGGCCATGGGAAGCCCTCAGTGAGTTTTGCCTAAGACCCTGAGTTTCCTACGGGCTTGTCTACACTACTGCGCGGGGTCGATCTAAGATACGCAACTTCAGCTACGTGAATAACGTAGCTGAAGTCGCTGTACTTAGATCGACTTACCGCAGTGAAGACACCGCGGTAAGTCGACAGCTGACGCTCTCCCTTGGACTCCGCTTGCGCTCCTCGTTCTGGGGAGTACCGGAATCGACGGGAGAGCGCTCAGCGGTCGATTTATCGCGTCTAGACTAGATGCCATAAATCGACCCCCGCTGGATCGATCGCTGCCCGCCAATCTGGCGGGTAGTGTAGACAAGCCCTTAGTTTGGCCCTGTGTGTTGCGTTCATCACCTGTTGGTCTGCTGAGTGGATGTCTTGTAGCCGAGGCAGTCTCAAGACTCCAAACAAACTCCTGCAAAGTTCAAGCTGACTACAGCCCTGCATTACTTACTGCTGCCTTTGGGCTGGGCTCCAGTGCTCGGTCGCTAAGGCGTGTCACTTACTCGTTAAGCAACATCTCCCAGCATCAACACAACCTAAGAACAACTTTGCCTGCATACCGGGAAACCAGCTCCTTACCAGCCATGGAATGCAGGAGCAGATCGCTCAGCAAGCAGCCAGCCATCCCTCCGGAGAGGAGTGAGCCATGGTGGAGGGGAGTACACCGACCTCCAACCCTGGCCCCATTCTGTGCTGCCTGGCGCCAGCAGCTAGGACAACCTGTCATAATATTGAACTGGTCCCATTTTATGAACCCTTTGAAAACCACTTATAAATGGAAACTGAATGTAAAAGCAACGAGGAGTCCTTGTGGCACCTTAGAGACTAACGCATTTATTTGGGCATAAGCTTTCGTGGGCTACTGCCCACTTCATCAGATGAGTCCCACAAGTGGTTTGTAACCATCCATAATACCGTCTGCTGATGTGCCTAATAACAAACTATAACGTTTCCTCATGTCTGTAATATGCTTATAACAATTATTAATCATTTAACCCTCCATAGAAACCATTTACCCCTGGACCCTGTAATATAAAGTGTGACCCTTGAGGAGTTGATTTAATCCATAGCTCCCAAATGGCTTTACAAAGCCGGGTACCATTGTCCCCATTTCACAGATGAGGAAACTGAGAGACAAAGACCCAGATCCTCACAGCTATGTAGGGCCAATGAAATCAATGGGAGGTAGGCACCTAAATACTTCTGAGCATCTAGGCCAGGGGTAGGCAACCTATGGCACGGGTACCGAAGGCGGCACGCGAGCTGATTTTCAGTGGCACTCACACTGCCCAGGTCCTGGCCACCGGTCCGGGGGGCTCTGCATTTTAATTTAATTTTAAATGAAGCTGCTTAAACATTTTAAAAACCTTATTTACTTTAAATACAACAATAGTTTAGTTATATATTATAGACTTATAGAAAGAGGCCTTCTAAAAATGTTAAAATGTATGACTGGCACGCGAAACCTTAAATTAGAGTGAATAAATGAAGACTCGGCCCACCACTTCTGAAAGGTTGCCGACCCCTGATCTAGGCTAATGTGACTTGCCCAGAGTCACGCAGCCGGTGAGTGGCAGAGCCAGGAGTCTTTGGAGTCCCCGTCCACTGAACTGTCCACTTGCATTCCAAGCTCCTGTGGCTGGCCTAACCAGGGCTTCATGTTGGAAGCAGATCCTCAGCTGTGGAGGTTCTTGACCTTGGACCTAAAGGAATGAGGTCAGGTCGGGTTAATTATCTCATTGCCCTGAAGCACAACTTAAATCAGCAAAACCTCCACACCAGCCTCTCTCATTTCAAAGCATTTCCGCCTATTTATATGGCACTCACACCCCCACCCCTCCCACCCAACCTGGCGCTAGGGTGCAGCACAGTCTATAGCGCATATAATGTTGCCATAGCAGCAATCCCTTTTGACTCTCTCTAAACAATGGCTGCAGTTTGATGCTGTAAGTGGAACTTTATTTTCATGAGCTGGCTGCAGTGTCTGTGTATTGCTATCCTCTGCTGGTTGGAATCCAAACTGTGTGTCATAGGCCCTATACTGCCCACACCTCACAGGAGATTCTCTTTTTTTAGTGTGAGTGGCAGCAGGCTGTTGGAACAGAGGATCAAAGATCCAATCCAATTGTGACTTGCTGAGTGGCCCTGGTTTGAAGCATGGTGACATGATTTAAGGTGGTCAGACATGCCATTGTGTGGTTCTGCTGCATGGCATCTTACAGGGAAGGGATATTTCCTTCTTGCCATTGGCCTCCTGTGGCTCAATAGAGGCAGCCTGGCTGTCAGCAGGATGTTCCCCAGCAGCCCTCTTCTGGTTAGGTAAAGCCTTCCCAAATGTCAAGTTTCAGCTTTAACGCAGCTGAAAGAGAAACCCAACTCCACTCAGCAGGAGTTCTTGTTCTTTTGGCCGCCTGTGTGCTCCAAGCCAGGCATGCTGATGGGTGACTCAGATGCAGAGAGAGGGAACAAAAAGGAGGGGTGAGGCTGAAGTGAGGAGGAAAGAGACTGGGGTGGATGAGAAAAAGAGGGGAGGAGTAAACATGGAAAGCCATGGAGAGAAGAGGCTTGAGATGGGGGGAGAGAGACAGAGAAGAGAAGGAACAGTCAAAGAGGAGAAAGAGGGTGGAATGGAGCTAAGCATGAAGAGCTTCCAAGGAGCTCAGCCCGGTGGGTGTGGAGTCTTCTGAAAATCTGGCCCCATCTGTGGGTGCTGAGCCCTCAGAAATCTGACCCTGAGCTTTTGAAAATCTGACCCATAGCAACTTGCTGTCTTTGGCAACCAGGGGCCACCTTCACAAGCTGGGATGGGGTAGGGTGTGTGGGGGGGTGTCTCTCACTAATGCACAATTTGGAGAGTGCCTGGCATAGCGGTGATGCCCTCTGCATCCAAATAAGAACAGTCAGCTCTTATCCAGGTGAAATGTATCATTCATGTTCCTCTTTTTTTTTTTTTAGTGCACTTTATAGTTTGTTGCAATTAGTTCATTTAATCCGGTTCCATGGAAACGGAGCTGGTGGCCAGAAACATTCACTCTCCTGGACTCAGCCATAGCACCTCCAGCTGTGATCTCATTAGGTTTCATGAGCCTAGCAGTGTTGGCTTGGTTAGCGCTTGTCTCAGAGACCGTCCAGAAACACCTAGGTGTTGCAGGACATGGTGCTGGATGAATCATTAAGGGCGCTAACGCTGGGGGGCTGTGCTGCCAGAGGGGCTGTATTTCAGGTGACACATAAAACCAAGACACTCCTTGCTTGTTGTTAAGGATCCCTATGAGGCTCTATGTGCAGGAGTTGGGTGTTCGGATGCTGAGTTTAATTACACTCCAACTTGGGTAATTATGTCGGACTCCTAAATTCTCCCTTGCGATCTCATTCACCCCCTTTCTAAAAATTCTAATAACGCATTGCTGCGTGCTGTTAAACAGCTGGCGTGTTCCATCTCAGAGGGAGTTGCACATCAGCTGTGGGGCACTTGGGTAAGTGTAACGTCACAGCCATGGTGAGTCGAGAGAGGTTCTGGTGCCGAACACCGTTGTGGTTTTTGGGACGTGTATGGATCTGGCTCTGAACTTCCTGGCTCAGGGGGAGGGGGTAGCTAGCTTGAGAAGTTCCTCTCATTCCGATTTGCAGAGCAGCCATTCTTCTCTGCCACTGATGCCCATGGCTCCCCAGTGCAGATTTAAACAGGACTGAGAGCCTGGCAGGCGACTGGGCAAGCTCACCACAGGCTGACAGCGCACGGAGGATAGGACTTCCCCGACCTGCTTCTCCATAAGAGGAACGGTTGAGCCACCGCAGTGACGGGGCCCAGGCAGCCCCCCGTCCTCCCCTCCCTTGTGCTCCATAAGAGGAGAAAGAGAGAGGGGCCCCCTGCTTGGCTCCCCTGGCACATTCCATTCCTGCCGGTCACGGACTAATATAGTCACCAGCATCACTCCACGCACACGCCAGAGGTGCTGAGGCAGGCTGGAAGGAATTCAGCGGCAGTAAGTGCTCAGACACTCAAGGCAGCAGGCCCAGCCACCACAAATGAGGCGCGCCTCTCATTTGGAACCAGGATCCGATCCAAATGCCACGGGCTTTGGGATTCTCAACTGGGAACTGGAAGCATGTCTGGGTGAGAGAGAACTACCGCCATTTACAAATGCCACCTGCAGGATTCCCAACCCCAAAGTGCTTCATGAGCAGTGTTTAGGAATCTCTTCCTCCTCCCCCACCTCCCGATGCAGCTGCTTCTGGGGTGGAACACTGTAGCAGTTTAACAGCCCATGGCAAAACAATTTAGTGCAGGAAGTGAAGCATAAGGTATCCGATTAAAACTGCTACAGAAACGTAAGGAGGTCAATGTAATAACGTAAATTGGAATTTATCCAGGGCGCTGGTGATGATTATTAATCCTTTCCATGAGCAAGGGCTAGCCTGTGTCCCACCTGGTGTGGAGAGGTTGGGCTGCTTGTGACAGCTGTCAAAGGGTTAATTAACTCTGAGAGGTCAGGTAGTTAGGTAACTGTGCCCTGCCCTTGGGTTATTTTCAGCCAAAGAGGTTTGTTCTCACCATGTCATGCTTCTATCTTTGTTTGAGTGGCTGGCTGTGTTGAGAGTCAACATCTTGCTGTTTCACACCTTCAAAAAAATCATGGGTTGGGGCCACATCAAAACATCATGAGATCGGCTTCAAAATAATGAGACTTTAAAAAACAATTACTTTGTGGATGTTTTAGTATTTGCCTTCTGCTTGCTGTGTCTTTAGCATGCCCTCGCATCAGGTTTTCACGGGTTGCTCCACAACCATAAGGACTAGAAACTTGCTTTTTTATGAAATCCTGAGATTCTTACGTAATCACCTGGCTTCAGGAGCTGGGGCTTTAAGAAAAACACCAAGTAGCATGAGAGACGGCAACCCAAAATCCCCAGCGGTCTCAAACTTGCTTGTATAGTTCAATTGATCTCGCTTAATAAATACAGGAGATGAGATTTTGGGGGGTTTTCTCTCTCTCTTCCCTAATTCCCTGGGGTGGCCGTGGATCTACTGTGTAATAAGTTATGAATACTGCATGTGAGCTGGCTATAAGGTGTTTTTGGGTTTTTTTTTACTGTATGGACATTGTTTGCCATGTGGGAAAACAAGCCCTGGTCTACACTACAGAGTTAAGTCAACACACACTGTCCTGTGTCGACCTAATTCTGTAAGTGTCTAGACTAAAATTTCACTCCTGCCAACATAACTCGCCCTCTACACCAACTTAACAACTCACTTCCACGGGCGGCACAGAGTGAAGACTGATGTATTTAGGTCGATTGCAGGGTCAGTGTAGCCACTGCGTTGCTTACATTGACTGTTGCTGGCTTTCAGAAGCCATCCCACACTGACAGTTCAAGCAGTGTAAGTGCTCCGGGTGAGGACATGCACCGCCGACACAAGGAGCCAAGTGTAGACGTGCACAAGTGATGTAATGCTGATTGTAAATTAGGTCAACTTAATTTTGTAGTGTAGACATGGCCCAAGCAGGAAGAATAAAGAACGGCTCAGGATAAGCCATCTCCTGGTAAATGCTTCAGGGTTAAGAGACCATGTCCGAACTATTAGCTGTGAAGATCCTACCTCCAGGCCAGAGATTAACCTGTCATCCTACTCACTCGCTCCTGTCCCAAGCCTCTCTTTTCCCTCCCCTCCCCTCCCCCCCAAGCAACCTTCCCATTTTAAACAGGATTTGAGGGTTGGTTTGTTTTCCCAGTACAGCTGTGTCCCTGTCCACACCTGTCATGCTGCACACCTGTGTTAATATTGGTGCATTCTGGGAAAATCTGGTCCACACTCCCATACTGCCTGAGCGGCGGGCGCCATGGAAAGACGATCATGGCTGTTTTTTCCACGTGGTGCAGTGACCTTTGGCACGTCCTCCTGCCCGGAGTCATAGGAGACGGGAATGGATCCGTGTTAGTGCCACTGCCCTGGTTAGGAATTCTGTGCTAACCACACGTGCCATGTCGGAACGGAAAGTGTAGCCTGGGCAAGGCCTGGAAATCTGCTTATTGCACTAACTCTGTGTGATGCCTACAACCAACTTGGCAATGGCTAGGCAGCTAGTGGGCTGGGGCAGCTGCTTACCGTGCTGATCGGATTGTCTCTTTGTTACCTTGTTCTTTCCCCAGCTTTTTGTTGTATCTACCTGTTCTCACCTCTTATACTTAGATTGTAACTGTCTCATCAGGGCAGGGCCATCTCTTTGATCTGTGTTTATACAGCACCTAGCACCATGGGGTCCTGCTCCATGACTGGGGCTCCTAGGCATTATCCACTATAGAAATAAAAACTCTGAGGCTGGCATGCAACGCTCAATGCTGAGTTAAAAGCATTTGCCGTTGCTGGATTTCTTGCGCCTTTCCCTTGCAGGTCCCTGTCTAGCCATGAGCCTGAGCAGTTCTGCACAATTCAGTCTCTCCATTACCCGAGCGCTTTCAAGCCTCGCATTCCTGGGAGTGAAAGCGGGGGGGCAGGGGACTCCCTCCGTGTAGTGCGCAAGAACCATCTCTGAGGCTGTCCAGGGCTCCTGACAGAAACGCTTCCTCTGGACAAGGCAGCAGTTCCTGCCAAGAGGCATTAATAATGCCCGTAATGTAAACCGCTCTGAGCCTGCTGGAAGGGGCTGCCTGGCCGCAGCATGAGTGATGGACTGTGATCCGATTCGGGCAGCCAGACTGAACGAGATGAGCCTCCCATTCCTGCCTGCCTTGTGCAGCTGCTATTCTAAGGGATGCGCTCAGGAGCGTTAAGCCAACTAGCCAGGGCAGGGGACAAGGGGGAGTCNCTCTGGGGTTGCTGCAGTCTGGAGGTTTTTTTTTTACAGTTCAACATCCCCTTCCCAGGCTTCTTGGAAGCAGGACCACAAGAATCTGAGTTCTCGAATCTCCACTTAGCGGGAGGAATGGGAGGCTGGATAGTGCATTTCCCTTAAATAACTGGTTCAAATTATGGGGAAACTTTTTTTCAAAACACAATGCAGGGTGGGGGAGGCCAAAACCCCAATTCTGCCAGTTTCTCCCTTCCCCAAAACACTGCGTCAGGGTTGATAGCCACAGCCAGGCTGAAGTGGGGGTGGGGGCATGGCATACTGTGCCAATAGCAGACGGCTGAGGCATGCACAATGCATTCTGGGATACCGGCCGGTGCCTGGGGGGTGGAGCCATTCCCTGACCACACCCACCCAGTCCTGGGTGGGAGGCGTGCCTGTGTCTCCCCCTGCTGGGGGCACTAATATAATCAAGGTGTGAGGCTTTCTCAACCAAGGGGCTGGATGTGTGGGTAGAGCAGGTGGGCTGACCTGGGGGACATGCTCCTTGGCTCTCTGGATGTTTCCTACTTGAGCCATGGCAGCTGAAGTCTTGGTGCTGGCACTGATTTCCCCTGCTGGTGTAAACCGTACCCACTCCGTGCGTATGAGCCGCTATTTGTCACCCCATGGCCCTGCGGGGGGTGCTGGCACCAGGGCCAGAACCTGGCACCTGTGGATCTAAACGCATGAGTCTCTGCTGCCTGACCCAGCCTCCTATATGTGGCCCAGCCGCCAACAGAGAGGCCAGGACGGTGCACTGAGTGGGTGTGAGTTACACGGGCCTGGGGACTGTCCATGCCTGCTCCATTAATGTGACCCAAACCGGGTCACCATCCATCTACCTAACTACCCCATGAGCTCAATGCTCTGCTTCCACCCGCAGCCCCATGGAGGGGTCGCGCGGCTGGTCCGCTGAGTGCTGAAGCGGTTAAACCAGGCCGGATGCCAGGAGCAGAAAGGCCAGGGAATTAGGTCCATTAACTTTCAGACAAAACAAACTGATTTCTAAGGTTTAACCGGATCAGTGACTTAAGGAGCTTAGGTGGGAAGAGGAACTAGCACAAGCCAAGCTTAGCACAGTAACACAAGTGGAAGGAGGGGCGGTGGGGATCAGAGAGACCGGCAGAAATAGGCTCCTGATATGTGGCAACCTGTCACCGAATTGGGCACAGGCTGACACGTGGCCTGTCCCACCTACACCCTCTTCCCCTGGGGGGAGGCTGGTGCTGCCCTCAGGGACCTCCAGCTCTGGCTGGTGGCGCCGCTTGTCAGGCCAGGAGAGCTGTCAGCGTTGAAATGGCTGGACGGGTGTGAGGAGCCAGAAAGGGGGAGACAGGGAAGAGGAGAGGAAGAGACGGAGCAGGGATGCTGGCGTTTGGCACATTGTACTCACCGTAGGGCCCTGAGGACACCCGTATAAGCCGGCAGACAGTGATGGGGAAGTGGAAGAGGAGAGAGAATGAGAGGAAAAGCAAGAGAGGCCTTTGTGGGTCCCGTATTGAGGGCAAAATAAGGAGAGTTCTCGACACAAGAAACGGGTCTGCACCCAGTTTATGCCTGGCTGACCTTCGCTGGGCTGTAACTTCCCCCACAGACAGGGAGTTCCATTAAGGAGACTCGTACGCCTTCCTCTGCAGCATGGGCCGCTGGCCACTGTCTGAGATGGGACCCTGGGGTAAATGGACCCTAAGGCTGATCCCATGTGGCATCCCCTCTGTGCTTATTCCCTTTGACTCACTCAGAGCCTGGGGGCAAGTTGCTCGGCCACCGTTTCCCCATCTGTAAAATGGGGACACTGCTCCCGACCTGCTTCTCTGAGGCGTTGAGGCTCATGGGCTTGGAGAGCGGTGGGCCAGAAGGGCAGAGAATTAGTGCTGGTTCTGTGGTTTTTGTTAATAGCTAGAAGAATTTCTGGAGTCATAAAGGCCCCTCTTCCTCTTCCTGCATTTTGGGAGCACAGGCCTGATGGGTACTCCAGCAACACGCCACCTTCTTGGATCTAATCCGCAATGTCTGCATTCTCCCTGCTTACGCTGCAGAGGGATTTGTAAGGAACTCAGTGGTTTCTAATCCCACGGTCCTTGGGGCGGTCTGACTCAGCAGCTCGCTGCTATCTGGCTGGGCCTGGCAGTTGTGAAAGAACCAATGCAGTAGTCATGGGGTGTGGTCCCGGAGGGAGCTGTCATGTCCCCAGCTCTCCCAGAACCTGACCCAAAGCATCTGACTTTGCAACACTTCAGCGTGGGATATTCCTCCCTGGCCCCCATCCAGAGACCAGTTAACACCCTGAAGCAGTACGGACAGAGAGCCCTGATTTTTTTATTTATTTTATTTTTTAAAATCTTGGTGTCACATAAGAATGGCCATACTGGGTCAGATCAATGGTCGACATAGCCCACTTCCCTGTCTAACCAACAGTGGCGAGTGCCAGATGCATCAGAAGGAATGAAGAGAACAGGGCAAATATCAAATGATCCATCCCCTGTCGTCCAGTCCCAGTCGCTGGCAGTCAGAGGTTTAGGCACACCCAGAGCAGAGGATTGCGTCCCTGACCATCTTGGGTAATAGCCATGGAGAATAGGTCCATCAATGAACTTATCCAATTCTTTTTTTTGAACCCAGTTATACTTTTGGCCTTCACAGCATCCTCTGGCAACAAGTTCCACAGGATGATTGTGTGTTGTGTGAAGAAGTACTTCCTCATGTTTGTTTTATACCTGCTGCCTATTAATTTCATTAGGTGACACTGTTTCTTTTGTTATGTGAAGGAGTAAATAACACTTCCTTGTTTTCTCCACACCATTTTTGATTTAATAGATCTCTATCATAATCCTCCTGTCTTTAGTCATCTCTTTTCTGAGCTGAAGAGTCCCAGTCATTTTAATCTCTCATCATATGGAAGCTGTTCTATACCCCTAATCATTTTTGTTGCCATTCTCTGTACTTTTTCCAATTCCAATATTTTTTGTGAGATGGGGTGACCAGAACTGCACACAGTATTCAAGGGGTGGGTGTACCATGGAGTTATGTAGTGGCATTGATATTTTCTGTCTTGTTGTCTATCCCTTTCCTAATGGTTTCTGACATTGTTAGCTTTTTTGACGGCCGCTGTACACCCGAGCAGATGTTTTCAGAGAACTATCCACAATGACTCCAAGGTCTCTCTTGAGTGGTAACAGCTAATTTAGATCCCATCGTTTTGTATGTGTAGTTGAGATTGTTTTCCAATGTGCATTACTTCGCATTTAGCAACACTGAATTTCATCTGCCATTTTGTTGCCCGGTCACCCAGTTTTGTGAGATCCCTTTGTAACTCTTCACAGTCAGCTTTTGGATTTAGCAATCTTGAGTCATTTTGTATCATCTGCAAACTTCATCACCTCACTGTTTACCCCTTTTTCCAGATCATTTATGAATATGTTGAACAGCATTGGTCACAATACAGATCTGTGGGGGACCCCATTATTTACATATCACGTTTGTCTCAGTGTCTGATAATTCTGTTCTTTACTATAATTTCAACCAATTTGCCTGGGACTGAAGTTCGGCTTACCAGCGAGTAATTGCCAGGATTGCCTCTGGAGACTTTTTTTTTTTTTTAACTCAGTGTTTCATTAGCTACCCTCCAGTCATCTGGTACAGAAGCTTATTTTAAGTAATAGGTTACATACACAGTTAGTAGTTCTGCAGTTTCATATGAGTTTCTTCAGAACTTTTGGGTGAATACCATCCGGTCCTCATGATTTATTACTGTTCAAATTATCAGTTTGTTCCAAACCCTCCTCTATTGACTCCTCAATCTGAGACAGTTCCTCAGATTTATCACCTAAAAAGAATCTTCCTCACATCCTCTGCAGTGAAGACTGATGCAAAAAAATTAATTTAGCTTCTCTGGAATGGCCTTGTCTTCCTTGAGTGCTCCTTTAGCACCTCAATTGTCCAGTGGCCACGCTGGCTGTTTGGCAGCTTCCTGCTTCTGATGTACTTTAAAAAAAATTGCAGTTGGCTCTTGTGTCTTTGGCTAGCTGCGTTTCAAATTCTTTTTTGGCCTTCCTAATTATACTTGCTAGATTCATGTTCCTTTCTATTTTCCTCTGTAGGATTGCCTTTTAGTTTTTAATATATACCTTTTGTTCCTGTCTCTTTTATTCTGTTTAGCCATGGTGGCATTTTTTTGGTCCTCTTACTGTTGTAGGGGGGGGGGTGTTGTTATTGTTATTTGGGGCATACATATAGTTTGACCTTCTGTTATGGTGTTTTTAAAAAGTTTCCATGCAGTTTGCAGGCATTTCACTCTTGTGACTGTTCCTTTTTCATTTCTGTTTAACTAACTAGCCTCCTTATTTTTTGTCTAGTTCCCATTTTTTGAAGTTGCATGCTACTGTGGAGGGTTTCTTTGGCATTTTTCTCCTACAAGGTTGTTAAGTTTAATGACATTATGGTCACTATTACCAAGCGGTTCACTATATTCACCTCTTGGACCAGATCTTGTGCGCCACTTCAGACTAAATCAAGAATTGCCTCCCCGCTTGTGGGTTCCAAGACTAGCTGCTCCAGGAAGCAGTCATGAATGGTGTCTAGAACTCTTATCTCTGCATCCCGGCCTGAGGTGACATGTTCCCAGTTGAAATCCCCCATTTTTACTGGGTTTTCTGGGGTTTTTTTTGTAGCCTCTCTAATCTCCCTGAGCATTTCATACAAGATGCTGTGCAGATAGGGTGAAATCCTAGCCCCAGTTAAGTCCATGGCAAAACTCCCATTGAGTTCTGTGGTATCAGGATTTTACCCATAACACCTTATCCTGCTTTTGGACCTTACTAAATGATTTGCCTCCTTAATCCCCTGCAGCACCAAGTCCACGGGTTAAATGCACACGAGGTGCGTATCTCCCTTTCTTTGTCTCTGCTCTCTCTGGATTCCCTCACCTCCCAGCGACTGCCCTGATGTCAAGGGATGAGCACAGCCCAACCTCCATTTCCAGGCAGCCTGGATCAGTATTTGCTAGAGCTCCGATTCCCACTCCCCTCCCCTTCCCAGCCAGCAGGCCCTCTCTCGGAGCAGCCGGGCACCTATTGATATTATCCCTCTGAACCAGAGCCGCCTCCCCTGGGAGGGGGAGGGCGGGGGAGGCTGCAGATCCATGATTATTTCAGTTCTCCTGGTTTCCTTAAAGGCTGCTTCTAATCTGCATGAAGCAGCGTGAGGGTCCCTAGTTATTCCTCAGACTATTGCCCCTTCGATAAGAGGGGGACGAGTGGCAGCAGCCAGAGGATGACTGTTCTCTACTCTAGTAGGTAAGGCAATGGTGAGCCCCCACCTCGGGCTGGCTCCAGTAGCAACAGGGGGCTCTGTGGCCGGAGCTGCGCTGCCAGGGTGCCCGGAGGAGGTAGAAACCAGTGCAGAGGCCTCTCAGGACTTGGCATCTCCAGATTATACCCCAAGATATATAAGAGGGAGGGATAGCTCAGTGGTTTGAGCATTGGCCTGCTAAACCCAGGGTTGTGAGTTCAATCCTTGAGGGGGCCACTTAGGGATCTGGGGCAAAAAAGTTGGTCCTGCTAGTGAAGGCAGGGGGCTGGACGCGATGACCGTTCGGGGTCCCTTCCAGCTCTATGAGATAGGTATATCTCCATATATTATTATATTTAAGATCTGGATGGATCTCCAGGGATCCACTGACTAGGGGGGCGGGGAGGTAAATTATATCACAATGCCCAAGAGACAGATGAGGAGGGAGCCCCCTCTACCGGGGACAACGTGGTCAAGCTCTGAAGTTCAGTACCAGATCCTGCCTTCCCAGCATGCAAAGGGTTTTTGACCCCGTCTCCAAGTCCGGCTCTAGCAACAACTGGGAAATACCAGTGGGATTTGGCATCAGTAGCAGAAGGCGACGTGACGATACCAGAGACAAAATGTCAATTAGTCCTTCTGCTTGCCCGAGTTCTGAGCTAGGGCAGAATCTGATGCCTTGATCCAACTGCCTGTGCACAGGGGGAGGGACCTTTCTGTGCCGCGTATGGCCTGGGGCAAGATGCAGGGGCCTTTTGCCTTCCTCAGAAGCAGGGTTGTCCCAACTTTGTCCAGATGTGGGCCCTGTGGGTAACTTACCAGAAGCCCTGCTCAGTTGCATGACATTGAGCAGCTTGCAGTCACTGGGACTTTTAAGCAGAGCTGCAGCCGGTGGTAAATATAGATCCCAGCAAGCGATTCTCAATTCCATGCCAACAGATGGAGCCAAATGTGACTGCCTGCTCCCAGACACCAGTAGTCATCCATGGGGATCCAACAAGGGACCTTCGGCACAAGCCCTTCCCCAGTAGCGTACTTGAGGGTAAACGCAGGTACACCTCTACCCCGATATAACGCTGTCCTCAGGAGCCAAAAAATCTTACCGCGTTATAGGTGAAACCGCGTTATATCGAACTTGCTTTGATCCGCCGGAGCACGCAGCCCCCCCCCCCCCGGAGCGCTGCTTTACCGCGTTATATCCGAATTTGTGTTATATCGGATCGCGTTATATCGGGGTAGAGGTGTACATGGAGTTGACCCACTTCTCCTTTGGGGAATGTGGCAGGTACCCACTTTTACGTAAGGAATAAAGCATTTGCTCCCCCCTTCTCTCCTGAGAGAAGCAAATCCTGGCTGCACGACCACTCAACCAAGGTGCACGTTGTCTACCAGCTGGTAATGCTCAGCAACAGATCAGTCATGGAAATTGTGGCCTGCAAAAAGCTGCAACGAGCCATCCCGGGCTACTTCCCATGTGGATTGACTGAATACATTTGCCAACCATTAATAGCGTACAATATTTTTTTTATTTATTTTTTACAACTTTATGTACCTTACTTTAAATTGGGCTTAGGCTAGTAAGGGCATCACTGCACACCCTTCGTGCCTACCTTGCCACTGCCTGGCCTGGCACTCCAAAAAGGTTACTTTAGCCACTTCATTTTTTGTACCACTATCCCACCACCCTGACCACTTGAGCTACAGGAGCAAATGTGTGAGGTTACGTCTACATTGTACAGCCCTGGCACTGGGTGTAGTGCGCATGTAGCTACACAGCAGACTGAAAAGCAAGCCGGGTCCCTGCCGCGGTGTGTCGCTACACGCAGCAGGGAAAGACTGTCAGGATGGAGGCAGCGGGAAAGACTCCGGCAGCTGATGGAGCCGTTCCCTGCTGCCTTCCCCTCCCCGAGCCTTTCCCTGTTGCCAGAGTCTTTCGCGGCAGTGGGGAAAGGCTCCTGCAACAGGGAGGCAGCGGGACACAACACTGCTAAAAATAGACGTGTAGACCAGGGCCGGCTTTAGGGCGATTCAGCTGATTCCCTGGAATCGGGCCCGTGCCCCTAAGAGGGCCCCGCAACGTCCCGAAGGAGCTGCCACCGAAGTCCCGCCACTGTCTTTGGCGGCAGCTCCATCGTTGCCGCTGTCTTCGGTGGCATTTCGGCAGAGGGTCCTTCCTCCACGGCAGCGATGGAGCTGCCGCCGAAGACAGCGGCGGGACTTCGGTGGCAGCTCCTTCGAATCGGGCCCCTCGGTGCCTAAAGCCGGCCCTGGTGTAGACAGGGCGGGCACTGCTTGGGCTTGTAGAGAGCTGTGTCGGGTACGTACCCACAGGCGTGTCTTTACTCGCCTAAGCAGTGCCTCACCATCTACACTGCTATTGATACCTGCACTGGGGGGGTGCAGTTAGTCTTCTACATGCCACCATAAGATTTGTGCCGTGTAGGGCTACCTTTAGTTGCAAATAGCAGGCTGTTATAGCAGGGCTCAGCCACTGGAGGGAGACATGGTAACAGACCTAGGAATGGACTGTTATTCTGGAGCCTGTACTCTGTAGGCGGCATCTGTGTATTAGAACTGGGATCAGCTGTAGGACCAGGCTAATGAACGCTGAGCTACCCTTGACCCACAACCACGGTTGGGCCACTATTGGTCTGAGGCATTAGGTCCAGGGTACTGCTGGATTAGACGAACCGATGGTCCAATTGGGTGTAGCGAACCCTATGTTTCTAGCATCTATTGGAAGGCAGATAGTGCATCCCTGGACTTCTTGGTAATGCATGTGATCAGTGGGGTAGTAGCTTGTTGCTGTTATTATTTCATGCTGATATTGCGGTAGGGCCTAGCTGCCTCTACCACGTCTGGGCCCCGTTTCCCAAGGTGCTGCACAGATATATAGCCGGCCTATACAAATAAATGTGCTATTAACTAATATGGCATTGGAAGATGGAAAAAATAGCCTTTCTGGCTGCAGATGCAAGGCCTGTAGGATGAAAGATTCCTTCCCGGAGCGGCTTTCTCTTAGTCTTCCAGCTGAGATTGACATGTGGCCCTGGAGCACCCTGTAATAGACAATCTATTTGGTGTATTGGCAGCACATGGTTATCCTGAGACTAAAGTCCTGTTCCAAAAGTTTGTCCAAACTGGCTTCCTCCCAAGCTGATTTCTATGCCAGGCGTCTAAAGAGAGTTTATGCTCTGCAGATGTCTAAAGGGTGGACTTGGTGAAGGTGGAGTTTCTTATGTGGGGGGAGGGTCAGTTGTTTGCTTTGACACAACACGCTTGAGCATGAGTTTCCCTTAGCAAAGACACGGATGGTTGAGTATTCAAGTGGTGTTTACAAGGGGAGTGTTGGGTTTTTTTTTTTGTCAAGTCCTTCATTGCGGGGAAACAGATGGGATTTGATTTTATGGCAGCTCCAGGGAGCCGAGAATAACAGCCCTGAAATCAGTGCTGAGGCGGTGGAAAAGCACAAGAAAAACACCTTTGTATCCATCTGGACACTGAAATGAGGAAATATGGCTTGACATGCAGAATAAGCACAAGTGTGACATGCCTTCTGGATGACAGGCCAGTCATATGACGGCCCTACGTTCGTATTATTACAGTAAGCGCCTAGCTCTCTGCGGGGACGACCGCATAATGAATGTTAACATTACTGTTACTAATAGTATTTATTAAGCTCATGGAGCATGTCTAATTCACCCTCCGATTAGGTTTTTCCCAATTATCTTTTGCTGCTGCTTGGCTTTTTGGCTCCGATCCATAGGTCCACCAACTTACTGGAGGGTACGTTCAATACAGCTCCCACCAGTGCAGAATATCAAGCCTTTTCTCCAGGGTTTTGTTTATTGACAAAGCAATTCAGTGTCAACTCAAACCATCCCAGAGCCTGCTGTCTGCCCTTTTTTAATGCCTCGTCTCATTGATGCTCCTAGCACTACTCTCTGCTGGTTATCTTCCCTACCAGACTTTCCACCTGGCTGGTCCCAGGTCCTTCACCTGATCTCACCTCTGCCTATTTGAGCAGGTGCTAGGCTCCCTCTTCCAGGAAGGACTGCCTCCAAGCTGTGTCATGACCCTGTCTTGGTCACCTGCCCATCAGCCAGAGCTTTGCAGGACAGTGGATTGCATGTACCAGGGTCCTGTTCCACCCCCTCCCGCTGATGTCCAGCTTCCCCGATCTTTGTGAACTGGGTGCAAATGGCCCATTCCTCCCTGCATTGCCAGGTTTGCAATGTCCAGCAAATAAAGGGTCTCTGAGTTATATGTGCCACTCACACTGGCACTGCAGGCGGTGTGCATCCCCTGGGCGTTACAGACTTCTCGCGCAGTTGAATGCCCTCTGCCATCGGCTTCGGCCCAAGGTGCATTGCGCAACTGTCCAGAAAAGCCCTGCCTGCCGCATCCTGTGTTCTGATAGCCATCCCCGAGGCTTGGGAAATAACCCAGCCGTTCCCCCACGTTGAGATCATAAATAACATCCGCCGTAAATCAAGCTGTTTCCTGCAGAACAGGACTGGCAGCCCCAGCATGAAGACTGGAAAAGGGGCCTTGCAGCCAGCCCTTTCTGTTCCCACAAGCCCCGGGAGCAGTTCTACGGGTGGAGGCGGGGAGGGGATGAGTTAGGTGGATATTAGCCTAACACAGTTCCAATAACTGAGCTGCTTGTAGCTCGACACCGCTGGAGATGTGACACCCTCCTGTGATCTGCTGAGGACAGGCATGAATGCTAGAGTGGAGAGCAGAGAACAGGGGAGCAGTGTTGTCTAGTGGTGTACGGCGGTCTGGGTTCTGTTCCTGGCTCTGTCACTGACCTGCTGTGTGACCTTGGGCAAGTCACTGCCTCACTCTGTGCCTCAGTTTCCCCTCCTGCTTTTTGTCTGCCTTGTCTATTTGGATTGTCAGCTCTTTGGGGCAGAGGCTGGCTCTGTACGGCACCTAGAACAATGGTGGCCTGATTTCGGTTGGGTCAAGTCTGAGCTCAGTAATGACAAAAGGGAGGCAACGCTATCTAATCTCTCTAGGCAGTGGTGTGTGACTTTCTTCCAGCGCTGAACAAGGAACTCTAATAGAACAAGGACTCATGCTTAACCCTGTTCAGTCTCTCTGCTTCCCTGCACAACCTTCCCCAGCAGCCTCTGGTCCTCCCTGTATTACACCCCTCTCCATCTTTCTCTGCAGCATTTCCCAAGGACGGATTCCCCCTTGGGGGTTGGGGGGAATCGTACTGCTCATGTACTGTCAGCGCCAGCGGCTGCCTGCAGTTTCCCCACATCCTTGGTCGTGCTGCGTCACGCAGGGGCTCTGACTGACTTACCAGCACCGGCCTGGCCTAAGCAGTGGCCGTGAGCTTTCCCTTCACTCTAGTGCTCGTGCGGAATCCTTTGGCTCCATCCTCCGCCTCAAGCCCTGCTCCGGCAGTGGTGGGGGATCCCTGGACCGGCCCTGAGGTGATAGATGAAGGGATGGGGGGGGGGGGGAATCATGAGCTCTGGGCTAGCCCTGAGGTGATGGGGACAGTGGGGAGGGAAGCGGGAAACTTGAGCTTCTCCGTGATCTAAAATGATAGCAGCCCGTCTGCTGGGCTCTGGGAGCAGCACTTTGGAAGGCAGTGGCGCACGGCGTGCGTGTTGGAGGGAGAAGGGCTCCTCTGGAACGCAGGAAGGACTGGTCCGGGGAAAGTTAGCCGGGTCAGCAGCCCTGGAGGGGCCGCGGTTGTGGCTGGGGGAGTGAGACGGCAGAGCTGGCTGCTCCCTGCTCTCTGAGGGCAGAGGAAGCCCCTCTGGATCCCTTTGATCCCGCTGGAAGAGGTTTGTTTCCCCTCTTCTGAGAGCCCAACAGTACCACCTGGTGGGCAGCTCCTGTCACGCAGCCTGCGCTTCACCTGGCTGCAAAGGGAGTCAGTCCCCGGCTAGGACCAGGTGCTCTCTCACCCCTCGGCTTGATTGACAGCTGCTGAACCAGGCCAGCCCTCCAAGAAGGCACCAAAAAGACGCCCCCAGCTCCAGCTCTTGGGAGGGCCACGACTCCTGCTTCGGGGCCTGATGGAGCTGGCCACTATCCTGCTGTATGGAAACTAACAAGGTTAAAAATAACCAGGGTGAAGCTGCGGCAAATTCCCAGGTTAGGCCTTGGGGGGCTGGGGGGGCTCCATGTCTCCCATTGTGGGCAGGCCCCTTGCTAGGATCATCTGGGTACATCTCACTACATCAATTCGCTGCCCTTGCAGGGCCTCGGAGGTTGGTGCACCTCAGTCCTTCCTGTTCTCTGCCTGTGGCTTGCAGTAATCAGTCTCCTGAGGGCTGTAATACTTTGGTCTAATTCTGGGGGTTGGCTTGGTGTGGGGGTGGTGGGTAGTAGCCTGTGAGATACAAGGGATCAGACTGGATGATCAGGTGGTCCCTTCTGGCCATAAACATTCTGAGTCGGGGTGAGAAGTGGGGGTGCAGTGGGAGTTGTGGGGTTTGGGGATTGTTCTCTACTCACAAACCTCACGAACGATCTTTTCTGGATCTGTTCATTTCACTTTCCCCACGCTGATTGAGGGGAGGGGAGCGGAGCAAGCGCACGGCAGAAAAGAGGGACGGCAAGGAGAGAGGGAGCAGAGACAAGGGGGGACGAGAGAGAGGGATGCGTTTGGAGGGGCACGTTCCTAGCAGCGTGGCACACGTTGCTGTACTCGCTACAGGCCCTGGGGCACCATCCGTCACCGACATGCAGCTGCACTTCACCAGCCTAGAGTAAAGCAAACCCAGTTCCCACGAACAGGGAGGCCTCCTTTGTTTGTCCAGATGTGGAGCTCGTGCTGCAGCCCATCAAAGGTAATGCGACTGCAGGCCGGGAATCCTGGCAAAATAATCCAATCGCTTGTAACTTGAGCTCTTAAACAGATGTCTGGAGCTCCCCGGCATGTCAGGCTGTTCTCTGAGTGCAGAGGCAGTGGAGCTCTAGATGATGCTCTGCTCGCTCTGTATGTCCCGTGGCTATTGCTTGCCTGTCCTTTTTGTAAAAAAGTCCTGACTTAATAATGTAGCATTTTGCAGCTGTATTTCTCCAAGGTGCCTAACAGCAGTGGGTCTGTATTGTTACCCCAGAAGAGGAAACTGAGGCATAGAGAAGTTAAGTCACTTGCCCAAGGTCACGTAGGCCAGATTCCAATGGGAGTTACTTTGAGGATCTGAGCCTAACTGCTCAGCACACCCCCAACTGGGGCCAGCTTTTCGTGAGCTCAGCCCCCTCCGACACCTAAACTAGGGCCAGACTTTCCAAAGAGCTCAGCACCCAGGGTGCTGGTCCTGACTGTGGGTGCTGATCTCTTGCGCAAACACCGGCCATGGTAAAGAGAGAGCAGTGCTGGGTTCAGGACCCAGTGTCGTGACTCCTAGCCGTACCCTCCGTCCACTCAATCACACCTAGATCTCGTAAACCACGATCCACTTGGTCAGAGGAGGAACCCTCAACAAACAGGCACGGGACAGAGCCTCAGCTGATGAAAATCCGCCATGGGCCACCAAAGTCAGTGGGTCTACAGCTGGGGGGGGTCTGGCTCAAGGGTGGACCCTTCATTGCTGCAGTAGCCTCTTAAAGGTACAGAGCTGTGTTCCTAAGGGAAAGCATGAAGCAAAAAAGGAAGTCAGATATCCGTGCCAGCACTATCCTGCCAACAAAGGGTTAAAGCATTTGCAAGAGGTGAAGCACAGGTGCCTTGCCCTGCCAAACAGTAGGAAGCTGCAGCCTGACTTCACACTGCTTCTGGTTTTTGCTGCTGTTGGAAAAACCTTGACCAGGTGGCGTGGAGGGGGACTCAAACTTCTGCTTGTAGAAATATCCCGGGGGGCGGCGAGAGCATTGTCTGGATTGCTTTCTTTCCTCCCAACCATGTTTCTAAAGCTCTTATATCCTGGCCCCGGCTTGGCACGTGTCTGTTTTATTGGGCTGGGGTGGATGATTATGTGTTTTGGAAGAGGAAGGCTCTTTAGCCGTGCGTTGGCTCTGACCAAGGGCATCCCGTGCACAGAGAGAGAGGGGAAGTGGAGATGGAGCTCACGTTAACCACGGGGTTGGCACGGAGCCGGATCTGCGTGGAGCCCCCATCGCTGGTAAGACCAGCAGCAAGAGTGATGCCCATGCGAACATGCTGATCAGTACAAAGCCCTCAGCAGGCACCTCCTTGACTCCAGGATAAAGGCTGGGAAAATCACTTCCCTATGGACACGGCTTCGGGGGCCTTTTTGTCGGTCGACATGCCAGGAGGCCTCTGTGTGCTCTGCCCAATAGCCCCCATCCACGTCCTTGGCTTTTGCAGGGGGAGGATGCACCCAGACCCCACCTCTGATCAGCCCTTGTCTTTCCAGAGCAGGGCCCTGCCCTCCTGCTCTGGCATCACAGCGCTTGATGTCAGGCCCACGGCTGAGCTGGCCTGTAGTTATCCAGGCTCACCTCAGCCAGGGCCATGGTCCAGTCAGAACTATGGAGCAGCCTGGAGCTGGCCCCTCTGCTCTGGGTGGCTCAGGCACAAGGTAACAGGACAAGGAGCCTCTCGGGCCTAGTTCTAGCTTAGTCCTGCCCCAAAGTGACTGTGACACTTTCACCAGGCAGCTGTTACTGGGGCTTGGTCCAGTTTCGCTGGGGGGAAGGGCGAGAGCATCCATGTCTCTCTCACACACTCACTCTCTCTCTCTCACACACACACACACACACACACACACACACACACACACACGGCTACAGCGGGGGCAGCCGTGACCCAGAAGCCATGNTCTTGGTCCAGTTTCGCTGGGGGGAAGGGCGAGAGCATCCATGTCTCTCTCTCTCTCTCACACACACACACACACACACACACACACACACACACAGCTACAGCGGGGGCAGCCGTGACCCAGAAGCCATGGAGTGANATAGTTACCCAGGCTCACCTCAGCCAGAGCCATGGTCCAGTCAGAACTATGGAGCAGCCTGGAGCTGGCCCCTCTGCTCTGGGTGGCTCAGGCACAAGGTAACAGGACAAGGAGCCTCTCGGGCCTAGTTCTAGCTTAGTCCTGCCCCAAAGTGACTGTGACACTTTCACCAGGCAGCTGTTACTGGGGCTTGGTCCAGTTTCGCTGGGGGGAAGGGCGAGAGCATCCATGTCTCTCTCACACACTCACTCTCTCTCTCTCACACACACACACACACACACACACACACACACACACACACGGCTACAGCGGGGGCAGCCGTGACCCAGAAGCCATGGAGTGAAGGGCATGATTGGCATGACGGGGTGGTTGGGGGGCGGGAGGGAAGCGTTCTGGGGCTGTGATTCAGTCAAGTCACTTCCTGTCTCTGTGCCTCGGTTTTCCCCAGCTGTAAAATGGGAGCAGTGTCATCACTCCCATGGCATAGGGGCCTGACCCTGCAGCAGAGGAGCAGGGCCCCAGGAGGGCTGGCCTAGGGTGACCAGACAGCAAGTGTGAAAAATCGGGACAGGGGTGGGGGATAACAGGAGCCCATATTTAAAAAAAAAAAGCCCCAAATATCGGGACTGTCCCTATGAAATCGGGACATCTGGTCACCCTAGGCTGGCCGGCTCAAGGAATGGGTGTGAAGTGCAGTGAAATCCCTGTGTGGGATTGCTAGGGCAGGGCACAGTGTCACTGATTCAGTTGCTGTTACTAGGGGCAGGTTCTTTTCATTCTGCTCACTTTATCACCAGCTCCCCACGTCCCCTCCCTTCCCAGGATCCCTCCATAGTGCTGAGGTCCCCTGCCTGTGGTTTCTCAATACTCCAATCTCACAGCTGCCTTTCCCCAGGCTGCAGCAGAGGGGACCCTCCTGTCTCCGTCTGTCCCCATTGTGCTAGCCAGTGAAGTCTGCCCAGGGTCGCTTGAGCTGTTCTGCGGCGACTCTCTGCCCGCAGAGATCTGCTGTGTGGGAGGCGAGCGGCGTCGCGTGCCAGGGGATTGTGGCCTCAGCCTCTGGGAACAGCAGAGAGACAAAGCAGCGGCGTGTGAGCCAGGCGGAGGGCTCACAGATTCCGACAGCAGGGCGCTGGGGCACACGCAGCAGAAACAATGGAAACGTTTCTGTGCCGCATGGGAGACCCCAGCCCTTTCCCCCACGCCCCTGGGCCCAGAGGGGAAGGCAGCGGCTTGGATAACGGCTCAATAAATCTCCCTGGGGTTGTTTGCTGGTCTCTGGAGGGTGTCTCCATCCCATCCCTATCCGCTAGGAGTGAAGGTACTAGGACAGAGGAGACACCAGCCTAGGGTCTCACTCCACCTGCTTCCTCTTGGCCTTTCTCAGGCCCTATCTCTCCCCAGCTGCCAGATCTAATGCATGGCCGGGGGGACGGGGGGGGGATGGGGACTTGGCTGCACCAGGCTAACACCCCCCCCCCCCCCCCCCCCCGCTTCTTTCACTTCCCATCTCCTGCCGGCCACCCTCGCCCTCTCTGGGATCAGGCTGTCCCCCAACTCTTTGTTGGCACAAACATGCCTGCTAAATCCGGAGGGGTTTTCCCTGCAGAGCTGGGAATAACCAGTTTTCGGAGACCTGGCAAGGGGCGCAGTCTGCCCCGCCCCAAGGCACAGTATGTGTTGCTGTAAAACAATAACCAGCTATGGGAGAAACTGCACTCGGCACAATCCTTCGCAAGGAAAAAGTCCATGCTCCTCTTGGAGAGGGTCAGTACAGTATCCAATCCCCTCAGTCATTAATGCATTTTATCCTCCCGGTGAGAGAGAAGTATTATCCCCACTCCACCAATGGAGTCAATTAAGAATCAGTGGTTCTCAACCAGGGGTACGTGTACTTCCAAGGGTACACAGAGCTCTTCTAGGGGGTATATCGACGACTCTAGATATTTGCCTAGTTCTACAACAGGCTACATAAAAAGCACTAGCGAAGTCAGTACAATCTACAATTTCATACAGACAATGACTTGTTTATACTGCTCTGTATACTATATACTGAGATGTAAGTACAATATTTATATTCCAATTGATTTATTTTATAATTATATGGTAAAAATGAGAGAGTCCGCAATAATATGCTGTGACACTGGTTTGTATTTTTATGTCTGATTGTTGTTAGCAAGTAGTTTTTAAGGGAGGTGAAACTTGGGGTACACAAGACAAATCAGACTCCTGAAAGGGGTGCAGTAGTCCAGAAAGGTTGAGAACCACTGAATTAAGTTGCTTGCCTCAAGTAACACAGGAAATCACTGTCTGAGCTAGGACTCAAACCCAGGTCTCCTGCTGGCTAGTCTACTGCCTGAGCGTCTAGGCCGGCCTTCCTGCCCTAAGTGGTTAATCCCAAGAACAATCACTTTTTAAAAAGTGTCTTTCGTAGCACCGCAAGAACGGTTAGGATTAATTTACAAAGTTGCTAATCAGAGGCAGGATAGGACAGAGAGAATGCAGCTTCTGCACATGAAACTGCTGGAAATCAGCGTTTCAACATGGTAAACTCTGGCTTTGGGCGGTGAGTTAGTTGGTTAGTTTAACAGCGTTCAGGGCCGGCGCAACCCATTAGGTGACCTAGGCGGTCGCCTAGGGCGCTGCTATTTTGGGGGCACCTGCGCCCCGGCCGCCTGTTGAAATTTGGGGGCGGGACCTGCCGCCGCCTAGGGCGCCGGAAGAGCTGGCGCCGCTACTGACAGCGTTGCCTAATAGTTTCCTCTGTTTCTCCTCAGAAAGAAACAATAAGATCAGTGGAGCAAATAACCCCCTTTTAATTTGTCTGGTTATAAGGAAAGATTTTACCCCAAAACTGAAAAAGGGCCAGAGACCCCCACCAAGTCCACTAAGAACATTGCACCATTGCTATAGACGCTGCAGTGATGGGCAGCAGTATAAAACACTAATATTACAGTGCCACCGATAGGCTCCAATCAAGATCAGGGTCCCATTGTGCTAGGTGTTTTACATACACCTAGTAAGAGACAGTCCCTTCCCTGATAAAGAGATGAGAGCGATAGACAAAGAACGTATTATTATCCGTAATGTACAGATCGGCAAACTACATCAAATGACTTGCCTAAAGGCACACAGCAAATCAGTAGCAAAGCCAAGAAATGAGATCTCCTGAGTCCCAATCCAGTGCTTTAACCACCCCCAGCCCCTTCTTCTCAAGGCCCAGGACTTCAAAGGAAATGCTCCAGAATGTCCATGAATCTATAATGACCCTTCCTCCACCCACCTCTTGCACATTTGCCTCTGGGCTAAATCCCTGCTCATAAGCCTCACATGTACTCGTCTTTCTATTCTCCTGCAAAAGCTGTGTCCTTGGACTGATATCAATGTATTACTCACCGTCTGTCATTTCATCACTGCCAAAATCTTTGTGCAGTGGATAAATCTATGGCTGTGTCATTAATGGGAGTTCTTACATTGCCCCCTTGTGTCACCACATAGACATGAACGTGGTTTCAGCATCTGCAAACAGCTGCATCAAAGGAAATGCAGATTCTTTGCATTCCACTTTCCTAGCATCCCATGTTGCGTGCACTGTGGGCTTTGCAATTAATATTCAGTATTAGGCCTGTGTGTTTTAAATCAACGTAGTCTCTGGTTTTTGTTTTTTTTGTTTGGTTGGTTTTTTGCATTGTTTTCAAACCAAATATTAATGAATGGGAGAATTTCACATCTTTGCCCAAACCTTTCTGAGATAACAACATTAAATGTCAGCGTTAAGAATTTAACAGTTCCCATCCACCTCACAACCCTGTGATCCAGCCTCGTCACATTTTGTTTAGCAGGACAGTCTTTGGTCTGCCACTGTCTATCTGAATGCGGCTGCAGGCCGTTTGCCTACAGGGTTGTGGATATACAAAAGTCACAAAAGGACTTTGGAACAACCGAAGTGGAGATGTCCCAAATAATCCATCCCAGTTTTTACATGAGATGCCCCTCCCAGCATGCTGGGTACACCTGGTGGAGGAAATTTTGCATCCATTTTTAAAATGAGAACCAGAGGGGGGAAATTGCAACACATTTGGGGGGGGGGGGCTAGTTCTAGTCTGTTCTGTGTGAGTCTCTAGCCAAACCATGTATGTTCAGTAAAGCTGCTGCTGCTCCTTTACCTTAACCAGTGATCCAGGGCATGGTCTTCCAAGGTGCTGAGTGCCCCAGGGAGGTGCTCAGCTCTCAGCTGCTGTGAATGCACACCGGGAGGGGTATGTAGAATGCACAGCTGGAGGGATACGCTGCCTGCACAGCTGGAGTTGGATATGGAATACACAGCTGTAGAGGTTTGCAGAACTGCACAGCTGGTGCTGAACACAGCGGTCTCATTTTTATACTCCACTGTAGTAGCTCTGTTTCTGCTTCTTTCATAGAACCCCACCCTGTCAATCTAACTAGGGGTCCTATGGTAGTACAAATAATAATAACCAAAGTGAATGAGAACCCTCTGCTGATCCCACCCCCTCCCCAATGCTCTTCACTCCCATTCCCGTCTTATATGAGCCGTACAAGCCCGAAGACTCTCTAGTTCTTTGTCCCGAGGAGTGATGGGGTATCCAGGGTTGCTTGGCATGCCTCCCTTGGCACGATGCCAGTGCTCCATCGCTGACGTGCTTCATCAGAACTAAACCGAACTGCAGCACAAAGGAGAAAATCTGGGCTTAGGTATTAACATCCCACATTAATTTTTCTAGAAAGACTGTAACGAGAGAAGCCTGGAGAGCCAACAAGTGCCAGCGCTATTTAGGGAACATTATTGCTGGCCATTGGCAAGTGGACAGGACTACACATAGGTATTACGTAAGCCTCGTGTTCTCCAGCCCTGGGTCAGAAGGACGCTCCCTCCATGCAGGAGGCAAAGGAATTTTTATTTTTCCGTTGAATTTGTACTGCGGTTGCTGAGTCTTTATGCATATCTGTGGCCAGAAAGGCTGCTAGCCCACCCACTCTCTCGGATGGGATCTCCCATGCTGGATGGGGGTTGGCATTTCAGCCCTCACTCGTGCTCTCTCCTCTTCCACCAGCACTGTTAATATGGCACCCCTGGGAACCCCAGTCAAGGACCGGGGCCCTGTTGTGATAGGTGCTGTACAGAGAAATAAAAGAGACAGCACAGTTTTGTGATATGTGCCAGCAATGCCCCTTGGCCATGTACATTGGCCAAACCGGACAGTCTCTACGCAAACGAGTAAATGGACACAAATCAGACGTCAAGAATTATAACATTCAAAAACCAGTCGGAGAACACTTCAACCCCCCTGGTCACTCAATTACAGACCTAAAAGTTGCAATACTCCAACAAAAAAACTTCAAAAACAGACTCCAACGAGAAACTGCAGAATTAGAATTAATTTGCAAAGTGGACACCATTAAATTAGGCTTGAATAAAGACTGGGAGTGGATGGGTCATTACACAAAGTAAAATTATTTCCCCATGCTAATTTCCCCCCCCTACTGTTACTCATACCTTCTTGTCAACTGTTGGAAATGGGCCATCCTGATTATCACTACAAATGTTTTTTTTTTCCTGCTGATAATAGCCCACCTTAATTGATTACTCTCGTTATAGCTGGCATGGCAACACCCATTTTTTTCATGTTCTCATGTGTGTATATATATATCTTTCTACTGTATTTTCCACTGCATGCATCCGATGAAGTGGGTTTTAGCCCACAAAAGCTTAGGCCCAAATAAATTTGTTAGTCTCTAAGGTGCGACAAGTACTCCTCGTTCTTTTTGCTGATACAGACTAACATGGCTACCACTCTGAAACAATACAAGTTGGCAGTGCTGTAGGATCCATTAACAGTAGCAGAGAGAGGTTTGAGATGGTTCTTCCATGGATTTCAGCCCTGGAGCAGGTGTGGGAGTTAATAGGCTGTGAGAGAACCAATGTCCTGTAGGGGAAGTTAGCGGTAAAGGGGGCCAGGGACATGGCTCACTTGGAGTAAAAAGGCCAGTTGTAATGAAATCTTGAAGGAATTAGCTATTAGGTCCAGGTGGGCCATAGATTGCAGGTGGTAAGAGGAAGGATGGTCACATGGCTCCGGCACTGGATGAAAATTCAGGAGATCTGAGTTCTTGGCCTTGCTACGGGCTTCCTGCGGGACACTGGCCAAGTCAGTAGTGTGAAAAGCAGCCAGGGTGTAGGGTGCCTTTGTTCTTGGGCATGCACCTTGGCCTAGTTTTCAGAGCAGCTGCAGCTTCCATCCGTAAGAGCTGCTGATGCTCAGCACCTCTGGAAACCCAGCCCTAGGTACATTCCCAAATCTGTGGTCACTTCTAACACTTTTACCTTCGTTTCTCTGCACCTCCTATACCAGTGGAAAGGGGGAGACTGATGCTTCGCTGCCCCACAGGAGGGATTCACTTTCCAGAGTGGGCATGCGAGTTTGTCACTCCCCACCCTCCCTCCAGTTCTCCACCTGGATTGCAGATTTCCCTGCGTCCCAGTGGGGTGGTTTGGTGAGAAGTGTATTATTTCATTTGCAGTGTGTTTTCACTGAACATGTCCAAGTAGCTAGTGATTAGAACAGGCGGCTGAGAAATCAGGAGGCCTGGGTTCTATTTTTAGCTCTTCTACTGACTTCTCTTGCAATCACAGACACCACGCTTGACCGTCTTGCATGTATCCGTGAAATGGGGATAATTCTATGTAACCTCCCACCACTGGGGTGTTGGGAGGCTTAATTAATTAATTAATGTTTGAGCTGCCTGGTAAAAGATGCTGGAGAAAAGCAGTTCATGATGAGATTGTAATTGCGCTGTGGCCAAAGGGTGTGGGAAAGCCGCTCCTGCATTATTTCAATCTGCGTCATTTAATGGAAAGTGGATTTCTTTTTAAAAGGTCTTTCCCTGCAATTCCTTTAAGTAGGTTCTGCTATAATCGGGTCAAAAGCTGATTTGCAAATAATCACCGGAGAGGAAAAAAAAAAGGAAGGATTTAAGACCAAGCTGTGCTTTTCATACTATTAATTGAAAACCTCTGGGAGGTAATGTGTTCCTTCTCCCATCTGAAACCTGTAAGCTGCTATTAAAGTCCCCCTTTCTGCCCTGCTTTTGAAGAAAGGGTCCCTGATGGTGTTAGCCAAAATAGGCTCGTTCCCCCTGGAGCTTTCCCAATTACCCCAAGGAGGCACGGAGAGTCAGGGGGACGGTTACCAGATTCTTTATTCAATCAGCTGAATGGGTGCCCTTCTCGACTCATGCCTGAGAAGGAACACACTTCACAGGCACAAAGCATGTCCTTTTATACCCATGAACAAACAACTTCACATGTTGAATTCTGTTAACCTATGCATTCTTTACATTTGTGTCTGTTATCGATTAGGGACCATCTGTTCGCCTCCCCCTCTCCCCCACATTCCTTCTTTATGGGCCTCCTTTCTTTATATCCTTTCCCATGGGCAGACACATCTGCTTAACTCATTCCCCTTTGGTCATACATCACACATATCCTATATCTATGCAATTTTAGACGGGGATAGCAACTGGAAAAATAGGGGGGGGGGTGTGACAAATGGATGTGCCCATACTTGACTGAAGCGTATATCTGGCCTTTTTGGCTGACAATTCCCCCCTAAAAAGCATTTTGAGAGCCTTATGGCCCCCAGTCCTCAGCTTTTACTGGTTGATACATAGCCATCATTCGTTGATGTATTACTCGGGTTGCCATTCGGCGGATCAGGGTAACTACACAGGGGGCGAAGCAAGCTAAGGCTAATAGGGTTGTAATAAAGAGCACAAAGAGAAGAAAGCCTTCTCGGAACCATCCTAGTTGCGGCAGCCAGGATGTGAACCAATCCATATTCCACCCACCCCAGGTTTGGACCGGGACATGGGCTAACCTCCTCATTTCTTTTGTTATCTGTTTTACCGCTTTTCCATTATCATCTATCTGTAAACAGCAATTTGACTCGTTTAATTTTGCACAGATTCCCCCTTCTTCTGCCAGCAGATAATCAAGAACTAGATGGTGCTGATAAATCACATTCCTCATCTGAGTGGACTGATCGGCTAAAAGATCAAGAGCNCGGGTGTGAGTTGATTTAGAAAAGGGTCAGGAAGTTACGGGCTGGAATGGGAGCAGTTTCAGTGATGGGATGTGCATGGCTGTGCACGGTTAGAGTCTCTCTCTGCTGCAGAGTTGCAGACACAGAGTCCTGCATTTTAAATTCAAAAATAAATGGAAGCATTTCCTTGCACATAATAATACTAATCATTCCTAGCACTTATCTAGCATTTGTCATCCACAGATCTCAAAAGGAGGAGAGAATTCACAAAGGAGGGAGAATTCATCATCCCTGTTTTACAGATGGAGAAACTGAGGCACACAGCAAGGTGAAGTGATTTGCACAAGGTCACCCCAGCAATCTAGTGGCAGAGCTGGGACTAAAACCCAGGTGTCAGAGCCCCAGTTTAGTGCATGCACATTTTTTTTTCTCACTCTATCTATACCACCCCCCTAGAGTGCCGGCAATTATTCCAGTGTAAATGTACTTGTACCAGTATAGCTTATTCCCATATGGAAAGGGGACTAAGCTCTACCGGTATACACACACTTATACTGGTATAACTACATCCACACTAGGGGTTGTGCTGGTGTGACTGCATCAGTAAAACAGCACACCCCTAACAAACAGTTATACTGGTACAAACACTGTGCGCAGACCAGGCCTTCAGCTATGATCCTGCGAGGGAATCGATGCCCAGTGTTGAGCCCAGCGCAGGGACTGACTGTGTAGGTTGGGGGTGGCTTGTATTTCCCCTGCCCTGGGACGGCTGTTCTGGCCCCTCTGGCAGTGCCTTCTAGCAGCAATACCCCTGTGGGGCATTGTGCCACCGTAGAATAACTGAACCACTCCCCCTCCTCTCCTCGGCCAGAACCATCCCTGCCGCAGTCAGCAGCATGGAGTCGGCTGTGGTATTACCAGGCGACTTTATCACCATCCTAAAGTGGCCGCAACACACCCAAGAATCCCCCACCCCTTGGAGTCTTTGAATTCCTCCTGCCCTGCTGGGGTTTCCCATCAAATAGCACCGAATTCCTGTTTAAAAACAAAGACACATCAGCTTCCTCCCGGCCAGGAGGACTTTGAAGGCTTCCAGATCATATATGAAGTAAGGCCTGTGCAGTGCTCAGCACCTGAACACCTCCTACCCTCGGAGTGGCCAATTTTTGTAATATTTGGTGTTAACCTGAAAGCCCCAGCTCCTGGAATCATGGGATTACCCAGACCTCTCAGCTTTCCTTTAAACAAGAAAGTAAGTTTCTATCCCTTGTGGTGGCAGAGAAAAGCTTGAAAATGCAGTCTCTACAGGCTTACAAACCAGGAGGCAAAAAACCCAAAATAGATTATTTTTTCAAATCTCACGATTTTGTAAGGCAGTCTCATAATTTTTGGGGGGGTCTGGTGATTTTTGACTACTTGGCCGTGCTGATCCCCTGAAAGTTACTGGGAGTGGCACCTCACAGGGCTCATTGTTGTTTGGTTTCCAGGGCGGTCATTCTCTTTGTCTTCGGATAATTAAACCTTAGAAATGAAACTGAGAGCAGGAAAGTTGCCCCCAGGGACAAACAAACTCATCAGGTACTTACCTAGATCACAAGCTGATATGTGTGTCTGATAGTCACCCAGAGTGTTCTGCTTCTAACTATTGTTTTCATGGAAAGGGGCCCAAGAGTCTGAGTATATTATAAGCAAAACTGGTTCAAAAAATACTTTAACAAAGTTTCTTCACTGTAAAATGGCCTAGCACTGAAAACCTGGACCCAGGAGTTGGGTTATGTGGGTTTTGCTCCTGACAGAGCTATCAAGTCACAGATCCTGGAAGGTCTTTAGTTATCTACCTCCTATTGAAATCAATAGGATTTAGGTGCCTAAAACTTCTGAGGAGCTGGGCATTCATTTCTTAGTGCCCATTTTATAAAAGTGGGGTGATAATACTGACCAATCTCCCATGTTGGCTGGGAGGCTCAATTCACTATTGTTTGTAAAGTGCTTTGAGCTCCCAGATGAAAAGGGCTAAGATCACGCGAAGTATTAGCATGGGGAACCATGGCACAAGCGGACTGTGCATTCAGAATCCTGTGTAGCTGTGGCCATGTTGGTCCCAGGATATTCAAGGGACATGATTGGGGAAGGTCGTTTGTTTTTTTTTAATTGGACCCACTTCAGAATCCCCAAGTTTTACTGTAAAAGAGAAAAGGCAGCTTACACTTTCCAAAATACATTGTTTTTAAAATCCGAAATGCCCGTGTCCCGTCCCCATTCCTCACCCTTCTTTCCTCCCCCCACCCCCCCAAAAAAATTAGTCTGGTCATGAACACATCAGAGCCATTTAGAGTCCCGTTCATCACTGCCCTGATCCTTGTGCAGTCTCTGACACCAGGTGTAAAATGCTACCAGGCTGGAGTGGCAGTGTCTCACATGCACTGTGTGCTGCTCTAATTGCAGACACAAGGTTGAAAGCAACAGCAATCTGGGCTCTTGGGGGTTTCCCCACAAAGGTGTTGGCTTTACTCCATTTTTATTCAGGCAACCTCTCATTGACTTCAGTAGGATTTCACCCTGGTACAGACAGATTAAACACAGAGTAAACCCCGATGAGCCTTAATCTGTTAGGAGTCCTGTCGCTAATGCATTGAATTGCAGATGGCATTGTTATCAGGAAAGGTTTTCAAGAGTGCCCAGGGGATTTAGGAGCACCGGCCCCTTTGTCAATGAGACCTGTGCTCCTAAGTCTCATAGGTGTAATGAGTCATTCAAATTATTCCCTCCAATGTGCATCAGTTTTCACTCATCCGTATGGAATTTCATCTGCTATGGTGCAGCCCGGTCACCTAGCTTTCAGGTCCCCATGATCTTCTCTAGTCACAACTAACCTACCTGTGGGTCTTCTGAAAATGTTGTTTACAGCCTTCTCCAGACAATTACTAAATACACTAACCTCGGACTTGGTATGGAACATTTCACCATGATCAAAATGTATTCCTAGTCTGTTTTCTCTGTCAGCCCAGGACTGGATTTAATCTCTCTTAATAAGTGCTAGATTAGGAGGGGATGTAACCGTTTCACATAGCAAGGAATTTTGCGTTAGTGAGGTTGTACTGGAATGCAAATACTGTGACAAAAAAGAGTTCAGAGTTGTGCGTGTCCTTGTCCGAAAGCTCAGGAGCAATGAAAGTTTCCCATTTAGTGTTATGCTATGAGAGCTCAGACAGGGCCTTGTGCAGGTGATGAATGGGGTTTATTGCCCTATAAAACTAAGTCTATCCCCAGCCTGTTGTAGAACACGCCCTAAGAGAGATCTAAGAAGAAAATGCCATTAGGACTCCCCTGTCCTGTACGCTGTCATCTCACTATACCCCAGCAGGTGGCATGCTAAGATTACTGCCAATGAATACGTTTGTTACCCTGCGCGCCTTTCTCTACACACACTGTGTAGTGGTTTCACCTACTTATTGTGTCTTGTCCTCAAGGTGCAAACTCTTCAGGACAGGGACTCTCTGTTACTAAGGGCAAGTCTACACTGAAAACGCTGCATTGGCACACTGTAGCACTTTAACGAAGACACTTTAAGCCGATGGGAGGGCTCTCTCCCGTCGGCGTAGTTAATCCACCTCCCCAAGGGGCAGTAGCTGTGTCGATGGGGGAAGCTCTCCCGCTGACACAACGCTGTTTACACAGGAGGTGAGGTCGCTATAACTACATCACTCAGGTGCATGGATTTTTCATACCCCTGAGCGATGGAGTTATCCCGATATAGGGCTGTAGACCAGACCTAAATACGTGCCCCGTACCTGTGCACAGAAAGATCCCAGTCACATTCGTGGCCCAAGGCACCAGCATAATAAAGATATTCCTAGTCCAATGATTGTGGTTCTGTTGCAAGTAACACAAAATATTAAAAGTAAGAATGACGAAAAGGTGACGGGATGCAGAGCCCAGCTAGCAAAGGACAGTTGGGCAGATGGCTCAGAGAAGATTTGCACAGATGTTATGGTTGTATATAATTTACAAGCAGTTGTTGGGGCTTATTTTTCAGTTTTCCTATCCCAACCCCCCCTTCCATATTTAAAGCAACCCCTCAAGACACCGTATATAATGAATAAAATATATAGCTGTTTATTTATGTAAGTGCTGACTTCCAGAAAGTGCCTGCTATAAAGCACCAAGTGCAACATGTGTATATTCAGTCCAAGTCCAGCTACAGCATCTGCTCTGGATCTATCCAGCATAAACACATGAAGCAAAGATTACATAACAGACCTGCTGTCTCTCTCTCACACGCACATCAAGGTAGTCTCTGCACATTCATGAGTCAGTGTGCTCAAAAAAAGTGATCTTCAAGTTTAAAAAAATAAAGGGATGAGATAAGCCTCTTCTGGCAGAAGAGTCAGAGTCCCATGCAAAGTGAACAATAGAAGCCAGAGCGATGGATGAGGCTCAGTGCAAAGAGACACTTTAACCATCGTTTTTGTGACTTGTTCCACGTGGTTGATTGTTTCTGCACAGGGCTTGAATCGTGGCGCAGTTCTTTGTATCCAACCTGAAACTTGCAAGCAGGTTTTCAGCAAGGGAATTTGTCATCAGAACCCATTACAACCTTGCCCCGAAGAGCTTCCAACAGGGAAGTGTCAACGTTGCTTATTGTATTGCTCACTCAGACTGAACTTCACCCTTGTGCAGCGGGCCAGCACGAAGCATATGCACCACTTCAGTCCCATACCAGTGGGCTTAGGCTAGGAGAGCTCAGGTAAAGGACATGGAAGGGCAAGTCAGATGTAAGCAATGCCTAGGCCTGGTGCTAGCCCTCTGCCCAGCGGGTAAGTTTCACCCTGAGGGGCACAAACCTCTGGAGAACTTAAGGCCAAATCATGGCCCCATGAAAGTCAAAGATTTCTATGGTATCATGATTTCGGTCTAGCTCATAGTTAGGGCACCTCAGAATGTAACAATCAGATTCTGAATGTGAGAGTATATTGCTTCTAAATGGAAACATTCATTCAAAGCTGCAGGAGACTCTGTTTGGGCATCTTGGTGTCCCAGCTGGGAGGCTTTGTGGTCATTACAATCACTGAAGAGGAGAATGGTCTCTGTCCCACTAAACTGTCTCAGTGGATACTGGTCCACCATGAATAGAAACATCGTCCAAAACTACAAGACAGCTACTGACCAGCTGCAGTCCAGTAGTGATGTCCCCAGGTGCATTGCTGAAGTCTCAGGCTGGAGATGTGCAGGGGTAAATTAAGGCAGGATTCTTGGATCCAGTCCCCCCCTGACCAAAAGGGGACCAGATGCAGCAGTGAGTCAGAGCAACAGGCTGATTGCTGCCAGCAGCCTGATGAGGTGGGAGAAACAGAGGCGTCTATGTGGGAGCTGGTAAGGACAGTCTGTCTGGGGGAGGCAGTCTCTCTCTAGAGGGCCCATTTGGTCTGAAAGCACCTCGGGTTAGCAAAACAGTTTGGGCCACGACACAGCAAACTGGGGTCTTCTAGATGTGACATGGGATTGACCCACATTGGAGTTTGTTCTGCTCCTGATGAATTGAATCTTCATTCATTCTTTACAGATCAGCGCTCTCGCCCTCGTGAGGAGCTGCCTGTGGTTCGAGGGGGCAATCCGCCAGTCCTGGTGCAGTCATGGACGAGAAGGGTGAGTAGTCGTGGGACAGGAGTTCTGCAAGCCAAGGTGGGGTGCTACCTGGGGCCCCACAAGAACTGAACCCTTCTTAGGATGGGTGCTATAGAAACTCCCCCAGGGCAAGCATAGAGTGGACGCGTTTCCCTGTGCCTACGGGTGCTCTCCCTCCCCGCTTCCCCCAGGTGACACGGATGCTGACTTCAAGGGGGCCGGGTCGAGCACAACTTTCCATTTCCCAAAAAGGGCCCAGGGGAGGCCGTTGCTGAGTGGGGTCCACCCAGGTCCCCGATCAGAGGGCTGGGGAGGGGGAGCCGCTGCCTCCCACAGGTCCCAGCTGAAGTGCACCCCCCCCGCACAGGGGTCCTCCCCTCCCACCCCCCAGGATGGGGCCCCTCGCTAGGACAAGGTGCCCCCCCCCGCACAGGGGTCTTCCCCTCCCACCCCCCAGGATGGAGCCCCTCGCTAGGACACGGTGCCCCCCCAGGCCGGCGCCCGCTCTCAGGCCGGGGGCTGCCCAGGCGGCCCCTGCAGGCTCCTCTTGAAGGGGGACTCGGGCGGCTCCGCCCGGCCGCGGCGCAGCTTGCCCGCCGCCCAGGGCACGCAGCCGCCCAGCGCCGAGGCCAGCAGGGCGGGCGGCCGCGCCTTCCGGGAGCGCCGCAGGCTCTTCTTGAGGCGCTGCCCGTGGGCCGCCAGGTAGATCTGGGCCTGGCCGGCGCCGCTGCCCAGGCGGGCCAGGCTCTCGGCGCGGCCGGCCAGGCGCAGCTCGGCCTGCACGAAGACGCGGTGCAGCTGCTGCACCCGGCCCTCCAGCTCCAGCATCAGCCGCCGCCGGCCCTCCACCTCCAGCAGCCGCCGCCGGGCCTCGGCCAGCTCCAGCGCCCGCACGGCCCCGGGCAGCGCCGAGCCGCCCGCCGCCTCCTCCTCCGCCCGCCGCCGGGGCTTGCCCGCTCCGGCGCTGCCGGCCAGCGGCTCCGGGTCTCCGCCGGGCGGGGGCGCCGCGCTGCCGCCGGGCATCGGGGGCTCCGCTGCTCCCCGGGGATGGGGGGGTCCCTGCTGCCGAGCCCCGGTTTCTCCCCCACCCCTGCGGCTGCTCGCTTCGGCGGGGACCCCCCCGGCCCCGAGCGCTGCTGTGCGAGGAAGCTCCCGCCGCTCTGGCACCGGCGTGGGGCGCCTGCCGCCCTTATAAGGGGACGGGGCTGGCACGGAGCTGAGAGATGCTTCCCTGAGCCAGTCACGGGAGCCGCAGCGCCATCGCTCAGCCGCCCGGCAGCACCCCCCGCCCCGCCGCGCCGCTCCCAACCTCCGCCAGGTGCCTTCCCCTTCCCAGCCCCTGTTCCGCCAGCTTCCCCTCTTCTCCCAGCCCCCCTTGCTCTTAGGAGTAAACTCCATGTGACGGAAGGAATTTACAAACTGGGTTCAAAACAGAATTAGATAAGTTCCTGGGGGGGGGAATAGGTCCATCAGTGGCTATTAGCCAAGATGCTCAGGGAGGCAACCCTATGCTCAGGATGGCCTTAAACCGCTGATAGTCAGAAGCTGGGGCTGGACAACAGGGGATGGATCACTTGATAACTGCCCTGTTCTGTTGGTTCCTGCTGAAGCATCTGGCACTGGCCACGGTCAGCAGACAGGGTACTGGGCTGGGTGGACCGTTGGTCTGACCCAGTGTGGCCGTTCTTATGTTTGTATGAATTCTGAGCACAAACACTGCTCAAGCAGCCCTCACTACGCTCCCCAACACCTCAGCCACACACACACACCCCATACCCTGACCCAGACACACAGACTCTACGCAGGCATCCACCCCTTCCCCAAACACACATCCCTACCCAAGCATACACACCCTCCCCATATACATACCCCCTCCACAGGCGTACACCGCTTCCATAAATACCTCTGTGTCCATACACGTCCCTTCCCCAGACATCCCCCTACCCATTCCCCAAACCCACACTCCCCTCAAATGCATAGACACTCTCCCCCGACACAAACACTCTCCTCATACACTCACACTGTTGTATTCTCTTCTGTTCAGGCCATGCCCATCACCTTGGTGTCTGAGGGCACTAGCCTTCCCCCAAACACTCCTTTTCCCCCAAAAAAGCACACAGCTCTGCTTGACATTGAATACTCTGCCCTAAGCAATGACTTTGTGTTCCTGGAATGGTGATGGTTATTGGCGTTTAACTCTGTGGGTATCATCCGTAAATAGACTGAAGGGAAGTGAGGTGGGCAGGGAGCTGACTAGAGACTATCTCGCGAGGCACCTAGAGACGGGGCGGCAAGTTGTATGTGCTCCACCAATATGAGAGCACGGGCCTGGCTCCACCAAAGTTCTCCCCCACCCCCCGGCTCCGCCTGCCGTCCCCAGGCAATTTAAAAGGGCCTGGGACCCCTGCCACCACCACCAGCAGTGCAATGGGTCTAAGGTGGCTTCCTGCCCACCTGCTCTGCTTCCGGAAGCTGCCGGAAGCCACCGGCATGTCCCTGGGGGGGCAGTGTCTCCGCACGCTGCCCCAGCCCCAAGCGCCGACTCTGTGAACTGCACCCGAGGGGAGCTGCGGGGGCAGTGCCTGCAGGCAGTGGCACGCGGAGACCCCTCTGGCCCCCCGCCTAGGAGCTGCTGCCAGAGGGGGGTTCGGATCGCTTTTGGGAGCTGCCTGAGGTAAGTGTTGCACCCCTCACCCTCTCCCGCACCCCAATCCCCTGCCCCAGCTCAGAGCCTGCCCTCCAACTCCCTCCCAGAGCCCACCCCTGCACCCGCTCCTGCCCCCTAGCCCCCTGCCCCAGCCCAGAGCCCGCACCCAAACTCCCTCCCAGAGCCTTAGGTGGAGGGATGGGGGGGGGGGGGACTTGGACCCGTTCTGGGCACCACCAAAAATTATACAAACCTGTGGCCCCTGCCTAGAGACATCTGATATGCCTTCAGAGCTCTGCTGAGATGAATATAGACAGCTTAAAATCATCTCTATTTACCAGCCTAGCCACGAGAAGAATTCTTTACATTTGTCAGTGTTTTTGGTGCATTTATTCTACAAACCTCCATTCTTCTCCCCTCGTGAGATTCTTGGGTGCGGTAGGGCCTCGAAGGGGTTAATAGAATAGGAATTTCTTTCCTGGACTTAGAGCCGGTCAGTGAGACAGTTAAAGAAGATTCTGGGGCTGATGGGTTTTTTTCTCTGCAGTTTGCAGAATTCAGGTGTCTGAGCGTCTTGACATGCTACCGGAAAGAACAAATGGAGAGGTTGCCACAAGCCTGATTCAGTTTCTCCCAGGCCCGTAGCTTCAGGCATCCTCAGTCACAGTGGTTGAGTTTAGCCATTGGAAGTTGATCCCTTTTGCAGCCTCCTCAGGGAACTGTTTTGCTAAAGCTATATGGGCTGTGTATCACAAAGGCAAAATATCTGCTCTTCAGACATAATGCTATGAGCTAGGAAGGAAAGTCAGACTGACAAGGCAGGGGTCAGCAGTAACTAGGAAGGGGGTGAACTCATTCCATGATCCCCTTATTGCCAAGTGAGGAGGGTCCCCCATCTTCATAAAGATGTTCAATAGGAAAATAAAAGTGACTTGTCAGTAACGCCCAGTGGCCCGGAACTGCAGTTCCTCTGTTTCAGCATTCGCGCTGATAGTGCAGCGTGACTGCCAATAACATTATTATATAAGACTTCGTTAATAAAGCTTAGAGTGGGCTGGGTTGACAGGAGATCACAGAACCAGTCAAAAAACGGGAGCGCATTCTGGAGTGAGAAAGTGACATCTGCTCCCAGCTGGCAAACAGGCAGCAGCACTGGCCATCCCCATCCTGGGGTATTTTCCTCTTAAGTTTCCTGTTCTTATCAGGACACAGTGCAACTAACAGCTGGGCTTTAATGCACATGAGAGGCATATGGATGTATGCACTGGGGGCAGGGTGGGCGTGCATTTCCCATTGTTAAGAAACAAACTCTTGAGTTTGACGATGCTGCCACATGCCACTCAGACATCCACGCCACATCAGACTCTGTTGCATCACCACTCGGCCTGCCCCTGGCTGCCAGCTACTGCAATCAACAACAGCCCTCTCGCCAGTTAGCAAACCCATTTTGATATCCCCTCTGCTTCTGCCACAACACCTAGGATTGAAAGCTCTTCCTTGCTCCTCCAAAGGAAGCAGCCGTGTTCTAAGCATCCTTGAACAAGACATTGAGCACAAAATCGTTGTTAGGGACTAAGGCGATATTGAGGAATGATACCTATTCTAAACCTGAGTTGTTGCTTTATATATGTATGGAACGTGCTGTATAAAATCTAAGGCATAATCCAGGCTCAGTTTTAACTGTGGGACCACTGTTAGTGCCATAGCGTATTCTTCGTTGTTATTTAACGAGGCCCCTTTTGTAAGACGCACCTTGCTGTCGCCTACAAAGTTATCTCCTCACCTTCTATCCGCCCCTCCAAAACAACCCTCCATAGGGTGAGTGCTACTAGGTATAATTTATGAGTCAGAAAATCCTCCGCTGTAATTATTGACTCTGCTTTGATGGAACTTGTACCCCCAAGGAATGAAGAAAAACATCTTGAAAAGACTGGTTGCATCTTCCCCCAGCCCGTGGGAGCAATAAAGAAAGGAGAGAAAGAGCCTTGCTCCCCTTGGATTAAAATCTAATGATGAAATAATTGCATGTTGTTCTGATTTTTTTTCCCCTTAAGCTGGAGAGCCGAAATTCCCTTGGCTGTATTTGTGCTCTCAGGTGAGCATTTGAGCCATGTTCTGGATTAATTTGCAATAGCTCGGCTATGAAGAACCACACACATCACGCGGGCGTCTGTCTGTGACTGACTGTCAGGGACTGAGAATTACTTTGTTTATTTCCTTACATATATTTCATCTCTTTTCACGTCAGCTGCACCTGATGAAACATGCCGCAGAGAAGCGAAAGGCGGACAGGCAGAAATATAAACTGAGCAGACAGGAGAAAAAAGTCCGGAAGCTGGGAACTGGAGAGAAATTTGCTTAAACGTGCAATAATTTGGGATTGTGAATTGCTGAACACCACACTCAATAGAGATGCAGATGTTTGTTGGCTGCGAATGTTCATTTTAAAGGAAAAACCTCAGGAATTATGAGGCCACATTTTCAACAGTGCTCAGCTGCTTTCATTGTCCCCAGCAGTGTCAGGGTTGTTCTGAGTTCACTTATTCTTAGGGACTGATCCTGCTGCCATTTAAATCAATGGCAAAACTACCTTTGATTTAAAGTAGAGCAGTATCCTATTGTTGATACTTCACCCATAGATCCCAAAGCACTTTACAAAAGAACTTAAGTATTGTTATCCCCATTTTACAAACAGGGAAACTGAAAGGTTAGCAGCTCTGTGGCAGAACTGGGATGAGAACCCAGATGTCCTGGACACTGTACCACACAGCTAAAGCAATCTCTAGTAGTGTATTAGCAGATGGATGGTCACACTGTTTTTAGACATACCTCTCCTTGTTTTGTTCTTTCCTCAACCGTGAATGGTGCTGGGAGCTGCCCCTTTGATGGTATGTTAGACTCCTGCTGGGAAATAATCCTTTGTGCTTCTCTAGCACCCTTTGTCTGAGACAGCTGGTAATATTCACCTCTCTCCTTTCAGGTGGGTGAGTATTATTATATCCAGTTTGCAAATGGGTAAACTAAGATTAAGTGACTTGTCCAAAGCCAGTCAGTGGTGGAGATTCCCTTCCTAAGAATAAGTGAGATGACCCAGGCTTCTTTTTTTAATAATAGAACTTTCCAGACAACAACTTTGGAAAGTCTCCTGCCTTTCTTATGTATGCAAATGCTGAGCTGCATTTATTGTATCTTCACTGTAGGACATCAAACGGTCAGTATGACAGCTTCCTGGTTGAATTTTAATCATTCTGCTATTTTAATGTTCCACGCACATTTTATTTCTGGTTTGCTCTTCTCTGCACTTGGATGTGCAGAAGTAATTAGAATATTACAGATCTTGCATTGCAGATTGCCTTGTTCTTTCCTTTTATCCATTCTTCAACCAATGGGTCTGGCTTCCAATACGCAGCTATTCTGTGGCAGGCCGTGTGATTCATCTGCCACAATATAGCTGTGATTCAGTCAGACAGCAGGCCCCTGCTCTGTTTAAATGAGCTATTCTCAGTACATCACCCTAGCAGTAATCAAGATCAAATGCAACTAAAGTCTCAGTAATTGTGAGCTGAATCCTGCAGCTCTTCAAGGGGAGTTTTGCCTAAGTACGGACTACAGAATTGCCCCCCTTGTCAATATCTATCACTTTAGTCCGGAAGTGTTGGATTACATTGTCAGACACTGGAATGTGGATCGCCTCTCTGATTTTTCCTGCATTTGCTTTTAGACTGGTTCAGGAAACTCTGGGTTAGGGAACATCTCCCGACCCCAGCACCCAATCTGGCTGTTCACTGGATCCAAGTAATTACAAATCTGACCCTGTTAGTTCACAAGATTTAGCACATAAAGGGCATGTCCCCTCTTCAAAGCACTTCACACATGGTAATCCATCCCCCAACACCCCTGGGAAACAGGTAACTAAAAATTACCCCTCAGTTGCCAAAGGCAGAGAAGTTAAGGGCCTGATCCTGTTCCCACTGATGTAGAAATGACAGTTTTGTCTTCTCTACAATGGGCACGGACTCAGGCCCTCAGTGACTTACCCAAGGCCAGACAGTGAGTTAATGCCTAAGCAGGGATTTGAACTCAAGCCTCCTTGAGACCCTGCCACTTGTTTAACCAACAGGACCCCACTGCCTCTCACAAGCTAAGCCCAGCGTCCTGAGATGGAGCCATCCAAGGAGCCCTCTCACACTGGCACGGCTGTTCTCCCATCGGTAGTTCTGGATCCAGGGCACTCCTTCCTTTTTCCGCCCCAAGCTTTCAGTGATAGAATCATCTGCCATGAGGATTCCCCCCACCGTTGCCTAGCACAGGAGCAGCTCCAGGGCTCAAGTGTTTTGACCACCACGTCGTCTAAACCTGTGCAGCGCAGGGGGTAAAGATGCCAGTAGCTGCTCCACACTCGTGCTCCCATAGCCACCTGTGCCAGCATCAGAGCGAAGCGGGGAGAAGTACAAGGCTCCTAGTTTTGCCACGGAGCAGAGATCTCGGACATTCTGCTCCACCGCCGAGTGTCTCGCAGCCCTTCCGATGGGTCGTAAAAGGCTCCAGGCTTCCCAGCCGTCACTGCTGCACCGCACAGTCCAACTGCCCACAAGCAGAGAGAATGCAAACAAAGGGAAAGTATTATATTAAAGGCAATAGCCCCCCCACACACACACATACGAGCACCCCCCGCATCCCAAGAACAAATGTTACCCCGCAAGCCCTTTGTGCCTGGAGATTGTGCCTCAGCCATAAGAGACAGGCTGCAATGCTGACGGATCCTGGCCCATGCTGACAAGCTTTTAATGATTTAGCAGAGAAGTCTGGATTTAGCAGCACTCAGAATAAACCTCTTTGATGTAAAAGCTGGTTTGTGAGCCTTGCACAGATGCTTATACGGGTACTTGATACCACCACATTGCAACCCAAGACACAAAAAACACACCCAACCCAAATGTGCAGGTATATGTGATCATTATTACCAGCTATACCCAGCTGCTCATGCATCGTTACCAACCCTCATGATATTATCCTGAGTCTCATGATATCTGGTGTTTTATCTCAAGCCACAGCTCCTGGAGTCATGGGATTATGTCTGGCTCTCGGCTTGCATTTAAAAAAAAAAAAAAAGTTTCTAGCCCTCATGATTGCAGAGAAAAACTGGACAATGTGACCCGCAGGTGCCCCTAAAATGTCAGAAGCCAGAAAGCAAATAAAAAGAACTCCAGTTTTTTTTACCTCATTATTTTTAAGCCAATGATACTGTACACTACATCGCGTGTGGAACAGAGAGCAAGACACCGAGTGGCAGGGAAGTGACTTGCTCAAGGCCATAAGGAGAGTAACCAGGCCTGCTGCCTCCCATGCGCCTGAGGGTCACACAAAAGGCAGCCGGCCTCAGTTTCCCCTCTTGGACTGTTAAAGAAACTAAAAAAAAACCACCACAACCTTTTGTCCATTCCCATCCCTTCTCAGCTTGTGCTTTATTAAATTAACAAACATTCAAACCAAAGTTTTCAAGTTCATCCAAAAGTCCACACAAAACAAAGGTTTCTTGTCCTCCTCCCAGCCTTCCTGACTGGGGCTTTTACTACTTTGGCAGGCCGCTCCCAGGCTGGAATCTATGTCTTCACTCCCAGGACTCTGCTAGAGCCTGCTTGCTCCCAGAAGTCTCTAGTCCCTGAGGGCGTATTTATGTATTTCTCTCTCCTTACCTCCATTGAAGCCTCCTGCTACTTTTTCTAGGGCAATCTAAGCTCATCCAGGGGTAGCTCATTCTGTGATCAGCATTGGTTAGCCCCAGCCCTCCAGCGGTGAGCCACCTTGTTACAGAGAGTCAGTAGCAGAGTGGGGAATAGGGCCTGGGCATATTGACGCCCAGTCCTAGGTCCTATTCACGGCCTCCCTGGTAGTAAGACCTTAATTTTTCAGCTTGCAAGAAGCCACAGGAGCAACTGCCCATAGCAATAGATAGACACATGGCAGACATTTAGAAAAACACCTGAGAGCAATTTGCAACCATTCATACACACAACCTACCCAGAAACAAGACACACAATCCTCCCTTGCACACTGATGTTCACATGCTCTAACGTGCACACACACCCCCATTGGTGACACATTCATACAGACAAGAGATGGGGCCAAGCCACAGGATCAGGGCTTCCCTGAAATGTTTGGGGGTGTCATGGTCGGACCTGGGGTCAAGCCCCTCTCAAACACAGATACATCCCTTCCTCCCCTGCTGCATCCTGTCTCTCCTATCACCTTCTGGAGTTCATGTTCCAGGCAAGCTATTTTCCAGGCTAGTTTGAGTCCTGATTTGTTTCAAACAGATTGTACTTTGGAGACTAGGCATTTGGAGAGAACGCATTTAATCTGCTTTTAGCGTTCCGTGATTCAGCAATAGGCCAGCTGTTCCTGCTGCTCTGATGCATCCACGCTGCCTCTGCTTCCCTTGGCATACCATGGGTCACCCTCTTCACCCATTTAACCTCGGGGGTAAAGGTAACGCCAGCATCCTTGCCATCTCTGCACTAGGAAGGCCACTGTGCTTCTCTCTGCTTCAGAGTCTGCCATCCTCTCTGCGAGGCCTGTGAGCCTGGAGTGAGCATGAGACATCCTGCCTCATTCGGCGGGCTGCAGCTGCATGCTGCCAAAGGGGGGGCGCATACCCACAAGGAATTAGAGGTAAAGCTTTAGGTATTGGGCAGATTTTGTCTCCGTTGTGTGCACATGAAGGAATGGGGGGGGGGGGGCGTGATTATGAGCAGCATGGGACAAACCCTGTTTCCCTCCTTCCACAGCAGAACCAGCTCGAGGAGGCGGAGGGCAGGAGAAGGCAATGTTGTCTACTGGTTAGAGCTGGAGGCTGGGTGTCGGGAGACCTGGGTCCTAGTTCTAGCTCTGCCACTGACTTGCTGCGTGTAACCTTGGGTAAGTTACTTAACCTCAGTTATGTCATCTGTAAACTGGGGAAAACGGTACTGCCCCACTCCTGACCGGGTTGGGAAGCTTTGCTGATGTGTGTACTCCTCACATGGGAGCCCCACAGAAGGACTAAGTTGTGTTATTACAGACGGGGTGGGGTGGAGACAGCCTTTGGCAGAGGCTGAACCAGTCGCTGTGTTTACGGCGGACCCTCTCCCATCTGACCTGATCTTCTCCATCTGCACATCCTGGTCCCCTGTCCAAGCAGGAGTCCAGGTTCCTGCTCAGTAATCTGCAGCCGGCATCCCTCTGCCCAGACATGCCCCTGAAGCCTTGGCACCCAGCAGCTGAGTCATCTTGTCACCTTCAAGGCCCCATTGCCAGCAGGTGCAAAGGATCCTGGGAGCACATTTGGGAACTAGAGGCGTCTGTTGCAGTATCTCAGCAACAGCAAAGATGCCCGTGTGGGGGAGGACAACTTGGCTGATAGGGCCCAGGATGGGCTGGGAGGAGGGATTACAGGAATGGAACAAGAAGAGAACTGCTAGGGATGCCTGGTTTCAGCTTTACTGAGGGCACTAATAAAGTTTTGGCTTCACCTAGGACACAAATGGACCTGGGGAGAAAAAGGGAAACAGAGGGGGGGTGTATTGGCTCTTCAGATCTTGCTGAAAGCAGCGTGTTCCTGGGCTTCTCTTTGCAAAGCTGAACCCAAAGATGGGGCTAGCTGGTCTGGTCCCTCTGGCTTCCTCATGCCCTCAGCTGTTGTTTCTCTCCATTGTTGCATTGGGTCTGCAGAAACCCCTGCATGGCAGATGCTGCATGGAGACATGGTGCATTGTAACCGCTGTGCTCCTACCTTGCTTCTGTTTCAGACACTCACCTTGGAACTTCCTGCATCAGCAGCAAATGCTCCTGTGTAGTGGTACCGCAGGCAAGGTGACCTGGTGTAGTTTTCCGCCAGGCAGCTGCCATGGGTGCTGCCTGCTGTTCCCCCCATTAAAATCCCAATGCATGCAGATAGTTTCTAGTAAATCCAGGCCACCTAGGACCTCACTTTGCTATCCACTGTGGGCACTTGGACCTTTGTGGCAGCAGCAGGGACAGAATTCAGAACCGCCTGCTCCAAAAGCACAGTCCTCCAAAACTTGAGCTAAAGGAGAATCTCCATCAGCTGCTAATGGTAGAGGGCCTATGACACACAGTTGAATAGTTGTGATTTTATCCTGTAGGCATTAGAAATGCACAGACACACTGGCCTGTTCATTACAGTCTGCTTCCTCCCAGTGATTGTATTGGTGGATTCTTTCTTTCTTTGAAAGTGTAATATTTTATTGCAATTGTCTGATGTGTTAGTTATGATGTGCAATATAGCACGAGTCAGTTCTTGACATTATATATGTGAGAGACGGGACAAAACTGGAAGCTGGAGTCCAAAACCCTTCATATTTCAAGAGGATATGGATTAGAACCCCCAGATCTGAACTCAACTCTGTGACTTGGTTCCAGGTCAGGTCCAGGCCTAGAAAAGCCAGTTTTCTGGTTCTGCTTTGGATGCAGCTGATCTTAAAAAATCTCCACAGTTTGGGGGCTGAAATCTCATGAGAACAGCTCATGAAATTCCATTGCTGTCAAATTCAAACCCAAACCACCCCCCAGGCTTGATTCAGCCACAGACCAGGCCTTGAGCACCTGCCTCACTGAATCCAGTTCTGAACACTGCTTTCTTGGCCCATCCATAGCATGTCCTTTCCACGTATGGTACCTGCTCAATACATGCTGACCTGGACTGTCTGTGTGGAACAGGTGTGTGACCATATTGTAAATCAGAGTGAAAATATTGCAAATATGGGCAGCTTTAATTCTATTTAACCCCTTCCGCCCTGGATTTTGCAGCTGAGCAGGAACACAGGGTGTGACTGATTGAAATAGATGACACAACAAAATAAGTATTACATATTTTGTAATCATCTGGTGCTGAGATGTCAGATCTAAATAAACTTGCTGGCCCTTAGATGAAAAATAGAACAGAGGTCCTGCTCACTCATGGTCCTTAAAGATCCTGTGATGAGTTCATAAGTGCATGGGTGCTAGCCCCATTTTCCTGACTAAATGGCATCTCAAATACTTACATTCAGCCTCCCTCGCTTTGCAGCGGTAGTTTTGCAAAGCTGTAAGTATTTGAGGGTGCAATTTAGTCAGGAAAATAGACTTTGCAGCGGTAGTTTTAGTTGGCTGCGGTATCCTTATTCACTGCCGGTCCTAAAATGTTGTGCAGTGTTACTGTGCGCTGTTATACCGCTACCACATTCCACTCCAGAGGTGGCTCTACAGAGGTGTGCAAAGGAAGGGTAGAGAACCCGCAGTCACCCCTCAAGAAGAGGCCAACCACAGCTAGGATGGGGAGTGTAGACACTCATTTGAGGCCCTCTGACCCTTTAAACTCCCCGTCCCCAAAAGAGCGAAACCATCTCAGGGTTGTTGGAGCAGCCACTGCACCCGTTCAAAGGTTGCCAGAGCTCCAGCTGTAGCGTGCGCCCCCCTAGAGCCCCCAAGAGGAATTATGAGGGAGTACACGCTGCTCCATCCATCCCAGGAGCTCTTGCTTCAGTACGGCCTCCCCCTTCCCTCACTTCACCCCATCTCGCCAGTCCAGCCAGCGTGGCTTAGGGCTTGTCGTTAGCTCGAGTGATCTACACTCTCAGGTCAGTCTAGCTCGTGTGAGAGCAGTGACACTCCAAAAGAACAGTCGAGCATCACCGAGCAATGGCATTAGCAGCGCAGAGTAGCTGCAGCCCCACTGCATTACTAGCTGGAGCATCAGCAGTACTGGAGCTTCAACCCCTCGACGGGCAGGTTAGCTTGAGTTTAGCACACTACTTACCTCGAGCTGGAGATTACTGTGTGGGAATGGGAGGTGGGTTCAGGGCTACCCTGGAGTTATACCAGGAGCTAACACTGCAGCTGGCGGACGCTTTAGAAGTGCAGAGTAATATAACCCTCATGAATTAATTAATGCGATTACTATCACTTCCCCAGTTGCCCGGGAGCTTTTCCCATGAGTCACTGGTGCCAGCATGGGGAATCTAGGAGCAGCAGCTTTCCCCTCTACTCCGCAGACCCTGAGCTAGCTAAAGAAGAGAGCAGAGAAAAATCACATCTAGTGGTTAGAGCTTATGACTTGGATTGGCTCTGCTGCTGACTCACTGCATGACCTTGGGCAGGTCCCTTCCCCTCTTTGTGCTTCTGTGAACTCATCTAAAACAGGGATGATGCCACTGGATGTGAGGATGGACAGGAACTGTGAGGATTAACTTGTTAATGTTTGCAAAGCGCGTTGAGACCCTCAGATGGAAACGGGCTAGTGGAGGGCAAGTTGCTCCGGATAAAAAGGAAATGTGGATGCACGGCTGGAGTGTTGCTCATGTGCAGCTCCTGGGGCGAATCCAGTGCCCCCCCCCCCATGAGTGACTGTGGTATGGAATTATTGTCAGGGGTGTCTGGGGTCACTGAAAGGCTCGAACGTCCTGGCATAAACTGGAGCATGTTCAAAGTCCTCCTCCAGCACCCGGAGTTCCAGAAGGAGTAAGGACCGTGCCAGAACTGGCAGCAATGAAAAGAACAGACGTTAAAATTAGCAGCATGCCTGACCTCTGCTAAAGATGCTTTCGAGCACTTTCAAAAGCCTGAGTCTTCTGGGAGCTCAGGGCCTCCACTGCACAGACCCTGATGAACAGGCCTGACGTCAGCAGGTGCCTTGCTTGCCGCTAGCTGAGCAGCTCTGGCTGATGCACTCGCCTCCGTGCTGCTGACTAATGCAGCTTCCTTGCCCACACTGTGATGCAGAACAGTGCTCAGCAGCGAAGTGATCGTCTCCTCCCACCCAGGCCACGTTCCTGCTGTCACTAGGCGTAAGAGTCCGCTCAATGCCCAGCACTAGCATGACAGCCTTTGCACTGGGCAGAAGAGTGGAGAACGTTGGCCACAAACTTGGCAGGAACCAATGTGAGTTGTGAGCACTGCATGTTCCCTGGGGCAACACATGCAGTGAAGAGCAGCTGGGTTCAATGCATGTCCTTATTCCAGATAAAGCCCAGAGCACTTCCAGTTTAGAAGGTGACTGCTCGGGTTGGAGGAACCTTATGAGCAAATGAAAACCACAGTGTCCAGATATTTTTAAACAGAGCTGGAGCCAAAGCGAAATGCCAGAGCCCAACAGCCCTGAACTCAGGGGAAGTTTGAACTTCATGGCCCATCTCTAATAATGCAAGAATAATAAATTAATAATGCCTGGGAGGTGTTTTGCTCTCTTGACCGGCACTCTAGACACCTGATGAGGAAAAAGGCAACACATTTCCAAGCAGTGCTTTGAATTACACACAGATCAAACCCCAGCCAGCGAAATGACATGAGCCGGAGTGAAGCACGATGCTGCCATTGCAGAGGCTTCAGCAAATCCACACAAAGTCTTTGTGCTCTTCTGAAAAGGAACCAGCCGCCTGGCACTAGCAGCACATTGTTATCTGCTTTCTCTCTCTCTCTCTCTCCTTCTAGCAGCCTGGCTGGTGCATCTCAGACAGTCCCGTGTCAGTCACAGCTACTGCTGTGCAGGGTGCTTTGGTGTTCCACAGAGGTCAGCCTCATTCTTCTCAGACCCTTGCCAGCCAGCGCTGCACCCCATCACTTCCCTCCTTTCCCCGAACCCTGGAGCAGAACAAAGTATCCCCCACCCCTACACTCCTGGCTGGTGAGTCATCAGCATTCAGAGAGCCAGTGAGTCACTCAAGGCAGCAGGAAACCAGCGTGAATGAGCCGAGCTGCCTGGCAGGTCTGCTCTGTGGAAAGCGCAGTGCGTCTCCAGCGTGCAGAATTGCACACCACCACCATGCAGCGAGCGACACCAAACCAAAGCAACAATGCCCGCAAGCTCCTCTCTCTTGTGAAAGCAGGAACTGTGTTTGCATGGGACTTGTTTTTAGCCACCATCGCCCTGTCTACACTGGGGCTTCCACGGGCGGGGCTGCTCTGGCAGGAAATGAAAGGGACAAAAGTTTAGTGGAGACAAGGCCATGAGACATGCAAGTCACCCAGTGCCTGATCCAAAGGAATGACACCCCCCCCCCACACACACACACACACACACACACTTCAGAGGGATTTGGTTCAAGCCCACAGCTTGCATATTCCCGTCGCTGCCACATAGCAGCAATTTTCTGGGTTAAGCTTTTCTGGCCATTTATTGAGCATCTCCAGGTCCCTGAAGTTCTTGGAGCCCCTCTCTGGGCTGGAAATGCAGCAGTTTGCAGGGGTGCATCTGAGGCTTTTGACCAAGTTTTGCTTTGTGTGGATTTCTGCCTTTTCTTTGCTTTGATCCCTGCCTTTGTCATTGCCGTGAGCTCAGAGACCCTCAGCAAACACCCAGTTATTACCGTTTGACATTGTTCAGATAGCACCTGAGGGGCACACTGCACCTACCAAGCGTCTGAACTGCACCCATGGGTCTTACAATCCACAGCAGGCCCAATCCTGCAAACCCTGGCTACTAGGCATAGCACTTACTGCCAGGCTATTGACTCCAGAGCAACTGGGCCTAGGGTGACCAGATGTCCCGATTTTATAGGGACAGTCCTGATATTTGGGGCTTTGTCTTATACAGGCACCTATTACCCCCCACCCTCTGTCCTGATTTTTCACACTTGCTGTCTGGTCACCCTAACTGGGCCTGCTGGTAAGCAGTATGCCTGGTAGTGTTTGCACAATCAGGTCCTAAATTAGATCTAGGATCAAACAAATGGCAAATCTTTAAAGCCCTGATTTAGGAAAGTATTTAAGCACATGCTTAAAGGTAAGCATGTGTTTAAGTCCCACTGAATTGCTATTGTTGCCTGGCATTTTCAAGGGAGAGTTCTTCCTTCTGGAACTCACCTCTCCTCTCCTTCATCCAATATGGTCTGAGATCGTCAGGTAATTTGAGTTGATTAGTTTCCTTTGGTTACTCAGGGGTTGTGCTGTGTTGTGCTGTGTTTTCATATGTGTGAATTACTTTAAACTGTCTCTTTGGTGGCTTGTGGTTTCCAGGCCTGTTGAGAGAAGCCTGTTTGAAGGCAGGGTTAAAGCAGAGAGGGGTGTGCACACAGCAAAGCATGACTCAAGGATGCGATCGCTGCAGACCGGGCTTTGGCATATTGCAGTGGCACGTCCATCATAAAAGGGCTTTGGAAGTCCCCCTCTAAAGGGAAGGGGAGGGAGCAGTGGCAGTGCTCTTGTAAGCATATGTGTAAAGAGAGACATATATTTACCTTTTGCCCTTCTATAGCAACTCCCATCAGAGATCTCAAAGCACGTTATAAATATGAATTATTTATATTATTGTAGCATCTAGGAGCCCGAGACAGGGAAATACTATTTCCATTTTACATGCAGGTGAACTGAAGCAAAGAGATTTGAGATGATTTCCACAGTATCATGGAGGGAGTTAATGACAGAGCCAGGAACAGAACCAAAGTCTTGATGCCAAGCCTCTGCTCTAACCACTAGACAACGCTCCCTCCCTACATTGTAACAGGCTGATGCTTTTAGTTTGTATTGTGGTGTGAACAAAGCTTTATGGGGCCCTCTGCAGAACCATGCTAGTCAGACAGCCTAGACAGTCCCACAATGCACAGCACCATGCCCTCAAGGGAAGCACATGGAGATGGCCTGCTTCCCGCCCAGCAGCACAGGGCCGGTCAGCAAGAATGGGGTGGGAGATTCCTTGTCTTGCCCCAGGATTCCAAACACCCTGCCCTTTGGACTACTCGTGTGGATGCAGAAATCCTTTAACTTAATATGGTTAGAGTTTAAATTCTCCAAGTAAACCATTTTCAAAATGATTTAATTTGGTGCCAGTGTGGGCAGGGCATAACAGTCCAGGTTACCTTCCCTGACAGTGGATCAGGGCACTGCCGGCTCCCTTCCTTTGTCAAGGCACTGCCACTTTGCTCCAGCCTCTGCTTGGTTTGCTATATGCAATGCCACCATCCATTTCTCCTCTCTACTCTCCCACCCCATTTCTGAGCCCCCAGATGTCAGCACATGCAGAAGCACAAGGACATTGCTATCAGCAGTAGGAGCAGGTATCTTGGCAACAGTATCAGCAAAGACAATTTAAAAGTAGAGGGGGTTCTGAGTGTCTCTGCTCTGCTGCAATAGATGAAGAACTGTAAAAAATACCAGCCCCACTTCCATTTCTGGATCTTGTTTGAACTACAGGTGGAGAATAATAATTACTGGAGGTCAAGGCTGCCACCTACTGGCCAACACAGCTCAGTGTGGGCTACCACTTATTTCTTCATCCTAGTGCTTTGCTTTTCTGCAGCTTCTCCCACCTCAAGATCTCAAAGCAACTCTTCATTAATTAAACTTCCCCGTAAGGTGGTCAGTATCATTATCCCCATTTCAGGGATAGGTAAACTGAGGCATAGAGCAGGGATGTGGGTTGCCGAAGCCCACGCAAGAGATTAGAGTCAGAGTCAGGTGTAGAACCCAGGAGTCCTGACTCACTCCCCTACAATAACCACTAGGCAAAACTCCCTTTTGCAAGCCTGGTCTGTACATCCAATAATTTCAATGTTCAGATACTAACTATAGGGGCGTCCCGGCCCAGGCCCTGTGAAGACTGGTACTTGGGGGAGCAGTAGGACTCAGGGGAAGAGCTCCGGAACTGGGGCTCAGTGGGTGAAGAGATCTCGGGGTGGGGGGTAATTCCTGGAGGGGAGTCAGTAGCTGCAGAAATTGGGGTGAGGGGTGAGAGGAGGGTTTGGTGGTCACTCCATGGGGGGGGGGCCAGGAACAGTGTCTGGAGAGAGTTGGGGGGGGAGGTCGGTCCTGGGGGTGACAGTGTCTGGGGGGGTCAGTCCTGGTTGGGGGTTCCAGGGGTGCCAGTGTTTGGGGAGGGTCGGGGAGTCAGTCCTGGTTAGGGGTCCCAGGGGTATCAGTGTCTGGGGGGGGTGTCAGTCCCGTTTGGGGGTCCCGGGGGGGTCAGTCCCGGTTAGGGGTCCCGGGGGTGTCAGTGTCTGGAGGGAGTTGGGGGGGTCAGTCCCGATTGGGGGTCCCGGAGGTGTCAGTATCTGGGGGGGTCAGTCCCGGTTGGGGGTCCCGGGAATGTCAGTGTCTGGGGGGAGTCGGGGGGGGGGGNTGGGAGTCCCGGGGGTGTCAGTATCCCGGGGGGTGTCAGTGTCTGGGGGGAGTCGCGGGGGGTCAGTCCCGGTTGGGGTCCCGGGGGGGTCAGTGTCTGGGGGTTCAGTCCCAGAGGGGGGAAGAAAGCAGTGGCTGGGGATGCCGGGGCTCAGTGGCTGGGAGGGTCCAGCCCGGAGAAGGGGGAGGTCCCCGGGGGGAGCGAGGGGCTGGGGGCAGGGCTTGGAGCTCAGTCCCTGGGCCCTCGTCCGCGGAGGGGAGGGGGGGAGGAGCTTCGCCTCTCCGAGAACCGTGTCCCTAGCGGCAGCTCGTAGCGACGGGTCACATGGTCTCACCTGGCCCAGGTGAGGGAGGGGCCGGACGCCGTTCACCTGGCTCGGCACAGGTAACTCCAGGGCCGGGCCTGGCCACCGACCCCCCGGCGGGAGGGGCCCGCTTGGGGAGCCGCACCCCCCCGCGCCCGGCAGGAGCAGGCCCCGCCCTGCCCGGGTCGCTCCCCCCTCCTCCGCCCCACCTCAGCTCCCCCGCAGGAGGGCAGCCCCAGGGGACACTCCCGCGGGCTGGGCGCTGGGGGGAGCGTGGGTCCCTGGGAGCTGGGGGTTTCTCCCACACCTGCTCGGCGGCTCTGGATTTGTTTGCCTGGGGCAGTGGGTTTCATTTGCGGACCCCTTTGGCATAGTGTGCAGGCCCCCCAGGGGTCCCCGGACCAGAGCTTGTAAACCACTGGCCTAGTGAGATCCAAAGCAGCGGATTCCTTCCTGCCTTGAGGCGTGGGGACCTCTCCTTCCACCTCCCCACTGAATCAGTCTCACCTACTCGTGACAACCCTTCTCCTCCATCAGGCTCCCTTTTTGGTAATGTGACATTCACCCAAACACTCTGTATCCCCCTCAACCTGCTCGCTCTTAGGGGGGTGACATGCATGTTGTGCTGCCTTTGTGATGCTGGGCTGACAGATCTGGTGTGTGTTCAATAAATGTGATCAGCATGTGATTGACTGGAACCACAAACTCCAGTGCAGCCTTTGTCACTTCATGCCCTGTGCTCTGAAAGAGCTGCTGCAGACACAATCCCTACAGTTCCATGGCTACACTAGATGCATGTCTGTTACTCGTTCTTTGGAAAATATTATTTTAGTTAAGTTTTAAACAAGTATCAGTATGCTGTGTTATTGGGAACGCCCAAGGTGTTTGTGTCGGAGGTAGATGTACCTCCGTTTATGTGAAAATAACTTTGTAGTGAATCTTCAGGAGAATGAACAGTTTATTATGATTTGTACAATAGTGGTGTCTAGGATTGCCAACTGAGATTGGCAGCTCCATTGTGCTAATGTACAAACGCATAGTGAGAGACGAGCTTATGATCTAAATAGACAAGACAGACGTGAGGTGAGAGGGGAAACTGAGGCACAGAGCAGCAAAGTGACTTGCCCCAAGTCACCCAGCAAATATGTGGTAGAGGTGGGAATAGAACCTGGATGTTCTGAGACCCAATCTACTGTTAGCAAAACCACTGTAAAGCAGGTTTGAACCATGGCAGCAAAGTGGTTTTTGAAGGAACTGTAAAAGCTATTGAGGGTTGCGTGTGTTTGGATGCAGGTCACATTAGAAATCAAGAAAGGATTACGTTTTAAATACAGTAGTTTGGATGTTCTGAAAGGCCCCCTTTAATCCAGTGTTTCCAAATCCTCCAGTACTAGATAGGGATGAGTCAAGGCTGTGGCCAGCCTGGTTATTGGTTTACTGATGTAGATAATTCAGCTAGTACTTATAACTCAGTAGTTCTCAAACTTGTACTGGTGACCGCTTTCACTTAGCAAGCCTCTGAGTGCGACCCCCCTTATAAATTAAAAGTACTTTTTTATATATTTAACACCATTATAAATGCTGGAGGCAAAGCAGGGTTTGGGGTGGAGGCTGACAGCTCGTGACCCCCCATGAAATAACCTCATGACCCCCTGAGGGGCCCTGATCCCCGGTTTGAGAACCGCTGTTATAACTGATCTCGAAGGAGCTCTCTTCTCCCTCTCAACAAGGAAGATCTTAAACCCTGGATAATTAGATGTTCCAACTACTCACAAATACCATTCTTCTGAAATGGATGCTTAACCCCTTTAGAAGGATCTTGTTGGTTCAAATAAGACTGATGCTTGAGGAGGAAGAAGGTTACCAACTTCATTGTCACTGTCAATTTGGCAAGTGGGTTTTAACCCAAATATTTATTTGCCATTGTTAGGCAGCTGGTTACAATGTAGCATCTGGGCTTACAGTCAAAGGGAACACGTCTTTGGAACCCTGGTAGTTGGGCTTTGACCATAGTTTGATATCTGTGTTGGTTGAGAAGTCTTTATAGTCTTAAACTTGTGATCTTGTGGTGAATACAGTGTGCAGCTGTGATCTAATGGATTGAGCACAGGGTGTGAGCCGGAGATAGGTTCTATCCCTGACACTGCATTTTGCACAACCAGATAAGTCATTTAACCGCTGTGCTTCAGATTTTTTTCTTCTACAGTGGAGATAATACCCACTTTATAAGGTACTTTGAAACCTCAGGATACTAAGCGCTATATAAATGACCATTACTTTATGGGCTTTGGATATATGTCATTCTTTTAATGTGACCTCTGTATTATGAGTAATTTCTCTTCCTGCTGACCAGTAATGGCTCTCCACTTGGAGAGTTTGATCAGCTCAGATGGGTTTTTTGGTGCATGAAAACTTGATGAAATTGAGCAAAAGCTGATGGCCTGACTCAAAAGTGCCGAGCACCCACAGCTCCCGGTGAAGGCAATGCGAGCTGGGGGTGCTTATCCTGATTTTCAAAAGGTGCTATCTGAGTTTTTATATTTAAAATGTCTAGGCGTAAGGGATGGGGAACTCTCAGGGTGTGTGTTAATCTTACAAAATACATAAGTGAGACCAGAAGGCCTGAAGAAGAGTTCTGTGTAGCTCAAAAGCTCGTCTCTTTCACCAACAGGAGTTGGTCCATTAAAAGATATTGCCTCACCCACCTTGTCTCTCTAATATCCTGGGGCCAACCTAGCTACAACACTGCAAAATACATAAGTATCAGCCAAGGCTAATGTCCATGAAGCCAAAATGTCCATGGAAAACAGCGGAACGAAGGCTAGGGAAGCTTATCCCCAATGTATAAATATCTGCCAAGCACTCCCAGTCCCCATGTCTGTTACTTTGGCAAGGCAACTTTTAAAAAGTGGCAGTGGTCACCCTAGTTAGGGTAGGAGTAGGGAGGTTATATTACCTTTGTATTTGACACTGGTGTGACTACTGTTGGAATACTGTGTCCAGTTCTGGTGTCCACATTTTAAGAAGGATGTTGATACATAGGAGAGGGTTCTGAAGAGATCCGCAAAAACGATTAAAGGATTGAAAACCATGCCTTATAGCGATAGACTCATGCAGCTCAATCTGTTTAGCTTAACAAAGAGAAGGCTAAGGGGTGACTTGATCCCAGTACCTATATAGGGAGCAAATATTTGATATTAGAATCATAGAAATGTAGGGCTGGAAGGGACCTTGAGAAGTCATCAAGTTCATCCCCCTGCACTGAGGCAGGACCAAGTAAACCTAGTCCATCCCTGACAGGTGTTTGTCCAACTTGTTTTTAAAAGCTTTCAAAGATGAGGGCTCCAGCCTCCCTTGGAAGCTTATTCCAGAGCTTAACTACCCTTATCGTTAGAAAGTTTTTCCTAATATCTGACCTTGCGGCAGATTAAGCCCCTTATTTCATGTCCTACCTTCAGTAGACATGGAGAATAATTAATCATCGTCCTCTTTATAGCAGCTCTGAACATATTGGAAGAGTGATCCGGTCGCCCCTCAGTCTTCTTTCCTCAAGACTAAACATGCCCAGTTTTTTCTACCTTTCCTCATAGCTCAGGTTTTCTAAACCTCTTATTTTTGTTGCTCTCCTCAGGACTCTTTCCAATTTGTCCCCATCCTTCCTAAACGGTGGTACTCAGAATGAGACACAGTACTCCAGCTAGGGCCTCACCAGTGCTGAATAGAGCAGGGCAATTACATAAACACTCCTTTTAATACATCCCAGAATCATATTCGCCTTTTTTTGCAGCTGAATCACATTGACGACTCATTCAGTTTGTGGTCCATTATAGTCTCCAGATCTTTTTCAGCAATTTTGTAGTTGTGCATCTGATTATTCCTTCCTAACTGAAGTACTTTACACTTGTCTTTACTGAATTTCATCCTGTTGAATTCAGACCAATTCACCAGTTTGTCAAGATCATTTTGAATTTTAAACCTGTCCTCCAAAGTGCTTAGAACCCCTCCTAGTTTGGTGTCATCTGCACATTTTATAAGCATGCTCTCTACTCCATTATCCAAGTCATTAATGAAAATATTGAATAGTACAGAACCCAGGACTGACCCCTGTGGGACTCCCAATTTGACATCAAACCATTGATAACTATTCAAGTAAAGTCTTTCAATCAGTTGTACACCCACCTTATAGTCATTTCACTTAGACCATATTTCCCTAGTTTGCTTATGAGAATGTCATGTGGAACTGTGTCAGAAGCCTTACTAAAATCAAGGTATATCACATCTACTGCCTCCCTCTAGGTCAGTAATCCTATCAAAGAAGGAAATTAAGTTGGTTTGGCATGTTCTTGACAAATCCATGCTGGCTATTCCTTATAAACCTTTTATCCTCCAGGTGCTTACAAATTATTTAATAATTTGCTTCAGTATCTTCAGGTATTGAAGTTAAGCTGACTGGTCTGTAATTCCCTAGATCCTCCTTGTCCGCCTTTTGAAAGATAAGTACTATGTTCAGCCTTCTCTTGGTCTGGGACTTCTCCCGTCCTGCAGGAGTTCTCAAAGATAATTGCTAATGGCTCCAAGATTGCTTCAGCTAGTTCCTTAAGTACCCTAGCATGAATTTCATGAGGCCCTGCTGACTTGAATACATCTAACATATCTAAATATTCTTTAACCTGTTCTTTCTCTGTTTTGGCATGTGTTCCTTCAATATTAATTGTGTTGAGTATCTGGTCATCATTAACCTTTTTAGTGAAGACTGAAGCAAAATAGGGATTAAGCACCTCAGCTTTCTTGATGGCACCAGTTGTTAGTTCTCCTTCCCCACTAAGTAGAGGACCTCCACTTTCTTTCATCTTTCTCTTGCTCCTAAGGTAATTAAAGAACCTCTTCTTATTGCCTTTTATGCCCCTGGCTAGGTGTAACTCATTTTGTGCCTTAGTCTGTCTGATTTTGTCCCTACATACTTACGCTGTTCTTTTGTACTCCTCCTTAGCAATTTGACAATGTTTCCACTTTTTGTAGGATTCCTTTTTGATTTTCAGGTCATTTAAAGAGCTCCTAATGGAGCTATATTGGCTTCTTACTATTCTTCCGATCTTTCCTTTGCTTCAGAATAGGTTGCAGTTGTGCCTTTAATATTGTCTCCTTGAGGAACTGCCAGCTCCCCTGAACTCCCCTTTCCCTTTGATTTTCTTCCCATGGGACCTACCTACCAGTTCTCTGAGTTTGTTGAAGTCTGCTTTTTTGAAGTCCATTATCCTTATCCTGCTGCTCTCACTCCTTTTCCTTAGAGTCGTGAAATCTATCACTTCATGTTCACTGTCACCCACATTGCCTTTCGCTTTCAGATTCACTACCAATTCCTCCCTGTTGGTCAGAATCAAGTCTAAAATGGCTGTCCTCCGGGTTACTTCCTCCACTTTCTGGAACAAAAAATTGGGCTCTTCTTAATCGAGCAGACAAAGGTATAACAAGATCCAGTGGCTGGGAGTTGATATCTACTGGACAGCTTTGGAACCCAAAGAGAGTGGGAGAAAGTAGCTACAATAACAGCACAGAGAGGGAGAGACTGACATACCTTGGTTCAAGCATTGGGCTGCATGAATTTATTTTTCCTCATAACACATGGTGACTAATATATTCAACTCTCATTTGGTAAATTCAAGGATCTAAATTTAAGCATATTGCATTCGAAGAGGGTGTGTGGAGACCCGGGAGTGGTGGAAAGTTGTACCCTTTAAGGCTGTTTGTTTTTCATTTGCCACAGCGGTAGCCACTGCTAGCCCAGGCCCCAAGGGTAGAGCAATGTAATGGTCACATGCAGCGTGACATTGAACTTGTATGTAAAAGCCACATCAAAGCTTTACTCCGGAGGTCTGATTTGAGACTAATTTGGCATCTATGTTCAGTTCCCTGAAAACATCTGCAATCGAAACGAAAAGAGAAGCAAAATCAGTTTTTCCTTCAGTGCTTTTTGCATATGACATGACACTGATTGCCAAACGCAATCAGCAACAGCTGTGCCACCGTTGCCAAATCCCCTGAACTTGCTTTAGCACCAAGTAGCTTAGAGCTCACTGTCTTGGTCAGCTGCTTGTCTAATGATTAGTTAGTTGTCATCTCCTCCTAGGCACGATGTGTTTTGAAATGGATATGGCTTATTCTTAGAGCCTAGTTTAAGCCCAAAGAATGCAAGACGAAAGGGAAATTGTTCAAAAGAAGGTAGAATGTGTAAGGGAAGCTGCCAGCTGGCACCATCTGCCTTCTGAACAACTTCAGAGTCTGAATCTCCTTCCATTTGGGCTGGGGAAGCTCTTCTGAAGGTTATAGTGACTCTGATGGCCACTAAAAGTAGCATTTTAAAAAATAAGTGGCTTTTCTGACTTGCTGCTTCCTTTTGGAAGGCACTTAAAACTAGATGATTAAAGCATGAGTACAGGTACTGCAGGGAACATTGCCCTGGTCAGGGGTTGGGCAGCAGTTCTCAAACTTCATTGCACCGTGACCCCCTTCTGACAACAAAAATTACTACATGACCCCAGGAGGGGGGATCGAAGCCTGGGCCTGCCTGAGTCCCACTGCCCGGGGTGGTGTGGCCAAAGCCTGAGGGCTTCAGCTCTTGGTGGGGGGCCTGTAACCTGAGCCCTGTCACCACGGGCCAAAGCCTGAGCCTTGCCACCTAGGGCTTGAAGCCCTCGGGCTTCAGCTTTAGCCCCAGCAAGTCTAACGCCAGCCCTGGTGACCCCATTAAAATAGGGTCACGACCCACTTTGGGGTCCCCACCCACAGTTTGAGAACCGCTGGGCTAGATGATCCAGGCCTCGTCCTTCTCTGAGGATTCTTAGACGCGGGCTGGAGACAAAGTTACTGTGACAATGGCTCTAAATTTGACATGAGACCTTCTTGTTCTTCAGGTGCCTGAGGTGGTGAGCCATGCTGGGCAGGAGAACAAGACACCCCCAAGAAGTAATCAGCAAGCAGCGGATGAACCTATCCCACCAGGATGCTGTGCCCCAAAGGATCAACCCATCCAAAGAGTGTGACATCAGCCTGGAGGTGTTCAGCAAATCCACACCTGAACTCAAACAGAGCCGCAAGCTGGCACAGCAAGCCCGGGACAGGAGAGCCCGCAAAGCTGACCTCAAAGACTCCAACGGGAGGGAGGCAGAAACAATTACCTTTATTTCTGGCACAGCAGAGGCTCCCCAGACCCAGAGCTTGTGCTGTCTTTCTTTGTCTCAGGCCTGGAACGCCTCCAAGGCTGTTCTCTGCTGTATAGTGACCTGTGGGGGCTGCTTTAAGAATTGCAGCATTCACATCCCCTGCCTGGGTCACACTGAGACTTCGATTGATGATGGAAGAAACAGAGAGCAAAATGGACGTGTGCCTAGCAACAGCCCTGCCAACATCTCCCCCGTTGAAAAGAATGGGAACCAGATCAAAAAGAACACTATGGGGAGCAGCTTCAGTTACCCAGATGTGAAACTGAAGGGGATCCCTGTCTATCCGAACCGGAGCCCTGGCAACCATATAGATGCAGATTCGTGCTACAAAGAGCCCCTGCCAGAGAAGACCTTCAGGAACAGCATAGAAAAGCCACCACTCCCCAGCAGCCACCGGAGCTCGGAGGAGTATTACTCCTTCCACGAGTCTGATCTGGACCTCAGTGAGTTGAGCAGCTCTATGTCCAGCAAAGAGATTGACGTCTTGATCTTCAAGAAACTGACAGAGCTCTTCAGCGTCCACCAGATTGATGAGCTGGCCAAGTGCACGTCAGACACCGTCTTCCTGGAGAAGACCAACAAGATCTCAGACCTGATCAATAGCATCACTCAGGACTACAACCTGGATGAGCAGGATGCTGAGTGCAGGCTAGTCCGAGGCATTATACGCATCAGCACCCGGAAGAGCAGGGTCCGGCCCCCCATTTCCATTCCTGCCACCAAGAGCCACGAGGAGAAGGCAAGCAGAGGAAACCCACCGGACAGCGGCAATGAAACCATGCTGGAGTCCCTAATCACCAGCCAAGACAGTACGTGCAAGTCCCTTGTCCACACTAGCTTTGCAGCTCAGTTCCCTGTGTTTGAGAGCTGGGGTCACCTTGGGATATGGAACCCCAGACTTGTGAGAGCTCCTGCTTTGGAGTTTGCAGGGAGTAGAGTTGGAAACTGAACTGTAGCATCAAGGTTATTTTCCTGAGTTGGGGGAATCTCATTCCCCTTCTAAACCCTGAAGATGGCCACTTAATACTACCCATGTCCCTGAGAACCCACTTTGCAGCTATTACCCTTCTGCATAACTCACCAGACTTCACTCTGCCAGAGGGGTTTGCGCTGAGTGATATAAGGGGCTGGCCGTGCTGGCTCTGCACTAGTCCTGGCTCTCCTCCCTAACCCCATCTTAGGAAGCAAAGCCAGGAGTCAAACTCAGGTCACTGGGATGATCAGATCTGGCATATGCCAGAGCACTTCCACTAAGGCTAGTAAGTTGGCCGCCTTAATTAAGCTTTGACCAATGTTGTTCTTGGATAATGTTCACCTCCTGATGCTTTCTTCCCCATGCCTCATTCTCAGGCCAAAGGAATCTCAGTTTCTCTGCCTGTAGCATGAAGGAACTTTCCCAACCCAGTAACAAATCTGAAACAATTGTTGTCTATCAACAACCTTGGAAAGCTGGCTGGGCTGGGGGGTGGTTTCACCATGTTAATTTTCTAATCTCTTTCATTCCGCTTCCGGAAAGCCTTTCCTTCCCCCACTCTCACCCTCAACTTAGACTCCAGGAACGTAACCTGATACACTTCCAGACTTCTGAACTGCACTTTGAGGCCGGTCACTAGCTTGTCCCCTATCGTTCTTCTCTTAGGTGTTAGTTACCTGCAAGTATCTCAAGTGCTGCCTAACCCTAAAAGAAAAGGGGGAGCTGCTGACCGAGTGTGAGGGCCTCTTTCTTTGGAATGTGCACCCCTCCTTGTCCGAGTACCTGAAACTGCTCACCTGCAGGACATGCCACAAGGCGCGCTGTCTTAAGGCTCTTGAAGAAGCAAATATTGTTGGATGTGATGGGGAAGGAGTAAGACTCTTCTGTTTTTGGGCGGGCTGGTGGTTTAGTTTTAGGGCTGCTGTTCCTTTATCGAATTTAAATAGTTGTCAGAGGCACAAGAATGTTTCTTAACCCTAAAGAATAAAGAAGTAGTGAGCTCAGCCCTGATCGCTAGCTGGATACGTGCCAGTGATAGTGGCTATTGGGAGAGAAGCGTTATATGATGCTAGCAGGTGTGTCTGCACACGGCACCATATACACCTTCCGGCTTTCCCCTCTCAGCACTTCTGAATTTTCTCTCCAGATTTGGCTGTGCAGATATCAGAGGAAACCACAGCAGATGTGATAGCCAGGAACATGAGGCGGTTCAGCGCTGCAGGTAACACCTCCGTGTCTCTCTCAGTGAGAAAGCAAAGGCTCTTCCAACTTCCATCTGTGACTTTGGGATGTGGCACTTATTGAATAGAGGCCATTTCCTTCATTGGGAGGACCCAGGATAGTTCCCAGATATACTGCAGTGGTGAGGGAGCTTCCCAAAACCTCCCATACTGCACATGGCCTCAGTTCCCAGTCTGTAAAACAAGAATAGTACCCACCTCTCGGGGTGTTGTGAAGCTTACGGCTGGATGAAGGGTGCTCTAGAAATGCAGTGTGGTGGCGTTGAATCTGTGTTCAAGCCTCATGATGCTCCTCATTTAGACCTTCACTGGTGCAAAAGGGAATGAAACAAAGATCAGAGTTTATACAACTCCCTACACACACACACACACACACTTCTCCTGGGGCCTGAGACCAAGCCTGAGGGTTTTCAGTCCCCAAACCTTTTGACAAAGTTTGAAGGGAAGTGAAAGCATAGTTAGGATGGGATTTTGACTTCAGTCTGAGGGTAACTTGCAGTGAAGTGAAGCAGCAGGGGCGAATTATTTACCAGCAGATGCCTTGGGCTCTGTTCTTCTCCCATGTTGCTTTTAATGTTTTGCATCAGAGGGCGGCCTTAAGCTGAGCTGCCAGTTCCCCTGTGTGTGTGAAGTGACAGGATCTCTTCTGAAAGTTGCCTCTGATACTCTGGGCTATTCCCTGCCCGAGGGTGTCATGCTGCTTTCTCTTCCCTCGAGATACGTAAGACCTTTCGTATTCGAGATACATATTCAAGATACGCAAGACCCTTCGTGGCAGCTGTATCTGTCTAGCTCCTGAGGATTTTGCTGCTGAGTCTGTGCCATTTTATGTGAACTTATCCTTTCCCACCCTCTCCCTTTTTTCTTTTTCCCCCTCAAGGGTCTCCAATGAGCAGAGCTTCCTCCTACCAGGACACAGAGACTGATTCGTCTGGAGCACCGCTGCTTCAGGTTTACTGTTAGGATAATGGACCAAGGCAGCTATGCCACTTTATTTTCTTCAGTGCTATGCCACTTTATTTTCTTCAGTTCTCTTTTTCCCTTGTTAAAGTTCAACTTGCCCCTCAATCTGTGGGGTGCATTGGATTTTTTTTTGTGGGAGATCATAACAGAACCTTGAGGAAATGGACCATGAATCTAATGAACTTACTCAGACGGTGGGACGTGAGTTCTGGGAACAGAAGATGGACCCGGGGATCCGGACAAAGGGAATTTGTTCTGCCTTTGTGGGAACGTGCGGTTCTACTTCCACTCTTGGAGTGCAGATTTAATACCCAACCAGACGTCAGCCATCCAGCTGTTGCCCAGCTCCAAGAGTCAGCTGTACAGTTTTTGCCCTTCTGGCAACTGTAGATGTTAATGTATGTTGTGTAGCTTTGTTGATGATCTTTCCCCCACCCCAGGAATGTCTTTCCATTTGTAGCAATTCTGTTGAGGTGAACGCCAAGGCTGTAAGAACACCCAGCTGTTTAAGATCCCAGATCTCTACTTACTGTTGCTGGCCTTGATGGTCCCAGAGGCTGAGTTCTCTATGCACAGTAGCCAGACTTTCTTGACAAAGTGCCTTACGCCTGTCCTGGAGGAACCGCCTCAGAAAAGAGAGGGTAGTTCAGCCTCTGGGGTTCGTTTAATCCTTGGCCTCTTTGTAGTGGGTGCCAACAAAGCAACCAAGCCAATTAGTGCTAGTTGCAGTGTGGACAACTTGTTGATGAGACTAACTGGACTGAGGTCTCTCAGGTTATCATGCAACCGTTGAATAACAACTTTAAATCACTGCCAGTCTGGTGAGAACCACTGACATGAGGTATTAAATAGACACAGGTGTTGATTTATAACTCGTTTGCCAATCAGCTTTTCCCTCACTCATCTGCCAAGGCTCACATAGCCCTTGGTGGTCATGTTAACTGTTGGAGAAAGCCCTGAACTTGGGTCTTGGCAGGTAAGCAAAAGACCAGACTTCTTTTAAAATTACAAATCAGTCCTCCCTGTAATTCTGCCTGTGTGTTTGGGATCTAAAATGCTCCCTGGAAAACTTTGCTGTTGCCTTTAAAGGGAGGGAGCAGGGCTTTGTGGGGGAACTCTCCATGAAGTGTATGCAGGGAACTGATTATTCCTGGGTAAATGTGACTCTCACTCCCCTTCGCCCAGGGGTGTTCAGCATGCTCAGCCTCTTTCCTAGGAGTGGTGCCCTCCCTCCTGCATCCAGTTACAAAAGAACAGGTAGTGTCGCCACTCTAAAGGCACCAAACTGGGTGACCTTGAGGGCTGCAGCTTTGCAGAAGCCTGAGGGCTGCACCTCGCTGGCATCTCCACTGGCTCGTTTATCAGAAAGTGAACACACCCAGCCATGAGATTTGTTTATACACCTCAGTGCCTTAGCAGGGGAATAGGAAATGCTCGTTGGTGGCATTAACCTGCAATGAAACCAAAGTGTCCAGTGCTGCTAGAGACAGACAGTGGCAAAGGTGGGCTCTGGCCCTGGTGTAGGCCGCACTTCTATGCTTAAGCAAAGGGAGGGTGTCTTGAGCTTGTAGGTTGGGTCTCTAGAGCCTGTGTTTGCCTCCTGTGCTTTTCAAAGATTTGAAGCTTTTAGTTCCTCACTTCACTAAGTAGGGCTTGTATAGCTGCCAGTTGTGGACAGAGCCCCTGTGAAACATGCCATTCGCCTGAGCCACGTTTAAGTCCCACTCAGACCTACTTGCTGTTCTTGTAAATCACTTGCTTTTAAAAAATACAGATTCAATCATATCACTTGAAACATCAGAAACACTGGCTCATGAATCGCTGCTGACTCGGCAGTGATATTTAGGCTAAATAACCGATCCCACAGCACTTTGGAGCTTCTCCCACATTTGGCTGTTTTTTCTTGTGGCTCCGTGTTCCACGTTCGGGCCTTTGGCGGGCTCAGAGGGATGGTCTGGCAATGCAGGGGCCACTGAAGTTTTGGTGAGTTGATTGTTTTTCCTTAGGCTTTGTTTTTAAAGCAATGAAATGTAAATTTGAAAAAAAGCCCTCCCTCTTGTTCATGACCCAAAGTAGTGGCTAGGACTCCTGGCAAACAGAGACTGACTGACTGTAAATACGTAATATTTTGCATACTACATTTGATGGGCCTTGCTGACTCCTGGCTTCTGAACTAGTTTGTAAATATGTACTCGGATAAGTTTACTTTTTAAAATGGACATTTACGTGACAAGGTAGCCTGGTGCCTACTGCTGGGACAAACTGGGCAGTAGGTTGCATATAGCACCTATGACGAGGCAGTTTCAGGAAGAGCTGCCAATGGCTGCTGCCCAGATGCAATAACAGACTTTTACAACTGTTTATACAGCCACTTATGCCAATAGTGCCTGACAATGTATGTGGATTAAAACGCCGAGGGGGAAAAAAGTGGGTGTTAGAGGTGTAAAACTATCCCTGAAACCGGCAAACCTGTTGTATGTTATGTTTGACTCAGTCTTTCTCAGTTTTTTGTTTTTTTAATTGCTCCCTATTTAATTATGCTTTAAATTTCAACCCGAAGCAGATTTTAAGCACACCCTTTGCTAAAGGGTCTGGGAGAGAAGGGAGGGTGTAGTGGAAACAGAGCTGTGCCCTGCAGCTGGCAGACAGCAACGCTCCAGCTAGAAGTTTCTCTTGTGGGTGACCGTTGTGTTAAATCTGTGTACCTTTTTTTTCAGTTAATTTAATGCAGCCTGGTGTCTGGGGAGCAATGAGGGTCTGTGTAAATAAAGTAGCCTCTTGGGAGCTGTCTGTGTGCAGGGAAATGTGTGTGTGGGGGGGAGAGGGTTAATAAAGGGGAGACTGTCAATGACAATTCTACAGAACTGAGGCCAAAGTGGGGACAATCTTTTCTACATTCTCTTTCTCTCTCCCCCCCCCTCCATCTTGTACTCATTTAAGCCATCTGGAGGAGCCACACCCTCATGAAGGGTGGGGGTGGGGAGAGGTCAGAGCTTTTTGTTCTCCTGACCCTCTGACTTGAAGGACCAGTTTTCCCTTTTTAAAGTCAGTTACTCAACTAGCAGCTAGTTTGCAGTGTCCTGCACCTGCTGTCGCTCTCCTTTTTTGGGGTGGNGGGAGAGGTCAGAGCTTTTTGTTCTCCTGACCCTCTGACTTGAAGGACCAGTTTTGCCTTTTTAAAGTCAGTTACTCAACTAGCAGCTAGTTTGCAGTGTCCTGCACCTGCTGTCGCTCTCCTTTTTTGGGGTGGGGAGGGGATGGGAGGGAGATGGTCAATGAAAGGAACTCCCTGGTCTCTCTAGCCCTGTCATTAGACGAGGGAGTGTGGCGGCTTATAGGGTAACTACCTTGTAATAAACTTTTTCAAAGGTATGGGGGTGTGGTAAGAATTGGTGCCAGACCCTTCTTTCTCCTCTTTGCAAGGTACTTCCTAGTGACAGTGGGGCTCCATTGAGTGAGATCCGATTGTTGGCTTGGAAGATGGTTGGTTTTGAGAGGGGACAGGGGGGTGTAATCCCCTTTGCTGGGTCAGGGGTTGCTAGGAGCCTTTCAGTCTGATCTGAGATCTGGAGCTTTCTACATCTAAGTTGCCGTTTGAATGGTGCTGCTGGCAGTCATGATTGAAAACTCCCCACTGTTGCATGGCTGGTGTGAAACAAGCTGCTTGGTGTCAAGCCAGTGATTCCCAGCACAACCCCCCCTGTTCCATTTGGGAGCCACGGTTCTCTGTCTAGAGAGGCAAAAGATTGAGCCCAAACTCCCCACTTGGTCCTGCAGATAGGCCCTTCATGTGGAGGTCAGGGAAAGACGTTTGCACTGCATTTACTGGCATGGTTCCTGTTGGGCTAAGTAGAGGACATCAGACTATAGGCTTGTCAAGCTGCCATCTTCCACCAGCACTAAATATCCCATCAGACCCCTGCAGGGAGACAGCCTTCCTTTTTAAAGTTCTTTATTTTCATTTACAAAATATAAAGGGAGGAAAACATCCTTGTTCTAGGCTGGCGGTGGGTCCTGGCTGGAAGGGCTCTGCCAGGGAAGAACCTTTGCTTGTGAACAGAGCTGTTTTATTGGTGAACCAGGGCAACAGGTATATAGGACTAATATGGCCAGCTCCACTTGAGTGGCAGTAACTTAAGCTGCCTTTCAGCCAGCTTTCTGAATAGCCTCATCCGGGTCCTGCAACTGGGCTCTGGCCACAGAATGTCTTCTCCACTCTCCCAGTCTGTTTCGCAGCAGCTTGCGGCCAGCTAATCACAGGGCAGCCCCCTCACAGAAAGCTGCTCTAGGACGAGCCGCTTACTCCTCTTTTCCAGCTGCTTTATGGGACCCAAGTAGGTTTCCCTTCTGTTTTGCCAGCTTCCTGATTAGCTTATTTTGAATTAGTAGTGGGGAATGGCTGAGTGCCACAGAATTGCTCTGTTTGTTTTGTTCTAGTGATCAGGCACATTTTTGACACACCAGGCCACCCTAAAAGCTGTGACTCAGGTTATTACTTGTTTGTACTGCAGCCCTGACTAGAGGCCTCACCCACAATTGGGGGAGCCCATCAAGTTACCCACTGTGTACACACATGGTGAAACATATCCCTGCCCCAAAGAGCCATGTAATCATCCCGAGCTGGCCCTTGGTTCCAAACCCTCATTAATTGCTGCTCTAAGAATATTTCTAGGGAGTAACTAGGATGTCTACTGCCACCTTAGACTGTTTAAAATAAAGATCTGACAATGCATCCATCTCACTTCTTGGTTCTTTGTAGAATAGCCGTGAAAGTGCTTTAAATTCTCACTCCCAAGCCTGTGTGTCACTTTGTTTTTTGTTTGCTGTGTTCTCACCGTTCATGCCTGGGTGTTGAATGAATTTGCAACATCTTTTTGCTACCAGAAGAGTTGTCATGTTTCAGTCCAGCAATTTCTTAGGCTGTCTACACACTACATGGCTTTTAGCGACATGGCTGTGTCACTACAGCCCTGCTGCTAAAAGGCACGCAGTGTAGCCGCTGTTTGTCGGCTCTCCTGCCGACAATAAACTTCCACCCCCAACGAGCGGCGTTTGCGTTGTCGGCAGGAGAGCGCTCCGGCCAACAACACGCTGTTCACACTGGTGCTTGTTGCGGCAAAACTTTTGTCTTGCCCGGTTGTTTTTTTGGTTTTTTTACCACCTCTGAAAGACACAAGTTTTGTTATTCAATTGTCAGTGTAGACCTAGCCTTAGTTGCTGCATCTGGCTCCACTCTGAGTTTCAGTATTGGGCGTGGTACTGAATAGGGCAAGTGATCTTTTGGGAAGAATATGGTGACCAGGGAACTAGTACCATAACACTACAAGAGACCAAGAGCTGAGCAACACAGGAGGAAGGGGATTTTTAGGCAGACTGGTTTTGACATACATTTACCTCCAATGTCTAAATGAACACCCGTGAGAGAGGATTTCCGCCCTCCCACCCCTCAGTTGAGAGCTCACAAAACCCTCAACTTATGGGTGTTTCCTTAAAAGAGAGTCTGATTCATGATGAATCTAAGTGTTAGTGCTATCCCATTGTCTCACACCTGTTAGTTACATAAAGATCTGTGGATTTAACAGGAACCGGTCTTCTGCTGATTTTAGCTGCATGCATGTTCATCATGGAGTAGGACTAAGGTTATGTTGGGAAACCACCTGTGAATTTACTTCCTTTTGGGAGCTTGAGTCAGCATCTTTATTTCACCGTTGACATTTTGATTTTTTGGTTAAGTTTTCAATGAAATAAATAGCAAGTCTCTGCTGAGCATGTGTCTTAATCACCATTGGAAAACCAACTAATGGTGCTCTTCAGAGATTTTATGATCTGTCACATGACTATGCCCTTAGCAGAAACCTAGTACCATGCAGGTCATTGACCCGAGCAACCATGGTAGCACCTTCATCCTGGCTGTGTTCCTCTGCATACATATGAATCCTTGTGCAAGAAATCAACTCCATATGCACAGGCCCCTGCTTTCAAACCTCTTGACAGTGATTGTTTTATTTTGTTAAAAGTTAGCAAAAAGCGACTGATCTTCCTGTGCCTGAACAGACTCTGGTTAGGGTTGGCAATTTTGATTGAATGTATTCCTGGAGGTTTCATCACATGACATCTTTAAATAAAGATTCATCTTTAATTGCTGGAGACTCCAGGACAATCCTGGAGGGTTGGCAACCCTAACTCTGGTCTGTGTTTTTTAATTACGGTTTGGAGCATGCAAAGATAAGCAAATAAAGGCCATGTTCCTCACCCACCTCTTGAAAATGATTGAATAGTTTCTTTCCAGGTGGTCAAAAAGTGATGCTGGAAAATGGACTGTTCTACCTTGATTCTTTCACAGCCTAGTCCGTATTAGCTTCCCCCCTTAAAGTGGGAGCTGCAGCCTCTGTTCAAGTTAAAAAGCAATGATTTTAAATGCCTAGTACTTGTTCTTTCTCCTGCGGGGCTTTGCTCTTTAATAGTTTGTTTATATAGTAGTACCATTGCCTGGGCTGCTTCTCGGACTGTTTAAACGTGTAGCTTAAAAAGCTAAGCCAGGGGCTGGTGGTAGAAAAAGGAGAGTGGGAGGGGGGGAGAATTGTATTTCAGTCTGGAAACACCTCTACAACGAGTCTTCAGGGCTTTGCCTAAATATGTGGGGAGGGAAGAGCTGAGGCCCCCTGAGGATGGCAGCTGAGAGCGAGCCAGCCAGTAGAAGTAGCATGGATGTTGCAGCTTGGGCTGGAGTTCAGGCTCTGAAGCTTAGGAAGTCAAGTGGGCTTGAGCGCCAGAGCCACAACGGTTACATGGCGGCTGTTAGCACGCTAGGAAGTGTCTCTACCCTCGCTCCCAGCTGCAGTGTAGACACAGCCGAAGAGGTGCAGGACCCCTCCAAAGGCATGGCCAATTGCTGACCTAAGGAACCAGTGTTGAACCCCAAAGGCTCAAGTAGATCTTTCATGGGTCTTGGGCTGCTTCTGTTGTTCCTGCTCTTGTCCGTCACCTATGCACAGCTAGCTCCCTGTCTGCTTTCTGTAGAGTTCTATTGCTTGGAGGCACGCTTGTCTTAGGCAACTCCAGCTCCTGTCACAGGATGATTGATTTTGTTGCACTTCCTGCATGCAGTGTGAGTGGCCACAGCAGGGCAAAGAGCCTGGGGGATATTGCCCCTATCTTGAAAACCACCTTTCAAGTTAAACCTGCTTGGGAATGGTGACTAGTATTAACATACTTGTGCACTGAATGCTCCTTTCTTTGCCAAGGGGTGGCAGCACTGACCCGGGTGATTGACTGCTTTTGTAGCAAAGCAGTTAAAAGGTTAGCTGCCCCTCTCCAGATCCTCTCACCCTGTACTGGTGGATGTCTAAAGCTTTCGCCATTACCAGGCATTGCTGGCAATTTAGCTATGGAAATGTTTTTCAGCCGATGTAACAGGGCTTGTGGGAGCCTACTTGCATCATGTGAAGTATGACTCCCAGTCACAGGAAGTGTCTACAACGTGTGTAACTAGACCACTTAGGGTCTGCAATTGTGGATCCACCTTCACAGCTGCTTGGAACCAGAAAGCCGCTTTGGTTTATTTCACTCCAGCATGACACTCTCAGTGGGGGGTGTTGTTTTTATTGACCTTTCCCTGGCGGGAGTCAATGACACCCCGGTAGTGGGACAGGACAAGGTCAGCAGGGAGAAACACCTTCCATTCCGCTGGCTGGAAGGGTTGAAGTCCAGGGATTTAGGCCTAAAGCCAAGCTTTGATTCACAAACACAACCCAGGATGTTTGTTAGCCTCTGCTATTCCCATAACTTGAGCAGGTTCATTCTCATGAGGGGGTAAATTTCCCTGCACACATGAATAAGAAAGCAGAACTATTCCCTTGAATCAACAGCACCCACCTCTAAGATGGCATCACAAAGACGGTGACGCCACTTCCTTCCACCGTATTTGGTCTGCTTTGATGGGGTGCTGCTGTAGCTAGTTGGCACTTATAAAATGGGAATTCTAGTGCCAGATTGGACTAGAAAATTGAGATTTAATATCTTAAGAGTATGGTTGAGGTTAACCACCATCATGTGCTGTATAAGATGGGTTTTGTACCCCAACGATCATGCAGTGAACAAGAACAGCCTCTAAGTTCAGTATCAGAAATTGTCTCAATCAAAACACGAGGAAGGCTCTATATTTAAAAAAAAAATGTAGTGTAGGTGCTTGTCTAAAGGTTTCTCACTTCAGTGCTAGAGACAATTACATCCCAATGACTTTTGCTACCTTTGATCTTATTTTCATTGCTGGGTTAGCAATAAATATTCTTATGCCTGCATGTGGCTGTTAGAGTCCTGCTTGCTGTGGACTGAATCCTGCTCTCATGTGGGGTTTGCACTATCTGAAGCAAGAGGTGCAGTTTGCTCATCTATCTTCCTCCTCCTCACCTGTGATCTGACCCAACTTCCCTCAACAAAACAGGGTGACAGAACTAGATTTCTCCAGCAAGGGATGAAGGGGTGCTGGTGAACCGAGGACATGGTTCGAGGAGGGTGGTGCTACAGGCAGGTCTGGCCTCTGCACCTGCCTGTCCTTGACTCATTAGGAGGGGCTCAAGGCTGGAAGCGAAGCCTAGTCCAAGCATGGAGGCTAGCCTTGTCTTTCCCATTGCTCCTGCTGTTCTCCCACCTCAAGGGACAGACGGAACCAGACAGGCACCTGCCCTCAGTGACACACTCTCTCTACCCCTCTCTGCACTGCAGTTCAGAATCAGGGTAGGCTCTCAACCCACATGCCCCAGAGCAGCCTGAAGAGCTGCAGATATACTGACCTGATTTTTTTTGCTTGCTGTACTCCAGGAACAGAACTAGGCAGAAAAGTTGGCATATATAACCCTTACATTCCAGGAACTTAACATAGTTACTCAGCCTGCACAGGAGAGAGAAATAATGCATATACGTGTCATGTCAGTGGCTGGCCCAGTCACTTTTAATAGAAGACCCTGAAATACTTTTTTCCTATATGTCTGCACACTTAACTTCAGCGAGGGTAGAAAGGAAGAGAACTGGTTGTGAAGCTCCAGCATAGCCTGGCCAGCAGGGTTGGAAGCTTAGGCAGAGTGTCAGGAAGCAGCCCTGCAGAGAGTGGCAGTTGTCAGGGCAGCTGCCCAGCTCCACGTTCTCGGTTACAAGGCTGCTGCTGTAGGGGATTGTGCAGGCAGCACTGACGTGTAGGGCCAAAATGTACAAAAGCTGAGACAGAACAGACTGGCCTTGGCTCAGCTGAGTGCAAATAAGCCACCGTCTCTCACCGCTTTAAACTGAAAACAAACAGCACAGGCACAGGGGCAGAGGGGACTTTACCCCTTTGCCCAACCTGCCCCTTCTGTCAGTTTGACTAGCCCCTCCAGTGATACCAAAAGGCAACTTTTTCACTCCATCTGATAGAGGGGGAAAGTCATAGAGGCAGCAGATGTGAGAAATAGAGACCTGCTCTCACTCCATAACCACTCCAGGGCTCAGGCCTAGTTCCTGCACAGCAATGTGGGTGGTGAAAAGAAGCCTCCACGCCATATTCTGCATCAAGGCTCTTTCTCACAGGCGCAGCACTGATCAGGCAGGGAGCAGCTACTTCAGATCAAGCACAAGGGCTGCTACAGGCAGAGGGTAGGCCCAAGAATAGGGCCTTTGGCCAGCAGTGTACAAGCTGGGCCCAGGCTCAATCACACCCCAGCTGTGTGCTTCAGCTAGTGGCAAGTCAGAGGTGGCTGCCCAGCCTCGTGTTAAAAGTCCCAGATCAGCAGTGCAGCCGCCTCTTCTTCCAGCAGAGCCCACCTCCTTATTGCTTTCAAATGTTTCATTCTGGGAAGCCTCAGACAGGGCCCTGCAGCTCACAGCTGGTCCAGGCACAGTTTGAGACTCCCTGGCCTAAACCCTCATCAGTCCAGCCCTTAGTGTTCTCCATTTCCACCTTCTACTGCTTTCAGACCAGGTGCTCCCCATTATCAGTCCACACAATTACACATGCACGTCACCCTATTTCCTTTATTTTACAAGTGCAGCTTTAACAATGAAATGAACATGCAGAAAACAAGTTACTCGAGTCAGCAGCACCCTAGAGAGGAGAGAATGCAGGGGACACTTGTTGGCCAATCAACAGGTGGAAGAGAGGAGGCCTCTTGGAAAACACTAACTTGAAATAGGTGGAGAGATCAAACCTCCAGCAAGAGCGGTCACTGCCCAGAGGGCTCCCTCCTGCCTATCATCCACCCCTCCCTTTGCAATAGCTGGAAGGCCTCAGTGCTGCTCATTCACAGGATAGCAGAATTTCAACACACCCCTGTCACTTTAGTGACCTCTCCCCTGAAGTCTGTAGCGATCCACTTGTCCCATTTTCGCCAATCCCACGCAGTGGGCAAATCAGCCACTGACCCCTCCTTGCTCCCCAGGCACAATTCAGCTCTAGCACCTCCCCCAAGTTAGAAAGGCCACACAGCCCTTCCCAACTAATTTGAGCAGCAGTGTGGTGACCAGTGGAGCAATGTCCTCTGATAACTGAAATGGATTTGTACCAATGTGGACTGGGAGGAGTAAAATCCTTCTCTGTTGTAGATAAAATGGTGTTTAATTGGCACATTACCCTCTACTCCAAAGACCAAGGGTGAAGGCAGGCCTTATTGGGGAGCACTCCCCATGACAAACAGATGAAGGCTAGGAAAGCGTTACAAAACAAGCCAACTGTTCCTACAGGAGAGCAGAGCAGTCATGCAGGAAGAGTTAAGGGACTTACCCACTGTGAACAGTGCTGTATCACTGAAGGTAGGACCAGTACCCCAAATGCCACAGCTGATCCACCCTCTGGGTCAATTTGCCTAATAAACATAGGGGGGTGGGTCCTGTAAGAGTTTTACAGGTGCAGCTTGCTTTGGAGCAGGTACATCGGGGGAGGGGAGGGAGGGTCAGGGGGAGACAGAAGATGGAATTTTGCCCATAAAGGCTCCAACTGCTCAGTTTCAAAGCAGGAGCTGGGAGGACAGCTGCACTCCTGTCACAACTAGACTGGTTCTTAACCAAGGACTGGGGTTAGGGGGTCCTCAAGAGGCAAGTGACAGTCCCAGGAGATGTTCAAACATTGCTTTAGCCTGACTTGCATAGCCTTTTTTGCTTTACCTCCTCCTCTCTGCCAAGCAAGGTCCTCGCGGTCTATATAAATGTGAGCCAGCTGGCTACGTGTCTGGCCGGCGCTGCTGCTGCAAACTGATACAAGGACCTTGCATTGTGCTGGACTGACAACAGCAGGGATGCCAGTCATGAAGCTGCTTCCATGGCAAGTTCACTTGGGGATGACAGGAGTGTTTACTCGCCCAAGGTCAGGAGATGACCCTTCCCTCCCCCCGACCCATGCACATCCTGCCCCATTCCATGGCCTGTCTGAAGGGAGTGGAGGGGGAAAAAGAGGGGCTCAGTTGAATTTAGCCTTTGAAAAGTCCATTTCTGGATGCTGCTCCATGAACCTGCAAGAAAGAAAGGTGCACAAGTGAACGAGCTAGGCAAGCTGCATGCTACATAATGCTACTCTGCAACATTATACACACAGTAGCGAGCTTGACATTTCCTAGGCACTGTTCAATCTATCCTCACAACAGCCCCTGTATAGTGGGGACGCATTAATCCCCTCTTCCACATAGGAAGAGGCTAGCAATGCCCTCTCTGCTGTCACGTTCACTTGCTACCATGACGGCTGCTGCCCTCCCATTCCTCAGGCCTGCAGGTCTCACATTAGCCATGTTGATTTGCAGAGCTTCCCGTGCAAGGAACCCTGGACACCACCTCACTCCTTCCTGCTCCTGTTAGTAATATCAGTAACGTTACCCAGTCATCAAGGCCAACGGGTGTAAACGAGCAACGGTTATTAATGGGACACACCCTTGGGAACTATTACCTTCAGGCCAGACACGTAGCAGCTGCGATGTTGATAATGGGGGTGAGGGGATTCTGATCTAAACTTAGACATATTACTTAGTCATACATATTACTGGGGATGTCGGGGATGTCTCCGCTACTGTGGTAGTGTGAACAGTAGCAAGAGAAGGATGGTACAGAAACCCAGCTCCAGTAAGCTGGGTGTCAGCAGAGAGGACTTTGTTGGCAGAGAGCAGGAATTTAGCTGGACATAGACAAAGCCCACTATGGGCCAGACAGCCTAAACTTCATGCCCATTCTCCACCAGTCAAAGAACATTGGGACTAAGCTTATGGAGAACATTCAACAAGTGATCTTGTGTACAAGAGATCCTGTCTACACTGCTCAGGGAAGCAAGGGCAAGCCCAGATTCTTCCTGAGGGGAGACAGTCTCAGTTTAGGGTCTGATGTACGTTTTGGAATGACAAGTCATCTCACTAGAAGCGCACAGCACATAAACCTGATGGACCTTTAGCTTGAACAAGCCCCTATGGTGCTGATCAAAAAACTACATCAGATAGTACTGCCAGTAAAGTCTGCATCTGTGCAGAAAAACCAAGGAAGGTGAGATGGTAGCAGGAGAAACTGTCCTGCTACACTAATCCTTGTTTCACCCCAGGGAAAAGAGGCAGTTTTGCATTTACAAGGGGAAGCTGCATGACCCACAGTTACCCTTCCTCTCATCCCCAGCAGATGTGAGCACTGACCCCACATGGCCTTGGCAGGAAAGTTACTCACAGGAACTCCAAGGTGCAGTTACGCCAAACAGGGCTATAAAGATATAAACGTGCTATTGGCTTGGAGACAGCTATCTAATGTAGGATGTGTGGGGGAGGAAAGATTATCTGAGCTACTAGGTTGAGAGAGATTAATGAGCTTTTACATTATCTTAGTGGCTCCATAGAGACAATACCTCCAGCCCAGACACCACCTGCTGTGTCTTACTCCCTGCACTTGTCCAGCCCCGCTCTAGGGCTAGCTTCAACACAGCACAATTCAGTATGTTCCCATTCCAACACTGAGGGGCAATGTCTAAAACATTTCAACTGAATTCTGCAAGTGAATGCAGACAGGCTCCAAGGCCAAACCCGTCTCATGCACCGTCAGTCATTCTTCCCCCTCCTATCACTCCATGACATATGGCTGACACACAAAATTGCTCAAGGGAGGTGGGGAAGAAAGTACCCATGGATGAATTCTCTCTACGCACTTTTTCAGTATATCCTGCTTCTTCTGTTCATCAGATGTGGGGAGCCCCATGGATTTCTGACGTTGATCATACATCATTTTCTCCACCATGCTGCGAGTTTCACTGTCCAGGTCTGACAACTAAAACCCAAGGAGATTCTGTTATAGATAGAGGAACAAACCACAGGCCCCATGGTCTACATACAGAACCTCTGCTTACAGTGAACTAACACAGAGTAAAATTTCAGTGCACCATAGCATGCAAACTACAGACCTACTTATATAGAAACTGACCTGTAAATCCAACTGCACTCACTGCAATAAAGTTTTGCTGGATTCAGATTGCATGGTAGGGTAGCTTTCAAGTAGCCAACACAATCTCATGCTTTTTAACTTGCTAGATCACCTCTTTCTAGTTATGCCAGCCATACCCCCAGTCAGGGAATACACACAAAGTCTCTCACAAATATTCCGTTAGTCATACTCTGATCCAAAAACTGTTCCACGAGGAGGCACCGTGTCTCCTCATGTTTCTTTGAACATGCTCCCTACACCCCTCCAGGTGAACACTCACTGGATTCTATAAGACCAAACTTTTCTGGAGTAACATTGAACGCATGCTATATGAAGTCAGGGGAAGAGGTTTTCCTTACTCAGAGCAGAGGTTTCTTCTCAGACTAATGCAACATTGTCACCATGGGCCGTGACAAATTTACACCTTGTTTTCCCTGGACACAAGAAATTCTACAGTCCCACTTCTAATTCAGACCAGGTCTCTCAAGGGGCAGTGTGAAGAGTTGCTTGCCATACTTCTTATAGTTCCATAGGTCAACATTTCTCCCAAGTCTTCATCCCCTTTGGATTCTGTGTCCTTTGGCCCCATTTACTTTGCTTGCAGAGTAAATACATGGTAGAGGCCAAAAAGTTTAAGAATGCTGTGATCAACTTGTGATCAAGGTCACAGCCCCTGTTCACTATGGCTAACGGGGTGACAAACAGATATTACCTTTGAGTTTTCTGGGTTAATTTTCTTGGTGTTGATTTCTGGGTCCGTGGGGACTAGCTTGCTCCACCATTCCATCTTGTTAATCTAAAGAGGAGAGGCGGCCGTAAAGAACACTTCGCAAACAGCAGGTTCTCTGGAAATGCTCATATGGGATATTTAGGGGGGTTACTTTTTTGTTACAAAGAAACAGAGTTGCTGGAATCAACCCCAGCTCGTGTAGCCCTTAACTGACAATGCCCATCAGAAGATAAAGCCTGGATATAAGGCGGCTTTCCCATTCTCAACCACCTCAGTTTAATCCCAAATGGCAGGAATTACCACTGGTAGCAACAACCCGCAAGGAGACAGTGTCCAGAATGGGCAAACCCATGTTTTTATTATTAAATCAACTATAACTGAAATGACATAAAAGGAATACTGCCACACTGAAACCTGCTAGCACATGACACACCAGCTGTGCCCAGATGTTCACATACCACAGGTGAAAGACAGACCAGCACTTCACTCTGATAATGCACTCAACTTTAAAAGAAAAGCTGACTCCATTCTCAAAGAATGAGTGACCAATCCAGGAACAAGGATCAAAATCTGGTCAGACTCTGGTCCTCAATACTCTGATGTCCCTAAGTGGAACAGTATATAGGCTCAAGTAATACTGTACCAAAGAACAGGAGTGGAAATACAACCTTAACTCTCAAGGTTCCTGGCTCTGGGAGGGATGTATAACAGACATGAGCCTGAATGCTATCACTGATTCACCCTGCTGTACCTTGTACAGGATGTGAGAGAAAGTTCTAGACCTGAGCCGTTCTTTTTAGGTGACAAAACTGAGGCCTGGTCTACGCTAGGAAATTAGGTCAGTATAACTATGTCACAGTAAAAGATCCACACCCCTGAGCGACACGATTAAACTAACCTAACCCCAGTGTAGACAGTGCTAGATCGATAGGAGAATTCTCCTGTTGACCCGGGGAGGTGGAGGTGGAGTACCCACTGCTGCACCATTTTAAGTGTAGACAAGCCATGAAGAACTGTCCCAGATTGAGGTGTCAAAATACTGTGTAGATGGATCACTGGTCTGACCCAGTATGGCGTTTATGTTCTTACCTTCTCCAGGTGCACGGTGACTATTTTACCATCCTCAATCAGCCAGGAGCTCTCCTCCACCTTTACTTCATTGTATAGGTCTCCTTCAATCACTGGGGGGTGACCCTTCAGCCCCACTTTCAGGTGCCGTCTCTGAATGTCCACCACCACATCCTTCCCCTTTAGCCGGAAGTTCACCTTGAATGGTATGGCCAGCTGGACAGGAGAGAGAGGGAGAAGGAGGGATCAGATTGCTCTCTCACTTCCCCTTGTGTTACTGCTCCAAGACTTTCTACCTTGAGTTCATCTGAGCTACAAGGTATATGCCAGTGCAGGACATGCTTTTTGTGCATTAAATATATGGATTCTGTGGGGACTGAAGCAGACATTTGGCAAGATGATGCCTGACAGGTCTCAAGTGGGTCACACAGGATGAGCAAAATATGAGTGCTCTCTCACTTCAACAAGGTCAGGATTGAGGCAGGATGACAAAAGGGCCTCAAAGCATCTTATCTGCCAAGCTCTCTCCCTCTATGGGTGTGCTACAGCTGAACACTTACTGTTATCTTGGACAACCAGAATACAAAGCATATCATTGAGCTAGCTGACCTTGTTATTGATCAACGGCTACACAGTTCATAGCAGTGCCTGCCCTCAAGTTTCAAGGCTAGAATTCCTCACATCCCCAATCAAAGGCAGCACTTACATCCAGTTCAGAAAGGGTCTGTGTCCACCTATAGTTTGGAAGATCAGCCCCATTCCCAGAGTTTGGTTTAAGTTTTCCTTTATCCTTCTCATCTTCTTCCTCGTCATCTGTCTCCTAAACAGACAATTTAAGCATCAGTAAAGAGGTTTTCAAGCCTGCATATACATTTCACTAGTAAGAATGGCTCTTTAAATTCATATGGGATCTTCCAGTTAATTATGTGTTTGATGGCCAAGGCACTCCACGTAGATCCAGTCCAGAATTAGAAGGCAGAGATTTCCTTTTAAAGCATCAGATTTTAAAAAAAATTAGGGAATGTCGGAATCTGTTGCATTCTCCAAATGGGCAGGGAGTACAAATGGCAGAAGCACTGAAGACCTCCAGAGCACGCTCTCACAGAGGACACTCCACACCGTTCAGATGGCACACTCCCCCACATGCTGAGAGGCCACCTCAATGTTGTTCAGATGCACACTTCCCCCTCCCCAGAACTGAGGACGTCTCTGGGAACACATTACCTGTTTGCTGGGCTCTGGAGATTCCGTTTGATTCTCACAGGGTTTCACTGAGACATCTTTGGGCTCATCTTGTTTTTGCTCTTTTTTCTGTTAAAAACCCCAAACACCCCGGACTGATTATCTGATGTCTGTAAAACTCTGACAAATCAAATGTACTAATACAGCACTAGGTGGCCCCATTTCCTTCTTTAGATAAAGCTGCAGGCCTGTGCATGACTCAGAACTACAGGAAACTTGGGGAGGGATTTCCAGCTGTACTGCACCATGCAACAGGAAAGCCCCACTGTCCAAGAGGCAGACTGGCATGGCATCAGCCCTCCTCTGCTCCTTTCCCCAGTGTAATTGCACAGAGAGTTCCTCAGAGCCCGTGCCAGAGTGCTCTGTTGAAATAAGAGCGCTTGCTGAGGGCACTGGGGCAAAGTAACTTGTAAGAGAACCAAGGGAGAAGAAAGATTGGGCAGGCTTAGATTAACTTAGAAATGCAACAGCTGCTCCAGTCTGGTATTCTGGATATTTGTACAAGCCCAAAGCTTCTAACTGAATTATACCAGTCACTACTGATTGGGTTGCACACCAGCCAACCAAGAAGGCTGGCTCTAGCCCCAGACAGTCTCCCTTTAAAAGGCACAAAGTGAGCACACACATGCTCACCATACTGAGCTCTCACCTGGTCAATTTCCTGTTGCAACCTTTCCGCCTCTTCCTCTGTGAGCTCCTTGATCCTTGGCTCATTATCTTCCTGCTTCTTTTCTTTAGCGAGTTTGGCAGCTCGCTCTGCCTTTTCACGCTGTTCTGCCTCTTGCCGGGCCTTTTTCTCCTTCCGCTCTTTCTGAGCCAGCTTGTTGTGGTGGTTGAACGTCTCTGTGATTAACTGAAAGAAAGGAGCCCAGCGATGGATGAGTTTTAAGAATTCACCACGAACCTGGGTGGCAGCAGCTGAAGGGAGACTCCACCTCCCTCATAAGTCTACTGCAGAGCAGACACGTTCCTCAAAAGCACTGACCTAGGGATATTTCCCTCTCTTTTCATCCCATGATTTGAGGTGGTGTCTGACAGGTTATCTGGGAAAGTTCAGAATACTTTCCAAGTCCCTGCCCATAGAAGAAAAGTACTCCTTGAGCCGGATTCTCCATTGCCCCGTACCTTGTGTAGTGTAAAATCCTACCATTTGATTTGGCAGTGTTTAACAGCTACTTTGCAGAGGTGAAGTTTGTATACCCAGCTCTGTGCCAAGGATTTGTAGTCTCACCTTAAACTATTCATGTAGTCTCTGTGCCTTACCCATCTGTAAAGTGAGAAGAATACCGACCAGGAGGCTCTGATAACTAGCGTTTGTCAATGCTTTGAGATCCCCCGGTGGAAGAAGTTATAGGAGTATAATGTGTTATAGGAGTATAATGTGGGGGGAGGGATAGCTCAGTGGTTTGAGCATTGGCCTGCTAAACCCAGGGTTGTGAGTTCAATCCTTGAGGGGGCCACTTAGGGATCTGGGGCAAAATTGGTCCTGCTAGTGAAGGCAGGGGGCTGGACTCGATGACCCTTTGGGGTCCCTTCCAGCTCTATGAGATAGGTATATCTCCATTTATTATTTTTTTATTATTATTTATTATAACTGGATCCGGATGCTTTCCAGGTGGAGTACACAGAAGGCCTTTCCCATCTGAAGCATCCCCATATACTAGATAGATAATTATCCAATTTAATATTTAGATAGTATGCTATTTAGGGTGAAGACCTTGCATTCATACTATTTTTTGTAAACACCTTGCATTGTTGGCAGAATAGGAAAAAAAAAAAAAAAAAAAAGAAACAATGAATACTTAAAAACCTAGAAGCATGAATTTTTACCTGAAAGCTATAGTTTGTAGGAGAGAGATTTGAAAACCAAATTATATCGCTTGGGAACAAGTTACCATATAACCCTGTCCCAGGAGCACTCAACAAAGGCAGAATATCGAGGTCTGTGATGTAAATGGCTGCACTGCTTGGAGGGAGAGTTGAGTAAACAGGCAGGAAGCCAGAGCAATAACCCAGCTGTTGATAATGCCAGAGGTGCTGTGCGAGGCAGCACGTAGCGAAAACACAGTTCTGCTATGGAAGAGACACTAGCTCTTCAGACAGGAAAGAGAACATCTGGGGAGAATGTGATGCAAGGCAGGTGGGAGCAATGCTGGGTATCCCTGGCAACTGTCACAGATAGGAATCAAAGGGAGGAAGAGATTCCTTATATCAAAGGGTACGACTTTCACCAGAGGAAGTTCCAAGGATGTGTTCAGCACTTATCAGGGTGAACTGGCCCAAAGCAGCTCAGAGATTCTGGACCTCAGCTAATTATACAACTGACTGCAAACCAGTACAGGGGGAGAAGGATACAATTATTATTAAATCTTTATGTACACAGCAGGAGTGCAGTACTCTGTTCCCTCTAAGCAGCGTGGCCACCCAGGAGTGAATCACGCACTTGATTAGCAGAGCCACAGCAGCATATGCTCAGGTGCCCCCTCCCCCCACTGCTCTGCAGCCACATTGCTCTTGCCCTCTACCTTGGAGCCTCTGGCCAACTGCTCCTGGTACCCTCCTGTTTGCTGTGGGAGACAGAGGGGGTGCTGATATCAGGGTGTCCCCCTTCCCCCGCCTATGTACCCCATCTCCAAAAAGCAGGGGGGGGGGGAGCGGGGAGCACAGGGCTCAGGAGCAGGAGAGCTGCTGTGGTCTGAATGAGCCTTCTGGCGAGTGAGTGCCTTAAAGAGACAATGCATGGTCTCTGACTTCCCCAGCAGCCAGCTCGCGCACACACTGTCTCTGTGACACACACACACACACAGTCTCCGACACATTCATCTCCCAACACATACTTGTGTTGTTGTTGGTACTTCCTACAATGCACATATATTCTCTGTAATTTTATTCTTTCAAAGTGCTGTTATTTTCGTTTCTGGACTGGTCTGTGCATTTCATAATTTTATTTCTCTCTTATGCTTAAAATTTAATTCTTTGAGTAGTGAGCTCTAAAATGCCTAACCTGTCCTGGCTGGAGTAATTATCCCTATGGTAATTTTTTAATTAGGTTGTTTGTTTCTACTGGTGACGCAGATCTGCACATTACCTCAATAGTGGTGCAAATAACAAAATTCATTTCGCACATGGATGGAAAAAATTAGAGGGAACACTGGCCTGCAGTACCTTCTTTGATATGATATTCAAAACACACACCCTCTGTTGCATACACAGAAGTGGAATTGAGTCTCCAAAAAGCCAAAAGGATGGTACTACTAAAATACCATTCTAATTCATTTCAGGGAGGGGAAGTGAAAAGGAGGCAGGTGTGTCACAGGGTAACACTGGCCCTTTAAGAGGGAAGAGGCCAGTGCACCTGCAACTGGTCAGTTGACCCCAATACTGATTTTTTTTCCCATGCAAGAATTGCTGTAGTTGCCTGCCACAGATGTTCTCCAATAGCCAGTAGGAAGAGATATGGTCTGTATGGAAATTAATGTTTCCATGAGATGCTACTAAGACATAGTCCACACTGTGAAGAAGTTTAGAACTCCTGCTATGTAGCTAACTACAGAAGGCATTCAGAAAGTTTGGGTACTTCATATTTGAGCACTTAGGTCTACTGTGAGATTAAATATGAAATGTAGTACTCTGCAGTAGGGTCAGGAATGCCAGCCTGCTGGAATCTGAAGGGTCCAATTCTCCCACACCCACACAGCGACCACCAGCCTCACACCAACACTGTTGTACCCTGCAGCTCAGAGACAAAGTGGCAACTGCATATGCCGTGAGATGGACTTTGTGCTTTTTCTGAAATGAACAAACAAGGTAACCTGGGGTTATCAATCCTGCGGTGTCTGTCACAGTTAAATCAGTATGTCTGGCAGACTTGCTTTCCAAACAAGCCTTTGGCCAGAGCATAGGCAAAAAAAACAACAACCTTTCACCACTGATGCCACTCACACAAGCAAACATGCTCAGCTGTGGATGGGGCAGTGTATTATTACCTTGTTTCCTTAGTATGTTTCAGCAGTTTCACAGAATGTCAAGCCCATAGAGCAGTAAATCAGATGGCAATAGGAGAGCATGCTGAGGCAGAGCAGTAACTGGAGAATATGGAGAACTCGGTCTCCACAGAAATGAGTGTTTCCAGATAGGGCATAGCTTGCTCTAGGTATGTCTGAAATCAATCATGAAGACAAGGGGTGAGTTACCTTCTCTGCTACTCCCTCTTCTCCTCCTATGAAGAAATCAGTTTTACGTCTGAGGAAACTGAAGAATGTGTTCACAAGCTGAAAGACAAAAGACACGGGCAGTTTCAGGAGACTTGAAATAAAGATATCAACCTACCCAAGAAAAAACAAAATAACTTTACTCTTGGCCTGCCAGGACACCAAACTGCCACCAGATCAACAAGAGACGCTAGTTCCCATCAGTAAGTTCCCATCACCTCAGTAAGGAGAGATTTTTGATGTTCTGTACTGTAATCCCCAGCCAAGTCTACCTGGATATCTGTTTAAAGCTTGACATCAAACCCTCATACCTATTTCTCAGATAAACAACAACTAGCGTATTCTGCAAAGATATGCCTTCTGGGTTCTCTACCTTTGAGATGTTCATGAGATTATACAATGGGCAAGGACTGAAATTCCTTTTGAAGTCACCTTCCCTCAAAAGCACCATGACTACTATAGTTACAGTGGGGGCTTCTAGAATTATAACCTTAAAACTATCTGGTGTGAGGATTGTGTTTTAAAACAAAACAAAACAAAAAAACAACTCATAAGCTTAGGTCTCTTTGTTCATGTAAAAACCCAGTAATTTTTTTTTCCACACACCCACCAAATCATTCCTCAGCTCTGAGCAATGCTGTAGTAGCCATAGGAGACCTTATGTGATCAAGTCTTATTTGTTTTTACAAGAGAGACTACAGCACACTTACTTAAATATGAAGCATTATAAATTGCAGCTACACTTGTAAGAAGTAAAGCACACATGACTCAGTATCTTGGACTTCACTAAATAAATGAAGAAAATTAATCTAACATTCTGTAATTCACAATGGCCAACAATGCAAACTAACATCTACCACACTGGTTTAATAAAGCCAGGCTGTTGCACAGCTGCAAGAAAAGTCTGTGAGTCTTGAAATACAGTTGTTACAATCCCTTATCACTTTTTCCTAATCTTAGTAGTATCACACTGAACATTTTTTTTTTAAATCAACAGTCTGGTGAATGAGAGAACGATTTGAGCAAGTATCCTCATTTCCAGGCCATACACTAAGCAAAGTTCTCCTTGTCCAAGGAAAAGATAAGTGGACTCAATAGAAGCAGAGACAAATAGCTGCTCTAATATGGCACAGCTAAAGGATAGCATTGCATAATGGTCCAGATGCATGGGATGCAAAAAGAAGGAATTGCTTCTGTAGGGCCCTACCAAATTCATGGCCATGAAAAATGCATCATGGGCTGTGAAATCTGGCCTCCCCCCACGAAATTTGGTCTGTTGTGTGCTTTTACCCTATACTATACAGCAGGGGTCGGCAACCTTTCAGAAGTGGTGTGCCGAGTCTTCATTTATTCACTCTAATTTAAGGTTTTGCGTGCCAGTAATACATTTTAACGTTTTTAGAAGGTCTCTTTCTATAAGTCTATAATATATAACTAAACTATTGTTGTATGTAAAGTAAATAAGGTTTTTTAAAAGTTTAAGAAGCTTCATTTAAAATTAAATTAAAATGCAGAGCCCCCCGGACCGGTGGCCAGGACCCGGGCAGTGTGAGTGCCACTGAAAATCAGCTCGTGTGCCGCCTTCGGCACCTGTGCCATAGGTTGCCTACCCCTGCTATACAGATTTCACAGGGGAGATTAGCGTTTTTCACATTGGGGGTCCTGATCCAAAAAGGAATTGCAGGGGGGGTTAGCAAGGTTATTTGGGGGGGGGGGGGGGTCACAGTACTGCCACCCTTACTTCTGCACTGCCTTCAGATCTGGGCGGATGGAGAGAGGTGGCTGTTAGCTCAGCTCTGAAGGATGCACCCTCCCAGCAGCAGTGCAGAAGTAAGGGTGGCAATACCATGGCATCCACCCTTACTTCTGTGCTGCTGCCTTCAAAGCTGGGCAGCCGGAGAGTGGCAGCTGCTGACTGAGGGCCCTGTTCTGCAGGCAGCAGTGCAGAAGGGTGACTATACCATACTATGCCATCCTTACTTCTGCATTGCTGCTGGCGGTGGCTCTGCCTTCAAAGCTAAGCTCCCAGCCAGCAGCCACCACCACTCTCCAACTGCCCAGAAGGGTAGCAGTACCCCCCCACACTACAATAACCTTGCAACCCCCCAACTCATTTATGGGTCAGGACCCCTAAAATTACAACACTGTGGTTTAAATAGCTGAAATCATGACATTTACTATTTTTAAAATCCTATGAATGTGAAATTGACCAAAATGGACTGTGAATTTGGTAGGGCCACAGACATCTCACACATGAGAAGACTAGACTATATAGGTATGTTTCAGCATGGCAATTTCTACAAGAAATTTAAAAATCCTTTGAGATGGGAGAGGAAATGAAAATTATGCTCACTGAGACTAAATCCTTGCCCACACCTCAGCTGAAAGCTATGCTATGTCAGTAGGAAGTGCTGTTGCTACTATGGTTTCCCTGACTGATGTGGGCCTGAAAGCCATGGTAAACTAACCATCTTATTTATCTTCCTAGGTCATTTGAAATACCATGTAATAGTCATCACAACATTTTGGGATGATTGTCAGTAAAGAAATCTCTGCCGACAGTGGCCAAAGAAACTGCTCATGTTTAAACAATTTTGCTTGCATCAGGGCTGCAACGCCTGAAGCTGGGACTGGATGTCAGGGGATAGATTACTTGATAAATTGCCTTGTTCTATTCACTTCATCTGAAGTACCTGGCACCAGTCACTGTTGGAAAAAGGTCTGACTCAATATGGTTGTTCTTAGGGTCACAGCTCACCAGGGATAGGGCTCAATGACATGAGTGACAAACAAGAAACCTGCCATATAGCTACTAATATATGTAATGTAGCTGCGTTGGTTCCAGGATATTAGAGAGACAAAGTGGGAGAGCTAATATCTTTTACTGAACTTGGAGAATCATTTCCAGACCCGAAGAAGAGGTCTGTGTGGCTCCAGAGCTTGTTTCTCTCACTAACAGAAGCTGGTCCAATAAGAGAGATTACCTCGCCCACCTTGTCTCTCTAATATAGGTACTCAGTCAACTTACTTTTATATTTCATCCCTTTGCTTGTATTTTGTCTATTGAAATTGTAACATGGGTGTGGATTTTGTCTTCTTGGCTGTCTATGAAAGCCATGCGTGTCAATGGCACCATATTAATAATAAATACAAGAGAAATACATTCAAGTCGATGTCTTCCAGCCATTACCACAGGCACCCTGAGTCCTGGGGACCAACAGGGGACTCTAGTGGAAGCAATACCAACGTGGGTGGAGGCTGCTGGCACACATCAACATGGCAACCTCTGGGTCACCAACAGGAGCATTCAGTGCTTCTGAAACGGCCAGGACACAAGCACCTTACCGACCCCTTCCTCGTTATTAAGAATCACCGTTTCCCTGCCAAAGCAGCCACGTGGGCTGGAGGGGAAATAACGGGGCACCTCAGCGTCAGGGGAGAGACCACGGGGCTTAATGCAGCCGCCAGAGCACGTGCACGGGCGCTGGGGGGGTATCACAGCTTTAGTCCAGGGGGCTCCCCACCAGCCCCCGCCCCCGTTCCCCTGTCACGCGGGCCCGGAACAGAGTCCGGGGCTCAGTGGGGAGGGGCGGCCTGACGAGCGCGTCCATCCGGGCGTTACCTCGCGCACGCCGCCCTGGTGCTGCTGGGCCATGGCCAACAGCATCCCGTCGAAGCGCTCCTCCTGCTCCGCCGCATCCGCCGCGCTCGGCCCCATCATTATCCTGCCCGCCGCCTCTCCCGCTCCCGCGGCTGCCTCAGCCCCTCGCACCGGAACCGGAACCCCCGCTAAGCCCGCCAGCCAATCCTCGCCCCCAATTCCTCCCAGTCCGCCAGTTGATTGGCTGTCGCCGCGGCCAATCAACGGAGAAGAGGCGGGAGCCCCGGCACAGGTTCGGCGCTTGGCGTTGGTTTCTATGGTTACTGACAACGTCCGGGGCCTTCCAGAAAAATCTGCGCAAGGGCCGCGTGGTCCCAAGGGGTAGGGGTCAAAGGTCAGGGGCTGTAGGGGCGTGATGGGAGTAAAGGGTCCTAGTTCTGGGGTGGGAGCCCTGGGGTGTCCGGTGAGCGGCGGGGGGGGGGCTCCTGTATTAGGGTCAAAGGAGAGTCATGGTGCTAGATGCCTGTGATGGGGTCAAAGGGGAGGAGTCATGTGCCTTGGTGGTCAAAAGGGGGAGGTTATGGGAATTTATGTTCCTGGGAGGGAGTCATGGGGGTTGGGAGGGGGGATCCTGTCTACCCCTGGAGGGCTATGGGGGGAGGGGCACCACACTTTCTGCTCATGCCACTTGGGTAGTGACTAGAGGAGCCCGTTTCCTTTTCCTCACGCGCCAGGCGGCCTTGATGTCTGGGTTGCAAATGCTGTGAGGGAATGTTTAAACCAGGGCTTCTCAGACTCCTTCAAAGAGTAGGTCAGCCTCATGCGTGGAACCAAGGGCATCCAAACAAAACCAAGGAAGACCACTCTCTGTTGCTTGAGGGCAGCCAAATTGCTGATGACAAGCTTGCGCGCTGACGGAAGGAAGTAACATGTTCCCGTCTCTAATCACAATGAAAAACACCAGGAGCAGCAAACACAGGTCCCAGCTGATGCATCCCCTTCAATGGTCAAACAGGCTGCTGTAGATAAATGAAGATATCACTATAGTCACTAGAGGAAATGGCTCCTAACTCTTGCCATGCTGCTATTAGTAACCCTAACCAATTTCATAGATCATTCTCTTAAGCAGCACCCGATGTGTCACGCTTTATATGAATCATAGAATATCAGGGTTGGAAGGGACCTCAGGAGCAGTTGGACCAGTTTCTCTCTGTTTTCACCCTTTCTGGGCTGCTCTGCTTGTTGCTGAGGAGCCTACACAATTTTGTGATTAAACAACTGGAATGGGAAGGCAAAATATGGGCTCTTTTTAGACCTGTGCAAAACAGTGGGGTGGAACAAGAGATAAATGCCAGGTCATTGTATATTGTTCTGAGTGCAATATATCTGATCAAAACAAAGCACCCTATTTTCACTCTGCTGTGCTTCAGAGAGATCTCAGTGCTTTCCGACATTAGTGGTACAAAGAGGCTATCTTGAGGAGTTGTCTGTTTAATGGTCTAAGCGTCAGTTTTGAAATATTGGGATTCCTTGGAACTGCAGGTACTAATAATTAGGCTCCATTTAGCCCTTTCTTCAGAAGAAGTTAAATTTATTTCCATGCAGTTTGCTGCATGTGAGCTTTTCAGACAAGATCTTCAAAATCCAGTGGGCTGATTTTCAGAGGTGCTCAGCATCTAAAGCTCCCCTTGACTTCACTGAGTGCTCAGCCCTTCTGAAAATCAGGTCATAAGGCCCTTTCAAGTTGCACTTTCAGTAAGAACTGTTGATTTGTCTCACTGTCCTTGGCCAAAATCTCCATTCCACTCACCGTTGAATACAATATGTGCTGATTATCCACTGATGTGGGAGCCTTCAGCATGAAAGCTGCTGTAAAAATGACATCCAATAATATGCCGTAAGTGCAGTTCAAATAGAGATTAGGAGAAGTTTGGAAATGTGGAGGTACTCCTTTGTGTTTCCTCATCTTGTTGTTTGCTCAGATTTTGGAGGGGAGAGAAAAGCAGAAATAGTAGTTGGTTAAGTAGGTTCTTATATTTTCACTCCCAAATCCATTGCTATTCGACCTGCTAAATCCAGGGCTGAAAAAATTAAGCAGCATGTATGTATCATATTGAAGAGAAAATATCTACGTTAGGGTTACTTGGAGATAATGTGGAGTAATGTGGAATTCGGGATTCTTAGTGGTGATTGTGATTCAAAAGATGGAGCTCTTCCTTCTGAAGCAGTTCTGAACTAATGCTCCAGTATGGTATTAGGAGGTCTTGTGCTGCTGGAAGTGCCATCTTTAGGATGAAATGTAAAACTGAGGTCCTGACCATTTGTGATCACTAACAGTTCCATGGCACAGTGTCCTGTATTTATTTATGTATTTTTATTATATAAAATACTGCAATCCTAACTCAGACAAAGACCTACTGACTTCAGTGGAAATTCTGCATAATTCAAAACAGTGAATCTAACTAACCTCTCTCTGTCCAGGTTCTTATAACGTGCTCACCATCATAGTGTCTGAGTCCCACTGCAGGAGAAGGTGAGAGGTTCTGCCATTAAGTTATTTCCTGCTGTGACGCTGGTAGATCAGATGCCAGCTTTTGCCAAGGCTGAAGATGTCAGCTGAGCACTGACAAATAGATAGCTGGAAGGAAACAAAACCAGCTCACCCGTATGTTAGTATTATTCAAGATAGGTGTTAGACTTGTAAAGACGTGTTTAGTTTCTATAAAATGCTTGTAAATTGCTGTATGCATTAATCTTACTTGAAATGTCTGTATCCCATTCTATAAGGTAATATGTCAGTTTTGCTTTATAGCTATAAAATGTTGCTCTGAATTTGTGGACCCAGCAGGAGAAGTGGTTCCCCTGCCCATCAAGAAGGGCTATCAAATCTAAGTGGACCATTGTGAAACATCACGATACAAAGACTGGATTAATGGTCCTCTCACACCTATGAAGGTGCTATGTGCAAGGAAGCTCATCTCATCATCTTGGATTATGGAAGGAAATATAGATAGCTGGCATGAAAATTCGTCATCTCTTTGCTGTTTGGACTCTCAAAGGGCTGGAGCTAGGAAATTAGCAGAGATCCTCAGGGTCAACTTGGGTTAGCCCTAAACGACATTAGATGCTGACAGGATTACTACATCTCTGTCACCTTTTGAAACCATAGACTGTAACTCATTTATGTATATATGTTGCCTGCTTTAACCTGCAAATAACTTTTATTTCTTTTTCCTAGTTGATGAATCCTTAGTTTACTATAGGATTGGCTACAAGTGTTATCTTTGGTGTAAGATCTGAAGTACAAATTGACCTGGGGTAAGTGACTGGTCTCTTGGGACTGGAAACAACCTGAATCTTTTGTGATCTTTGGTGTATGGCAGCCATCTATCACTCAGTCCAGCTTGCCTGGGTGGCAAGATAGACTGGAATGTCCAAGGGGACTGTCTGGGACTCCGTGGTAAGACTGTTATAGTGCTTCAGGAGTTCACGTTTGTTACTGAGTTGGTGACATTTAATTATAGAACATACAACCGGTTTGGGGTGTTTGCTTTTTGACAGTCTGCCCTGAGGTTGGCACTCACGGTCGTGAAGCACTCCAGACAGCATGACACTTCCCCTCTGATCCTGCTGCTAGAGGTAGAGAGTTATAGAGCTTGCCTGGGATGCAGGACTCCTGAAAGAGCAGTCAATTTTCCTTTCTTTTGCTAAATGCTAATTCTGGTCACAGAGCATCTTATTAGGCAGGTTTGCAGCCCTTTCTCCAATGATATGCCATCTTAGATGGCTTTCTCTTCAGTTCTGCCTAATCTGATCATAATAGCTCATATGTAACCCAGTCCTTCCTCTAGCTCTCTTATCCTGATTTTAATTCCACAGTGAGATATGTGGATTCTGGCACTGATCATGTAGCAAGACATCTGGGGACAGAAGTGCTGATCTTATTTTATTCTAATTTCATGCAGAGAGTAAATCAGTGAGAGCTCAAATCAACCCTTTACTACTTACAATGCTGGTCTGGTGGACACATGCCTGTGACTCAACCTGTCTAAATGAACCTATTAACATTATGAAAATTACACTGTTTGCCATTGGGAGAAGAGGGCCAGTGGTCATTATTTTCCTAAGACTTTTCATAGTTTGGTGATCTCCACTGGGCACCTCTAGTGACAAAAAGTTCCACTCTGCCCTGCACTGGGTAAACGGGTGTCTTCTTCTCCCTTGTTAACATGTCGCCTACCTCTTTCTTCACTCCATTAGGTCCCCCTCTGTATTCCCACCTAGCTTTCCCAGCTTCTTCCCTCCCACTCACTAAGGCAAGGAACTAGATAGCATGGCTCTTCCTTCCTTCATGTTCTTTAGGATTGGGCTTCAGGATCCTGGATGGGGTAGGGGTTTCAACTAAGTGACTTCTTCCTGCTCTAGAAATTCCTCTGAGTCATGGCACTCCTTGAAATGTGAAGACATACACAGCCATGTATCTAACCTGTGTCTAACGCAATTTCTGTCTATAAACTGATGAAATCTCCTGGGAAATCAAGACAGAAAGTAAAAAGACCCTCATACTCCCCAGTATTTCCCCCCTCCCTGAAACACACAAGATACCTGAGGCCCCAGTTTTCCTCTAAGTACTAGAGATGCCCTTTGTAGTTGGTTGGGTTTCTTTTCTTTATCTGCAACAACGGCAGCCTGTTGTCAACAAGGTTAAACAAACAACCTGCTGATAAAATGACTTCCAGGTTGCTCTTTCCAAGGCCAGAGTTTACAGGCTGTTTTGCTACTGGTCTCTTGCTCCAGACAAGGGCTATGTGTGTGTATGTGTGTGTGTGAACTCTTTGGCAATGACACCTGTCATATAGCATTGCCTGATTACGCACCTGGAGCCTTGGTGCCATGGTACGGGCTAGGTTAATGACTTTATTTATACTGTTTGGGTAATCCAGATAAGAAGGCCACTCAATCTGCCATCCCGATCCTGTCCCATCCTCCTGGCCCCAACTGGCACTTTCATTGAGAAAACGCTTATCGGCACCACGTGGAGGCCCCACTTCCCTAGCCAATCAGTCCAGGGTCGAGTTGTTTTTCAATGAATGCTGCTCAGTCAGAGAGAGGTCAAGGCTGCTAAGGGGGTGTTTCACTCATCACAGAGCCTTATAAATAGAGCCAGGAATAACAGCCAAGGAGGTGAGAGGGGCTACTGAGCTGGGAGAAGGCTGCAGTCAGAGAGCTTTGACTGATACAGCAGCATTTGCAAGGGACCAGTCGTGCTCACAGATCCATCCGGCCAGGTGCACAAGAGTTTCATCCTTGGGACCTGACGGGATCCACTTGCCAGGCTTAGCAATGACTACGTGCAGCATGGACCTGGACTATGAGAGGTGCCAGTGCCACAGTGAGGAGAATCGAAACGCCATCCTCTATACCCTCCTGAGCCAGAACCTGAACCACAAATGGGGCAGCCATAGCCCATCCCAGCAGCGCTGCCTGTGCCAGAAGCGTCGCACCGTCTGCCTCCAAACACCTCAGGTCACCTGCCAGGCAGCCTCTGATGTCCTTGTGAAAACAGTCAGCTTCATGAAGAACCTGCCCTCCTTCCAGCTGCTGCCCCGGGGAGACCAGCTGCTGCTTCTGAACAGCTGCTGGGCCCCCCTCTTCATTCTGGGGCTGGTTCAGGAGATGGTGACATTCGAGGTGATGGAAACCCCAGCCCCTAGCATGCTCAAGAGGATTCTCCTCGATGGCCAGAGTAAGAGACAGGAGCCTGAGAGGACACAGCCCACTCTAGCCGGGGTGCAGCGGCTGCAGTGCTGCCTGAACACATTCTGGAGCCTGGACCTGAGCCCTAAGGAGTATGCTTATCTGAAAGGAGCCATTCTCTTTAACCCTGGTGAGTGCCTTATCCTCACACACCTTTCCATCGGCAGGGAGAGAAGGCATGGCACACAATAGCATCTAGCAATGAATATCTATCTGTCTATCCATCCATCCAGGGAGCTCAAATCACTTTATAAGCTGGAAGGAGTATCCCCATTTTACAGACAGGTAAACTGAGGCACAGAGCATTTTAGGGGCTAATTTTCAGCGGTGCTGAGCATCTCCAGCTCCCATTGACTTCTGGAATTCAGGCTGTAAGTGACTTTCTCCACTCAGTCACCTGCTTTAACTTATAGATCTCGGACCCAACTATGCTGATTGGGATGGCTCATTAGGTTTGCAGTCTCTCAAATCCTAACAGGGTTGATTCAATTCTTCATCTTTCTGAGGCAGATAAACTGAGTCCTATGCAGTTTACTGCGGGTGAAGAGGGAAGGGAATATTTTAAATAAGACTTTAAATGGAGTTCTTGCATATCCTTCAGGGACGATAGGATCTTAGGGCATGTTTTGCTAGAGTTGGGGTTTGCCCTGGCTTCATTGATCAATATTTCGCCTCCCTTGTTGTGTTACACACTATTAAAGAACTGGTGCTCTCCACCCCAGAAGTGGCTGCATTTCAGTGATGCTGCATGTATGAGTTAGTGACCTGATAGTTGCAATACTCCAACAAAAAAAACTTCAAAAACAAACTCCAACGAGAAACTGCAGAATTGGAATTAATTTGCAAACTGGACACCATTAAATTAGGCTTGAATAAAGATTGGGAGTGGATGGGTCATTACACAAAGTAAAACCTATTTCCCCATGCTAATTTCCCCCCCTACTGTTACTCACACCTTCTTGTCAGCTGTTGGAAATGGGCCATCCTGATTATCACTACAAGAGCTTTTTTTCTCCTGCTGATAATAGCCCACCTTAATTGATTACTCTCATTAGAGTTGGTATGGCAACACCCATTTTTTCATGTTCTCTGTGTTTATATATCTTCCTACTGTATTTTCCACTGCATGCATCCAATGAAGTGGGTTTTAGCCCACGAAAGCTTATGCTCAAATAAATTTGTTAGTCTCTAAGGTGCCACAAGTACTCCTCGTTCTTTTTGAAGTACTTTAGGATCCCTTGGTGCTATGGAAGGCATGTATACATGCTAAGGAGGCATGTATATTTCTCTGCCTGTGCCTGTGTACGGGCAGTAGAAAGAAATCAGATTTGATTGTGAATCGCTAGCAATAGTGTCTAACAAGCCTTCAGCAGAGGCACATGCATGGTAAGAAACTGGGACTGGGACTTAGCTTGGGAAGCAGAGCCTAACTTTCATTTGTATTTCCTGTTGTTTCTCTCTTCATAGATGTCCCAGGTCTCAGGGCCTCTTTGTACATCGAGAGCCTCCAACGGGAAGCACAGAGAGCGCTCCGAGAAGTCCTAGTGCCCCTCCACCCAGAGGACCAGGGCCGCTTTGCCCGCATCTTGCTGATTGCCTCCACCTTGAGGTCCATTCCTCCCGCACTTATCACAGACCTCTTCTTTCGACCGATCATTGGCAGTGCAGACATTATTGAGGTGATCACTGAAATGCTGTATGAAATAACCTGCAGGCGACTGACTCTTTCATCACACACAGCCTCTGAGAGATCAGATTCAGCGTCCACTCTCACATGCACCTCCTGAGCATTGAGCTGAGTTTCAAGGGACGGTAACGTTAATCTGGGAGTGGGGATTTAGTGGGAAAGATACTGTGGACTTGCAGACACCTGGATTTGTGTTTGTATTTCACTTGGGCTCAGGCAACAGCTTGAGCGGTTGAAAATCTCAGCTAAGGCACAAAACATTTAAGAATGTAACTCTTATTTAGCATTTGTTTACAGCAGACATCAGCCCCTGTACATACTGAACTCATAAAGCCAAGTCGTTTCTGAAGTATGTGTGATGATACTATTTCACTGCACAGCAACATGAAAAAAGCATGGCCAATGTCCTTAAAACATTCCATACAAAATAATCCTCAGGGCTGACATTTTCCCTGGGAAATATTCAGGTCAGAGAAGCACTTATCTGAGAAAGAAGGGGATTGAAACCAGGGCTTTGAACCAAATGGAATTTTACCATTTTTAAGGATAAAATTGCCATAGAAAAAGCCAGACACACACACACACACACACGCACACAAACACACACACACACACAGACACACACACACACACAGACACACACACAGACACACACACACACACAGACACAGACACAGACACATACACAAACACACACACACACACACCCCTCTCTCTCTCTCTCTCCCATAATGGATTCAGTGGGTCCTCAGCACCTCTGAAAACAGCCCTGCAATACACAACGCATTGGATTAGAGCATGATCCACATTTTGTGATTCAAGGTCAAATCTCAGCCCCACTGAAGTCTATGGGAGTTCTGCCATTGATTTCAGTGAGGCCAGGATTTCACCTTCTCAGTCGATCCATACGCAAGGGCCAAATTCCGCAAACTCTAATCACGCTGAGCAGTACTGAGAGTGAATGGAATCACTCATATGAGCACTACCAAGTATTGTGGAATCAGGCCCTTATATAGTACCTGTGTGTGTGTATTGTGTGACTGGTTAACTAAGTGCCTTGGAATCTTAGAGAAGTAGCCATAAAACATCTATCCCTGTTTCAAACACTGACAGGGCAAGGGCCAGACAGTATTAAAGCTAAAAGAGTTCACAGAGAGCCACATTTTGCCACCCTTACTCAAATTGAGTAGTCATGTGGAAGAAAATGGGACTACTCTGAGTAATGTTCCACTTAATGTTTGTACCACTAATGTTAGGGTGGCAGAATCTAATACCCCTTAGTTAATGTATGAGCTCAAGTGACTAAGAGCTCCGTTTTAGCTAAATGTTATGAAGGTGTTTGCAGTGATATTAAGAACAGGTAGGGCTGGTGAGCTTAAGTCCATTTGTGTAACAGTGAGTGATATTACCTAGATGGTACATGCTATAGAGAAGGAGCTGTAGTGGTTGCACAGACCTGCAGATTCTGCAGCTGAGCGTCTGCTTCCTAGACTACTGACTGGTTGGTCCCACTCCCCCATACTAGGTACTGATCTACACAAAGAAAACAGCCTTTGCACAGAGTTCAGAGGTCAGTATTTTGTGAGTGGATGTTAGTCTGTGATTTGTATATAAAATGCAGTAAATTATTTTTTTAAATAAAATATATTACATTTTGGAAAATGGTGGTTCTGTTTTGGAAAGGGTCTACATTGGTGCATGTTGCATTTTACTGAAACGTAGAAAAGCCTGCCACAGGTTTGAGAACCCAAAGATGATTTGAATGGGATGAGGCACAGTCTCCAGAAAATCCCCTCAAAAATGCATCCTATCTTGACAGCATTTGTCATCTTAAACTGCAAAACAAAATTAATGTTGTACATAAATATTGCTGAGGAAAGGTGTCTGCTTAATAGCCATGGAGGCTGAACAGGAAAATCACAGGCAGCAGAATTGCAACATTCCCCTACGGCGCTTCCCTTCACCAGCCGTACCTCAATCCCACCCTGAAGGCATTGGGCCAGATTCAGAAGTGATGTGTAAACGAGACTCCCTGACACTCACTGAGGGTGTCTACATGAGAAATGCTATAGTGACGCAGCTGCAACACTAGACTCCCTTAGGCCTGGCCTACACTTAAAACGTAGGTCGACCTAGTTACGTTGCGCAGGATTTGAAAAATGTTGTGCCCTAAGCTTAAGCACCATAGTTAGCCGCGCCTACGTCGGGGCAAGGTCTACCTATGTTGACAGAAGGATTCTTCTCTTGACCTAGCTACTGCCTCTCGGAAAGATGGATTACCTACATTGACTGAAAAACCCTTCCCCTCTATGTAGGAAGCATCTACGCTACGGCGCTACAGACACACTGCTCCAGTGCCCTAGCTGTGCCGATGTAGCAGCTGTAGTATAGACATGGCCTGTATACTCTGTATACTGTGGGCCAGATTCAGAACTGACGTGGAAGAGTTGGGTGTAAGTGGGTATTAGTCTCAGGGAGCCTTAGTTGGTGTAACATAACGTGGGTGGGTCTAGAAAAAGGTGTTTGTTGCAACATAGACACACCTCAAAATGTAGCCCCTAGGCACTAGCGGTGAAAATAAAGTTCAGGCTCCATGTCCATTCAGTCTTTGGCCTCTCTGCTGAGCTTGCCAATTAACTGGGCCAATTTGTGCCAGTTGTGCTGGTGGCTTAGTGTTGTGGCCATGTTCCACTGGGAACCGAGCTGAGACCCATTAAGTGATTTCACACAGTCCATGCCAGTCGTCAGATGGTTGTTTTATTATTATTTTATTGAGCATGTAAGGAAGTGATGAATGCTTGAGTTATAGCATAGCTCAGTGGTTTTCAAGCTTTTTTCATTTGCAGACCCCTAAAAAATTTCAAAAGGAGGTGCAGACCACTTTGGAAACTGTAGACATAGTCTGCAGACGCCCAGGGGTCCATGTACCACAGGTGGAAAGCCAGTTCTATGGTAATGACACCCTTTCACGGACCCCTTAGACATGGTCTGCAGACCCCTGAGAATCCGCAGACCACAGGTTGAAAACCACTGGCATAGGACATAATAAACAATGTCATTACCACAGAAACACCTGTCAATACAGGGCCCATTTTGTCAAAGGTCTAAAAAAGCATCAGCACCCTCTGCTGTGTGTTCACAACAGGGGTTGCCACAAGGCTCTGTTTCTGGGTTGCTCCCTGTTTTGTCTGGTCATTTTTTCTTTACCCCAAGCTTTCAAAAAAATTAGTCATGACCCCAAAATCATGAGATCAGCTTAAATACAAGATTTTAAAATAATCCATTTGAGTTCTTTTTATTTATCTGTTGTGTTTTTAAGCTTTAGGTTGCACCCAGGTCACGTTGTCAAGCTTTTTTCTGCAACCACAAGGGCTAGTTGCTTTGTTTTTTGTTTCAAGAAAGCTGACAGCCTCACATGACTCCAGGAGCTGGGGCTTTAAGAAAAACACCAATTACCATGAGTCTTGCAATAAAAATCACGAGTGTTGGAAACACGGTGACTGAGACACACGCACGGATCCTAAAATCACGATGTTCTAGGCCCCCGGGCTCCCATGACGATATGATGTTCATGTGCTGGGGCATGCCCTGTCACTGTGTGCCTGGGCAATGCTGGGGCACATTCCTAAAGGGAGGCTGAGGTCATACCCCTGGGCCATTGGGTCACCCATCTGTGTGATCACCCTGGCACCCAGTTATGCCACTGTTGTGACATCATCAATGTGCGCCAAGTGAATGAATCCCTATCCCGGCCCCCTTGCCGTAGGATGACGTCACCCCTTCTAGAGACGTCGCCACTCAATCTCGCGAGATGCGTGTCTGCGTCGACCCCCTCCCCCGGCGCTGCTCACGTGACCGCGGCCCAGGGGGTTGAAGATGGCGTCGCCCGGGAGCTCTGAGCCCGGCTGGGGCCCTGCCCGCTACTGCCTGGTGAGCCGCATCCCGGCCGAGCTCCGCTCCGCCCAGCTCCGCTCCTACTTCAGCCAGTTCGCCGAGGCCGGCGGCTTCCTCTGCTTCCACTACCGGCACCGGCCCGAGCGCAGCGAGCCCCCGGGGCAGGGCCCGGGCCCGGCCACTTGCTGCTGCCTGGTAGCGGTGCGGCCCGGCCAGGCCCGGCGGCTGGTCCGCATGTACTCGGGCAAGCGCTGGCTGGATGCCCAGGGCGACGGGCTGCCAGGCCGCTGCGTGATCCGCAGGGTCCGAGTCTCCCCGGACACAGGTACGGGGGTGTAACAGAGTGGGGAGGAGATGGCTTGAAAGGGCAATAGGGACGGGGGGCGGTGTGGGCAGGGAGGGGTTGCTAATGATAGCTGGGGAGAGAGTCTGTGAAGCAGTGGCTCCTACTGATGGGAGAGCAAGCAGCTACAAGGCCCCTCTCTATCTTCTGCCATTCCTCCCCCCCCCCCCCGAAAAGTAGTTTACTTCCTAGGCTTGCAGGAGCCTGGGTGGCTTAGAGGTGGTGGGTTCAACCCCTGGGGAAAATTGTTTATGTAGCCCACTGTTTATCCCCTCTGAATGGCCAGTGATCTTCCTTGTGAAGCTCAAGGGGTTCCACCCAGTTCCTTGTTGGTTGGAAGGATGGCGTTCTGGGGGGAAGCGCTTCAGGTTCGTTATGTGTAAATACAGCTAGCGTGTGTTCTGGCTGCACAGTATGAAAGCTCATTTGGCAGACGAGAGCTCTGAACTGTAGATACCTGGTATAATTGGACTTGGCAGTTCCAGTAGTAGAACACTTCACAAAAGCAATTGCACACTTCAAAGTATGATATATTGATTATCCCTTGAGTAGCTGAAGGCCAGAAACAACTCTGTCTTGCCTGCTGCATAAAACAATGCTACTTTGCTATTGGGATGGACTTATAAAGGCTTGAAACAAATGACTGATGAAATTCTCAGTCAACATATTTTCATAGCTTGATTTTTTTCAAACTAGAACAGCTCTCTGACATATCATCTCATGCAACTCTTTGGTAGAATCTGTATCACAGGCTCCCTTTCTCAGTCTGCCTTCTATCTCAGAGTGGCTTGGTGAAACTGCGCTCTTTATCAAATCTGTGATTCTGTCTCAAGCTACTATTTATTTCTCTTAGGTTTGGGCATGTTCCAGTATAAAACTAAAAAGGAGCTTCATAATAAGACCCAGAGTGAAACATTTACCCAGGCAGACTTAAAGTGGCTGCCTGAACTGAACCCCCCTGTGTTTATGCCCCATGGGAATGTGGGAACCCCTCTGAGAGTCTTCCTGGAGCTGATCAAGGCCTGCAGGCTGCCTCCCCGAGTTATTAAGAAACTGCAGCTACGATTCCCCAAGACAGGATCCTCTCGCAGGTATGGGAATGTGCCCTTTAAATATCGGGACACTGAGATTGTTGAACAAGAAGACCTGGTTTATACAGACATGGGGGAGGAGATCACAATGGAAAAGGGACCCCTGGCAAGAAATGGGATGACTCAAACTAGTGATGAGGAAGACTGGGAAGGACCAGGAAAGGAGGAAGCAGAAGAGTCTCACTCAGATGATGTAAGTGGCTTTCTCCTGTCAAATTGCAAGACTAACCATATACCTGTAAACAGCAGGGAGGGAATGCTGCTGCTTCCTGGGGTGCTGATAGCTACCTGTGTAACAGTATCATACAGATAGTATCTTGTATCTGAGAATTGTGTTCTAAAGCATGAATATACACTTATCTGTATATGCTAAGCTCTGGCTATGAGGCTTTTGGTGGTATTTCATGTTTGCTTAGATAGCAAAACTTGTTTTACCATAACCAAAACTAGTTCTCCATGGTAAGCTGATTATGGGGTGGCAGTGCACTCATTCTGATGGGCTTGGCATAGAGTTCTGAGCACAGGATCAGGAGGCTGGAACTTTTAAACACCCACCTCTGCTTTGACGCACTTGCCATGTGGCAAGTCATCTTGCTGCTTTGCTTCCATTTCCTTACTCATAAAATGGTGTATGACTGGGGATAGGGCGGAAAGAGGGAATTAAGCTTTCTCCAGCTCTCCTGGTAATTGACTCTGAAAAGCCTTGCTCAGTGGGGGAATGAGGAGACTAGCACTGATAATGCCAGTGATTTGGAAATTGCAGGTGACGTGCCCACAATAGAGTGCATTGACCAAAATGCCTCTGTTCTATAGAGAGCATATTCAGCAGGGCAACTGGAGTGTGGGTGATAGGATGGAATGATGGGAGCTGGGGAGGCTGGGTCTGGGCAAGTGCCTTTGCTTTATTGGTGTCAACCCTTTTCCTTGTTCCTTTGCAGGATGATGATAGGTGCGAGGAGTGGGAACGACATGAGGCTCTGCATGAGGATGTAACCAATCAGGAACGCACAGAGGAGCGGCTGTATGAAGAGGAGATTGAGCTGAAGTGGGAGAAGGGAGGCTCTGGGCTGGTCTTCTACACAGATGCTCAGTACTGGCAGGAAGAGCAAGGAGGTAATATTGCTCAGTATGAACATCTTTTACCAAGGGCTCAGTTATGTGAACCTTTGCAAGTTGTCCGATAATCCAGTGTTCTGTGAAAGGATTTGATCACAAATTATAGCAATAAATCTGGAGAAGCCCTAGGTATGTTTTATAGGAATCAAGTTAGACCAACTTCTAAACAGATTGGAGAGAAGTTGTAATTTTTAGGAAGGACTTCTTCCTTTTATCTGGTTGGTCATCTACATGGTCAGCAACTGGTCCACAGTACCTCACATGGAAGATGTTGTATTTTAAAGAGTTTATAGGAGCCAGGCACTCAAAGTATCCTTCAAAAGTCCTGAGTCTTTCAAATATTCAGTAAATTTAGTGTTGGTGTGTTGAGGCCATGTTGGCAGCCCTGGAGATAGTCTCCAGCATGGATAAAAGCAATACAGGTTTCCTCCCATCCAAATGTTGTTCTGCTAATGGTCATGCTCCCTGAGCTGGAGGGTGACTGCTAGGGATGAGAGGGTGGCTTGTTTTCAGCATCCATTCAGAATTCTTGGTCTGAGATAACTAGCACTCTTGTTGGCAGTGGTGGGTGTTTTTTGGATGTGAACGTGTGTCCCCTGGGACCATGACTGAGTGCTAACTCTGATTACATAAGCCACAGACTAAGCACTAGGGTATAACAAGACTTGGGGCTGAATTGTCAGAAGTGGGCCTGACAGGTATAACCACAAATAGTGATCAGTGACCACTGTACCATCCCTGAGCAAACTCCTCTGTGGATATAAGCACTGCACCCCCGTTTGGAAAACTTACCCCTCAGACACCACAAATCTGGGCTGGATTTGATCCAGTGACTGGAGACGAGGCTCATTATGCTATCACCAATCCCCCTGGCAGCTCTTTCTGTAGACCCCCCAGATGTTGTATATTAACACAGACAAGGTGGGGGAGGTAATATTGGACCCCACCTCTGTTGGTGAGAGACAAGCTTTGGAGCTCTTCCTCAGGTCAGGTATGAAGAAGCTCTTGTGACCTGAACAAGAGCTCTGTGTAAGCTCCAAAGCTTCTCTCACCAACAGAGGTGGGTCCAATAAAAGATATTCCCTCATCCACCTTGTCTCTAATCCTCAGATGAACAGGGCTACAACACTGCATACGGATATTAACACACTTATTCTACTGTGCTGGGAAAACGCTGTGCTGAATGGAGGGCTATGCCCCTGACAGAAAAGCTGCTCCCGTGACACGGATCCTTTATCTAATTCCACAAACTGTTTTTTCTCTTGACAGACTTTGACGAACAGACGGCAGATGACTGGGATGTGGACATGAGTATCTACTACGACAAAGGTATCTGAGCTGTCTCCCATATGAACAGGTGGTGGTGGCAGCCCAACAGCAAGACTCATTGCACTCTCATTGGGGCTGCAGTTAAACTGAGACGTGCTCAAATGTCTAGCATCTCCAGAACCAGGAATGCAAAGAAGCATGGCTGCCTCTCCACCAGGCTCCTGTAGGGCTCAAGGGATCTGAACGTAAAGTGGAGTTAGGAGCCATAGCGAGTTCAAATAGGCAGAGACCTTTGAATAGAAGTCTGTGTAGCGAGGCTCTAGTTTGGTAAGAGGGAGATATTTAATGCTTTGTATAAAGCCTCCTGTTTTGCCCTCTCTGCTATAGGGATGCGGATGTTAAATCTCATAATGACTTTTCCTCATGCCACTGCCAACATGGAGGGATAGCTCAGTGGTTTGAGCATTGGCCTGCTAAACCCAGGATTGTGAGTTCAATCCTTGAGGGGGCCATTTAGAGATCTGGGGCAAAAATCTGTCTGGGGATTGGGTCCTGCTTTGAGCAGGGGGTTGGACTAGATACCTCCTGAGGTCCCTTCCAACCTATGATTCTATAACATTCCAAGGCCTTGACTCTGAAGATTAGGGTTATAAAGGGTCATAGTTAGTCAACAGTTCAGAACTGAAAAGTCTAATACTGTGTCTTATTGAGTGTCCTTAGAAGACAGGATGCTAAACCTTCCCAGGATTAGCACCTGAGAATATTGAAACTTTAAAACTCTGAGCATAATTGGCCACTTAGCAAGGCATTCTGCTTGGGACAGCCAAACTAGTAAACTGGCTTCACTCCTGTTCTCGTCAGTTTTGGTTTCTGTACTATAGAACAGTGGCTCTCAACCTTTCCAGACTACTGAACCCCTTTCAGGAGTCTGTCTTGCGTACCCCCAAGTTTCCCCTCACTTAAAAATGACTTGCTTACAAAATCAGACATAAAAATACAAAGTGTCACGGCACACTATTTCTGGAATGCTGACTCTCATTTTTACCATATAATTATAAAATAAATCAATTGGAATATAAATATTGTACTTGCATTTTGGTGTATAGCAGTGGTTCTCAAACTTTGTACTGGTGACCCCTTTCACATAGCAAGACTCTGGGTGTGACATCCTCCCCCCCTTATAAATTAAAAACACTTCTTTATATATTAACACCATTATAAATGCTGGAGGCAAAGCGGGGTTTAGGGTGGAGGCTGACCGCTCGCAACCCCCCCATGTAATAACCTTGTGACCCCTTGACCTCTGTGTATCCCCAGGGGTACACGTACCCCTGGTTGAGAGCCACTGCTATAGAATGAAGTTGTTGGGTTTCCAGCATTGCAGGTGAATGCTCCAACTTCAAACAAATGAGATTCTCTTGTTCAAATCTGACTTCTTTTAAAACCTGCATTTGGAGCCAGGCGCCTTCCTCTAAAGGTGCTGCTGTGTAGCTTGTCTTTTAAAGCTACTTTAAATGAGGAAATAAGAGGCCAACATAGTTGGAACAACAACATTCCTGACTTGGCAAAGGAAGCTGCCAGAAGCTCCCCTGCTCACTGTGTTCTCTGGGGAAATGGCTGCAATATCATATTTTTTTCCCTGATAAGTTCTGCTGTGTGTCATGTTTGTCCTCAGATGGAGGTGATAAGGATGCCCGCGATGCAATACAGATGCGCTTGGAACAGAGACTCCGGGATGGTTTGGAGGATGGGTCTGTTTCAGGGCAACAGATTGGGACCTTTGAGAAATATACCAAGNGTGCTGCTCATGGTGTCCTGGGCTGGAGGCAAGTGATAGTTGGCCAGTGGAGGCTTGAAATGACCGAGAAATACAGGAGTTGGACTAACTAGCAAACTTTTTTTCTCTTAGGGTTGCTTTTCAAAGTTTTTTATAAATCCCTGTAAAGGTGCAGGCGTCATGGAGCTGGGTTTTAGTTGGGGGCATATTGGGGAGGTTGGGGGGCTTTAGAAATGCATGTAACAGCTGCAGAAGATGCTTGGCCAGGATCGACTAGCCCTCTTGTTAAGGCTCTGCAACAGAGGCTATTTATGAAGCTTGATCCCTTGGTGTGTCACTGACCTCAGTGTAATAACTTGGGCCCACTCACTCCCAGAATTGATGCTGGTTTACGTGGAGTGGTTTCTTCTCTTCCAGGGTATTGGCAGGAAGGTGTTAGAGAGGCAGGGCTGGATGGAGGGACGGGGTCTGGGGAGCAGCAACTCTGGAATGGCTGAAGCGTTGGACAATGAGGGTCAGCATCCCAAGTGCAAGAGAGGATTGGGGTAAGTGCTACAAACTCCTGGCGTTCTTTGCTTGTGCACCGTGCCACTCGAAGGCCCCATACCAAGAGGTAAAATGTTGTAGGTAATTGACAAAAGAATGTCCCTTAGCAGTCAAAACTGGAGGGAATGTCCCAGGGGTTCCGTGGCAGTCTCTATAGGCAGCATTGGTGTGAGTATTGATGATACAACTCGTGCTATCTAGAGGTGAATGGAATATGCATCTGTCCTCCATGGCTGTGCAGCTCAAGTGAGATCAAGTCCTGAATCTTGGACCCTTATTTTTGCTACTCAGCAGTCCTCCATCAATACATGGATTGTCCGTAATGGTTCTGGCTCTTGCTTTGTGAACTGTTTCTTTGCTCCCTTATAGGGGAGCTTGAAACAAACGTGGCTCGTGACATCAATGATGCTGGTGACGGGATGTGCACAGTTTTGGAAACTAAAGTGCTGCAGCAGAGCCAACAGGGGGCGGTACCTACAGTACTCTTTTTGGCAGATCCAGCGAGAGTGGAAACAATTGATCCATGTGCAGACCTAGTAAACATTATTAATTGTTCTGTCTCAGCTTTGAGTTAGCCAGCTCAGGCTTTATGCCTAAACTGCTTCAGATTCTCTGCACCTTCAGAGCTCCTTGCATTTATAGACCCTCAGATACTTTACAAACATGCCTCGTAATGGCCTGCAAAACAGAGATTCGCTCACTTTGGAGCCATGCTAGTGAAACTATACCTAGAGGTCGGTGCCAGTCAGGAACAGGACCTAGGAACCATGATTCCTAGTCCCCGTGCTCTAACCAGGGGCCTGGCCCTTCCTTTTATTAGTATTTGGTAAATATGGGCTAGTGTAGAGGAATTTCTCATGTCCTAAACAATGATGCACTGAAACACTGCTCTCTGCCCACACCTCTCTAGGTACCATGGAGAGAAACTGCAGACTTTCAGCAAGCCGAAAAAACCTCGCCGGGATGGCCCCATCCTCATCTCTACAATCTACGATGAGCCCCAGCCTGTAGACCGTGGGGACCAGCTACTCCGGCGCCAGCTGCCCACGGCCATGAAGTACAGACAGGACATGGCATTTGTCCGAGCGACTCCGAGTGCTCACCAGAGCCCCAGTGGCTCATGAGAGTTGCTGCTGAACAGAGACTTTGGGACTCATTCATTAGAGCAATAGCAGAACCTTTTATATTGGAACAGCCTCTTCCGTGCTCCTTTGTTACCTGGAGGCTGACTTCTCCTGCTGTCTGATCCGAAGCAAAATGTTAATCTATTTTCTGGAAGAAATACCGGACTCTTTTGTAGCATGCAAGTCTTTCTGTTTTAACAATTGCTGTATTAGGAGGGGGTCCCAGTATCCCTGCCACCAGGTGAGGTCTTTGATCCTGTTTGTTTGGCAGGGGGAAGGTTAAGCTTCTAATGAGTGTTAACACTAATACTGTAAGCAAGGCTGCTGTGTGAAGCAGCCAGCGTTTTGTTTAGGCTCCTGCAGTGAGATGTTTTCAGGTGAACTGTCTGCAAGCAGGCTTGAGCTCATCTCTTAATCTCCGGAAGAAATGTAACTGTCTTCTAGAACAGTGGTCTCTAAAGTGGGGTGCACAAGAGGATCCTTGGGGGTGCGCGGCAGGAGGAGTGTGTTGGTTTTTTGTTTTTGTTTTTTCTTTCGCTTCGTCAGTTCGTAGAGCTGGCGCGGCAAGGGCTGCGTGCTCAATTTTTTTACTGATAGGGGTGCGCGATCAAAAACATTTGGAGACCACTGTTCTAGAAAACTTACTACTGGTCCAGAGCATCATTCAGTCGATGGTATTTACACTGCACTCAAATGAAAACTTCCTGGCGCAAAATGACCCTTTTGGTGGCCTTCACTGAACTAAGTGCTGAAGATAAAATGAAGACTTTTCTATAGGAGTAGTGTGACTAGCTGTGCTTCCTCTGTGTCAGGTGCTGCACAAAGTGGGTAAAACCACAGGCTAGGATGTGTACCTCAAGCTCTGCTCCCTTCTCCAGTGACTAGCACTTGTGCTCTTTTTATCCACATGTACTTAGCTATACACTTCTCCACTGAGAGATGCCTGACCTTCTCCCTCATGGCTTTGCACTGCAGCATGAAGAACTAATTAGCAGCAGGATCTGCCCAGGAAGGCTGTAGCCTGTGCCTGTTGACGTGGCCAGTTTATGCCACAGCCGTAGACTGTGGCGATGTGGTGAGAGGAATGCAAAGTTCAGGTTTCTGTTCTCCCTTTACAGTTTTAGTTAGCATGAGCTCTATGTTTAGAAATCTCATTGCTGGCCTCTCCTGCATTGAAATCACCTAGCCCTCGCCTCCTAACTAGTTTAGCACAGGCTACAATTATAGTTTCTCTTCCTTCACTCAAACATGCTTGTTAAAACAACACATGCTAAACCTTGTACCTTCTTCTATCTTGACAATCTACTTTACCCCTGGAATACCATGGGCAGAAAAGTACCAGCTGTGGGCTGAGCCCTTCGTAAACAAGGTTTAGAAACAGCGTGCGGGAAAGAGTTTGATCTAATTATATACTCTCACTGTGGCACTAAAACTAGTTTAAGGATGTAGAGTAACTTCCATTTGTCACAAACCTCTGAGAGCCTCCTCGGCTAGGAGGCCTAGTCTGCATCCTCCACAGCCTGACTCTGGGGGATCATCCACTTTAGAATAGATGCCAGTTTCTCACTCAGAATGAACACACTGAAACTGATGCCTATTAATTTTTAACGATAGGTGGGCAAATTTATTTTGGGGTATACTAATCTAAGGCCTGCTCAGGAAGTTTAACTCCATTTTCCAGCTTTTTAAAAATCTATCTGTACAGCACTTAGCCCACTGGAGTCTGGGTGATGAGTGCTCATCCTAGCCCCTCTCATACAAAAAGAGCTCCTTTCTCAGGTAAATCTCTTATTAAAGAAGCTTCTTGCCCTCCTGTAGAAATAAAGGGGTTGTATCTGTAAATAAAAGCTTTGTCTCTGCATGACATGCCCCTGGCCAGCAGTGCCTGGGTCCTGTGTGAATGCTCCCCTCTTTTCAGCTGGACCAACCTGTGGAGAGGGCCACCCAGGTGCCTCTTACTCACTACCAGAGCTGTTACTTACAGGCTTAGCCCCTGGGGTGTCAATGGCACAGCTTCCCTGTGTGAGGGGGCTGAGGTCTGCCCTTAAGGCTGGGGGTGGATTATTGTTAATGGTGTTTCACACCAGTGCGGTAGCTCTGCCTTAATGTTAAATTAATTAGCTTAGGGTTGTGGGGTGGGAATGGAGCCCCACAGCGTTTAGGGTCCTGGATAAATAATTTGGGGGGGGAGGGGGGTCTCTGTCCTGCACTTGAGCCATGGGCAGGCCTGGAAGCTAATAAACAGCAAAACCAATGTAGTGCTTGTGCAGCATCCGAGCAGGCTGCCTGTCCCCCCCCCAAGGCTGTATGGGGCGGGGGGGCTCTCCCTAGGGCAAGGGGTAGGAGCATTGCTGTGCTAGCGCCTATGGCACCAGAGCCCCTGGGATTTCCCTATCTGCTTCCTTTTCCTGCCTTCCCGCTGTGGCCGCTAGGGGGCGCTAATCTCCTAGCTCAGCCCTGTCCGGTGGGGGCAGCGCCTCATGAATATTCATTACGTTATTATAACGAGGACGTAGCACTGAAAATCCTGCGGCTCCCGGAACCTTCCCGCTCGCTTCCGCCCAGCCAGCCGGACCCGAGAAGCTGGGACACGCGCCGGCCGGGCCGGAAGTGGCGGGAAGAGGGAGGGTACGGGCGGAGCCGCGGAGGTGAGGTTGCTCGGGGCGGGGGGTTGCTGAGGGGGTCGCGGGCTCCGCCCGCCTGTTGCTCACACGGGGCCTGGCGGGGCGGGGACAGCGCTGCCCCCCTCTCCCCGCCGGCCCCACAGTGCCTCAGGGACAGGCTGGGAGCCGGGCGGGCAACTCCCCCGGGGCGGGCCCCAGGCCCCTCAGCGACCCCCCCCCCACTGACGGCCACTGCACCCCCTCATCCCAGAGAGACCCCCCGAGACCCTCCCAGCCCCACTGAACCCCTAGACCCCAAGTTCACAGGGTGTATTTAATTTGAATAATGTGTATCAGGCTTAGTTGTTTCATTCATAAACAGTACCGATAAATAGCGTAATGCGCTAGACATTGCATGTGATCATGTCCGAGAGGCATAAAAGAAATGGGGAATTGTCTGTTTCAAATGAATGAACATTTACTTGGCCAGGGGTTATGAGAGACACCCCCCCCCCCACCACACCCCCACACTTTTTTTAGACTACTTTATTCACTTGGTTTCACCCCTTTCGTCCCCCGGGCCCCTCCCCCTTTCCTCCCTCCCACCCCCCCCCCCCCCCCACACACACACACTTTTTTCAGACTACTTTATGCACTGGCTTTAACCCTATTGGACCCCTGGGCACCTGCTCCTTTCAGCCATCCAACCCCCTGCCCAGCCTTCCCCAGACCCTCATCTCTCTAAGCTTCTCCAGATCTCCCAGACATCTCATAATGTCCCTCACTCTCTACCCCCAGTGGTCTAACCTCCCTCAGGTTCCCTGCCCAGGGGCCAAACCTCCCTTACCCACCTGCTTCCCCCTGGCCTCACCACCCTAGTCTCTCATCCCTCTCCGTTATCCTCCAGACCTCCTCTCCAGCCATGCTCCCATCAAAGCCGAGCATGGCAGTGAGGAGGTGTTACAGGCTCCAGGGCGTTAAATAAATGTGCTTCCTGTTGTTCCTAAGCTTTCTGCCCAGAGATTTTTCTCTTGGGTTTGATATTAATATTTTTACTAGCTTGAGAACCCTCTACACTGACTTGACTTTGTGTCCCAAAATGAGATTGACCACTGAATTATAACGTCAACCAAAAGCCATCTTCATCCAGTGGAAAAATAAATTCCTCTGAATATCCAAGTGCAGGAATCCCTGTCGTATTGCAAGGGTGACTGTAATGGGTGTGTCTGAAAGTAACAGTCCTAGACAGGCTGAAAGAACTTCAAAGGCACTCAACATCTTGTCAGCAAGAATCTGAATCTCCTCCCCTCAGTGGTGTAGCCCTGTGTATTGTGGTTATTTTCTGCAGCTGGTTTGGGCCTGTGGACAGGCTGAGATATTGCCTACTCCAGTGCCTGGAAGGGACTGGAGACTGTCCAGACAGGAAGGATAAAATGAGGTTTACTCCCCTGTCTTGGCATGGTCCCTCCATCTCGCTCAGGAGGTGGAAGGGGGTTTCACATGATAGGCCCCCGGTCTGAGAATTACTTGGCAACTTCAGTTTTCAATGCATAATATTCCTATAAACATGAATAAAGGGCACCGTCTTAACCTTTTCCTTTCTCTTTCTAGGAGGAGAAAGAAATGAGCTGACATGTCAGAAAACCATGCGTCTTCCCTGGCCTTTGGCCAGGCAGTGATTGGGCCACCTGGCTCGGGGAAGACCACTTACTGCTTTGGCATGCAGGAATTCATGTCCAAGATTGGGCGGAAGGTGGCTGTGGTGAATTTGGACCCAGCCAATGAAGGGACTCCCTATCAGTGTGCTGTGGACATCTCAGAGCTTATCACCCTGGCTGATGTGATGGATAATCTGAAGCTGGGGCCCAATGGCGGTTTGATCTATTGCATGGAGTACCTGGAAGCCAATTTTGACTGGCTGCAGGAAAAGCTGGCTAAACTCAAGGGTCATTACTTTTTGTTTGACTGCCCAGGGCAGGTAGAACTCTGCACCCACCATGGCGCATTGAAAAACGTCTTTGCACAGTTAGCTAAGTGGAACTTCAGGGTACGTTTTGGGTTTTATGTATAGTAATAAGATGGTTCAGCACCCGTAGCTCTCGCATGTTTGCTGAATCACGTTTAAAAGTGTTACGTGCAGATAGGCCTTACGAATCTGTGGACTGTCTTTACTAATTAATGATATGCTTTTGCTGTGTATTGGTCCATGCAGCCAAGTATATCCAAGCACTTTACAAAGGTAGGAAAGTATTTTGTGGGGAAGAAGGCACAAAGAGGACTTGCCCAAGGCCACCCAGCAAGTCAAAAGAATAGAATCCAGGGCTCTTCCCTCCCAGTCCTTTGTAGAAAGACACCAGGAGTAGAGCAAAGCTTACACATTTTAACCCAGTGGACATTGTAGCTTGGGATAGGGAGGAATGTTTGTATGCCAGATTATTAGGGACCCATAGGATTCTATCCCAAGAAATTCAAATGATCTTTCAAGATGTGTAACTGAGATCTCATTCAGTTAACAAAAATTGTGGTGCAAATTGTATTTTAATATGTTTGATGCAAACATTTTCATTAATTCAACATTCTTGTACATTGAAACACACAAGCCAGCAAATGCACAAGTGAAGGTTTCCATAGTAAAACTAGCTTGCTCACATTACATATATCTCATACTTTGGATTACTGGCTAGACCATTAATGTATAACCAGTATACAGGACAATCAAGGAAGGTAAAGTAATTTTACTTGAGAACCTTACTTAGAATCTTAACTTTTGCATTTGTGTGTGTGTTCGAATAAACAAATGTGACGTTGCATTCACATAGTTTTTTGTATTTAATTTTTATCCTTTTTGAAAAAAGAAAAATCACTATAGAGTTGCGTAGTTGAGTTCTTGTGCAGGTCTGTAAGCTTCAGTACTCTATAGATACAGGAAAAAATCTAGCTGTTGACACAATTGAACTCTGTAATATGGAGCTATACATTTGTGCAATTTCATAGTATGACAGGTAGTAACATAACAGATTGGTTTAGGATTTTAGTTTCATATGTATGAAAAATGATTAATCAAATTGTTTATAAATTTATTAACTCTTTTACAAACCACACTGACTGTTCATCCTACAGAAGTTTGATGTTCTAAAATTACTGTTATTGAGTTATTTGGGGGTGAATATTTCTATGGGAAAGGTGGAAAAATTGCATATAGTCCAGTAATTCAAAACTGGATTTAACACGGACTTCCATCACCTTTGGGCTGAGACCAAGCATGGAAAGTTTAATCCCCAAAGGAAAGACATTCCAAGCGAGTGAATAGAGGGGCTGAAGTGGAAGAAGAGTTGCAACTTTAACAGTCTCTCTTGTTGTTGGTGAAAGTTTGGCACGTCGATAACATTTTTTCATCCATAGATACTAAAGTACTTTATAAAAGTGGGTCAATATCATTATCCCCATTGTACAGAGGAGGAAACTGAGTCATAGCAAAGTGATTTTCACAAGGTCATTCAGCAAATCAGTGACAAAGGTGGGAAAACAATCCAGGTCTCCCGACTCTTTGTTTGGTTAATATACTATACGGTGGATCATGCTTAGTGGTCACAAGTATACAAATAAGTATATGAAACATCTAGGGAGAAGTTGGCTGATGTTTTTTTTCTGCTTAGAACTGCTGAGGGCTGGATGCCTTTATCTTTCTCCTGTGTCACAGATTTGCCTTAGTGACTTCTGCATATTTGCATAGGCAGATTCTGCCCTGCCTCTGATTTTGCACTATTTCTCTCTTGTTTCCATTTTGCAGTTGGCTGCAGTTCATTTGGTGGATTCTCACTACTGCACAGACCCTGGAAAGTTCATCTCAGTTCTTTGCACCTCCCTCTCAACCATGCTGCATGTGGAATTGCCCCACGTCAATGTCCTCTCTAAGATGGACCTGATAGAACAGTATGGCAAGCTGGGTAAGAGCCTTTGGGAAGGGGGCGACCCACCTTCCTTTTACTCACCTGGGACGTTTCCTCGTCTCCCATCTTCCCTTCACAAGTGGAGCTGACTCTTATCAGAGAGAAACTAACCTGATAATCAGCAACTTGGGGATGATGGAGAGGAAAAGTATATAACATCTCCCTGAGTTCTTGGTGAAATGTTCTGGCCTGTGCAGTTAGCTGTGTGCATGAGTACTCTCATAAGCGCTTTCAAAGCCATTCATTAAGAAAAAGGAGATCCGGAAGTGGCCCTAGGTTCCATTCACTGGCAGCACCCTAGACCTGTCTTTGCTTTCTTCTGCCTTTTCTGTTCCATCCAATCATCAGCTTCCTCTCTCTGCCATTTCACACAGCCTCACCGCTCTCGGGGCTAAATTCAGAGAGCTGAAGTGAGTCTAAACTGGTGTAGCTTGCACCTTTAACATATATTTTAAACCAACTTAAACTCAGTGGGCCAAATTCAGTGGTGAGGTGTGAGGTGGGGGTGTTCATTGCACATTGGTGGGTGGGTGCGAATCTGAAGGAGTCCCTGTTGCAGTAACTTATTTGCTGAGGAGTCTGGAAGTAGTTGCACCTGCCGTCATTCTAGATGTGATTAGATTCGCCTGCTCTCCCCTTTCCAGCCCCTGCCATCTGGAACAGCCTCGCTCCATCTCTCCACCTCTCTTTAAAACTCCTCTGAAGATGTATCTTCTCGCTCGTCTTCACATCTCATTCCTTCCCTGCTCCATGTCACTTTGTATTTGACTCTAAAAGCAAACTGGGATATAGTTTGTGTGAGACGCTACACAAAATAGTCATATTGTACCTGTTGGGGAAAGTCTCAGTGCTGGAGCCTCTTGTGCCAGTGGGATTGCTGGGGAGCTGACCGACGCAACCCTCTATGGGGACAGAGACATGCTGTTCACCAGGCTTTGTTGCGTATTCTCATTTGACGGTAGGGTGGCATTGGAGCCTTTGAAGAGGGAGCTTGCCCTGCTAGCCACACAGAGGAGTTAATGTTGTCACAGAGCATGTTCAGATGGCAAAGAAAGGGGTGGGCCAGGACCCCCCACCTCCAAACCCATAGGAAAAATGCAGACCCTGGAAGCTGGTCCTGAAGCTGCTTCTCTTGTCTTTCCTTGCAGCCTTCAACCTGGATTATTACACCGAGGTTCTGGATCTCTCTTACCTAGTAGACCATTTAGCCACCGATCCATTCTTCAAGAACTACCGTCGCCTCAATGAGAAGTTGGTGGAGGTGATTGAGGACTACAGCCTGGTCTCCTTTGTTCCACTCAATGTCCAGGTAACCCAGCTTGAGGCATGGGTGGGTTAGAAATGACAAGGAACGTTTTGCAGGTAGCTTTCTGATTCATTAACTGCCTAGATTAAGTTTGTGGGCTTCTAAAGGGAGCTCCATTCTCCCAATGAGCACTGTGACAATAAAATCTCNTTTCACAGCTTGATTTCTGTAGCCTTGAATAAGCATATTTATATGGCTCTCATATTTTAAAAAAACCAAAAACCCTGTATTACCTATGCAGGTATAGGTATTAAGTCCAAGTTTATTTAGTGCCTTTGATAATGGTCTAGAAGAGGGCTTTGGGAGACTAATGAAACTCAAATGGTACTAAACTTAAAGGAATTGCAAACCCTGGTCAGGACAGAGAAATACAGAAGGGAGGTACAGAGAGTGAAAACTTGAGCAGAAAATAAAAAATGAGTCTCCTAGAAAAATACAGCTAATATATCAGGGTGGGGAGGGAATCCAAAATATCAGATACTCAGTAGTATGGAGAAAGCCAGGAGGCTCTAATACTGAGAGAGACACAGGGGTGAGAATGGAGAGCAAATCAGGCCTGAATTTATAAATGCAGTGTGGCAGCAAAAATACAGCTAATGCAGTTTAGGGATGCATAGGCATTGCATCATGGAGCAGGAAATTAAGGATCCCCCCTCTACACAGTTGTCTTGTAACTATATCTGGGGTTCTGCATTCGTTGCTGGGCACTACGTCACCTGAAATATGCCAATAAATGTGCAGCAAGAGAAGAGCAACAAGAATAATTAGACAGGAGGAATAATTTTAGAAGGAAGGATTAAAAGGAGTTAATCCTTTGTATATTAGAGTTGTTTAAGTGACAATAGGGAAAGATACAAATATTTGAAGGGAGCGGAATTATTTCTATAGCATTTCGCCTGTTGAAAGCACTGTGCAGGCATTGGTATCACCCAGCACCACTTATAGGTTGTTTGTAGGTATCGTTATCCCTATCTTATGGACAGACCGGGAAACTGAAACACCGAGGGCCTGATCCAACTCTCATTGAAGTCAATGGAAAAACTCCCATTGACTTCTTCGGGCGCATAGGGTTGGACCTGGAGAGGGGACGTAACTTGCCCAAGGCCACGCAGCAAGTCAGTGGCAAAGCCCAGTTTGCATCGCGGGACCTCTTGACCCTCAATCCTGCACTCGTTCCTCCAGATCACACTGCTTTGCAGCAACACCCTCCTGACAGTGGGGTGTGGAAGGCTGTGGCGGACGCATCCCGTGACAGTGGTGGAAGCCTCATTACTTGGACTTTTAAAACTAGACTGAACAAATCCCTAATTATAGAGAATAGTTTTGTACTGGAAGGAGACAGTTCTTCAGGTCCCAAGATGAGCATGTTTTTTTTTCCCCTCTGATGTCTATGATATAGCACGTTACTTTCTTTAAAGTGTTTTCCGCACATTAATCCTCATACACACTCCATGATGTAGGTGAGGGTAAGTGTCATTCATTGCATTTAGCGATAGGGACACTGAGGCAAGGTTAGGTTACTTGCACAGGAGGGAGTCATTATTAGAGTTCTGACTGGAATTCACACATATAGTGCCCTGCTCTAGCCACTAAACCACTTCCTGTAGATCACTGAAGTCTTCAGGGGAAATGGAGATTTTATTTCAAGACTAGGTTGCAGAGCATCCTCAACGTAGGTCCAGAGCAACTGCCTTATTTAGGCCAGGTTCTCTTAAAAGATGGCCAAGTCCAGCCGTTATATCGTAAGCCCTTTGCTGCAGGGATCTGTCTGTTATGTTTTTCCTGTGAAACATCTGCTATGCGTTTGGGGGCTATTAAAATAACACTTCATTAGTTCATGTTGGCATTTTGGCTGTTATGTGAGTAGAGCCAGTACCCAAGGGCTGGAATTCTGAGCCCTCGTATGCTGTTCCTCAAGTGAAAGAATACACAACACAGCTGCTGCAATTTCCCCCTATCTCTCTCTCTCTCTCTCTCCCCCTCAGAAGCCCTGAACCTCACATTCACTGATGTTGGGAGCTGCGCACAGGTCTCATTTCTTCATAAGTAAGAAATCACTTTCCAGGGAGAATTGTGAGGCTTCCCTCTCCTCTCCCTAGGCTGAGCATGCTGCGATGGCATTGCACCCACCCCTGCTAGCTCAGGCTGCTTGGCTGTTTTTTCTTCTTAATGCTCTGTTAAAGCTGCTGCTTCTCATTTTCACCCCCACCGTGTGTCACTCTTCCCAGGACAAGGAGAGTATGCGACGGGTGATGCAGGCAGTGGACAAAGCCAATGGCTACTCCTTTGGAGACTTGGAGCAGAGAAGCCTTGAAGCCCTGATGTCTGCAGCAGTAGGAGCTGATTTCCACTTCACATCGTATCCTTTCAGCTGCTCTTCTCTCCTGTATGGAGTCTTGAACTCGGATTTGTGGCTCTGGGGATTTTATATAAGCCTGTCTTCTCAAGGTCTGAATTCAGGCCAAGTTATTAGTACCGTTATCTGATGCTGTTTAATGGCATGTGTACAACGAGTTGTTAGGTCTCAACTCCAATCCTGTCGGACAAGTGTCCACATCAAACCCACCACAGTCACATTTGGCACTAATTGGTATCTTAATTGTGGGGATGTCACTGACTGCATCTCTGTAATTCATGCTCACTGGGCTTGTTCCTTCCACAGAGAGTAAATTAATTAATTTGAATTAATGCCACTTTGTTTGGAGCTTGTTTGGACCAGCAAGAACTACAAAAGCATTTGAATGTTGCATCTTCTTACCAATGCTACTAGTTCCCATGTTAGCTTTCAGGCTAATGTTGAAGTCTATTCTCCAATGAGAAGGTTAGAGCTCCTCTGTCTCATAGGGTGCTTTGAATACCAGTCCTTCTTGCTGCCTTGTTTTCCTTGATTCCTGGATGATCAGCACACTTGCAGTCCAGGAGAAGTATGTGCAGCCTCAGGAGAAAACCGTGGAACAGGAAGCAATGGAAATATAGTGCTCCTGTATCTTTCAGCAGGCTCGTAGTGGAAGGAGCTCCCTTCCTGTTTTAAATGTGTCTCACCTCTTCCCATCAGGAGCATGAGGGACCCTCTGTGTAGTGTGACTCTTCCTGGGCAGAAGTCCAGCTGTTAGGTTCCCTCTTTGTATGAATGCAGTCCTGCATCTGGATCCCGCTGCGTATGAGCTATGTTTTTCTGGGTGACAGTGAGATCAGGACCTCCATAGCTGAGTGCAGGACAAATTCAAGATCTCCTTACAGGAACCAGAGAGAATCTTCACCTGATCTGGGACATCAGCAGCAGAAGAAAACAACCTCTCGGTAGAGCAGACAAGACGTAGGCGCCCACTTTTGCCAAGTCTCATCCCTCACCACCATGACCAAGGCCATGTCTCAAGTGAAAGACAAATCAGCATTTACTGCAGTGAATGGATGGAGCTCCGTCTTGTGGTGTGAGTTCTCCATGTATTGAATGGGACCTCTGTGCTTTCTCACTGTGAGGAGTATCCACTTGTCAGAGAGCCAGTCACCTGTCCATTCATCCCAGGGGTGGGGGGAGAGGTGTGAGGGTTTTTTGTTTGTTTGTTTTTAATTATCAGCTCTTTCTTAAGCAAAACACTTCTCCACCCCTTAGTTTCACCCTGTACTTCTGAGTTTGCTATGAACTCCCCTGTAGTGGAGAAAATAAAATAAAATGCAAGACTGCTGCAAAGCATGAGGGACAAGAAGAGCCGTGAATAGGTTCCTTATTGCAGCTGCAGACGCTGCCACATGTTTCTGTTAAAAACACTCTATTCTCTGTTGTTTCCTTCTGTGACCTACCTGGAAGCAGAACAAGTATCTGCTCGGGATGGGGTGGAGGAAAGGAGGTCACTTCTTGTGCACTCTGTTCCACTGGACAAATTCTGTCTCTATGCCCTGCATGATGAAACACTGCCAACGTCCTGTTGTGAGCTCCTGAAAGCTTTGCCCAAACTGTACTAACAGGAGTGTTCATAGGCTTATGACTGGGGAAGAGCCTGTGTGGGTCAGCAGAAGACTGTAGCTCCACAAAGGTTGTAGCAAACCATAGAAGTTAAGTCTTTCCTTGTCTCTACTAGGTCCTTTACTATATCCTTCCTTTGCTCTATCCCTCCGTCTTTGTGGGATTGTTCTCTACAATTGATTGTCCATTGCTTTACCCAACGGTGTGTCCACTACTTCCCTGGGGGAACCCGGAGTTGCTGTTTGCATCTTTAGATAGTGAGAGACAGTTATGAGGCTAGTTAACTGCTGGTGTAAACACACCTCTCTCCGCTAGAACGGCATCTAATGATCTGAGTCTGCCCCGAAGGAGGCTGCTTGAGACAGGTACGTGTTGTTTTTTAAACTGATCATACCTGGCAATTAGCTTGTAATATTCAAAGCAATTTACAAATGTATTAATCCAAACAGCACCCCGGTGAGGCTCATGAATAAGTTTTTATCCATAATGATTTACAGATGGCAAAACTGAGACACCAAAAGGTTAAGAGACTTAATCAAAACCACAGAGGGCTTAAGCGGCAGAGCCAAAATTTTAATGTTCAGCAGTTCCTGGCTCCCAGTCCTGCGCTCAGACCAAGTTTCCCATCCCTTTTCGGCCGAAAGATTGTAAAGAATAATATAGTTGCTTCTTGCTGTAGAATTTAGCAGGAGAGTTTCCTTCTCTTCCCCTATACCCTCCCCTTGGCAAATGAAAGAATTGTAGACTAATGGTTAGTAGGGAATATAAACGTGGGTGGTACTAAAGACTCATGGTAGAAGAGTGAGATCTGCATTTTCCTACATCTTACGGTATTGTGGCCGTGCCTCAGAGAAGGAAACTTTCTACTATGTTGCTTGTTGGTGACGGAATGGGGATGCACATGACACACACACACGGTTGGGTTGCCTCATATCAATCAAGTCATGAAGGCCACTCTGGAGTTTAGAATTGAAAAACCAAAGATCTGTCTGCTCTGTATGTTCAAAGTTTTCATGGCACTTTTTATAAGAGTAGGGTCTTGCCTGCATTAAGCAGTGGGTGTTGTGCCTGCTGATGGTATTCTCTACCACAGTGGTAGCTACATTTCAGTGATTATGTATATAGATTGAAGTGCTGTCTAATCATGTATTTAGATTGAAACTCCCTCCTTGACTCACCCTGTTGCATGTAGATAATTGTAATCCATGTGGGATATAAACTTACCTGCTCTTCTGTTAGCCGTACAGTCGCTTGAGAGGGTGTTTGGAATGTGTTCAATCTTAAATGTGAATTTTACAGCTTGGAGAAATATGGTGCTTTAAGAGGGCATTGTTAGGTCAAATTCGATATAAAATTGAAGACCAATAGAAACATTTCTATGTTGTTTGGCTTTTTTCAGTTTCCAAGGCAGAAGTCTTTATTTTTTATTTTATTTTTTATTAATTCACCTGTAGTGTTTGCCATTGCAGCACTGTGCTAGTGCAGGAGAATGCAGAGTGTGAAACTGAGTAGTCCCTTTTCTTTTTCCAGGCAGAGAGAAATGCAAAAAACAAACAATATCAGTAGTGAAAAGTAAATGTTCAGAGTTCCAGCATTAAGGTATTCTTAGTAATAGGTCAAGAAATCCATTTCTAAGTCCCTCTAAATTTTAACCTTTTCAGTTTCTCTAATCGGAAGACACCTTGATAGCTGGAAGTATCTTTCTTTACTGTTTACTTCCCACTTTCTCTCCATTTCGTTCTGGCTAATGGTAGAAGTTGCTCTCTGTGCTATCTCGTCACTTCGGAACCTTAAAACCAAGTGTAGTGTGGAAATTCTGTCCCTGTGCTAGGAGGGATTAGGACCCAGGGAGGCGGGGGAGATGGAAGGAGCATAACCAGATGAAAGCAATGTCTCACTTGGGTATCAGAATTTCCTCATTATGCGAACCCACAGAGATCATAGAGGAGAGAAGATAGCAATTGCCTGATCAGCAAACACAAGGCAGCAGACCACCGCGTATGGTAACAGACCCCTACGAAAGTAATAACGAGGCCTCTCCTGTTCGTGAACTAGGTGAGTCAGACAGAGTAATTAAATTGTACCTCTGTATGAATTATTGCTGCTTAGTTATAGCTGCAAGTGTTGATATTACAACTGGATTGACGTAATGGGACGATTGCTCCACTGAAAAACCCACAGTGAAAGGTTGCTCTCTGCATCTCTCAGTGCAAGTCTTGTCTATTGGACACTCAGGCCCCAATGTACCTGCCGATACTCACATATTAGATGACAGACTCAACATGGGTGAAGAAGAAAAATGCAGGGTGTATAAATGCAGTGGGACCAATTCCATTCCTGTTGATAACTGTTCCTCTCTCCTCAGTGGCCTTGAAATGGAGCTGGAGGTGGTAGAAAACTTGCTGATATAAGTGGGTTTACACCCACTGTATTTATACATCCTGCATGGCTGTGTATCTGGGAGTTCCCAGAAGCAGGGAAGGGTTATGTTTTGGATCATGCCTCTAGTTAACACAGACATCATGTGGGGGTAAAGGACAGTAGTTATTTTTGAAATGTGAGTTAAATGCATGGCAAGCTTATGTGGCTCTGAAAGTCTCATCGTATGGAGCAGAGCTGATCTATCTGCAGGACTCCCCAACTCCCAATTGTAAGTCATTGCTTGAATCAGAAGCAGCAAATTCCTTCTGGTCCTCCACCTCTTTCCCGCAACCTCGCTTTGCCACATACCTCCAAGTTAGATATTTGTCGACAAATGACTCAGGCTAACCTTCTGCTGACACCAATGTGTGAAATAGCCGCACTCCTGGAACACCCAGGAGCCAAAGCCTCGTTCCCGCTTCCCTGATTCATTTTCATTTAGGAGGGATCTCCAAAGCAGAGCTGGTCTGGGTATGTTTAGCAGTTAGCTATTGTAGAGAGTTTTCAGTCTTGAAATGCTCCATTGACCTGAAGTGAGAGCCTGCAATCCAACTGGGATTTTTAATCCATTCTCCAGGAAGTGATTAAATGTAGTGATGGGTTTTCTTTATTTTTTTTAATTATATTTGTTGGATGACATCTCACTGAGGCACAGTGTGTTCTCTCTCCTTCCCCTTTCCTAAGGGGCATAGTAAAGTTGGACCCACCCTGAAATGGTGAATAGTATTTCTTACTATTAATGAATATATCTTTTTATTCCAGTCACTTTATTACCTGTAGCTCTGGGTCTGTGACCGTAGGGGAAGAGGCAGGGAGTGGAGGGTGAAGTGAGTACAGAGGCACAGGATCACACTAACTAGAGGTGGCAAAGCCCTGTTGATTCGTGGAGCTCATGAGCCCCAGTAAGGACAGGATCTAGTTCCCTGGATGGACTCTTAAGCATTCTAAGCACTGCATTTTATGGCATTATATTGTTTTGTTGGGTGTTTGGTTGTGGGCCCCTCCCTCTCTCCCACTTGGTGTTCCAGTAGGATCTGGGAAGGATTTGAATCACAGGCTCATATGCATATTTTGAGGAGCTCTGAGAGCAGAGGTAGAGGAATCTGTAGAGGGAGGGGCTGTAATGATCAGTCACAATACGCCCATGGCTGCTTATGGTGTGGGTGAGGGTCTCTGTTAAAGTTTGAGGTTTGCCCTATAATTAGTCTTAGTAGAGGGTTTGCCAAATTCCTGGGGAACAGCATGTGGTCGGCTGCTTAATTTGGAGGAAGCATAGTCTTGGTATCCGAGATCAACTTCCATAAGGGAGGAGCAAGAAGGCGGTAAATTGAGAGGGTGATTTCTTACAACCAGGATGCCCTATTCCAAAATTTCTTATACCTGCTCCAAACCCCCTTATCAGCACTTACATCTGTAAGAACTCTGAGGATTTCAGTCTTCAGCGAAAGGCAAACAACACTTCGTTTTCAGAAAGGTTTATTTACAATGAAGTTCTATAAATGATACACAGCTTTTCAAGATCTTGGCCCACACGTGTTTGCAGATCTTATTGCCCTTGTTTGGGTCTCCTGTGTGCAAGTGATAACAAGGTTCAGCAGCCCGCATGCTATGTCTACAAGACAGCACTCATTTGCTCCACCATCCTGAGAGTCAGACAGGTTGCATCTTTCTTCTTCGCTTTCCAAACTATGGGGGTAAAGCTAATTCTCTCCTTGGAGATATGCCCTGGTGCTGTGGAGCACAGATTACCACCTGTATCATCCTCCTGCTTGCTCTATAAGAGTCTGTCTTCCATATTATGCCACAGCCTTTAAACAATGATGGAGGTTCTGAGACATGTTCTCATCTTGTAGGACTAGGCAATCAGCTACGTGCTGTGAGAGCAGAGAGGTTCACACCATTGTTCAGTGCCCCTTTCCTTGCCCTCTGCCGGCGTCTTTCCAGTTACCTTTGAAGATGGACGAGGGCAGCTTCTCAGCATCAGTAAGTCTGAGTGACTGTTGCCCAAGTGGATGCCAGACGGGGAATAGCAGAGTCATACTGACCATCACTCGAGGGCACCTCTGCCAGGGCATTGTCGTAGACTGGGGATGTGGAGGGGGCTGGGATAGCAGAGGCCAAGCTGCTGTAAGAGACCGAAGAACCTCTCAGGAACTGGGGGTTGGAGCTGGACTGAGTAGCAGGACTGATAGAGTTGCTGGTGAGGGACCACAGGCTGGAATATTGACTGTAAAGTGAAAAGAGAGTTACCGTCATGGCTTATCTCACTCACTCCCAGGAGTGCAGCTGGTCTTTCCTCTCCTTGGCGGCCTTAGTCTGATACACTTCTCCGTGCTCAAAGTCACTCAGCTTTGAGGAAACGGGATGGGACTCGAAGGCTTGTGAGTTCACTTACAGCCCATCTGTAACTGCATCACAGTCTTGTCAGGAGACTGGTTAAAATTTGCAACGTGGGCAGAACATAGCTGTGTTGTAACTAGGTCATGTAACCCCTCTGGAGACGTGCCTAAGGCTGATGGCTCAGATATAACATGGGTAGGGTCCATCCACACTACACATTTTAACTAGGCCCTTGATGAGGTAGTTCTTGTAGAGACAAGCCCCTTCAGGGTGGGGGGTGCCCCTCCTGCAAAACTCCCTCCTCACATCTTTGGCAGTGGAGAGCAGGGAGCTCACCTCCTGCCTTTGTCCTTCCCTACAAGGCAAATTCTAGGTGGGGAGAAGAAAATTGTACCCCCCTAGGAACAGGCTGAGAGCTTAGCTTGCAACCTACCTGCTTTCTTGATTCTCCATTCAATGCTGTGCAAACCTAACCCTGCAGACACAGCCCTGCTTGATTCAGCACCCCCAATTTCTGCATTGCTACCCCCTCTACCTGGACCACTCCATGCTACTCAAGTCATGAGCCCTCTTCCACCTATCAGTAAACCTCAGCCGATAGCTCCGGAGTACCTGCCTCCCTCGGTCACTGCCAAAGCTCCTCAGCTCTGAGCTGTCAGGCTCATTCTAACCCTACGCGTATAGAGAGGACAGTGTGCTGAGTGTCCTGATACATGTAACGCTCAGCTAAGGACTAAACTGAGACACCATGTTCCCCCCTCCATGTGGTTAAAATCAGGCTGTGAAACCAGCTCCTAGACCAGCTACCACTGGACATTAACCCCACTTAGCTCCCTTCATTCTTTAGTCTAGGAATAAAAGCGCTCTCCCTCATTGAAGAAAGTATCTGCGTCTGTGCCATACCTTGTGGGAGAGGCAGTGCTGGGTAGAACCCCCATAGAGCTGGAGAGACTCAGGCCAGACCAGCTGTCAGGGGCAGGCACCAGGGAGAGGCCAGTGGAGTTATCTACATAATTAGCTAAAGCAAAAATAGATTATTTGGATGTAGAGCAAACGGTGAGACACAATAATAGTCGCAACTTACATTAATAAAGAGAGGAAGGATAGCCTAGTGGTTAGAGCACTAGCCTGGGACTCCGGAGACTTGGGTTAAATTCCTTGCTCTGCCATAGACTTCCTGTGTGACCTTTGGCAAGTCACTTAGCTTCTGTGTACCTCAGTTCCCCATCTGTAAATGGGGGCTAATTGCACTTCCCTCTCTCTCAGGGAGTTGGGAGGATAAATACACTAAATATTGTGGGGTGCTCATCTGCTACAGTAATAGACGCCAGATAAGTACCATAGACAGAGATTAAAAGAGAGATTTTTGTCTAAGCCTTTTACAAATTCTATATAGAAAGACTTCCCCCAGTACTGAACTCCAGCCATCTCTGGGTGGAGCGGAGCAGCGATTGTCAAGTAGCCGCCTGATTCTGTTGGGCATTGTTTGGCAGCAAGCTCTAGTTGTGCACCCGTACTGGACAGGACTCCATGCAGCAGGCCCCACCTTACCCAGAGAGGAGCAGGCCTGGGTGCTCATTCTCACCAGTGGAGATGGGCCTTTCTCCCCTGAGGGTCTCCAACAGTGAAGGCAGCTGTGGTGATGCCTCTGCTGGGCAATGAGGGTCTGATTTCCAGCGGATGCTCAGCACCCACAACTCCAGCTGAAGTCAGTTGGAGCTGTTGGGGCTCAGCACCTCTGAAAAGCCGACCCTAAGGGAACAATTGAATAATATGCTCCATCTGTTTAAAGGACACTTCTCTTCCCCCTGCCCCGCTCTCTGCACTGAGTCGCTGCAGCGAACTTTACAGGCAGCCCAAGGCCTGGGCAGGTCCAGAGTCGGGAAGATGAATGTGGCTGGGGTGTCCTTACTTGGTGAGGCGTTGATCTGGCTGTATGGGCTCGGATAAGGTGAGGCCCTCTGGTTCCGCAGGCTGGAGTGTGTCTCGCAGTATGAGCTGTGGCCAGACGAGAGGCCAGGACTGCCTGAGAACGAAGACTGGGCAGGAGAGGAACAGAAAGAGCTGGTGCCTGGCAGAAACCAACCCCCAACTGCGAAAGAAAAATAGTTAAAGGTAACTCAGGGCTCCTTAGGCATCTACCCTGTCAGAGAGCTGTCCAAAGGCATGGCACAGAGCTGGACTGGAAATGAGCAATGTCAGAAATACAAAACCATGGAACCGAGGGGAGCATTTTCAGAAAGCCTGCGTCTAATTGGTTTTCAGTTGGACTTTTGAAAATGCTACCCAGGGTCTCCAAAATGTCCAGGAAAGGAACGACGGTGGCATTATTTTAAATGGTAGGTCTCTAACTTTGGGGCTTGTTGCAAGAGACAGACCCCAAAATCAGATACCCAATGCTGGCCTATAACAGGTATTTGAGCCTGAGAGAATTTCACAACTCAACAATGCGAGGTCCTATTGGCTTCATTTGCAGATCATACAAACCATGGACTCTGCATCCCCGCCTGAACCTGCTTCCAGTACAGCAGTGAGGGGCTAAGGAACCCGAGAGAGTCCAGTTTGAAAGTGTTGTAACCGCCAGTAGGGTCTGGTCCTGTGAGTGTCCTGAGCACCCACAGTTGGGGCACTCAGGCCCGGCTCCTCAAAGGTTTTCAGACTCCTAACATCTATTGAAATGAGTTAGGAATCTAAATACACTTGGGGGGATCTAGGCCTCAGTGCTCTTCGGGATTGGGCCTTTCGTGTGTTCATGTCCTAGTGTCCCAGAGATCAGTCAGAAAAGAGGAAGTCTCACGCTGTGAATAGCCAGCCTGATGAGCTTCATTGCTGGGGTCGAGAACGTCTTTGGACTCGCACCTACATGGAGAATACAGAGAGGGAATAAAGTCTCCAGTTAATAACCAGCGTCAGGCATTCATTAAATACAGTTCATTTACAGGGTCCCTTTACAATAGTGCCACAACACCCAGTTGCTGTCCTGACTCCCAGCTGCTTTAGGGGGAGGGGGCTGGGTGGTTAGAGCAGGGAAGTGAGGTGGGACCTCTGGGCTCTGCCACTGAGGTACTGGTGTGGTCTTGAGTGAGCTTTTTTCCTGTGCTTCAGTTTTCCCATCTGTAAAATGGGGACAGTTGCTCACAAGGGCGTCGTGAAGCTTAAGTCATTCCCATTTATGAACACACTTAGATGAAAGGAGCCCAAGAGGGGCAAAGCACTGCTAATGATTCAGGCAAGCTGGCCTCAGTCTCCCTCAGCCAGCACTCACCTCTCCTTGGCATCCAGGAAGGCTTTTGCAAAGGGATTGTGTTTAATTTTCAAGGCAGTGATCTGAAATGACAGAAGACGGTTGCAGTTCGGCTTTCTTAAATAGAAACCTTCAGCCACTCCTGACCCTTCTTCATATCTCCAACACCCGTCCCCACCCCGCCAAATCCTACGCTGGCACACTGGTATCAAATTGCAATTAACTCCACTGACGTTAAGCAAATTGCAATGGCTCTACATTTGTGTAACAGTAGAATTTGACCCTTTTGTTGTTGTTTCAAGGTGCTTCTCATCAATTCCTAAAATCCACTTGTCTTCGCTCCTTGGAAGCATGAAATGGGAATCTTTCTAACTTTCCTCCCTCTTATTTACATGTTCGTTTATAGGGTTGCTCATGAATGGTGCATGCCTGCTAGTGGTTTTTATTTTTTAATAAGCACTTGTCTAACGGCTTCTCATATTGAAGCTGCTAACGAAATAGCCCCCCACCCACCCTGAGATTCAGAGCTGTTCTGGTTTTACAAGCGGGGATGCTGAAACACACAGGGGAGGCGACTTGCCAAGTGAACCAGTGTCAGAGCCAGGATTAGAATGCTCAGATTTCTTGCCCTAGGCTCTACCCATTAGACAACGCTGCCTCACTAGCCATTTTACACTAAAAACAGAAGAGAAGCACCACTTTTTTTCCCAGTGAAGGCAGAGCAGGGCATCACATTAAGAACCAAATTCCACCCAGTCTTACATCCCAGGGAATACCACTGAAATAATGGGGTAAATCAGGGCTGGATTTGGCTCTAATTCTAATGTGGACTTCAGCTGTGACTGCACAAAGTGTGAACTTTCCAGCCTTTCCCAAGATGCAGATGATGTTTCCAGAGCTTGCTTTCGGTAGCAGAGACCTAAAATGCCTTAGTTTCCAGCAGCGTCCAGGCCTACGTTTAACATTTCACTTTCCCCGAGCTCCCAGGTCTAAGGGATTGTTCTCTGTGTCACGTGCTTGTCCCTGTTGCCATGGACGTCAGTGAGAATGCTCCCATTGGCTTGGGGAGCAGCGCGTTAGCGTAAGAGACAAACAGATGTTTGATTGCTCCCAGGCCCTGCTCTGTGAACCAGGTCTCTGCGTGGTTGGGGGAGAGGAATGAAGGGCTGGGGGAGTCGCTTTATGATCTACACACCATAAAGGAAAGTGGATTCCAAGTGACGTACAATGTATTGGATCTGCCCAAGGGAGGAGGGCATGCCCTTGGAGACAGGTGATGGTGGGAACAGAATGGGGACACTGAAACGAAACAGTGCATTGTGCTGGAAAGGTTCCAGTTGGATACGTTCTTCACTTTGTCTTGAAATGTTGTGCTATTAAACAGCTGCCTGGTTCCGTCTCAGAGGTGACCACAGCACGGTTGCAGGGGACGTGGTCCACGTGCCTCTGATCTATAGGGTTGTGCCTTTCATGATAAAAACCCCGAGCGCACACTTCTCTGCAGGACATAGTTATCCGACTTACCTCCTCGTTCTGATAGGCAGTGACGGCAATAAACTGGGTCTCCGGGAAAGCAAAGCTGCTGATCGCTTTCTGAGGCCCCCCGACCTTCACGACGTGGACGCGGGGCTCGTACTTGTGGAGGGAGTTCAGCATGATCTGAGGGACAGAACAAACACACTAAACAGTGGCCTTCAGGCTCAGTTTCATCATCATTGGACCTGATCTTTCAGTGTGCCAGAAAAGCAGTCAGTATGCGGGCTGGAGACATGCACCCCATGCCTGCAGTATCTCCTTCACTCTGTCCTGCAGGTGCACGGATAACGTGATACGATGGGGCCGTGATCACCTTGGTGTAGCCACATGGCTATTTGCTCGGTAAGTATTCTCTAATCTAGGCTCCTGCACTGCGCTCCGTGAGCTACTGGAGCATGTATTTGCTCAGGGCAAACTCGTGGCATCTTTGGGCCACTAACTGAAAGTCCAGCTTGTCCGCTGGAAGCTCTGGAGAATGACTGCAGAAGCCAATGCTGCTGCTCCAGCGTTACCAATACTTTCCATGGCATAAGGGAAATAGAAACTTCACTTGCTGTCTTGGGCACGTATCTTCGAGCTCTCCAGATGGCTGTAAGATGGGCTATCCCCCTTGCCCCTCATCCCTCCCCCGTGAACCCCTTCCAGAGTTACCTGCCCCCCTCCATTCATCTTGTTGGAGAGCTTGACTTTGCTGAAGGTGACGGTGGCTTTCATCCAGTGAGCCCCAAAATTGGGGGATTTGGGATGGATGTAGACGCAGCTCGGGCTCTGGGGCTCAGGCTTGCCGCCAGGAATCCACTCCCCGTTGACATACTTCCAGCGGTTCCCATCTGCAGCCACAAAGTCCAGGAGGACAGAATACATGGAATTGGGGTCCAGGCCAGAGATGCCGACCTTCAGCACTGGGAACATTCTCCTACGCGGGGAATAGGAGGAGGAGACGGTTAGTTGTTCGCTTCTCCTTTATTGGCTGCTTCGCTCCTCAGCTGCCCTTGCAAACTCACTTTTGCCGCAGGTTTAATTACAGCGCTGGTCTCTCTCCCGCCACCTTAACAAGTGTAGTTCTTAACCCTTCACCTGTATCACAGAACTTCTCCCCGCAGTGGCATTTCCTAAGCACTGGCATGCCGTTGGCATCCCTACTGTCCTGCTCCCTGGAATGTGGCTGCTGCATGGAGCATAGCCTGCTCCTTGTGACCCTGAGCAGTGCCCAAGCTTCTCGGGGTGGCAGGGTGTGAATGAGAGGCAGGGGGAAGTAGCTGGAGCCTTTGAACCTGTCTCCCCAGCAACTCGCCTGCCACGTCAGTGTTCCAACAGGCCTGCCTGGCCGTGCTAGAACGTGATTGGGTCTTGCCTATGCAGACAGCACAATACCATAACTTGGGGGTGAGAAAGGTTCGGTCCATCTCCACAGGAAAGAGTAAACCCTGTCTCGACCCCTGGCAGAGTGAACCTTGCTGTGTTGCAAGGGCCAGAGTCTGGGTGAATTGGTACAAATGGCCTGGAAAGGCCGGGGATGCCAAAAGTAACAGCCGTTACCAGGAAGGTTTAAGTAGGGGCAGCACCTTCTTTTTTTATTTTAATATAAACTGATCTGTTTGCCGGCAGTTTTCTTTCTTTTCAAACAGAATGGACCAGTCTGTCCCATTCCCGTAACAGGGAGGGGAAACTAATGACCCTTTTTAATTCACCTCCCATCAGATCAAAGTGATCAGACAGTTATCATTTCCCTCAATCATTCTTGGGGTGGGGGGGAACACCCCAGTTTGTAAATTCGGAGTCCTCGACGCCTGACTACGTAACTCTCCCAGCAACGGAATCCATCAGAGCCATCTTCTCTGCAGCAGCTCTCTGTCTCCGCATAGCCCAGGTGAAATTCAGCCTTGTGCAGAGGGCCAGCACAAAGACTCTGCTATTTACAGCCCAGGTAAAGCATAAGCCCCTGATGGGGAATTTGTACAAATCAGATAAATGTAGCTATGCAGCTCCACTAAAACCCTATGGATTTAAAATGAGGTGCTTCCTAGACCTTGGCCCCTACCCCCTAATGTGGGGGGAGAGAAGCCTTCCCTTCCAGCCCTCCATGTCTGGTGATCATGCCACAAGGAGCTCAGAGCCACAAAACAACCAGTGGTGCCTTCCTGGAGACAAAGTGTGAGCACCCAGCTGCTAAGAGCAGCATAAATGAGGGCTAGGAGGAGAACAGGGTCCTGGTGGATCAGTTGGGTAAATAGATGTATCTGGGGCCTGGAAGCACTGGTGATGGGCATCTTAAAGATACTTAAGGGAGGGAGCTAGAGGGGTGGAAGGAGAGGGTACCTCTGGACAGCTCAGAGGAGGGGTAGAGAGAATTCTTTGCACTCACCGGCCAGTTTTGGTGACTATCATCTCATTGGTGAGTTCCTTAAAGTTCATCCACAGCTCTTTCTCCTCCAGCACCACCCTGATCTCCCTCTCCGAGGCATCATCTTTCTCGGGGCCCATTTCCAACTCGCTCTCCACCGCGCTGAAGACATGGTCCAGCCACTGGTGGCTGGGGACTGAGCTCATGGTGTCTGGCTTCCCCTCTGTCTCACTCTGGGAATCCCACAGCAAAGCCTTGGAGTCCAGCATCTAGCATCAGGCCCAGACCTGCTTGTCATTGGGACTCACTGGGGAGGGGGTGGAGACCCTTCTGGGATTTTAAACCCCCTACCCCCCTCAGCAGGACACGTGGAGGCTGGGGGGAAGGATTAATTTCTCATTGGCTAAAAAGAGCTAGCAGGTGCCCCCTCCCAGAGAGGTGAGGCGGTGATTGGCCAGCCTGGGGAGGGAGGGGGAGGTATGGCTGGTCAGTGTGCTCTCCTCCCATCTGGAGGGGGAGAAGCTTTGATGTCTATGTGAAACTCAGTGGGAAACCCAATCTCCGTCCCTGCTCTGGAGATGGGTTCCGTCCTGTCCCTGCACCCACTGCTTCCCCCGGTTCAGGTGACGGGGGAAGAGATTGCCCTGCCATTGACAGCTGAGCACCTTTCGTCCAGGAAAAGGCAGCCCCTCTAACAAACCAGCCGAGGGAGTCGTTAAGCGAGGAAACTATTAGCTTTGAGGGGTGGGGAGTGCTGTAGCCCCTTCCACCTCTCCCGCGCCCCTTGGCCCCAGGATCTCCCTTTCCCCTATGAAATCCCTGGAGGGTGGGTGGGGAAGGAGAACAAAACTGTGCAAAAGTCTCAATAGCACGTTGGCAAATATATCTAGCAAATTGCCACAGAAAGCTATAGCAAGGGGTGAAATGCTGCTTGCCCCAGCCGGGCAGTGACTGAGNAGGATTCTTTGCTGCTTTTACAGATCCAGACTAACACGGCTACCCCTCTGATACTTGAGAGCTTAGAGTGAGTTACGGGAGGGGAATCTCTGCCTTTCCCTGCTCTGATGGCAGTAACAATCCTCTTTAAGGCCCTGATTCATCAAAGCACGTGCTTCAGTCCCAGAGCCGCACCCACACAGAGGCTAGGCTCAGGTCTAGTTGCAAGGGGCCCGACATTAGTGCTGAGTAAAAGTGTTAAAATCCCACTTTGCATGTGTGGCTCGAGTCTGGACAAGGCGTTGCCTGGAGGTATAAGGTTGTTGCTAGACACCAGTGACCAGCTAGGGCCCTGGTACGTGTAACCCAAACACCCCAGGTGCACCCCACCTCCTTATTGCCGTGGGGCTGAGGCCCTGGTGCCTGGCACTGCTCTGCAGAGAAAGGGATAGTACTACTTCTGTAGCTCTTTGTGTTTTCAAAGTAACGGAGCTTACAACCTAGATGGTCAGCTCTCGGGGCAGGGTCTGGCTTATTGTTTGGTGTCTCTGCAGCGCTCAGCACGATGGAGCCTTGCTCCATGACTGGGGCTCCTAGGCACTACCACAATATGAGTAATAAATAATACTTGTAGAAATATTAACCTAACGAAGCCTCACAACCCCACTGTGAGATAGGTAAATACCCTCTGCCTAGACGCTTAGATGGCCCCCAAAAACAATGTATTTATCCTCACAGTATCCCTGTGGGGGATAGTATATGATAAATATAGTATCATCCAGATGGGGAAACTGAGGCACAGAACAGCGATGTGACTTGCCCAAGGTCTCACAGCACGTTAGGAACAGAATTCCCACCCTCCTTCTCTAACCACTAGAGCACACCTGCTGGGATGTAAAATGTTCTCCCTATCGAGTCTGTCTGGAGCACCAGCATGCGCAGACGTGGGGAACTCAGCTGCTTGCTGGTGCTGTAACTCGAACACAGTTGATTTAATAGGGCCTGCTCTTGAGCAATGTGCCCTGAGCCCTCGCTGCCTCCAAGGGCACTGCAAAGTGAATGGCAGAGATGGGCCAGAGCAGCCGAGTTTGGATCCAAGGCGGAGTTGGAGAGTGTTTGAATTTGGGGTTCCCTTTATAGAAACGCTGATGTTACGAAGCTTGGATGTGGCTCTGGTCTTGCCCAAAGCTCCAGAATGTGGGATCAGTCCCATGTCTGCCTGAGATATGGTTAGTGAGTAGGAATGAGGTGGGATTGCTCTCTCTGGGATGACTCTCTTCTAATCTTTCTGAGGACTCGGAGGGATTTTTCCTCTGTCCGCTCTGTTTGCAGGCACAGAGCTGGCGTGCTGGCTTTTCTGCAGGCCAGTGAAATGTGTGTTTGCCCTTGGGCTGGGGAGCTGGGATTTTTAACACTTAAGTAGCGGGAGCCTCTGGAGAAGTGAGCTGATGATGCAGGGTCCATGCTGTGGAGGGTTAGATGGATGGATTCTGTTTCAGGATATTGGCAGCCATTTAGCTTTGCTTTATGCCTCACGTTTCTTCCATCAGAGTGGGAAGTTTTTGTAATACGTGGTGGGTCCTGTCAAGAGAACGAGGCCGTGAGGAAATGCCAGGTTCCTTCCAAACTTTGCTTTGCAGCCTGCAGGGCCAGGGTTAAGAAGTCGCAAGCAGGGCAATTGCCTGGGGCCACAGGGGGCCCCACAAATGATTATTACCCCATTTTTACAGATGGGCAACTGAAGCCCAGAGAGATCAAGGCTGACATTTAAAAACCTGCCTAGAGGATTTGGATACCTGAGTCCCATTAAGGTGTCCAAATCCCTTATAGCATCGTTGAAAATCTGAGCATAAGTGACTTGTTCAGCATCACACAGGGAGTATGTGGCAAAGACAAGAATTGAACTCAGATCTCCTGGCTCCCAGCCCAGTGCCTTTATAATTTTAGTTTCCTCTGTTGAGTTTTGCTCGGCCTCGCCTTGTGCTCTCACTGGCTGCAACGTCTGAGGAGTTAAAGAGGTTCCTGCACAGCGGCAATGATCCGTCATCACCCATGTGTGAAATATTACAGGGTGCTGGACCCTGGGGGCCGGGACATTGGCTCATGTGTCATGGGGTCTTAGCAAATACTCGGCTTGGGATGGTGGCTGGAGAGGGAGGGCAGCACATATGAAAACAATGAATCAGGAGCCCAGGTCTTGGTCATGCTGAATTGATTAAGTCCGTCTCAAAGTTCATAATGAAAATGCACTTAGCACGCAGCTAAACGGAGCCTTGTCGGAACTAGATTCTAATTCCTTTCCCCTCAGTCACTGACCGGGTCCATCTTTTCCATCTGATTTCTGTTCTCTACACTGCAGATGACTTTATTCATTCATGTGTCTCTCCCACCTTTCCCTTTATCAGCCTCAAGCCTCACGTCCCCACCTCCTGTACTGTGGAGCATGGGGGAAGGGGGTTGCAAATCCAGATTTAAAGCATGTGGCTTGAGTCCGTCTCTAGTATATTCAAACATGGGGCCCGCAAGACAGGATCTGCCCAACGACCCATCCCGTTGGGTGTCTTGCCTCCAACAGTGGCCACGACTTGATGCTTTGGAAGTAGGTGGGAAAAATCACGATGCACCTGATCAACTGCGTGACGCCATGTGGGAGAGATTTTTCCCTGGGCCGCAGGCCTGGATGACGTCCAGTGCCACCCAGAGGAGCAATCAGTGAGAGGCAGCAGCACGTGGTGGTGCAGCACTTCCCATCCATTGCTTCTGCTCATGTGCCCCCAGCACCTGCCTGATTTCTCACTGGCGGATACAGAAACTGCTTGAAAGGCATCTCAGCCTTCCCACCCACAGGTTTGAATGGGGAGCGGGGGATGTTTCCTGCCTCTCTTCTTCTCCCCACCATTTCCATGTGGGACCCAGGAAACCTGGATCTCTCTGCCTAATCACCCCCCACCTTTCAGAGGATGAAGAGAATTAGCAACAGATCAGATTCTCACAGGACAAACAACCTCTGCTGGGGCTCATCTGGAAACAAGGGAAGATGCTCTGGCATGCAGATTAACAGGACACTGGGAGCTGGTACAGGGCAAGGAATGAAATGTTCTGCCTGGAGTGACTCAAACTACCTGAAGACCGGGTGAGAATAGCCTAATCTCCAGCACGCTGGTGCTGGGAATTTCACTAGAGAGCTGAGAAATCTCTCACGCCATTCACACTGCGAGGGGATCAAAGCCACCAGCTCAGCTGAGCTCAGGCTTCCGTACGGGTTGGGTGAACAGCGGGGCAAGGATCGGTGGGGTTCTGGGTGAGCTGCTGTGGAGACCTCTCATTGTGAGTGGCCACTCAATCATGTCCCCCCACCAGGGGTATTTTGGGAGAGATCTGGACCCAATGAGATATCATCTCCCACTGTGGGAGAGGGAGATGGGAGGTTTCCCTTGAGTTATCAAGTCTATGCATGACAGTGGGGCCCCAGATGGTCATTTCTGTTGCAGCTGCACCCTGGCCAATCAGTTGGGATAAAATGAGATGTCACCCAAACCTTTACCCCGGCCCTGAACTCTCAGCCTGTCTGAGGATTGATCGAGTTTGGAGATCTCTCCCCATCCCCCCAACTCCTTTTCCTTTACGCTTCATGGTCCCAAATCTCACAAGAAAGTGACTGAGAATATGAGAGTCCACAGGACAGGGGTGTGTGTGTGTATGTGTGACACACACACACGTATCCAGAGCCAGTTCCCAGTGGGAATAGAAGTGTGTCCATGACATTCACTTTTATTTTTCAATTTAGATCAATTTTCTGTTTGAATGTAAACATGCCCCTGCGAACTTGGCAACCCAAACACAACAGCACTGGCCTAGTGCAAGGGGGCAGGTAGTGAAAGTGCCTGGAAATAATGGTGACCCTGAGCTGGGTAGATCACAGCTTCTTAACCTGAAGGCTGCAGGGAGATCCCACAACTCCCTCTGTGTTCAGCTCCCCAAGAGCCTCTAAACGTGGCAGCCAGCTCTGTGCTGGGAAGGAGCTATGCTGACTGCCAGCTGCAGCTGCCCGGCATTAGAAGGCCATGGGAGTGGGGGGTGGAACTGGATCTGGATGCTAGGACCACACCTTCCCCATGTCCTTCTAACGAGGAGCGGGTGCAGCAGGATGCCCTGCACAGACCCAGCAGAGGTGTGTAGAGGTTTCTGGGCTTGGGCTGAACTCAGCAGTGATGTCTGTACCCCCTTAGGGCAGGTCTACACAGAAAACGCTCTCTCCTGCAGACATGCAGCTCCTTAGTGCTCGGGGTGCTCATACCGCAGGCAGCATCGCTGGCCCAAACGTTCAAAAATCATGAGTTTTTTTTTAAAATTGGTTCTTTTTTCTTTGCCTTCTGGTCTCTGAGCCTTTAGTGCAGTGGTTTTCAAACTGCGAGTCGCGACCCAGTACTGGGTTGTGGAATGGAAGGCACTGGGTCGCGGGGGCTCTGGTCAGCACCGCTGACTGGGCCGTTAAAAGTCCTGTCGGTGGTGCTGCCTGGCTAAGGCAGGCTAGTCCCTACCTGTTCTGACACCAGGTGTGCCCTGGAAGCGGCCAGCAGCAAGTCCAGCTCCTAGGCGGGGGGGGCTATGGAGCTCCATGCACTGCCCCCGCCTCCATAGGCGCCGACTTCCCCTCTTTCCTGTGGGTGCTCAACCTCCCCTCTGCCACTGGCCCCGCCCCCACTCCATCCCTTCCATGAGGCCCCGCCCCCATTCCAACCCCTGCCCCAACTCCGCCCCCTCCCTGCCCTTATTCCAACTCCTTCCCCAAATCTCCGCCCCGGCCCCGCCTCTTCCCCACCTCCTCCCCTGAGCACACCACATTCCCGCTCCCCTGGAGCATGATAACAAACAGCTGTTTGGCAGCAGCCAGGCAGGAAGCGCTGGGAGGTAGATGGAGGAGCGGGGACATGGCGCGCTCAGGGGAGGAGGAGGTGGGGTGGGGCGAGGCAGGGAGCTTGGCTACCAGTGGGTGCAGAGCACCCACTAATTTTTCCCCGTGGGTGCTCCAGCCCCAGAGCACCCATGAAGTCGACGCCTATGCCCACCCCGAGCACTGGCTTTGCACTCCCATTGGCCAGGAATCAGCCAATGGGAGCTGGAGGTGGGGGGTGCCTGCAGGTGAGAGCCGCGCAGAGATGCTTGCGCACCTCCGCCTAGGAGCCAGACCTGCTGCTGGCCGCTACCGGGGCACAGCGTGGTCCGCGGTGCCTGGACAGGCAGGAAACCTGCCTTAGCACCCCCACTGCACCACTGACCGGGAGCTGCCCAAGGTAAGCCCGTGCCTCAACCCTGCACCCGAATCCCCTGCCCCAGCCTGAGCCCCCCCAAACCCAGAGCCCCCTACTGCACCCCAAACCCTTCATCCACAGCCCCACCCCAGAGCCTGCACCCCCAGCCCAGAGCCCTGACCCCCTCCCACACCCCAACCCCCAGCCCTGAGCCCCCCCAAACCCAGAGCCCCCTCCTGCACCCCAAACCCCTCATTCCCAGCCCCACCCTGCAGCCCTCACCCCCAAACCCTCTGCCCCAGCCCTGAGCCCCTCCCACACCCCAAACCCCTCATCCCCAGCCCCGTTGGGTTGTGAGCATCAACAATTTTCTTCAACTGGGTCGCCAGAAAAAAAGTTTGAAAACCACTACTTTAGGCTGCACCCAGGCCATGGTCTCAGCCTTTCTCCACAGCCATGAGGGCAAGAGACTTTTATTGTTAATGAAAGCTGAGAGTCTCACAGAATCACCTGGCTCCAGGAGCTGGGGCTTTCTGCAAAACACCAAGTATCACATATCAGAGGGGTAGCTGTGTTAGTCTGTATCCACAAAAACAACAAGGAGTCCGGTGGCACCATGTAGATTAACAGATTTATTGATTAAAATCACGAGAACTGGGCAATCTTNCACCCCAAACCCCTCATCCCCAGCCCCGTTGGGTTGTGAGCATCAACAATTTTCTTCAACTAGTTCGCCAGAAAAAAAGTTTGAAAACCACTGCTTTAGGCTGCACCCAGGCCATGGTCTCAGCCTTTCTCCACAGCCATAAGGGCAAGAGACTTTTATTGTTAATGAAAGCTGAGAGTCTCACAGAATCACCTGGCTCCAGGAGCTGGGGCTTTCTGCAAAACACCAAGTATCGCATATCAGAGGGGTAGCTGTGTTAGCCTGTATCCACAAAAACAACAAGGAGTCCGGTGGCACCATATAGATTAACAGATTTATTGATTAAAATCACGAGAACTGGGCAATCTGTACAGCAAAAGAAAAAGCAAGGACCCGATGCCTCGCTCATCTACAGGCCGCTGCTTGTATTCAGCCCAACTGGTTCCCGTATAATAGGAGGGTGAGGGCAGGGCGTATATGTTAACAGCACCAGGGCACAGGGCACAAGGAGACCTTGTCTTTAGGGTACCAAAGTGGACTGGTTGATTAGTAAAACAAGGGTCATGAGTCGGCAAAGCACGCGGTGTGTAGGAGATGGCTTGTGTTTAAAATCCAGCAGGAGGCTTCCCTAGTGCAACCTCCAATGGGAAAGAAGAGGCAGCCTCCCTCCCTCCGGCTGGGTTTGCTTCTGGGAGGGGCGGAGGAGAGGTTTGGAGGGCTTTGTGACAGCAGCACAAACTACCAGGCCAGCTGAGCTCCCAACCCCGTCCCCTGGCCTTCCACCCTCCTGTTCCCCAGTCACCCGCTCAGAAGACCCCATGGTTAATAGCCTTCTTCCACCCTCCGGCACAATGACAGCTGAGCATCCTGGACCTATGAGAATGAGTCATGGCCTTTTGCTGTGCCAGAGCCTGGGGTGGAGGAGGGATGGGAAACATTTCCAGCGATGAAAGGGGGAAGGGCAGAAAGAGAGAACACCCTCCCTTTCCTGTAGTGTTAACAACCAGAGGAGGTGGAGACAATAGGCCTCCTGCAGCTGGGCCTGGGGCTGCTTCCTGCCAGGACCATCCAGAGCTGCCTTTTACTGACCCACAATCAGCCACCTTGACATCAGGCACACAAAGGCCACCTTCAAAGACAGGCTCTGTCCTGCATGCAGTCTGGCCGTCCAGAAGCTCCAGATCCTATTCCTGCTGCCTAGCACCCTCCAGCTATTTACGGGTTCCCTCTTTCCTGGCTGGTGATTTCTGCTGTTGTGGAGAAGGCAAGGAAACAAGACCTGATTTGGAACAAAGATAAAGTGATTAATTTAGTGAGACAAGAGACACCAAATAAAAGATATTCCCTCACCCACCTTGTCTCTCATTCCTGGGACCGACATGGCTACAACACGGCAAACAATAATTAATTCAGAACAGTTCGCTTACTGGGAGCAGAGCTGACTAAATTACATGTTTTGTTCAGTGTTGTTGTAGCCATGTTGGTCCCAGGATATGAGAGAGACAAGGTGGGTGAGGGAATATCTTTGACTGGACCAACTTCTGTTGATGAAAGAGACGAGCTTTTGAACTACACAGAACTCTTCTTCAGCTCAGAAACCAGAAGAAGAGTTCTGTGTAGTTCAAAAGCTCGTCTCTTTCATCAACAGAAGTTGGTCCAATCAAAGATATTCCCTCACCCACCTTGTCTCTGCAAATTATTTGCTGTCTTTCATTCTTTGCTAGAGAGCTTTACTATATGTAGGAGTTGCTTCTATCTGCTAATGACAGGCAGCCGCCTCTGGGGCAGAACATAGCAGCTGTGTAAGAGCATGCAGCAACCCTACTTATCAGTTTAGGACAGGACGTGGAGAAGCCGATCCCAGCCAGTAGTGAGGTAGTCTAAGCAATTGGTGTCTGAATGGAGTGAAGGTGGAAGGTGAGCAGAAGAAAGGGACTGGGACTTATTCTATAGTCTGTTTTGCAGGGGTCTTTTTAGTCAACATGGGGACAGTGGCCCAGTGATTAGTGTGCTAGTCAGGCACTCGGGAGACCCTGCTCCGCCACAGACTCCTTGGGCAAGTCACTTAGGCCTGGTCTATACTTAAAAGTTAGAGCGACGTAAGTACAGTGCTGGGGGCGGGTGTGTGTGTGTGAAAATTCCCCTCCCCGAGCGCTGTAGCTACGCTGACCCGACTCCAGTGGAGATGTGGCTACGTCAGCGAAGGAATTCTTCCGGCAGTGTAGTTACTGCCACTCAGGGAGGAGGATTTACTACTGCAGAAGAAAAACCCCTTCCATTGCTGTAGGCAGTGTCTCCACTCCAGCAGTGCAGCGGGAGCTGGCGCGCCCGTAGTGTGGACACGCCGTGAGTCTCTCTCTGCCTCATCCCCATGTTACAGGTGGGGCACTAATAGCAGGGCCCTGCCTCACAGGGATGCTGTGAGGATAAATACATCGGACAGTGGGGTGCTCAGTCAGATACAATGGAAATGAGGGCCAGGTACATCCCAAAGATAAAGAGAACGGGGTAGTCTTGTGGATAAGACATGGGCCTGGGACACTGGAGATCTGGGGTCAGTCCCAATTCTGCCACAGAGCTGGGGGCAAGTCGCTCGACCCTGTCTTTGCCTCAGTTTCCCCATCTGTAAAACAGGGGCTAATTGTCCTTCCCTGTCTCCCCGGGGGATTGTGAGGCTAGATTCACTGCTGTGTCTGAGGCCCACGCAAACTGGTGATGGGGTCAGAGAAGAATCTCGACGTCGAGTATCGAAGCTGTTCCTTTGGGATTGTGACTCTGCCTGTGACTCAGAGCCAGGCATTTGCAGTGACTCCCACCAGAGCCGGGCTTCCCCGTCCACAAAGGCTGTCTCCATGTTTCAGCTCCCTCACTAGCTTCTCTGGAAAGGGCTCCTAAGTGCAAGGCTGTCGGAGCTGATTGACACCCTCACGGGCCTGGACTGTTTGTTGTAGTAACCGGAGCCTCAGGAAAATGCCTGAACAGCTCAGTTGTTTGCAATGTTGTCGCCGTGTTGCGCCCAGGATATGAGAGACACGAGGTGGGTGAGGTAAGAACTTTTATGTTGGCGAGAGAGACCAGCGCCATGACTCTCTGAAGAGCTCAGCTCAGAGCTGAGTGTGAAAGGGTAGCCCCTGGGGCAACCTCTGACTAACCCCGCCCGTCCCAGCTGAGATCAGCAGCTTTATGTGTCATTCATGGACTTGTCATTTCCTGTACACCCCTCCTGCCCAGCATGCTGTTAGCACTCAGCGAGCAGAAAGGAAAGGAAACCTGCAGTGTGGCATTGCATGCTGAGGTTTGTGCCCACCAAGTGCTTCCCAGCTCTGGGCTGCTAGACGCTGGCAGCTCAGGGACTGAAAGCAAATGCAGCAAGCGCTTTGATGCTTCCCGTTCCTGTGGCACCTCTCCTCGCAAGCTCCAGGCACACGGCACCGCTGCCACGCCCTCTGCTCAGCTCGATGGGACTGCATACCGCTGCTTCTTCCCACAATCCAGCCCAATTCTCCTAGCCTGTCAGTCCTCCGTGTGGCCTCCTGGATTGCACCCTTTCGCCCCATCAGCCTACCCGCTGCAAATGCACCAGCCACTGTCCTCTGCCAATTCCCTTCAGTCCGCACCCTCCCACCCCCCGCCCAGCTTTTCCAGTCCTGGGCGCCCTGCACCACTCTGCCAGTGCACCACAATCCTGACCTCTTGCACACTCTGCAGTTCTAGTCCTGGGCAAATAACATGGTCAGCTATGTCAGGGTTCCTCTAGAAAGATATTCAGATCATCTTCACATTGGAATATCCCAGTGGAACCACAGGGTCTCCTTACATTCCCGGTGAACGCAGACAATAGACCGCATTAGGCTACCCCTAAAGTGGGGACAGCTGCCAGAAAGATCCCCCCGGGGTGAAATTAGGGGAGGCTTGGGTGAAACGCAAAAGATACGTTTGATACAGGCGATGGTAGGAGTAGGGTGACCAGACAGCAAATGTGAAAAATCGGAGGGANCCAGTGCACCACAATCCTGACCTCTTGCACACTCTGCAGTTCTAGTCCTGGGCAAATAACATGGTCAGCTGTCTATGTCAGGGTCCCTCTAGAAAGATATTCAGATCATCTTCACATTGGAATATCCCGCATTAGGCTACCCCTAAAGTGGGGACAGCTGCCAGAAAGATCCCCCCAGGGTAAAATTAGGGGAGGCTTGGGTGAAACACAAAAGATACGTTTGATTCAGGCGATGGTAGGAGTAGGGTGACCAGACAGCAAATGTGAAAAATCGGAGGGAGGGGGGGAATAGGAGCCTATATAAGAAAAAGACCCAAAAATCGGGACTGTCCCTATAAAATTGGGACATCTGGTCACCCTAGGTAGGAGTCAGTCCCCAGTCACCTACCTAATGCCCACTGATGGGCCTCACCCACCAATTCAACCATGCTACTCCTCATTCAAAACCAGCTCCTGTAAAGTGAGGCATAAAACAGGCAGGTGCAATCAATCTTCTGTGTGTGAGTGAAGGACTTTCTGATCTGCAGCATCCATCGCGCTACCCTAAAAAGGCTGCAACTCTGCAATAATTGGTCACATGGCCAGGGTGCTATAGACCGGGTTAAAATCACCATGTTCGCTCGCTGTGGGCGCCATGGGGCAGCAGGGGGTGGGGATGGGGAGTGAAAGATGCTGGCATCTGTGTCCCTTAGTCTGAGCAGTTTGGTTTGCGCCTGGTGAGTGTCACCCCCAGCTCCCTGGGAAGGTGGCGCTTTGGCAAGGGGACGAAGGAGTCTAGTAGCCAGAGGCCAGGCCTGGGAAAACAGGAACTCCCAAGTTCTAGCCCCTGGCTGTGACCTTGGGCACGTCACCTTTTTCCCTGCCTGACAAATAGGACTTGAGCCTCTCCCCCCTCCCAAGCGCGTGGGGAGGACGTGCTCTGAGGATGACGCAGCTCGGGATGGGGGCAGAGGGCTAGTCCCTGAGGAAGCCAAAGCCAAAGCCACCTTCTCACGTGGGCCTGTTGGCTCAGCAGGTTGGTGTTCTTCCAGACTGGGGGAATTCTTGCTGTCGCTCCTGAGACGCAGGGGGGTTGGGGTTAATATACTGAGTTTCAAGGCCTCGCCCTGCTCGGTGCCCCATGCAGCGTCAGGCGACCCTGCGTGCTGTACTCCACAGCGTCATGCAGTGATGTCCTGTAGCCTCCCCCCACGTCACTGGGCCTGGGAAGCAGACAACTCTGGCACCTTTGCCTCTCTGCAGCTGTTGCAGCCAGACAGCAGGGGGGCCGTCCTGGCTAGCTTCTCTCTGGGTTCTGCTAAGGCAGCCCCCGCGTGTCCTGGTGTGCCAGGCTCCTGAATTGCTGCTGGATGTGCTCTTTGCACTGGGGGACCAGCTGCTTGAGTGTGGGAAGCTCTTTCCCCTGCCGCCCTGGGAAGGAGGGGAGCTGGCAGACCGAGGCTACTGCACCGTTTCTGGAGGTGCCTGTGTGCCGTCTGAGGGGGCTCCCCCGCCCCCTCCCCCCCAGTCCTCATGCCATAGGCACATAAAGCCAGTGTGTGGAAGAACCCCCCCCCCCATGAACAGGAGGGAGGGGACAGGGTGCTTTGGCAAATGCTTCAAATAACAATGGAAAAGGCCTGTGGGTCCCCTCGCAGACTCGTGGTGGGCTCAGCCCCCTACACTGTTCCCTCAGTGTCCCCAGAGACGGGGCTGCCACCTTCTCACAAGGGGACACGCCGCCACAGCTCCTTCGGCTTCACGGTCAGGAACGGTTGGTTTCCTGCCTGCAGGTCCCTGTTCTGGGTGCTGGCGCTCACCTGTGAGCAATGCACAGCATTCCTGGAGCATTGCTGAGTGGGGGGAGGAACGCTGGCTTTGATGCCGGGAAGCTCTTGGGATGATTCCTAGCCGGGAATCGGTTCATTTCTTCCAGGCTCCTGCAGGCGTCAACACGTCCCTTCGCTCCCGCTTGGCAGTGGAGATGCAGCTGATCTTATACAAAGCTGTATCTTAGCAGCCTAGCTGGAATTTCTGCATAGTCCACTCCTTTCGTGGGGGAGGAGGCTGTGGCTTTCGTGCCATCTTATTACTCTGCAGGTGCCACAAGATGGGGTGTGTGTGTGAGAGCCACAAGGGGGCGCTGTGTGTGCATGTGCACCCACGCCACAAGGGGGAGGGAGGTGTGTGTGTGTGTGTGTTTTGCACAGCAAGGGCAGTGTTTTATAGGGGGTAATTGTACCATGCAGTAAATGTTTTGCTAGTATAAAATTGGCTCAGTGCAGGGTCTTTTTCAGGGCCCCACTAGCCCTGTGACAATGCAGGGGGCTTGGTCATGAGAGGGGTGGGGGGTCTCCATCGATTGCACCTTGACACCTAGCCTCACATCTGTTGTATTAAGAAAGCGCTGGGTTACCAGTGCTGCAGTCTGGGACTCTCCGATGCTGTAGCTGAGCCCAGGTCAGGCTGAGACCGAGCCAGTGATGCCAATGCTGGTATCAAGCTGCGATTCAGCCTTCGTCACAGCCACGCCGGGAGTAGCCGTTCCCTGGTGCCGTCTTGGTCACAGTGGGGCTGACACTGACTGATGGCAGCGATTGCTCTCTGGGTCGGAGCAATACCGAGCCCTGTGCTGCCGTGGGGGGTTAGAGGGTCAGCAGTGATCTCGGGGCCAAACGGACGTTCAATGGCAATGATTTGAAAAAGCCCCGAGTGCATGTTTGGGTCTTGCACCCTGGCACCTGTGTTGCTGTGGCTAGGAGGGGCCTGCTCAGGTCTCAGCTGGTGCCCAATGACTGTGCAGCACTTTTGGGAAGAGGGTGTTGGGCAGAATCACGTGTTGCTGCAACAGGGTCCCTACACATAGACTAGGATTCAGGCTGCAGCCCACGTGACATCTGTCCTCACACCCAAGAGCATCCTCTGCTCTGCCCTGGCCAGCCAGGTGCTGGGGGGAGGCTCTGGGGCATAGAGACCCTCTGCTCTCTGGGCGGGAGGTTCCAGAAACCCAGGAATCTCTGCGGTCCCGTTGAGAATAACCAGCTGCACTTTATTGCTCGTTGGGCTTATTTCCAGTACGGCGCGGCCTGAACTGAAGCCTGCCTCTGCCTCCTAGCAACCCCTGTGGGACAAATTTGGCAGGTTGGATCTGGATCCAGAGCTGATCTCTGGGGCTAATTCAGATTAAGAGTGAAATCCAAGAAAGGCCCAAACCAGAGCACTGGCTGTGAAAAGCTCCCTCTGCCTGCCTGCCCACTGGGTTTGGGCTTAGCCTTTGACCCAGGGGTTACTGCACTCGAGCCAGGCGCTGTGGGGAGCTCTGCTCACCCAGGCCAGGGAGGGGTACGTGCAGAGGTGAGCCCCCTTAATTAGCCCCCTGTGCTGATGGGAATCTGAATGCCCCCAAACTTTGGGGGAGGCTGGATCTGCAGACTGGCTTGTAGCCCGTCGCTGTTCCCAGTGGGGGTTCAGCCCCAACAGGCTGGAGGGTTTAGTAGGTGGGGGGGGGGGTTGCAGCCTTGTCCCCCCCCACACATGAGGGGCAAACTGGGCATGTCAGCCTAGCCTGGGAACCGTGCAATGTCACATGTCGCAAGGGAGTGGCGTGGTCGAGCTGTTCGTTCTAACGCTCTTCCCACTCAGGCACCAGAGGTGTAAGCAGCTCCCTCCCCTGGGGTGCTTTGCCTGCTGGTGCCAGGTGCTTCCCTGCCTCTGTCTGGGCTCTGCAGGGCGTGTGGCTGTGATGCTGCTCGCTTGTTCTCCACGCACCCGATCGGTTTTATAGCGTTGCTTTTATTTCTTCAGGGGGGGATCCCAGCCACGAGCTCCTTTCAAGTCTCACCACACTGCAGGGCGGGCTCCACCCGGACAGCCCCGCTGACTCTAGTGGAGTTAGAGCAGGGTTGGGCCCTGGCTCTGAGGCTCGACATTTCCACTTCACAGTGGCTTGGCCAAACCTCTTGCCCAGGTCTACTTGGTGTGGGGTTGTTGTGGGCGACTGTCCAAGGCACAGCGCGCCAGCCGGTGTTGTGGGAATTGGCCCGGGCAAAGCAGCCCAGACTCACTCGAGATCTGGAGATGGGGGCTGGCCGGGGGGGGGGGGGGGGGGGGGGG
>QXTE01000016.1:9893052-10278439 GCA_003942145.1 Platysternon megacephalum | reverse complement strand
GGGGCGGGGGGGGGGGGTGTTTAGGGTTCCATCCAACCCTGGGGCTCGCTTGAGATTTGGGGTTCCCTGGGGGCTGCCGGAGGAGGCCAGTGCCCTCCTTGCCCCACAAGCGCCTAGGGAGCTGGCGGGTGGCCATGCCCCTGAGTCCCCAGCCATGGGCGCCCGTGTCTCCCTGTGCGCAGCCAGTACCAAAAGCGGGTGAGTTTCACTCAGTTTCGGCTTCTGTGCCCCGGCTGCCGCCTCCTCTGCCCCCGCCACCCGAGCTCGCCCGCTTGCTGCAAAGCGCTGCGTTAGCAACGGCCCAGTGGGACTGGGGCCTGTGGAACGTCCCACATGCTGAGCCTGCACAAAATGCTTCCTAGCGGCTTTGCCGCTGAGCCCCGGCCCCTGCGGCACATCCCGGAAAAGCTGCAAGACCGGCTCTGAGTGCAGCGAGCATCGACGCCCACCCTGCCCAGCAACACTGTCATTTCGGCTCTGTCGAAATCCAGGACTGCGGCTCCCACCTCAGCGCCCTATTAACCCTTCGGAGTCAGGCTAGCACCTGGGCTCCGGGGGTGGGGTGTGGTGGGGGGGATGCATTGCCGCAAGAGACCCCTGGAGTTCCTTGGGGGCACTGAGCTGGAGCTAATCCCACCTTGCCCTCCTGTGATCTCTGCAGCCAGTCCTGGCTTCACCCCCAGGCCCGGAGGAGCATGGAGCTCACAGGAACAGTAGCATGGCTGGACTGGTGGGTCCTCGTTCTCCACAGTGGGCGCCCATGTCCTATGTGGAATGCTCGATCTACACTACCCAATAGTGACACTCCCAATTTTCCTTCCCCTACCCCCACCCTGGCTTGTCCTGCCAGGGCTGCATCCCTTGTGTTATATGTGTGCCTTGCTATCAATCTGTTTTGTTCCCTCCCCCAGACTGTGCCCCACGCTCCCCTATTGACTTGGAGTAACTGCCATGTAAGACCGGGCGAGTGGGAGGCTTTGGCTGCTAAGCTGGGAGGCATTCGTGCTTGTTTGGCCCCCAGGAGGCAGGTGAGGCTTTTGGTATGGGGCAAGGAATGCTGGGTGGGGGCTGAAATGACTTTCAGGGAGGGGTTGAATTCTTTGTCCATTCTCCCTCTGCTTTCCCCCCCTCAAGCAAACTGAGAACAACCAGATGCCCAAAAGCTCTTTGCTCCAACTTCCACATCTACATCCAGCAGTGCAGTGAAATAGTTAACAAAATAGACATTGGTGTTATCAGTAGGTTTCAGAGTCAACACTCTCTGTAGAGTAACGGAGCGGGTCACACTACCCCCCCCAGAATTTGGAGGGGGTGTTCAGGCTGTTTGCAAACCTGGCTGCATCAGTTCCATTGGGTTCCCAGCTGGGAGGTTTTGTTTATAACCGTAAGGGCTAGAGACTCTCTGTTACACATCTCCCAGTTTTAAACTAATCTCCAGTTAGGTGGCTGTGTCAACTCCCTAGACGCAGGGTACTGCTAACAGGATATACTGTACTCTGAGCCTGTCTGACTCTAAATGCACTGGGACTTCAACCACTTACCCAGGAAAAGAGGCTGCTAGTTACCTATCACCCTAGTATCTGAGCGCATCACAACACCCCCTGGGACGCAGGGCAGTGCTAGTATCCCCAGAGGGTGAACTGAGGTGCAGAGAGATTAAGGGACATGTCTAGGGCTATACACAATGTTTGTGGTGAAGCAGAACTTGAGCCCAGTCTCCCACAGCCCAGCCCTTTCTTCCACTCGCTGCTAAACACATTTCCCTGTGAGGAAGCTTCTCCTGGTGAGCGTATTCCCATTCTTAGCTCCAGCCCTTTGGGGTGGTAGCCTAGCTAATCGCTCTCCTTTCAGATATCTGATGACCCCCAGTGGCTTGGTCCTACCAGCGCTTAGCCATGGCTAAGCCAAATCAGCCCTCTGTCTTCCTCCATCAATCGATTCCCACCCAGTCATTTCTGTTGCTCTTCTCTGATTCTCCCCCAGCTGATCAATATCTTTCTGGTGATGAGCTGAACTCTGTTCCAGGTGCAGGCGCCCCACAGCTGGGCGCAGAGCGGGCCTAGCCCTTTCTTGCTCTGGTGCATTTTGCTTCAGCATGTGCCACCCCACACAGGCCATGCTACACGGCCGCCCCATGTCTCACGTGTTCTGCACCACCACGGCCAGGCCTGGCTGGGCATTGCCCTTTGCAGCCCGCCTTCCCCATTGTGGTGAGCAAGTCCAGAGCCTCAGTCCCTTTGAGGGTGCAGCTGACTCTTGCTGTGTCTCTTGCTCACAATTCTAATCATTAGGGCCCTGGCTTCGTCCCGTCTCCCAGTTTAGCATCCTTTGTAAGTGCCAGTAACGTGCTGCTTGCCCCTCTTCCAGCCCATGACAGGCCGTGGGGCTGTGAGTTATTGGACTCAGTAAAGGTACCCCTGGATGAAGGTCTATGGCCTGTGATACACAGGAGCTCAGACTAAATGATCTAATGGCCCCGTCTAGCCACTGAGCTGGTCCCATCTCTCCTCTCCAGCATGATGCTCTGACTCATGCCATGAAATTCTCCAGCCGCTGCCCGTTCTCATCCCGTTGAGCGTTCAGTCCCAAACTGACCAGAGTAACACGCTGGGCGGTGCTAGCAAACGCCAAGGTGGATACAGGGGAGGTGGGATTGGGCTGGGGCATTTTGCGGGGGTGGTGGTGGTGAAGATGTGAGAGATGGTTGAGCAGCTTGGAGGCCATCACAGGTCCTGGAAGGAGGGGCAATAGGGGGCAAAGCGTATGAGGCGGTCGTGGGGAGGCTCCAGTCCCAGCACTGACTGCAGGCAGCAGGCTGAGCTCAGCACTGCCCAGGGTGATGCAGCCAGGCAAACAGGTTCTGATTTACGCGGCCTGGCCTCCCACGACATTACATCAGTGCACTCAGCCAGGAAAGCACCAAGGAAGCTCACGTTACCTCGTCAGGAACTGGAACCCAGTGGGAAGGGCAGGGGGCTTCTGGATTCTCTTCCCAGCGCTGCCACTGACTCGGCGTTACCGCTCTGTAAACTGGGTATAATAATGCAACCTCCCTCGCAGTGGGCTGTGAAGTCTGATAAATCTTGTGTCTCGCTCGCCCACGGTCCAGCTGACGTGTCCCGTTTCAGAATAATGCATGTCATTAATGTGCAGTGACGGCGCACGCGGCACTAGGCAGCGAGATCAGGGCCTGCCAGTGACCGATGCCTCTGAAACTTTAATGGTGAGCCAGCCCTGGAGCTGCTTCATGACACAGGGACAGCATGGGTGTCCCCACCCAGCCTGGACACATGCCCTGCAGGGACCTCTGACTCCATGGCTCATTGGGGCTCAGTGATGTGGAGACTAGTCTGATGGGAACAAGACTGAGTTGACCAACCTGCGTCCCAAAGGCCAGAAAACAGCCAATGGATGGGACTGACTTTAAATGGCTACCAACCAGGGGTGGGTTTGAACCAGCAGCCGTAAGCCTGATCTCCTGCCTGGGGCAGGCAGTGGGCTGGCGGCAAGGAAGAGCTGCTGGACATGCTGGTCACAGAGGCGTCAGCTGTCTAGGAGAGCCGGGGGAACCTGTGACTCAGCCGGGCCAAGGAGCAGCGCCTCTTGTTTAGTGAGGGGCCAGCACCAGGTCCCAGCTTGTCTGTTGAACCCACCGCTAGCCAGGAGTCCTGGGTCCTTTCCCCACCTCTGCCACTGAGCTGTGCACAGTGCTGGCAGTCCCGCCCGTAGCCGTACCAATCTCCCCGTGTGTCACCGGGGCTAAGGCTCCCCCTCACGGGGGACTTGAGGCTCCATTCGTTCATGCCCATCAAAGGCATTGGGCGCTTGGGCTGACCAGGTGTGAAGGGGTCATGCCACCCAGCTGGGGGCCTGGGGCCAAGCTTCCCCAGTGCTGGGGCATTGGGCCATAGCTCCCTCCCAGCTCGGCTTAGATCAATAATGGGCAACGTCCGGGGCAGCTTCCCTAGAGCAAACACGGCGCAGTGCTGTGCTCTGCCCCGGACTGAGCTGCACGAGCCACTGGCGCTCCCGCAGCGGGGCCAGCGTCGGACGCTGGATGTGCTGCACATTCCTGGGCAGCAGCTGCAAATCTCAACCTGCACGCAGTGTTCCTGAGGGCTGCATGGCTGCGCTGAATGGGCCCTGCCAGCATAGTCCCAGCCGCCAAGAGCTGCAGGGTGCAGCCTCAGCGCCACACACCTGTGCTGGAAGGAGCCCGGCAGGGGTATGGCTGGAGATGAAATTGGCACAAGGTGCTGAGCTCAGCTACAGCATCACAAGCCGGCAGCTCCGCCGGGAATGTTGTGTGCTGACATTAGTGCTGAGCTCGGCACAAATCGCCTGGCTCCCCGGTGCTCCCTGCAGGGAGGGGCTCCCAGACTGGTTTGGTCACACAACGCTCCTCCGCCCCGGGCTGGTAAAGGGTTTGGGGGGCACTTGTTGGGGCACATGACGCCCAACCTTCTGGTCGCTTTACAGGACCAGAGCCTGTTTTCTGTCCTCATGGCTAGTAGCCCCTTGAATGTCCATGGGCTGACTGAGGAGGAGCAGGGTGTAGCCCCGAATCCTGGACCACTCGTTGCCTGCTGCGGCCCATGGGGAAGGAGGGGCTTAGTGTAGCAGCTGTGGAAGCCTGAGCTATTGGTTTGACTGTCAGCCCCCTCCCTAAGAGGTTGTGGAGTTCCTGGGGGCGAGGAAGGATAGGTGGTTTTGGGGTTCAGCTCTGGGCCAGGAGAGAGACCCCTGCTCTTGGCTCTTCCGCTGACTCTGGGACGCCTTGAGCAAGTCGCTGTCCCTGCGTTTTCATGTTGTGGACATTAGGTATTGCCTTGTCCCAATGCTTACCCCAGAGAGGCCAGCGTCTCAGAGTGGCTTTTCGGGGGCTGGGGGCCACCCACTTGGTTCCCAGCCTGCAAGGAATTGTCAGCTCTTGGCTAGCAGCTCTTCGTGGGCTGTGACCTGTGCACTGGGGAAACTGGTGGCAGGCGTTTGGAATTACTGGTGCAAAATGCCTTGCCTCCAACTGCTGCCACCTCAGTGCAGCTGAGGCAGGAATTTACTCCTCGCCACTGAGATGCAGCAACGCTGAATGGCGCCAAAGGCCGGATGCTCACTGCGTGCAGCTGTAACTGCACCGAGCTTCTCCTCCCAGCTGCAAAGTGCAGGCTGGGCTCTCTAGCCTGACTTTCAAAGCCTCAGTAGGGATTTAGACCCCAAGTTCTTACTCAGAAAGAGGCAACTCAGCAAACCTCAATGCCCACAAGTGTCCAGGAGCTTGGTATTTGTCTCCTCGGAAAGATGGAGCCTCCAGCAGCCCAGGACGTCAGGGTTCTGCACAGACTCAGCGGCTCGCTGGACTCCCTCTATCATCAATGCAGCTCGCACGTAGACAGGACCGTGCTGTCTAACCCTGCTCAAACAGCCCCGTGACCAGGCGATAAAGCCTGCGCTCTGGCTACACTGGTGCTCTCCCCAGCACTAGTGATGGTGGGAGATCTACAGAAAGGCTAATGTGGGCAGGGCCTTTTGACTCACCACTGCCACTATCTTCCAGCAGCCTGGTTTCCCCACCAAATGCCGGCCCCGCCCAGCTCTGCTTTGCTTGAGCCGATGAGCTCATAGCCCAAGGTGGCATGACTCTCTTTTATGGTAATGATTTGTCAAGTTGAAACTAGTGGAGGGCAAAAGCTGAACTCAGTATAGTCTGTCAGCTACACCCATTCTCCAAAGGAATGAGCTGGAAAAGTGCCAGGTTAATAACTGCCGAGCTTTCCTGGCCTTCTATGCATCCTCCCCAGCAGAAGCCCCTGGGCTCCACCGTGTCTTATGTAGGTTTGCAGCCCAAGGAATCCAAGCCCCACACGTTCCTTTCCTCTCTAGCTGAGGACTCGGGAAGCTGGCACTGCAAGGAGAGTGCTGTGTGGAAATCCTACTCTGTCAGCACCCCCTTCCCGTCAGGCCACTGATGTCGCCCATATAATGTCTTGGTGATGCTAGGCTTGACTCTGATTTACCTCTCTCTGCCCTGACCCCTCATTGAGGGCTCTCCCGGTGCTTTTGAATGAAAAGCAGAAGAGTTTAAAAGTGGGCTCTCTAGTTATTAATGCTGGGCTTCCAGCCTAGAATAAAGCTACAGCAGGCTGCTTGGAGTACACCACAGGCCCTGATCACTCACGGTCATTAAAGCTGCCATGGCACGTTCTCCTCATGGCGCTACTTGCTGCATTCAGCCTCCCTACGTTCCCCCTGCACTGCCACCTGGATGCAGTATTTGCCTGCCAGCCTAGGCCGTTGTGTTATATTGCTGTGCGCTGCTAAACGCATCCTGCCTTCTGCGCCAGAGGTGTGAGGCCCTTTGGGGTCCTGAGTGCTAGTGATCCTGACGGCTATGGGGAGATCCTTGTCATTAACATCAGCTCATTCTGGGAGCAGACACAAGCCCCTGCTTGTGGGCTGTGAAATCCAAACAGCCCCAGCTGGTGTCCACCCCACTGCCGTCTGCGAACACAAATGAACACACTTCAACAGTTCTTTCTTGACTGGACCCTTGTGACCTTTCACTTGCTCATGAGCCCACGGCACGTTCATACAGCTGACAAATGGGTACATTTTGTGCTGGCATTGACAAATCCTGTAGCAGTTTAGCAGCTGCTCCCATGTGAAATCCTGAAATCGCCCACATCTGGATGAGGAAAACAGCACATTAAACTGTGTTGCCCAACACGCCCTTACACAGCACTTAGCACCTGGTGTAGACAGAGTAAGTTGTGTTTACTTACGTGTAGACTGGTCAGGATCAGCCCTGGGGAGGACCCTAAAGGCTCCCAGTTGCAAGATCTTAAGAACTTTTCTATGTAGACGTTGCACCAGTGTGGGTTTTCTGAGTTAGTTACACAGGACAAACCCGTGTGGTCACTCTCCTTTCGGTTTGAGCAGCTGATTTCAGCTTAATTTAAACGTCATCCTAATTAATTTACGCTTAAACCCAAATAAGCCTGTTTTTTACCCAATATAAGTGTCCCCACTACAGGGGTTTGCCACCGTTAAATAACCATTTTAGTTGGGCCAGTGCCACTCTCTCATGTAGACAAGCCCTGCATCTCTGGAATCTGGCATAAGGCTCCTAATTAGGTTCGGGGTTTCTGACCCCTAGTTCCAGGGACAAAGCTATACTCTGCCACAGGAGCAGAAGTGAATTGGAGTCCTAGGCATGTGGGCTTGCTATGCAGAGGACCGTACCAAGGTGCGGGGGCTGACTAGCCGCTACGCTGCGAGCAGAGCTGGATGGGACGGTTAGTGCCAGGTGGGTTTTAGTTGCAGGAATACACAGAATAGTGGCTGTTTTTTAAAACCAGTATTATTGGCAGCAGCTTGGGGGCGTGGGGGGGGGGGGGTCATGCCAGCTGGCGCTGGAGATGGCCTGAAGAAGGGTCACTGATGCTGTTCTCTTCAGGTGGGTGAGGGGATCCTACTTACCCACTGAGGAGCCATTCAGAGTCCCTCTCCCTGGGAAAGCTTCTGCTCCTCCACCTCACCTATTTCTATCACTTATCAAATGTAACCAGGTCTCACATCATGTGGGCACAACCTGCTCACAAGGCTTACTGGAGCCTCGTTCCTGTGCTCGGGTCCAGCACTCATGCACAGAGCCACTACAGGCAGCCTGGCGTGCATGAACCTGCCTGGAAAAGTATCGCGCTCACTCCCTGCTTAGACTTGAGCACGCCAGCAACTCCCTCTCCCCTTCCAGTGCATTGGAAACACATGCTTTGCGGTGTGCCAGGCAGCGCTGGCCGTGCCCCGGGATGCAGTAAAGAAGTGACTACGAGGACTACAAAGGCAGGAGCGTAAGTGCAGTTTTATTGGAGAGGGACAGGCAGGCAGTGGCTTTGGCAATACACAAATACAGGAGGCACCTCAAGTTTATCATTCTTAACCCACTACAAAGAATCCCCCGCCCCATGGCCCAACACCTCCAGCTTCCTACTGACTGCAAGGAATACCCAGTAGGTCGTAGAGGAACCCTGCAGAATAAGTCACTACAGAAAGCAAAGGAGAGCACACTCTCTAGCTGCGATCGACTAGGTTTTGGTATCTGTACCCCGAAAACCAAACTCAGCTTCCCCTTTTTAAATGTTAAGTGCCAGGAGGCACCCCCAGGCACCAGTGCTGGAGGGGTCAGGAACCCCCGGTGTTACTGACAATGGGTGGGACACCCAAGTTTGTGTGAAGCTATTAGTGCTCTTCCACAGCAGTAACTGCCCCAGCAGGAAGATCACAAGAAAGGTGGAAGGATGGGGGGAGGGTCAGGGAAGGAGGAATTGTCCCAAAGCTGCCATGAGAAAAGGCAAGATAAAACGTGTGAATACCATACGCACAGACCAGTCAGTCCCCTTTGCTGATGGAATCCAGGCAGAGCTTTTGGGAGCCGAGACGTGTCTTACAAAAAAGGAGGAGGGACAAGGAGAATGACCATTACTTGGTGGGCTACAGTTCAGTTCTTAGGCTCTTCCCCGGCTTCTCCACCATCTTCTCCCGCGCACTCTGCCGTCCATAACGTAAGGTTGTCCCTGAGCAGCTGCATGATGAGGGTGCTGTCCTTGTACGAGTCTTCACTGAGCGTGTGCAGGTCTCCCATGGCTTCATCGAACGTGGTTTTGGCCAGCGTGATGGCCTGCTCTGGGGCGTTGGCGATCTCGTAGTGGAAGACGGAGAAGTTGAGGGCAAGCCCCAGGCGGATGGGGTTCGTGGGCTGCATCTCCTTCTTGCTGATGTCCATTGCTTCCTGGTAAGCTTTCTGAGCATTTTCTATGGTCTCCTTGCGCTCATCCCCGGTGGCTACCTCAGCCAGGTATCGGAAGTAGTCTCCCTTCATCTTCAGGTAGAAGACTTTGCTCTCTGCATCGCTGGCTTTCTTAATGAGATACTTGTCCAGCAGCCCCAGGACAATGTTGCAGACGTCCTTCAGCTCCCCCTCCACCTTCTCCCGGTATTCGTTCACCAGCTGCGCTTTGTCATCACCCTCTTCAGTCTTGTGCTCAATGCTGGAGATGACCCTCCAGGCGGACCTCTGGCATCCCACCACGTTCTTATAGGCAACGGAGAGGAGGTTGCGCTCCTCATTGGAGAGCTCATCCCCATGCTCCACCACTGCCTTCATGAAATCAGCCATGTCCTCGTAACGCTCGGCCTGCTCGGCCAGCTTGGCTTTTTGCACCTGGTGGTTTCTCGCCATGGCTGGGAGCGCTGGTGGAAAGGAGACCGCTTTGCAAGGAGGCTGGTTCGAAAAGGAGCAGGCAGTCACCCTGGGAGCCTTCTGAGTCTCTGTTCAGCTCTGCTGACGGGATCGGCTTTTGGCTTGGCGTCTCAGCCTGGAGCAACGACTAGGCGTGGCAGAGAAGCTCTCAATGAACCCCTCCCCCCACTTCCTCCCAGACGGTGCTCTCCTTAAAAGGAAAAGTGCAGTGATTCACCTTGGAGCTAAACGGATTATGCACTAGCCAATGTCAGAGAAATCCACCTTAATGCAAGGCCCCCTCCCTGAGACCTGCTGGGCAGGAGGCTGGTACCCGGAGCAGAGGTCTTGCTGTTTGGTTCCAGTTTGCATGGTTGACTCTTCTCGCTGTCATAATTGGCCCCCGTTTTTGGCAGCCAACGACTTGCTAGGCCATGGAGGGTGAGCTAGAGGAGGCTCCTCCTGATCAGAGTTAGGCTCCCTGCCAGGGTGTGTGGGGGAATCTTGTCCCACCGCTGCTGTCCCTGCTCTCTGGCTTGATAGAGGCCCTCAAGCCCTGGGATGGCTGATCCTTCAGCTTCCAACAGCCCTAAACTCACCTTCCAGAATCTCTCAAACATTTTATCATTTTAAGCTGGACATAAATGCTGGGCGATTTCAGATGCGGCTCTTCATCCCACTAATGCGGTGCCTCGCAGGGGAAGCCGGTGGCAGATGGGTGGCAAGAGGCAGTGAACAAGCTCCTAAAGCAAAGGTGGCTGAGCAGCTCCAGCTTTATGGGGCAGAGGTCCGAAAATGCTGTTTCTGTTCCAGAATGCTGGCAGGTCTACAGGGCTCTTCAATTCCACAAGGCCCCAGTATTTATCCTCATTGGACAGCTCGGGAACCAAGGCAGAGAGGATAAGTGACTTGTCCAAATCCACAGAAGTTTAGGGGGAGTTTTGTTTCTTTCTTTCTTTCTTTTGTAAAGGAGTGAGATTAGAATCAAGGAATTTCTGGCTCCTAAACTTATGCTCAAATCATACCTCAAATTGAAGTTCTCTTACTTCCGTTAAAATTGAACCATATGTATCAGAGCTGACCTCTATTTCCCTAGGCATATGTTTATGGGCAACTAGGAAGGCGTAAGAAAGAAGCCACCTTCTACTTGTCTCTGTACAACCCAAAGCTGTCTACTGAGCAAAGGAGCAGGCTAGCAATGCATGGTTAAACAAGCCTGCACTGCCTGTCTGAGGTGCTGGTGGGGAAAACTTCCACGACTGCTAAGTTCATTTTAAACTCACCTCTGCCACTTTCCCTTAAGGGAGACTAGTGTCAGAGAGAACATGATGCTATTGTCCAAGTTGGTTGCACACCACTCTCTGGAAGCATGTCGGAGAGTCGGACTGACCGTGGGAGGGTGGGGGACAGTAATGTTTAAAGTAGCCCCTCCATTTCAGGATGGTGTACTCGTGCGACTTGACGTTAAATGCCTCAGATGAGAGGCAGCACCATTCCCCACTACAAACATCAATGAAACAGAAGTTTTGCTTTAAAAAAAAAAGAGCTTCGAAAACCACTTCTTAACAGCATGGCTCATCATGCGAGAGGCAGGGAACACAGCTCAGATCTAAACGCAGGAGGGGACTTGTGGCTGTTGAAAGGGTGTACTTGAGACACAGACATCTCTTTGTCAAATAAAAGCTGCCCTGTATTGTATCCTCCATCTGATTGTCAAACTAGGCCTTTCTCCATTTATTGCTCATTCTTTTAGATTACATTGAAGATGCTTGAAAAACAATTTCTGCGATTGCTTGGTTGCTTTGTAATTAGCTACTCCGATTAGAATCTGTGTCTCATGTTACACTGAAGTTTCACTCTCAAACTGATTAAGCCTGTTCCCACTTGCCAGGAGCTGACTGCTCCTCTGTCTGATGCTGCCTGAAGGCTTCATGACAAATTCACTGCAGTGAAACCTGCCTTAATCGCTCGCCTTATCTGCTGCGTGGATACAGCCGGTGTAGCATGGGGAGGGGAGGGTGGGGTCAGTAACTCAGCTGTCCCACTTTGCAGGTAAATTGTTATAGCTGCATGACTCACTGATTTACTCATCTGTGCAAATAGCAGCGGAGCGTCTCCTCCAGCTGACGTGTGAGCCCGTCTCTGCAGAAGGTCCCTGTCCCTGCTGAGCGAAGCCAGATGGGAATAGCGTGGCCCGGTGTGGCTCTTGCTCTCATGTTGGTTTTTAAGGGTTGAGGAAAACCCACTACTGAGGCTTGAAACTAACTTTCCTGAGCCTAGAGATGGGATTAACACGGCATGGTGGACTCTCTAGCTAACTAAGGTACATATCTGGCCCCTATTACCATCGTATCTGAGCACCTCACACACAATCTTCCCCATCTTCACACTGCTCACGTGCCATGGGGAAGCGCCGTTATCGCCATTTTATAGAGGGGGAGCTGAGGCACAGAGACTAGTGCCATTTTCAAAAGTGCTTTTGAAAATCCAACTGCACATGACTTGCCCCAGGTCATGCCGGAAGCCTGTCACAGAGCAAGGTCTCGAACCCAGTCTCCCACGTTCCAGCCTAATGCTCCAGCCACCGGCCTCTCACCCGGCTCCACTGGAGACTGTGCCCACAGACGCTAATTCCTAGCTGAGGGCAAGTGTTTATATTTGACATTAACACTAAGCTAGGACTCTGGCAGCCTAATTCGTGCCAGATCTTGGTATTTCAGTAAGGCTGGGCTGGGTGACTTCTGGGCTGGGAGTCCTAGATGCTGCAGGGAATGGTGGTGGTTCTGCTTTGTCAGTGCTCAACCCAATGCCCCAGTGCTCAACCCAATGCCCCAGCACGGCAAAGGGAAGCTATGCTGCTGGCAGAGTCCTGCTCTACCTGAGACCTCAGTTCTGGGCCTGTGATCTCTCTGAAAGCAGCCAGAAGTCTTTACAAGCCGTGGGTATTAACGCTAGCAGCGGGATCAGATCCTAGTTTGGACAGCTACATGCTGGTGCCTGACTCTGTACTGTGGGCTGAGTACCTGAGGCTGGGGGACACCCTGGGCAAGCCCCACAAGATTGCCGGCTTCCATGGGCAGCTGACCATCCTCTTCGTGTCCCCGATGTCACCTCCTAGGAGTGCTAACACGCTCTAGCTGAACGCTCCTTCGTATCATTCTCCCCTACCTTTGAAAATACTTGTTCCTTCCCCACAGATCATTCCAAGGGACAAACTATTCATCCCCCCGGGAAATGGAATTTGAGAAGGAATTTTTGATCCATCCAGCCACTGAACTCCACTGTACAGAGCTTGGGCTGCTGCCTTCAGCTAGGAGGCAAGCGCAGTACTTGTCTCTAGGGCCGGTCTAGCCCCACGACCCCAGCAATCACTCAGTGCAGTGCCCACTCACACCATTCAGGGGCTGAGAATTACACTGAAGAGGCCTCTGTTCTTGAGGGGAAACTAGCCCCACCTGTGTGTCAAACTTGTGAAAACTCTCTCCCTTCCCAGCCCGAGTGGTGATTTAATAGCTCTTATGTAGCACTTTTCAGCACTAGATCTCAATTTGTCCCTGAATTATCCCACCATTTCTGTTCCTGGCAGGTGAAGGCTCTGCCAGTCTGCTACCGGGAAAGTGACAGCCTAGTTACAGTCGGCCTCTTTGCTTGTTTTTTTAATACTGGTCACCAAATGGAAGCAGTCACCCAACGATCTCCCGTGGTTTGCCCGGTGCGTACACCGCATCGCTGCGTGTAGGTCACCAGTGCTGACTGTGCCAAGATGGGCTGAGCGGCTTCCAAACTCGCACTCTGAGCACTAAATCCATTGACGTTTGCAGAGCTGGTAGAGCACTGATGCAGCTGTGTGAGGTTTTTTTAAATAATTCTTCCCCTCTACTCATTCTAATCCACGCTGGGAAGGCCAACGGCACAGATGGACGTTGGAGTCATGGTGCTGTATGAAGTACAAAGCCAGCACCAGTCTCAGCAGTCTACAGTTTTCCATCCCTGGTCATGTCTGTCGTAAATGTTTTAAGCACAACTTCAAATGCTGCTCTCAACCACGTTTTGTTTCTCGGGAGCCAGCTCACCCTGACTGCAGCTGTGTGTGAGAACAGCTCATTGCATCCTCATGCTGCTAGGGCTGACTCTGCCCTGCCTGTGGGGCAGCTGTGAGAAATAAGGCCCCTGGAGTTGCCTCCAGCCAGTTCTGTCTGATTTAAATCTGAAGTAATATCATATAAAATTAGCTCTTACCAAGGGAGGCCTATTAAGTAGCTTCAGCAGAGGCTAGATGCCAGTCTACATGTCTTGTTGCAGGGCCACGGATCACCACCTGCCGCCTCCTCCCGTCTTGTGCACTCACTTCGGCAGCTCTCACATGTGAGGCACGAGGCAGAGTTCTGCTAGCTCTGCTCTAGAAAGCCACTTAAAATAGCCCCCTGTAGCCGTCAGATGCTTGCTGATAGCCTGCAGCGCGCGTGCAGGACCATGAGCCCCCACCCCGAAGCTTGTTTGAACCAACCCTTCCTGCCCCTCAAGAGCCATAGCCCACCCTGTCTCAGTTTTGCAGAGATGGGCAACAGGGCCCTGACTTGGCTTAGATCTCTGGCTGGTATTTCAGCATTGACAGGGTTTGAATGTGGGTTAGTACTGATCAGGAAAAACGGTGACAATTCAGCCCCAGACATTTGATGCTCTTCAAATATTACCTCCCATTCCTGGGAACAAGCCAGGTTTCATTCCCACTTTACGGGGAGAATGGTGGCTTGAACGTGCCCTAAGGCCACAGTCAGTGCCAAAGCTGGCTTTCGGATGAGGGAGTTCCTGGCTTTCAGGCCCGTGGTTAACACAAGAGGTCATACAGACATACGCAAACCCTTCTATGCTCCATCTTCATTCACTCCACCCTCTAAAGGAAAAGCACACACAGGTAAGAGCAGCCTGGAGGCGTCCCCCTGGGGTGCTGGGGAAACAGCAGCCAGATGCCCATGTACAGTAAATAGGAGAAACTTTATTTTGTTACAAAAGTAAAAGGCATAAATGGATTTCAAACCCTACCAGACTGTAGCCTAGCTGACAAGGGGTGGGGTCTCACAGTTTTACACTAGCTCCCTTTTACAAACCCTACTTGGTTTGCCAGTGGCTGCTAGAGTGTTAGAGCATCCAGCTTCCTCCCCCTCTTTTCTGCTCTGTCCTTTCAATAATGCTGATGGCAGTAGCAGAGGAATCTACACAGGGACTGCAAACGTCACTACTTAAACTTCTACTGCACTTAAATCCCTTCCTCGAAACTAGTGTATCCTAAGACACAGAAAACACAACTTACTAGTCAGTGTTTGAAAGGTGAACTCTTAACACACACTACCTACCTCAGAGACAGGAGAGTCCTTTGCCTGCATACATCCGGCGCAAGCAGCTCACGGCTGGGGAGGCGGCCTGCTGGCCAGCTCTGGCAGAGTTCTGCTTCACAAGCCCACTGTTCCAGCTGCGAACACACCGCCCTAAACCTGGTAAAGTCTCACGTCCCTGCTCATCTAAATAACTATAATGACATCTTCAGTCTATTGAGGGGGAGACACCGTCACTGCAGAGTAAGGCTAGTTCCAAGGAGCCAGCGATGGCCTTGGATCAGTTGCATGAGTCTCTTTCCAGCAGCAGGAGACGGTAAAAACTCCAGTTATTGCACTCAGAACAGATGCATTTATGGCTTTATGCTTCAAACCCATGGGACAGCAGAGTGCGTCAGCGCCACACGCGGGTTTGGAAAGGCTTTCCCGCGTGCACAGCAGCTTTCCCCCCTCTCTTGCCACGGGAGGGACCGAGGTGCAGTAGCGTAGCCCTGGCATGGGGAGGCACAGGCGGTGGTAATGGCTGCTGTTTCAGGTATTATCCGTGTCCTCAAGAGCACTTTAGTCCCCTGAACATACTGGATTTCCCCCCGTCAGTGCAGGGAAAGGAAAGTGGAGGAGAGAAAGAGAGGGTTAGTACAAGAAATACCAGAGTGAGAGTCAGGTAACAGGAGCGGCTCCTCCAAGCCAGCTACAGGAAATAACAGAACAGGATGGGGTCAGATCAGTGCCAGTCCTGTGTGAGCAGCACAAGCGAGGCTCCGGCAACGCTCTCCTCAGGAGCTAAAGCAGCTGACCTCTGGTAACACCCATGCCAGGCAAGCATCAGCTGTTTAGACCCCTCAAAACAAGACAGGTAAGTGAGTAATTACTGACCAATGCTCTCAAGCATCATGCAGTAGGAGAGGGGGTGATTAGGAGACCGCACTCAGCAGGGAGAGGAAGATGAGGAGGAAGGGGTATCGCTTCCCACAAGAATAACGGAGCAAGACACATGCAGCCACCACTAGACACTCTGCAGGTGTGTAACTATCTGTCATGACTTCCTTTGCACCCACACCTGTGTGGATAGCACATGGCGGAGAACAGCAGCAGCACCAGCTGTGGAACAGGCTCCAGGGGTAGCTGACTTCGTGTCATAAATACAAAGTGTTCTATGGACTGTGCTGCGCAGACAGGGAATAGACACTGGCAGGGTGCATCACGCTTCCTGGCAGCTGGGCATTATCAGTGCTCCCCTTCTGGCGGACACTAGCTCATTAGCGGTGTGTGGAAAGAACGAGAAGCGCAGTTATGCAAGTGTTAGCAGGGCTGTCCCTGCAGAATCCCCAGCCGTCGTCACTGAGTAATAAGCACTGATGTAACACTATGTTCTCTTCAAAGCACTTTTACAAATTACTCACCGGTGTCACAGGCATGTTGAAGGATGAGTTTCATGTTACAGAGAGGAAAACTGAGGCACAGAAAGGGGAAGTGACTTAGTCACAAAGTGCATCAGTGACAGAGCCAGGATTACGAATCTGTTCCTGGCTCCCAGTCCTGTGGTCACGCCACACCTTGCTGTAAATGTCACATCCCTGCATCAGCAGGGCTTCCAATCCAGCCTCTTTGCAGCCACCATTCAGGGCTTAAAGCCCTGCTGCCCTAGTCCTTCTGTCTGTGCATCTCATCTCCCTCCAAACTAAGGCCAATCCTCACTACTCTCGAAACCCTGCAGCTCTAGTAACAACTGGCCTAAACCCAAAGTAATGCACGGGGACTCTCAGCCAAGCACATCTGCTCTGCCTCCACTCAGTCTGCAGTGCAGTGCAGTGCAGTGCAGTGCAATGAAACTTACCCTAATCCTCTGCACGGCTGGGGATAATCCACCTATGTACCACACAGCCTAGCACGGCTCACTGCCCAGCAGGGCTCTTCGCACACACTACACACCAATGCCTACACAAACCAGAGGGTAGTTGGGGCTTCCTGTACAGAGCAAATCATGCAGGGAGGATGAGATGAGTCACTGGACTGGGGAGAGAAGAAGAAAGTGCTCTCTTACCAACTACCCCTCAGAAAGCAGGGCTAACATCCAGAAAGGGGGGTGTTAGATCCCATCAGGCAGTGCAGGAAATGGCAAAGTCCTGGCAGGCATCCTCCTGGGGAAGACACCAGAGATTATGCACTTCAGCATCCACTGGCAAGGACAGAGCAGACTGTGTCAGAGAGAGGGCGCTCTGTCTCAGGCCACGCTCAGATCCTGGGACAGCACTGGACTGGGTTAGAGGGAGAGCGGGATGGGAGAAGGGTGCTTAACTTAAGGCCCCTGAAGGAAGGTGCAGTTTGAGCTGTGTCAACTTTCAGCAGCTGAATGATGAAACCCCGAGAAACACCAAGCTGCTGGGGTTTGCAGCTATGCATACCTTCCAGCCTGATCCTGTGGGAAGTGATTACAGTGGGCAGGCAAGACTCGCAGCTGGAAGAAGCCATCTAACCTTCATTGGACGGACAGAGAATCATTACTCACCCCACTGCAGAAGTGAGGAACATGCCTCCAAACCCATAAAAGGAAACAAACAAATCCCCAAACAGTTAACTTTAAAAATATAACTTTATTACAGCAAGTAACAAGAGAAACCGGTTCAAATAGAAGTGAGAGAGTTTGCTTCCCTCTCCCTCCTTCAGAACTCCTGTAAGAGGCAGGGTCAGTTTTCCTGTCCCTTCCCATTAAAGCTGCAGCCTCTTAGAGCGTAGCTTTACTGACCCTCTGCACACCATCTGCCAGTCCTACCATTACACAAGCAATGAAACACAGCGTCAGGGCCATGGGAGAGTTAGTGCCGTTGTATTAAGAACACTGGCTATTTTGTGGATAAGGGGAAGACAGACGGTAACTGCTGTGCAGCATGGTTTCTGGAAAGGATTTTTGGAGTGTTATTTTCCAGACACAGCAGCAGCTTTTTACGCTGTTGCATTGAGCCGTCTGAGGCTGAAGATCAGTCTAGTAGTGGCAAGGCACATGAGCTATAGCCTTGTGTGTCAATCTGCAGAGTGAGCTGCCCTGCCAGCCTGCCTCAGCCCTGAGCTGCAGGGGTCACCCCCAGGGCTCAGGTGGTAATTTACGCTACATGCTGGTACCAACCCTTCTTCGCCTCAGCTGCCAGCAGTGGGGAACATTAACATCGGGGTGGGTGTGGTGCGAGGATACTTCTCCGAGGAACAGCTGGTAAATGCTTTTGGTCACTAAGAACGGGGGCTGGCTTTGGACTAGTCACCCTGCTGGAAAGGGGACTGATTGAGAACAGCATATGAAGTCCAAATCATCCAGTCCCGAGCCATACGTATAACAAGGCAGCAGCACCACCACCCCCGGCTATCCTATAAGATCAGTCCACTGACAACAGCACCCCTGCCATGCCCCTTCTCACTTGAATACTGAGCTCTCTGTGCACTGAGCCAGAAACATGAAGCAAGAGGAACATTTACAGGGTGGAAGGAGCAGATTTTTAATCAAATCTCCAAAACGGAATGGTTTGAAATTGTCCAATATTCTTCTCAGCTAAAGCTTCTCTTAAAGCCCCACCTAAAACCACTGCCTTCTGCAAGAAGCCTGCAGCATGTAAATGCAGATCCCAAGTTCCCAGCCCCAGGACGTGGGTGGTGGTGGGGCGGGGCACATCTCATGCACTGCTCTTTGAACAGTCAGGATTTGTGACATTTTCTGGCCAGCAACAAAACTGGGCTACAAAAGAGTGCCAAAAACTAGAGAGGAAGGGAATGCATGGAATGTGAGAACACCATGCTGGGGGGTGCATTTAAACATTGTCCCATTGAAGTTCACCACTGCTCAGCAGACTGACTCACAGGGTAGGGCGAATGAGGGGTGCCTTAAGCAATACCAGCCCCTTCCACACACCCTATGTTCTCAGTGGCCGGCAATTCTCTGCTAGCGTGCTGTCATTCATGATGTGCAAAGCAGAATACAGGGGGATACCTCTGTGACAATCTGCCCCACAAATGCACTGACTAGTGATAAAAGCACAGGTGAGAAAGATGAAAGGGCTTGGGGTCCGATACATACTGCAATGCCTGGGGCATCTAACCAAGTGGCTTAACACAGAACAAACATTGCAAATCTCTACCCTGGTGCCAGGAATATGTACAGCAGCTATCTACACCGACACATACAAAAATACTACTTAGAAAAAAATCTAAAAAATTGTGCAAAAATACCCAGCAGCTTTTAATAAACACATTTCAAGTATTGCTAATGTGTCTGTAACTCTCCTAAACACACTCGCCAGTGTCAGTAATCCACAAGGCAGACTGGTGAACACCTGGTAAGGAGCAGTGATAGGTATGGTGCCATCCTGGGGCAGACAAACTCAGAGGAATCATTCCCAGAGGGCCAGCAGGTGACCCCACTCTCTATTCTACTGGCCAGGAATCCAAACCAAGCACAGGCTAACTGACACCAGCACTCAGGGTAACCCAATTTGGGCAAGCTGTGCCTCTTCAACGCTGGAGCCCACTCACGCTTTAGCCACCTAGCGCTGGGCAGAGGTCTGACAGGTGACCATCTAAGGGCAACATCTCCCCATTACACCCACAAAATACTTTGCTTATTTTGTTTCTAACAGTTAAAACTAGGAGCTCCTCTGGACTGTATCCTTGCATGGCTTCTTACTGGCTGAAATGGCTACACTAGGAAGGGTTGGTCAGCACCTTCTCTGTGACCAGGTGAGAGCCAGCACTGAATAGCAACTGGGATGGCACATCTATTTCCCTGCCTATGCTCACTGCCCCATATGGGTCTGGACCCTCAGAGTTCTCCCCAGCACCTGGGAACGAGAATGTCATCCCAACCAGCCAGCGTCAATTCTGAAAAGTACCGGGGCTGCTGGGAAAGGGACGCTACATATTCCACAGGCCCAGATGGGAACGTAGTTTATACTGACACATGAAGCTGTCCCTCACACTCCAGGGGCAGAGATGCAGGAGGTATTTGTAGAGACACAGCAGGGAGACCTAGCTTTTAGCCTTCATCATCCCCAAAAACCGAACCCCCAATCTAGAATGCAGCACTGGAGATGAGACATGGACTCCCCATCCTCAGCCCCCACAAGGCACGGCAGCCCATTCAGCTAATCCCCGCAGGAAAGATGGCAGCTCTCTGGGGCGGACACTCCAAGCTTGGATGGTTCTGAGATGTTGGGGTTTCCCAAGCAGCCCTTCTTGCTTCCCAGCTGTGGTTCGAACCCCTCTCCCTGGGTGAGGCCAAGGTCTTGCTCGGCATCAGGCTGTAGCAGTTGAAAATCCAGGTAAGCCACATCACAGTGAAACAAAAAATAAATAAATAAAAAGGTAACGCCTGGTTTGACTGAGTCTTTGGCAGCTCTGCACCACAGGGCTGTCTTGCCTGAGGTCAGGGAGAAGAGAACGGGAAGGTACTGACTGGAGCTAGGCACAGGACTACATCACAGCACCACTAGGGAATGCCTCCTACCATGCTGGTGTCAGTCTTGGCTCCAAAGGAGGGGATTTCACTCTTGGGACTGGACGGGGTCCCGGCATCAGGCTGGATAAATCCTCTTCTGTCTATTAAACTAGAAAACAAGATGGGAAAAGAGGGGAGAGGTTAAAACACCAACATTCATCAAGAAACAAACCCCCAGAGCTGTCTGCTAAGCCAACCAGTGATGCTATAAAAATGAGTTGATAGCACCTATTGAGTCAACAATATAATACTGGTGCAAAGAAGGTGAACACAATTCTGGGATGTATTAGCAGGAGTGTCGTAAGCAAGACACATGTAGTTGTTCTTCCATCCTACTCAGCACCGATAAGTCCTCCACTGGAGTAGTGTCTCCAGTTCTGGGCACCACACTTCGGGAAAGATGTGGACAAATTGGAGAAAGTACAGAGGAAAGCAACAAAAATAATTAAAGATCTAGAAACATGACCTACAAGGAAAGACTGAAAAAAATTGGGTTTGTTGAGTTTATAGAAGAGAAGACTGAGGGGGACACAATAACAGTCCTCAAATATATATAAGATTGTTATAAAGAAGAGGGTGATAAATTGTTCTCTTTATCCACTGAGGACAGGACAAGAAGTAATGGGCTTAGCTGCAGCAAAGGAGATTTAGGTTAGACAGGAAAAACTTCCTGTCAGGGTGGTTAAGCACTGGAACAAATTACCTAGGGAGGCTGTGGAATCTCCATCAGTGGAGGCCTTTAAGAGCAAGTTAGACAAACACCTGTCAGGGATGGTGTAGATAATACTTAGTCCTGCCTCAGTGCAGGGGCCAAGCCTAGATGACCTATCAAGATACCTTCCAGTCCTACATTTCTGTGATTCTAGGGGATTTCAAAGGCAGGAAGCAAACCCTGACAGCATTTGATCATTAGCACAAGACAGCTGTGCCTGCCAGCACTGTCCAGAGTTTAGGGAATTTGAATGCACTCAGGAAAATCCCCTCGGCCAAATCTCATGAGGGTGACTGTGGAGAGGGAACAGACTCCGCACACAGAACAGCACTTAACTATGGCTCAGACTTTTCTTGTGAATGTTTTTAAACACTTGTCGCTTAAACCCCAAGGTGACCGGCGCACCCACCTGAGCCCAAAACACACAGCACTCTGGGCAGGAAGGCGTTTCTTCAAATCGCTTGGTGTGAGCTGAGTGCACCTGGAAGCTGCTGGCTTGTCCGCCCTGGACAGTCAAGTCCCCACTGCAGCCACAGAACCAGTACCCTAGTGACAGCAGCAGGGTAAGTTCCCCCAAGCCCTGCTTGTCTCTTTGTGGGGACTGCTAGACAAAGTGTCAGTGGGGGGGATGGATGATATGGGTTCCTGAGCACTCAGAACTAGAGACAAAGTTGTGTCACTACTGTGCTAGGCTGGAGTTGGAGAGGCCCCCCTATAGCAGGAGTGAAATACTATTATCCCATTAGCAGTCATCTGCCTCCCAGTGCTCTCAATGTATTTAAATAGATGAGCTCACTCACTATCATGGACTCCATAGTAACAGTGACACTGAAAAGGACAAGAACCTTGGGAAGTATTTTAGAGGGGAAAAACAAAACCCTCCTTAACTCATGGTGTAACAGCCCTCCTGAGCACAGGTTAAACAACAGCTGACCTTCCCTGAATTATTTCATTACACTTACACTGGGCTAATATTTCTGGAATGCTCCCAGTAAGTTCAAATTGGTTCCTCCCAGCAAAAGAAAGACTCTCTCAAAAGTGCCTGAAGCATTCAACAGGCTGAGAGCTACAAAACATGGGTTGGGATCAAACTCCCAACCACCCAACACAAGAGATTATTTTAAATTTGCCCGACTGCGCCCTCATGTGACTAAACCATGGCAGTTTTATTTTTTGATGGGATTAGATTCATAGCTGTTAAAGCCAGAAGGGACCATTCTGATCGTCTAGTCTGAGCGCCTCAGATGGAAGATGTTAGGTAGATTAGACCCAACAGAGGGGTTCTGTTTGTTTGTTTTTTGAAAGGTACAAACCAGGTTTCATTAAATGATTTTTTTAAACTGCAATACAGTTTAAGCAGTGAACAACATTGCCCCCTGAACTCTGCAACCCAGGGACTCTGCCCCGGGAAGAGCAGAGGGTGGAACTCACTGATCTTGTTACAATGTCCAAGCCCAGTGAAAAACAAGAAGCAAATCAGCACTGATGAGGAAAAGTCAGAGAGATGTTTGGCATTATTCCTGCCTGCTTTAATGACAGTTGCAGATAATTCACAGGTAAGGGAATTTGTCAGGATTAAATTAAATAGGAAATCATTGTGTCCTTTTAAGGCCAGAGTCTCCAAATTGTCTGACTAAGGACAGCATTGGCTACTTGCCAGAAGTCTAAGGTTTCCAGCATACTGCGTAAAATGGAGAGGATTGCAGCCAACCCCATCTCTGATAGAGGTGAAGACCTCCACAGAACACGTATCCCAGCATGCAATGCTCCATCTTGATCTGAAAAGCAGCTGCAAGATGCATGTAGAATTCCAGCCACTTAGAGATGACCTGCAAAGGAAAAAACTGGGCTGGTGCCCCTTAATTCTCCTTCTTTCTAGTGGATGATGGTGGGATGGAAGAGGTTTTGATGCTTGTTTTTCACCTTAGAAATATCAGGTATGTCAAGTCTGCTCTCACCTGGAGATCCTGGAGCTGTATCAAGAGCACATTTAGCAAGAGCCCTCCTGCCTTCTTTGACAAGTGAGGAGTGAGACAAAGCTCTCTCTCCCCCAGGCGGTCAGTTAGTCATGGAAATTAAAGAGTTGTTCAAAAATAATAAATTATAATAATAATAATAATAGCAGCTTTATTTAACCACAGTCTAAAAACTGTACTCTCCCGACCACTCAGCTTTCACTGCCTTGAGTCTGGTGAGTGTGTCATTCCAGTCACCAGAGACTCTGCCAGGGCAGACAAGACCTGTATTTGTAGTGTAAAAACAAGCAGTGAAGAACTTCTCCATCATCCAGAAGCCAGATGTATTGGGAAGTCCTTTGCAGGACACCTTTAAGCCCAGGGTTATTCTTTATGTAGTGCTAAAGCTCACAGGATGCATCCTTTAGCCCTCCTGAGGTCCTTAGGGCACTGGATTTTTAAATATCTAAAGAGGAAACACACATCTAGTAAATATTTCCATAGCAAGCGATTACCATTCGCTGCTGGGCCCTCCTGTAACAGGCACATCCCACCCGTACTACACTGCAGGGGGAAATTCCAGTTGCACTCAGTTTACACCCTACAATGAAGTCTGACGTGCCCTGAATTAAGCAGATTTCAATGGATGAAAAGTAACAGTCAGCACTTGCCTATACATTTACCTATCCCTCTGGGCCTGAGCCTCAGAATTACCCACCCCACCCTACACGGGAGCCCTGGGCCGTCGCTTTGGCCTGGCTCCTGGGAGCCAGTATTAACCTCGCCTGTCTCCACCTCCACACGTGGCTGCAGTGTCAGGGCAGGGTGCAAGTCCCGAGTCCAGTGAGGATCGGAGGCTCTTACCTGGGATGGAATGGCCCACACAATACTGCCCAGCAGTTGGTGAGGATACTCTTATGGCTGTAGGGATTGGCAAACTCTGAGCCTCTCTTATTTGACCACGACCCTTTGATCTGCAATTGAAAGGACACGGGCTGATTAGAAAGCGGCAGCCTGGCGAGGGGATGGAGATGGTCAGTGCACTGCCCAGGTCACACGGGAGGGGGCCTTGGACAGTATCATCCACACTCTGCTTGAAAAGCCCAGGACCGAAGTGACAGAAGTCAGGGCAGAGGGGTGTGGAGCTTTGCACTGTGCCCCACAACACGGCCCTAAATCCTCTCCACGGCAGTGCGGCTAGCTGTGCGAGACAACGCTGCCCCCTCCCACTGCACCAAGCCACCTTGAGCTGGCCTTCCGCAGCTCGCGGCCTCTCCAGAGCAGTTTGCCCTTCTGCCGTTGCCCAAGCTTAGTCTCAAAGTCACGATGCCCACTAGTTACCCGTTTCCCACACCATGTACTATGCATCACGCTTGGTCTAGTGGCTGTAAACCCCCCACCCTCCCATCTCTTTGTTTCACTTTAGTCATTTCTTGTTTGCCAAATTTAGACTGAAAGCTCTTCAAGGCAGGGGCTTATTTCTGTAAAGCATATAGTGCACTTACAGAGCTAAGCTAACAGCAAGAGGGTTCATAGGCAGCTCTGTTAGTGTAAAGAAACCCTTTAGTTTCTTCATGCTGAGCAGCCACAGGAGCCTGTTTAAGGAAACACTGTCGCCTTGAAATCTTAGTCATGTCAGCTGTAGGAATTAGATGGTGTTCCAGATCCTACCTCTGTCCCTGAACCTCGGCCAGCTTGTGAGAGTTTACAATCACACTTCCCCTTTTTACTTCCTTTCCCCAGCTGCTGTGACAAACAGGCCACTCAAGCAACACGGGAAACTGACAGACAATGCACCAGTCACGCGATGTAACTCCCATTGACTTTAGTGGGAATCTCAGTTGTATAACCGAGAGCAGAAATTGCCCCAAAGTGCTGTTAAATGCACTAAGTAAAAGAGTAGAGGAACCATTCTCTCTGAGACAGCAATTGTGTCACTTGTAACAACAAGGTGGTACAAATATTTCAGACAGAAGTGTGATTTTCAAATCCCTTTAAGTAACCAGACATATACAAACAGCTATGCTATCTAGGTACTTATCAGACCCCCATTACAGGAGTATGTGAGCATGTCACAATCTTTAGTACATTTATCTTTATAACTCCCCAATGTATCAACTCCCTTTCATAGAGAAGGAATCAAGGCAGAGAGAGACAATGGGACTTGCCCAAGTCACACAGGAAGTCTGTGGCCAGGCAAGGAACTGAACCAAGTAATGCCCACCCACTGAGCCTCCTTCCTCTCTATTGCTCTCTCCGTGGTCCAAATAGTAACAAAGGCCACGTCTAGACTGGGAAACAGGTCATGCTTCAAAACATGTTAAGCTCACATGTTTTAACTAACATGATTTTAAACAGGATTCTGCATCTAGCGTACACAAGGCAAGTCCTGTTTACCAACATGTTAGCTGGTTGTGGTCCATCTTAGGGGCAGCCCAAAGGTTAAAGTGTATTAGCTAGTATTTTAAAATACGACCTCTTTTCCTAGTCTCCACACAGCCAAGCAACACACAGCGCTCTCCCTTTTGAAACCCATGCACTCTGCCTGTGTGCGCATGCGGGGTCATGCTCTGCTGGGCTACTCGAATTAGAGTGTAAACTCTGGGGGCAGCCCAAAGGTGCTCTCTTTTATCTGCTTTGTAATAAAGTGTCACAAGCACCTAGGGCCTGTCAAGATAACTTCCTCTAACACAGAGACAGCAGCAGATTTTTGGCTGATCTCTTCATTGCTTAGAAAGGAATGAGCTTCACGCCCAGAGGTGGTGCTTACCCCTTTCTGGTCCCAGTCTATGGAAGGAGAGACACACGGATACTTACGTCTTCATTCGTCGTCAGGTTGGAGGCGACTAGGTAAGTGTGAAAACCTGAGAGGCCCAAAATAGACCAGACTGAGAAAAAACATATCACCAACTCCAGCACGGTGGAAAGAGAGTCAAGGAAGCCTCCGGGACCACACACACACACAGCAAGGGGAGGCCTCGGGTCCAAGTAATGGAGGCACTCTCAGCAACTACACCTCTACCTCGATATAATGCTGTCCTTGGGAGCCAAAAAAATATTACCACGTTATAGGTGAAACCGCGTTATATTGAACTTGCTTTGATCCACCGGAGTGCGCAGCCCCCCCCCCCCNTTGGTCCTGCTTTGAGCAGGGGGTTGGACTAGAACCTCCTGAGGTCCCTTCTAACCCTGAGATTCTATGATTCTATGAACTGTGAGGACTCTTGGTGGGGGGCACAAGCACAGGGACTTAGGGAGGGTCATGAAGGGCTTAGCAAGGTGCCCTTGCTTTTGAGTGGCTGGCTGAGACTTCTAGCAAGGAATTGGATTCTCACCCCTACCTCTTACATTAGGGAAAAAGAGTCCGCCCTCGCTAGCAAAGGAGAGTGCATTCCAGCCAACAAAGCAGGCATGCAGCTTCCTTCCCACTGTCTGTGCTATTCTGCGAGTGCCCATCAAGGGAGAACTCACTACTGCCAATTTAGTGACGTCCCCCGATTTACATGTGTCCTCCCACGTGTCAGAAAGGGAGCTCGTTTCCAACCCTCGTCTGTGCATCACCGAGCACAAGGTACTAGTCTGGCAATGGAGAATGAGACTGTGTCTTGAACAAAGGGTCTCACCAGCTTGGCTACAGGATCACCACCTCCTCTTGTAAATGCAGAGAAGTCTGCCCTTCCCCGCCCTGTGGTGTAAGGAGGCTACGTGCATTAGGGTTTGTAAAGTATAGTGAAATGTCCTGAGAGAAGGGGCTTATTGTATGTTGTAAATCAGAGAACACTTTTCAGAGAGCTATAGCTTTAGTATCTCTGCTCCAATACCCTGCAGGGATCCAGCTGTGTCAGCATACAAAAAGGGGAACAGATGGGCAGGTGCAGGCTTTAAAAGGATATCTCGCCGGTGTTGCCTTCAGAGTGGTGAGGAATCCACTTCCCTGAGAGCCTACAAAGCAAACAGGACAAGATATTGAAATCAAGGCGGCACATTTACATCTCCAGCCAATTTGTCCTGCTTCAAAGTACACACCCCTCCCAAAAGGCTACATGGATCTGCCCAACTGACTGAGAAACCCCCGCAATCTAGATGCTGGTGTGCAGCATGTGCTCCAAGAGGTTCAGGGCTGAAAGGCAAACTGCCTTCTATCAGAGGCCATGACTAGATGTAGATGCAATGTATACATACACCTCCAACCCACTGCAGCCCTGACATAGTCTATATCCTACTTGCTAGGGAGCGCAATAACCCACTCACCAAAACTCTCAAACTATTTTCTAAAATAAGGTTTACAGTTCACTACTGCGGCCCTCGACCAGTTCATCCAGATGACCTAGCAGTGAAAGGCCCTGAATCTCATGATCGTCACCTGAGCCATCCATCACCTAGTCTGATACAAACTTAGAGGCTGCTTCCCTGAGTGTGCTAAGCCAGGTGCCCATGGTGATGGCCTGAGTTCACCTTGGCCAGGAGGGTGATGCACGTGTTACTCACAGCGGCCGCAGTACTTACGCAGAGTGAGGTGCGTGACGACACAAGCAAAGATGAAGGCCGTCAGGAAGGAGAGGGAGAGGATGAAGGCGTAGAAGTAGCGATAGTTGCGCTTCCCCACGCAGTTGCCTACCCAGGGGCAGTGGTGATCAAACCGCTCTGAAACCAGGCAGCAAGGGAAGGACATTAGAACATCTTACTCCCCACACCGTACAAATGGGTGAACACTGCAGAGCCTCTGGGAACCTCGGGGCTACAAGCCAGCCCTTTGCCCTACCCTGCCAACCTAAGATTTTAGCCCAGTACCTCTGAATGACAGGACACCATCACTATATTTCTGTAGTACTTTGCAATCTGTACATGTGCCCTTCTTTAACTTTATAGGGACACCAACCTTAAAAATCACTTTGCCAGAATACTGTTCTAACTAACTGTGGTTACTTGTAACACCTACAATTACTAAAACTGAAAGACATTAGAGAAAATGCATTTCTTCAGTCTGTATACTTTGTGCATTTGACAGAACTGTGGGGACTCAGTTTCACTGTTCCCTTGCATTAGTCAGTTTCCCCTGTTCATGTGAAGAGAAAAAGCATTTTAAAAGTTAGGAAAATTTGATTGTAAAGCCACAAAGATTGGCAAGGGAAACCAGGGCAGATGCAATATACCTGAAAATACTTCTGACTCTTAAAAGAATGGACTAGATTTCAAGTTAGCAGAGCCCCTGGCAAAACACGCACACCACTTTACCCACCACTGAAATGCAGCCACCTCTGAGGTGAAACTTATCAATTCTTTCACAGCTCATGGTAACATTACCTAAGAGTTTAATACAGGATGTGAAGAATATCCTATCCAGTTGAAACCGCCAGGGGAATTTAGGATGGCAGAATTAAATTACCCACACAGAAATTTTGCCAAAACACATGGGTTAACACTCCTCCACTAGCAAAAAAAAAAAAAGTACCAAGCCATCTTTTATAACCACAAGCGGCCAGGACCTCCAACTTAGGTCTCACCCACAAAACTGCAACTCTAGCAGCACAGCATTGCTTAATACTAGGCTGAGGCTTGGTTCAAAAGGAAGAATGCCAGCTACTAAAACCTGAAGCATCCTGGAGGTCTCCCTTTCAAGCTATGCTCAGGCCTGACAAAGCTGGGTGGGGCTGTATCCTGTGCCACCAAGCGACTTTCGCTGATGTCATGCCTCATCCTTGAAAGCCATTCAGTAGCTCCTCAAACTCCCTGTCTTTGAGCTATCTTCTTTAGACAGGTGACCTTGAATTTTGTGGCAGTTCTCAAATCAGTAATTTCATCTGTCCCCAAGCTGCCCCAGCATCCACAACGGTTAGTGCAACATGCTGACTGGAACAGAAGGTTGTACTCAGATAGGTTGACAATTAATGAAGTAAGTGTGCTCAGTGGACCTGCCATTCACCTATACTCCACCATCCTGCCCATACGTCGCACCAGACTGACAGCTTTCTAAACTGCTCCTCCAGAGACTCTAGACTATGCAGGAACCTCACTGCCACACCAACATCTCCTGCTGCATCACAGTCCCCCTCACATCTGGCAGTGTGGGTGTACCTTTTTTTCACTCCTTTATTCAGCCTCCAGCTCTCCCTCCCATCTAGCACCAGGCGCCATGGGGCAGAAGGACTAAAATAGAACATATGCTGGCCCCTCTGCTTCACATTAGCCTTGACTGCAACACAGAGTGGCCAAGGGAACAGAGATCCTGCAGCTTTATTTCATACCCAGATGCTTGGAGGTTGGTTTAAATAGGAGATACGCTGCATTTCACCAGTGCAATCCTACCTGGCACTATTGAAGAGAGGGCATTAGAGCACAGCACATGCTGTACCCGGCCCACAGGCCACCGTTGGCACTGTACAGATCTGTCATTAGTTAGAAGTGGGGAGAAGGGAGAGAGATTATTGTATCACAAGTTTGTTATTTAGTTTTCAAGCCCATTTTGGTGAAGCAGAAAGGTTTTTGCTCAAGAGCTTAAACTAGACCCCCATTTATCTATGCAGATTTCACCTGCTCCTGATTCCCTCGGACTTACCTACACAGTTATCACAGATGCTGCAGTGAGAGGTCCTGGGGGGTCGGAACATTTTGCAGGTATAGCAGTACTTTAATTTCACCACGTATTTGTTTATAACCACTTCCATTGTCCGGGCGGGCGGGCGGTAGGTGGAGGTGCCCATGCTATCTGTGGAGGGAAAGCGAAGTGGGAAGAGTCAGGCTCACACAGGCCCATTGCACAGGGCACCCCAGCCATTGCGGGCTTGCTCCTCTCTGGCATGGCACAGCGCCGGCTGGTAGGCACTGTGCTGTGCTCATTCATATCTAATCGGAAAGCTGGAGAGGCAGCGTGACCTAGGGGACTGAGTTCAAGATGGGGAGGCAGGACCTCCAGAGCTCTAATCTTAGCTCTGTGCATTACTCAGAGTGTTATTTAATCTTTGTGCCACAATTCCCCTTCTGTTCAACAGGGATGACACTGATCTCCCTTGCAGGGCTGCTGAAAGGAATTGTTGTCAGTCCACGCTTTGAAAATCAGAGGCACTATATACATAGTAAGCATTAAAGCAGCACTCTAACATGCCTGCTAACATTAACTCATCTCTAGAGCACAGAGGAAGGAAGCAAAGCTCCTCTCTAACAGTTCTCAACCAAAGGAAGTAACAAGCTGTTAACACACATGTGATTCTTCTACAACCGTTCTGTGCACCAGCAACACAGCTACAGGTTTCAGAGTAGCAGCCGTGTTAGTCTGTATCCGCAGAAAGAACAGGAGTACTTGTGGCACCTTAGAGACTAACAAATTTATTTGAGCATAAGCTTTCGTGGGCTACAGCCCACTTCATCGGATGCATAGAATGGAACATATAGTAAGGAGATATATATACACATACAGAGAACATGAAAAGGTGAGAGTTGCCCTACCAACTCTAAGAGGCTAATTAATTAAGATGAGCTATTATCAACAGGAGAGAAAAAAAAATTTGTAGTGATAATTACACACATTGAATCTATTTCCCCATGTTAAGTATCCTCCCACCTTCTTGTCAAACTGTCTGAAATGGGCCATCTTGATTATCACTAAAAAAGTTTTTTTCTCTCCTGCTGATAATAGCTCATCTTAATTAATTAGCCTCTTAGAGTTGGTTTTCATGTTCTCTGTATGTGTATATATATCTCCTTACTATATGTTCCATTATATGCATCCGATGAAGTGGGCTGTAGCCCACGAAAGCTTATGCTCAAATAAACACAGCTACAGTTAAGGAGCAGTAGCCTTTGGGGGCATGGTCATGGGAAGCCCTGTCCTCGCTTCCCCTGTCCCCTGAAGCCAGCAGGGGCTCAGCTCCAGCCTGTGGCCTGGAGCTCGGGCTTGCAGCCAGGGGCTAGGGCGGCTTGGGCTGGCAGGGGGTGAGGAGGGGGAAGGAGGGAAGGAACAGGGGCAGCTCTTGGCTTCGGCCGCTGGGGGGGGTCGCTCAGGGCTCCGGCGGGCGGGGCCTCAGGCAGAAGGGGAGTGGCCAGGGAGCTAGCCTTCCTGAAGGGGAGGTTCACCCAATGCCCATGGGCAGGGTGGCTTAGGGGGCACAGTAGGCTTAGCAGTAGAATTGGGGGCAAGGTGGAGGGGTGATCTCTTGACTGTTTCAGACAGATTCCATTGAAGTTTGACACATACTAGTAGCACAAGTGGAATTTACTTCCTCTAAGGCCACGGTTGGAGATTTTTCAGGACACTGCAAGATACACTTCTGCATGTAGCCAGAGGGTGCTGTCCTGGATGGGTGCAGTGCTGGGAAGGGCGGCTTTGGACATTCATGCACGTCATGTTTTTAAAAAAATAAGCCCTTTGATATCACAACAGGGAGGGCACCACATGCTTTTATGAGGGCTTCAAAAACCTGATTTGACACAGTCAAGCATGTTAAGAAGAAAATGAATGGACTGTATTAAGAGCAACAGCTGACATGACAGGTAGCCCCTGCAGTGGGCTAATGGACTAACTACTTCAGGGGATTTTGAAACAGAAAGTGAAGCAGACAGCTAGCTAGTTTTAAAAATTACCCACAAAATGGTTATCTGGGCAGATACAGAGAAATTATTTTTCTGTGATCATTTCCAGCAGTGACAGACTCCAGAAGTCTCACAGTAGCTTTGCTAGAGCATTCGTTACTATGGGTAACACACCACAAAAAGCAGGCCATATATTCTGAACATACACACTTACCGTCATATAGCCATCATAAAAACACAAACATACATTACATTACATCAATGTATAATTACATCAATCTTATAAGAGCTGTGATGAGCTGTGAATACAGGAGTCCTACCAGGCTAGTGACGAATCCTAGCCCCTAAAAGTATTAATTCCCAAATTCATTATCCTAAATTCACAATCTGCAGAATAAATGCCCAGTGTAAATACAAGCTCTAACTAGAGATTTTAAGTCAGTTTCAATCAAGAGGAAGATTCCGCTGGATGTGGATATAAGGACTGTTTCAAATTCATTAATAAATCGTAATAGGACTTTATACTGGGCACTCTGACTCAACTATTTTGGCTATTCATTTGGCAACACGGTAAGAAGATATCACGATACATAGCCAGGGGGCCCAGTATCTAGTCAACAAGTCAGTTACTGGGATCAGCTACCTATTTCTGAACTTATAAAAGAGGGACAGTCAAATGGGGAATCAGAGAGTGGGTAGTTAGCAGCAGCAGCTGTTGAGGGAGTGCTGAGTAGAGTCTTCTGTTGGCACTGGACTCAGTTGTATGATATGCTTCATTAATATTAAGGCTGGGATTTTCAAAGGAGCCTAAAGGAGTTAAGTACCCAATTCCCACTGAAATTCAATCGGAACTGGGCACCTAACTCTCTTAGGTTGCTTTAAAACCCCAGCCTACAGTTTTATGTATAGGTGCATTGTTATTATTTATCAGCACAATGTAAGCACAGCACAGTCTGTATAGAACAACACCCCTATTCCCCTCTGCCCAAGCCTAGGCGCAATTGCATCTGGGCCTACCTAGCATTATTACAATTGCATTCAAACTAACTGAGACACGCAGCCTTTGAGAACTAGCAGAGAAGAGAGGTCTAAAATGCCTTTTTAGGCAAAATAATCTTGGATCAGTCCCCATTGTCTGCATTTTTACATGAGTGGAGATTTGTTGTGGTTTATCAGAAGCTGCTCTGAAATCCACAAAACTGTCAGGCATCTCTAGCAGGGCAGCAAGATACTTTGCACTTGGGTAACACGTGGGGATGTTCTCTGTGGTGTCTAACACACCCACCCCATTTTCTTCACAGGACAGGCTTTCCGACAACCCCACATGAGCGTTTGCCCCAAAAGATGTCAGACAAAGCTCCACAGTCACAAAATCCAGGGGAACTGGTCTCAGATGCTCTGGATGTGGCCTGCAATTAGCAGCGTTACCCAGAACTCGTTCCCAGTGCCAGTTCTAGTCACCAAAACCAATTGAGACAATCACAGTCAAAAACAAAACAAGGGCTTCATTTCTCTCTGCTCCTATCAAGACTTTTTATCTGAGCTACCAGACCATAGGCGGGGCTTGAAGAGCTTACTCAACACATACTATGATTAGACTACCAACCAAGGTGAAAAAACACCTGTGCTACCACATTTCCTGCCGTTGAAAGCAGTAAGCATAAATTCATAGCACTTACATAGAACGCTTCATGTTCAAACAGCTTCACAAACATTATCTAATTAATCCTCCTAGAAGCCCTGAGAAGAAGGGAGGTTGGTATTATATCCATTTTACAGACAGGGAAACTGACGCAGTGGTGAATTGACTTTCCCCAAAGGCACAGAGAGTAAGTTTCATAACCAGGACTAGAACTCAGGGCTTCCCCAACCCCAGCCCTGTGCTTCAACTGCTGTCTGAACCAGCACACCTCTCTCTACTCCACACTCTAGGACGAGAGTAATAGCACAAGCAGCAAAGAATCCTGTGGCACCTTATAGACTAACAGAGGTTTTGCAGCATGAGCTTTCGTGGGTGAATACCCACTTCTTCGGATGCAAGTAATAGCACAGTATTTAAGAGCATGGTACACAGTCACCCTGAACTGATGATTTCCCATAATGGTACTCCAGGCTCTCCCTCAATTAACCTCTGTGCTGGGCCACTGCCTAGTAGCTGTGCACACTGTATTCTACTACCTACTCCACTCCTGGGAAGCAAGAAGCCAGCTGAGCTCCATGGCAGGAAGAGCACGTAGAGTTGACTGTAGTGTTTGGTACAGTACTTAGTCCGGGAAATTGGTACTGTTGACCAAAAGAGTTTGGGAATCACAGTTTTAAACAGAAGAATAAATTACTTCTAATTCTACATCTCTGAAGATACTCAATCTTGGGACTCTGCTTGCTACCACCAGACAGGTCAGATAGTCCCCTCCCATCATCACCTGCTCTTTAGATTTTTGGACCTCTGAGACACCATCAATTGGACACAAGTGTCTGTCCTTAGACTCTACTCCAAATGCCATCTCCCATCAAAACCTTCCCCATCTACTGCTAGGGTGCAAAGGCTCAAGAGAGGGACCCCCAAATGCCTTTAAAGAATTAGCTTTTTCTAACACATGCGCACGCACAGTCCACAGTAAATGCATGAGAGAAAGGCTCACCGATCCGTTTCTCCAGGTCTGCAGCCTCACTGGGGGTGGCTCTGGGCAGGATACCTGGGTCTCTGAGGCTCGTCTGCAGCAGACAGCTGATGACAAAGAAGAACAGGACACCCCCGATGATGGGAATGGCCAGGGTCAGGTGACTGGCAAGGAAGGGGCAGCTGTAAATAATTAGACAAACAAGTTTTTTACATTCCCTGCATTTGCCCACAAGCTCCTCTATCAGATGCTCTAATGATTACTGTTTATTATTTGAATGGGAGTAACGCCTAGGAGCCCCAACTAATACAGCTGATTTTGTCATGAAGATGGGACCTAAGTTCCAGAGCCAGGGAGTCCATGTGAAGAACAAATCATACTTTGTTTCCCAACACTGAAGTGAATGACTGGTTAGAATGTAACAGCCTCCATACAACCATGACACTGCCTGACTCCTGTACGTACCCTATTGATGTGTGCAGACTTGGGGGAGGAACAGTTCTAGGGTGCTTTTCAATGGAAAGAGCCCCCAATACTTTACAAACTATATACCCACAGCACCACTGACATGCAGCTAGCTCTGGAGTGGCAGGCAACAGCCAGTCATAACACAGCACAATTGTGGGTGGGAATGTGGGGAGGGGGCATTTGGGGTAAAACCCGGCTCTTAAGTGTCCCCATTATATTTCTCTGGAGATACAGAATCGTGTCTCAAAAATCAGTGAGATGTTGGGAAGTCAAGTTACCTTCTGAGAAAATGACATCAGTGAGTATCAAGGTTGAATGAGTTATGTGGGAGCCTTTTATGGACCTTTCTGTACAGACAATGGGTCAAATTCAGCACTACTGCGATTCCATTTGGCCCAGCGTGTGAAGCTGAAGGGGAAACTAGCCCTGGTTCTATTCAGATTTGCCATTTATAGATGACATTTGTGTCCTTCATGCTGCACCAGGTGTTTAAAAAGGGACACATTTCTGTACCAGACGCAGCTGTAACATGAGCCAATGCACGTCTAAATCGATGACTCGTTTCCAGGCATGCAGCTGGCTTGCTGCTGCTGAACAGGTACAGAGAGCCATCATTAGTGACTACGCATCCTGGAGACAAGGGCCCACCTTTGCCCTCACATGAGGACAATGGGAGGGCAGGCTCAGTCACTCACGGCAAGACAGTTAAAGACTTCTAAGGCACGCAGCTGTTCACATAATGCAGCGCTGGAGTCCCACTCCCACTCCTCACTCTGCAAAGGGATTTTACTATTATAAGCACTGGTAATCACCCAGACTCCAACCCAGACACGCAAGCTGTCCGACTCCTGGTGTCCATGGACAAGAATGAGTCTCACTATACAACGAGGCAGTTCAAAGGGATTAAGAGAACTTTTGTTTCAACTCCCGAGCTCAGCTGTCCAGAACAAGACAGCCACCAAACAACAAAACCCACTGGACTAGAACCAATTCCACCACCCAGCGCAGCCCTGTGATGGACAGAACAGCCTCTGAAGCAGGGTGGATTGATTTAAGTCAAAGTGATTTAAATCCCTGATTTTAATCATGATTTAAACCAGCAAGCAGAAAACCTTGATTTAAACGATCAATTTTAATCATGTTTATACTTTTTAGATATTTTCCTAAAGGAAGGTTGAGTCTCATTGATTGGAAACCTTTAACACATGTTGATTTACAACTAAATATAACCTTTACCCTAAATTTGGTGCTTCTTTTTACTAACCAGGAGCATACACATTTATTTAAGCAATTACCGTATATAGTTTAACTTACATTTATTCAGATTTTTAATTTTAACATTTTTATGTTAGAAAATGGTGAATGATGCATTTATTATTTGCCAGATGATGGTTTTGTTTTTTTACTTGTGATTTGTGCCCAGCTCCGTTTGGATGGAAATTCAATTAAAAATTTAATTTTTGTATTAAATAAAACTACCTTAAATGTGCAGGATATGTAAGAAAAAAGTTTATCAAAACAGGTTTTGCATCTAAAACTCATTTATTAAACAAAGGAAGTATCTGTAGTTAGTGAACTGAACTGATTGTTTCTAATCATCGTGTCCTTCAAGATGTTAGAATTCTCTCATAACTAGTTTTTTACAGATAGATCAGAAGAGGAAAACAAGCTTTTCCGCTTCTTCAACTCTCGGTTTTGTAACAGTGAATGAACTAGTCATTGAACTGAACTAGATGAATAAACCGAAAAGATCAAAATATTCTCTCTGCACCTGCAGAAGAAGCGACTACTGATTTAACATTTCAACAAACCCTGGTTCCAGGTGCTTACACAGCGACTTACCCCACTGAACTGGTGGAACTTTCTTTAAAAGATGGCAGGAGACGTACTACTTAATTTTTTTATTTAATGTTTACATGATTTTAATAGATTATGATAAATTTAGGCCTTAACATAGGCTAACAATTTTTAATTTGATTTTAAAAGTGTATTATTTAAAACTAAACCCGTATTTAATTTAAATCAAAATTCCAATTGTAGTAAAGCTCTCCCACCCCAGACAGGAAAGGACTTGGGGACAATGGGAAGGTGGCTGGGGACACCAGAGTTCCCCCTCCTCAGACAAAGGGAATAAGTGGAGTGAGGGGATCCTAGAGCTTCCCCTCTCCAGAAAGTGGAGTGATCAGGAGACAATCAGTGGGTTAGCGACCCACAGACCCCCCCCTCCATAAACAAGAGATGATGGGGGGGCAGGTTGTAGAAGGGTGTTGGGGACCACAGAGCTCCCCGTACCCAGGCAGAGAATGATTTGAGGGGAATAAGAGAGCTAATGACGCAGAGCTTCCCCTGCTCAGACAGGGTGTGATTGGGGACCAGGGGGTGGTTCGCAGGCTGGAGAGCCAGGGTCTCTGGGCAAGGAGTGAAGGGGCGATTGGGGGGCAGGTTCCCTGGCCAGTGGGGTGATGGGCCAGGGCAGAGGATGGGTTTAGCAGCCAGGGCTCCCTGGCAGGGGTGGTTTGGGGGCCGGGGGATAACGGGATAGTTGGGGAGACAGGGTCCCTCGGCAATCCATTCGAAGGGCAAGGGGTGACGAGGTGGTTTGAGGGCTAGGGTCCCTGACGGGTTGGGGAGGCAGAGAACGGGTAGGGGACGAGGGGGCCGGGGGGCAGAGAGCGGGTGAGGGGCCAGGATGGGGGGCAGAGAGCAGGTTGGGGGCCAGGGCCCCAGGCAGAGAACGGGTAGGGGGTAAGGGGTTGGGGGCCGGGGCCCCGGGTAGGGGGTAAGGGGGTGGGGGGCAGAGAACGGTTTGGGGGCCGGGGCCCTGGGTGGGGGGTCAGGGCCCCGGGTGGGGGGGCCGGGCANGCCGGGGAGCCGGGCAGAGAACGGGTAGGGGGTGGGGCGGTGGGGGGCCGGGGCCCCGGGAGGCAGCGGGCCCCAGACTCACTCGAAGGCGAAGAAGAGGCCGCTGGTGGCCAGGATGAGCCCCAGCGTGAGGGCGAAGACGCCGCTGTGCCGCGCCAGCATGAGGCGCCCGCCGCAGTAGAAGCGGTTGCGGCCCGGGAACACCTCCCACTTGCGGCGCGGGGCCGGGGCCGGGGCCGGCGGCTCCGGGGCGGGCGGCGGGCCCAGGGGCGCGGCGGGGGCGCCCGGGGGGATCTGCCGGTACTCGCACTCCTTCATGGCGCCGCCAGGCCCCGCCGCGCCGAGCCGCGGCCGCCACCCGCCCGCGCTCGCTACGGGGACGTGTCCGCTCCGCCCCCCCGTGCCCCGGCCCTGCCGCCCAGGGAGCGGGCACCGGCACCGGCCTCCCGCCGCAGCGCCCCCAGCCGGCCGGGCGCCCGCCCTGCAGCCCCTTCCGCCCCCTCACCCCACAGCCCCCTCACCCATCACCCCACAGCCCCCCAACCCCCTCACACCACAGGCCGAACCCCTCACAGCCCCCCAACCCATCACCCCACAGCTCTGCAGCCCCTTCCACCCCCCTCACCCATCACCCCACAGCCCCCCAACCCATCACCCCAGAGCTCTGCAGCCCCTTCCACCCCCCTCACCCATCACCCCACAGCCCCCACCGCCGTTCCACCCCCTCACCCTCAACCCATCACCCCACAGCCCCTCAACCCCTTCACACCCTCACCCCACAGCTCAAACCCCTCACAGCCCCCCATCCCATCACCTCACCCCCTCACACCCAAACCCATCACCTCACAGCCCGAACCCCCCACAGCCCCCCAACCCATCACCCCACAGCTCTTCAGCCCCTTCCGCCCCCTCACCCATCACCCCACAGCCCCCCAACCCCCTCACACCCAAACCCATCATCCCACAGCCCAAACCCCCCACAGCCTCCCAACTCCCTCACACCCTAACCCATCACCCCACAGCCCAAACCCCCCAACTCCCTCACCCATCACCCCACAGCTCTGCAGCCCCTTCCAACCCCCTCACACCCTCACCCATCACCCCACAGCCTGAACCCCCCCAATCCCCAAACTCATTCACACCTTAACCCATCACCCCAAGCCATCTCCCCCCATAGCCCCAACCTCCTCTGCCCCCTCTCCCTCACACCCGACAGCCCCTAACCCCAATTCACACCTAAACCATCACCCTCCTTAGCCCCCGAACCTCCTCTGCCCCGACCTCACACCCCACAGCCCCCAAACCTCCAAGTCCCCCACCCTCACACCCCATTGCCCCCAAACCTCGCTCAGTCCCCTTCCCTAACACACCAGAGCCCCAGAATCCCATCCCCAAAGCACCCCCTGAAGCCCCTCACACCCTAAAGCATCATCCTCCACAGCCCCCAATCCCCAAACTCTCTCACCCTAAACCATCACTCCTTCCACAGCCTGACCCTCACCCCAATAGCACAGCTCCCCACTCTTCCTTAGCCCTATAACACCCTTACCCCTTCAACCTCTACTACCACACAGTCAAACTGTCCCTTACACCATTACCCATAGTACCTCCACAATCCCAAGCTCCCTCACCTCTAAACCTAACACTACATACCTCCATAGTCCCCTCAGCCGCCAAACCTAACACCCCCAGTCAAATCCCCATGCCTCCTAAACCTAACACCCCCACAGGCCCCCATATCCCCACCCCAATACCACAGACCCAAACTCCTGCTCTCTAAAGCCATAACCGCATAGCTCCCCAATCCTCACCTTGAATAATACAGCACCCGAATCCCCTTACCTCTACATTCGTTAGCTCTCTACACACCTCAACCCCACTATCAAAGCCCCACAAATCCCACTCCCCCCAAAAATCAGTGACACCCCACAAACTCCCCAATAACCCTTCACCCTGAACACCACATTCTCCCAAATCTCACAACTGTCTCAGCCACACCACCTCCCACATGGCTGGAAGCCTGCCCTCCAGTCCCCAGAGACCCCACTTTTCTTTTAAACCCATAACATTCTTATAAAGCACAGATCCCCCCCAAATTCCACTCACCCCTAATCCCCAACCCTCAAAACCCCATATCCCACAGCTCTTCATAACTCCTGTCCCGCCCAAACACTCATTCCTAATCCTGCAATACTATACAGTCCCCTTCACCCCACCATCCTGTATGTAACCCATCACAACACCCCATAGCCCCCACACCCTCTATTCCCATAACCACCACCACAGTCTAACATTCCTTGTGGCCAGCCACTGCACCATCAACTTGCAGCCCCATTCAAACCATAACACCATTATAATACAAACCCATTCGCTCGGCTCAAACCCCATTATAACAACTCTCACAGTACAGCCCTAGCTCCCACCATCCCAACCACTAGTGTGTGTGTCCTCTTCTAATTAGGCTGTAACAGCCACCTGGGTGATGGTCACAACTTCAAGCCAGTTGTAGCTGACCTCCCACTAGACATCTTCCCTTTATAGACCCAGTGTAACTGTAGCTCCCCCAAATAATCACAGACCTAAACAAGCAAACAGTAACAAGTCAAATTGTTTTATTATTTTATTTTCTAAATGTTTGCAGTGAATTTAGTGCTGGTGGAAATTGGTGAGCTGACAAGCCTGGAAACTGAAGGCCTCTGTTTATCCACAGGATAGGTTAAATTTCCCTAACCCACACCATGTTTCATCTCTCTGATGGAGGGACCACCCACAGGCAAACAAGGAAAGTTCAGTCTGCCTGGCTCACTCAATCCTTCCGCTCTCTGGGTGAGAGGTGGGATACTTGTACCACTTGGAAACAGATTGAGATCAACTTATTTCATATATAAGTCACAAAACACCCTCAAGACTGCAACCATTTTTTATTACTACTGACCTGGTCCAAACTTCAAATAGTGTCCTGGCTTTGATGAAAATCGATAAAAGAAATTAAGGATAGGACATGTCCTGCTACCTAGATAATCTAACGATGAAGAGCATGGATATAGGGAATTATGCAGCAGCAGAAACACTCAGAAATGGACTTGAGGTGCATCAGGATAGAGCCTTCTCTACAGCCGTATCTGGTACATAAGGCAGCATGGGTAACATAGGCTGAATCATCAATTTCCTGCCGGGCAGTTTGAGTCACATCCCTACTATTATTGTGGTTGCTATTTCTGTCAGTTTCTCTTTGACGTTTTTACCATCTATTGTGTGACGTTTTTACTATCTATTGTGGAAGTGGGTAGGTAAAGGGCACAGCCCACTGTGACGTTAATGAACTGATGGTTAAATTTTTTGGCCTCAAAGTTTCACCCGGAATCAGCGGAATTGGATAGTGTGGAAATAAGCACAGAATTTGGCCTCTTACATTTAAAATTTCACAACTGTGTATGGTCAGGATTCAAGGTCCATTCAGTTCTCTAGAAGCTTTGGGAAATGAGTGACAAAGACATGGATCACACATTCGTCAGGGGAGAAACATGTCCAAGAGATCTCCCACACTCAGGAAACAGGTTCCATTGGCCTGAGTCTGGGTGGTGCAATAAGGAGCCTCTTCCCCCTTCACAGCAATAACCAGGGTCAGCAAAGCCTGAAGCAACAGCAGCTGCAGTCCAGGAAGTGTCAACCTGTGCAAGCAATTACTGAAATGGCATCAGCAACATAAGACACTGCTGCTGTGTGTAGGCATGAAGCAGCCTCCTGGGTGTTGGCTGGCAGTTGGGGCCTCATGTTCAGGCTCAGGTTCCTGTAGTTTTATGAATGACTGTAGCCCTCTGTCCCCACTAAAGACTGCTACTACTCTTTGTGTGTTGCACGACCTCTTGCTATTGTGTCTCAGGGACTCCAGTTCAAATGTGTTCAGTTTACGAGTTGTTTTTGACAACCAGAGAGATACTAAAATTGCAACCGGTCTATCTTTACTCATTGTCTTATTTGGAGTTTTAAGTTTAATCTTTATTCTTATTTACCAGTGCAAAGTCTGACTAAAAATGTCAGCAGAATTTTCATGTAGGGAAGGCAAAGCTTAAACACCGAAGACACACTTGCCTCCTGCATGCAGGATGCCGTGGCTGTTTTGGAAAATCTCACTATAGCCTCTTCCAGGTAGCTGGAGAGTTTCAGGGTACGTTTGTTTGTAAAGTCTCATTATCAGTCATGTTTGTTACATTAGCCTACTGCTGTGTGGGATGTTAGGTATGTTCCAGAATGCAGGTATGCCTGCTTCTCATTTCCTTTAAGTCTNGGGGGGGGGGGGGGGGGGGGGGGGGGGGGGGAGAGAGAGAGTGTGTGTGTGTGTGTGTGTGTGTGTGTAAAACACCCTAAATCATTTAACTGGTCATATATGTATAGTATACTTAAATACTGTAGAACCAGAAGTCTCAGGGGACACCCAGAGTACGTCTACATGCCAGTAGAAACCAGCAGCAGAGCCTGGGTCTACAGAATTGGGCTCAGAGGGCTCATGCTGCAGTGCTAAAATAGCTGTATAGACAGACATTCAGGCTCAGGAGGGAGCTTGGGCTCTGAAGTTATTTTGAGCACTGCAGCATGAGCCCTGTGACCCTGAGTCTGTAGACCCAAGCTCTGAGACTCACTGCCACGGCTTTCTGCTTGCTGTGTAGATGTATCCCCAAAGTCTTCATCTAATCAGAAGCTTGGATATCTGGAGATTACCACATTTACAATTAGCTTATTCTGTTTTAAGCTAAAAACAGTATATGCTTTACCCTTCTTTAGTGCCTTCTATAAAAGATCTCAAAGAGCTTCACACATTCATTAAACAAACTTCACAATCCTTTGGCGAGAGTGGGAAGTAGCACTGTCTCCATTTGAAGAGAGAGTAGAATCAGGGCATAAAGAGCAAGTGACTTTCTCCAGAATACATACAGTAAGTCAACAGCAGAACTGGAAATAGGAATCAGACCTGAGTCCCTCTGCCCTGCTGTAACCAGAGGGCAACACTCCCCTACTATTTAATGAAGTAAACAGGAATGTTTATTTCCTTTCCTGGATATCCAACTTCCCGACAGTACTCTCCAAGCTGTAGGTCCTATCACACTGACTCTCCTACCCACCCCAGGCAGTTCTCAAATTTCCCAAAGCTAGAGATGTCTTTTTATTTAGGGGGGAAAAGTGACTCTCGTAAAGTCCACAAACTTTACTGACAACATTCAAACACTCTGATATCCCCTTGTGAATTTCCACATGCCCTAGCTTGAGAACCTCTAACAACTTTCCCTAGGGACCTCTCCAGCCAACTCCTTTGTGACTCCACCTGTTCTCTATGATGCAGAAAGGGCTATGATGCCCAGGCGCTCCTACAGGAAGAGAAGCACACTAGGAAAGCTTCTCACTGCGAGCTAGAGGATGCTTCCTTGAGTTTCTCCACCACCTCAGAACCCCAATTTGTATTCTGCAGATAGACATGTCAACTATAACCTAACCTATAACCTTAAACAGGCCTATCACTCATTTCACTGGACAATTATTAATTATGGTAAAGTGCTTCACAGAAGACATAAGAATAAAAAGACAACCGCCACCCCAAAGAGCTTACAGATTAGATTTTAGCCATCATATGACCAGTAATGGTGACAAATTGTAGGGGGGGAGAATGGAATGAGGAAGGATGAGGTTTACAGCAATAAGAGCACAGAGTCACGTGCACATATTGGGGCTCTGTATGCCTTTGGAAACAAAAAGAAAGATAGTAGCATCAATTCACTGATGTCAAGTTTTAAAAAGAATTTATATTCTGAGCAGTGATTCTGTTCCCATTAGCAGGTCCATCACAAATATATGTTCTCAAACTCTAACTATGTCCAAGGCAGGAAGTTGCAGTGTAGGATCAGCCCCAGCAGCCAGTAGGACAGGAAGTATCCCAGAATGCATTTGGTGAGAGGGGAACTTATTCTCCAGTTCAGCAGTAATCTCATGATGGGGTTTTCAGAAATCCCTTTTCTGAACGATCCAGGAAAAGAGCTGCCTACACTGGGCTTCTCGGAGAGGGATGCTGCAGTCTGGATAGCAGCTCCTTCTTTCCACAGCAAAGGTTCATAGTCCTGGAGCAGATGAGCAGAGAACCAATACAAGACTGGTGTAGACGAGCCTAGGAACCTGGTTACAACCTGAAAACAGCAGGGGGGGGGGGGAAAGCACATTAATTATGTGCCAGGGACTCTAAGTGACCCTGATTCTGAGGAATGAAAGGTGCAATCTATCTGCCTCAAACAGACTACTGACAAATTGGAGTGAAATATAGCCCCACTTTATGGTGCTAGAATTTTTTATTATAAAATAATATGAAATAAAATGCCTCTCAGCTCAGGGTTATGTTTATAAAGTTGTCTGTGAAAGCAGCCAAGTAACCTCCAGGTTACAGAAAAACACAGCAACAGTTTACTTGCCACAGCTCTGCAGAAATCTCTACTAAAACCCCTACAGGGCCCTATTCCTGAGCAGAGCAACAGCGAAGACTTGAATCTTGCTATCTTCCCCAAGGAAAATGAGAGCGCCAAACCCTAAATAAGAAGATGACTATTTTACATTTATGAAGAGCCTTACATCTCAAAGGATCCCAAAGCACTTTACAAATGCTATGCATGCAGCATCACTAAAATGCAACAATCTCTGCGGATGACAGCAACAGCTAGCTGGTACACAGCACTCTGCAAAACAGTGTGGAGAGGGGAAACAATGGCCTAAAACAACTCCCTTTGCTCTTCTGGAAAGAAGTTAGTGCAATATAAGATATTACCTCACCCACTCTCTAATATCCTGGGACCAACATGGCTACAACTACACAGCAAACAACTTATTGAAAGTGACAAGAACCCCTCCTGCCCCCCATATACTAAATTGAATGGCAGCAGTTTGTCTCCTGTGAAGAATAAAGGACTGAGTTAACCCTGTGGTTCCATGGCATCACCTCTAGCATGTATGCCAGGGGTGGGCAAACTACGGCCTAGGGGCCGCATCCAGCCCTTCAGACGTTTTAATCTGGCCCTCAAGCTCCCGCCAGGTAGCAGGGTCCAGGGCTTGCCCCGCTCCAGCCAGGGAGCAGGGTCGGGCGCTTGCCCCGCTCTGTGCGTGCCATGGCTCCACGCAGCTCCCAGAAGCAGCAGCATGTTCTCCCTCAGGCTCCTCCATGTAGGGGCAACCAGGGGGCTCCGCACACTGACCCTGCCCCAAGCGCCGCCTCCGCAGCTCCCATTGGCTGGGAACTGAGGCCAATGGGGCCTGCGGACAGGGCAGCGCACAGAGCCGCCTGGCTGCGCCTCCGCATAAGAACCGGAGAGGGGACATGCCGCTGCTTCCAGGAGCTGTTTGAGGTAAGCGCCACCCGGAGCCTGCACCTCTGACCCCCTCCCGCACCCAAACCCCCTCCCACCGTCTGAACCCCTCAGTCCCAGCCTGGAGCACCCTCCTGCACCCCCAACCCCTCATACCCAACCCCACTCCAGAGCCCTTCCCACCCCCGCACTCCAACCCCCTGCCCCAGCCTGGAGCCCCCTCCCACACTCTGAACTCCTCATTTCTGGCCCCACCCCAGAGGCCGCACCCCCAGCCGGAGTCCTCACCCCCTCCCGCACCCCAACCCCCGATTTCGTGTGCATTCATGGCCCGCCAAACAATTTCCATATTCAGATGTGGCTCTCGGGCCAAAAAGTTTGCCCACCCCTGATGTATGTCCTGTAACCCGCCAGAACCCTGAAGGGTCTAGAGTAATTGGAGGGACAGACTACCAGCACATAGGAGGAATCCAGAGACATTCTCCACTAATCCCTGCCTGCTGAACACATGCAAACACTGACACCCATAGATCTGCTGGGGACCTGGCAGAGCAATGTCAGAGACTGGAAAGGTTATTTAACAGGATTCCAAGTGAGAGGGGACAGACTCCAGAAGGAGGAGTCCTGCTCATACACTGGGAGGCAGGGGAAGAGAGAGAGAGAGAGAGAGAGAGAGAGAGAGAGAGAGAGAGAAACCTCCTCCACTTGAGTTTTTATTTAATGCTTCATGACCCGCATCTGGGGGTTCTGGAATCCCCAACTTTCTACTGCCACTAGCCGCGTTTTAAGTAATCTTGAAACACTTCTAGAGACTGGTACGAGGTTACAGAGCTTTTCACTTCCAGATCACCAATACAAGTCCAGCCCAAGGTGGTGGTGGCCCAAAGTCTTTACCCCCTGACAGCTGACTAGCAGCACTTTGCAGTCCTGGTGATAAGCATGTTAAAAATACCATCCATTAGATAAGTGGCCAAAGTGAAACAAGCCTGTAGTTCCTAGTGGCCAAGTGTCCCCATCACACTTGGCACCTAATGGGCCTCCTTTTAGGCAATCTCAATGAAAGAAAAGGAACTAAATGGCCAGGGAAACTGAACAGTCATCTCTGACCTGGAAGTGGTTCCTACAGAGCAGGATGACATGTGCTGAGAGAGAAGCTTGCACCGGCCCTGTCCTTGTTCTGTGGCTAGACAACTTCCATCTCCATGGCTGTCAATCTACCACCTCGCCCCCAGCATTAAATTCCTTTAAAGACACCACTGCCATATGCTGCTTCAAATGTCTCACCTGCACATGCATGCAGAGGATTCCGAAGGCCAGAAGAGCCATAGCATGGACCACGTAAACGAAGACACTGGAGCAGCGAAATCCATCCACTGGCTTATCAGAGTCCTCTCCTTTCCTTCCTTCGTTCTTTCTTCTCACTAGGCCAAGCATTAAGCAGTACTGGGGATTTGCAGTGAGGTAGAACCAGGTGGCCCAAGTGCCCAGCACAGTAACCGGCGCAGCAAGCAGGAAGTTGGGTACCTGTTTAAGCTCAAAGTACCTTAGAAAGCCCACATTCCAGTAAACATCTTGAATGTAAGAATAGACCACAGGGAGCCCCTGGGAGCACCACGCAGGTTTCATCCCGTTCATGGCTGCTAGATGATACCCTTTATCCACCGCCAGCTGCAATAGCGGCCTGGGAACAGCATGTTCAGAGCTGGCGTCAGGATTGCAGAATCTCAAGTAGGCATAGGACTGAAACAAAGCAAAAGGGAAAAAGACCCCAGCAGACATCAGAACCACTGAGACTGCAAAGCGGAGGAGTCGTCTCCAGACCTGAGGCAGCTTCGTTACAGTCCCAGCACCTGCCTGGAGTTGGAGGGCAAGGTCTTTACTCTGGGAATAGATGAGGAAGCCGGTGTTGATCACCCCGTTGGAGCGCACACCAGCAGCAAGGGAGAAGAGCAGTCCGCTGGTCCAGCTCTGCCCTTTCTCCAGCTGCAGCATGGCACTGAACACCAGAAAAGCAAACATGCTTTCTGAGTAAGCGGCTGTCATGAACACATTGGCGGGGGTGAGGCAGAAGAGGACAGCAGAGAGGAAGGCCATCCTGCGACACCGCAGCACCACGCACCCCAGCTCATAGAGGACAGCAGCTGCCAGGACTGAGAGGAGAGCATTCAAAAGCACCGCTGACAAGAGCAGGCGGCTCCGTAAACACAGTAGCCCTTGTAGGGGCCACAGGATGACCTTTGCCACGGCTCGCACACTGAGAGGGTAGACTGGGAAGAAGGCGAAGTTGTGCTCATACAGGTAGCCATGCTCAGCTATGAACAGGAAGTGCTCTGCATCCCAGTGTGACAAGCCCCCCAACAGCCATTCCGACAACCAGTCACAGAGGCTGGGTTCTGACAGGCGGGGAGGAGAGAAGGCATCTGCTGCATGATCTGGGATCAAGAAGTTAAACAGGGCCTGGAAGAGAGAGGGAGAGAACGGAAATTAACCAAGCATCCTATTGTGACTGCCCGCACTGAAGACAGTCAAATGGAGTCCCAAGCAGGAGGAGGACTCCAGGGACTCCAAGTGTTAACTCCAAGAAGGGAGCATAAGTAGGAGCCAAGAAATGCAGGCTAAGGGTATGTTTACACTGCAAAGAAACCTGTTAGCAGCTCAAGTTCAACGCCAGGCTCCCCATGGGTTTTAGCTCGAGATGCTAATCTGAGTTGCCATGTCTTTGCTGCTCTTTTAGCCCAAGTTAGTGAATGTTGGTTAGCTATCCTGATTTAAAATACACTTTTTTTTAGCAGTGTAGCATACCTTGAGTATCGGGAAAAGGTTCAAGGTGGTGAGACCTATTAGACTACAACATATTTGGGTTTTCACCAGAGACTCACTTGGAACATTCAAATCTAGACCAGACAACGCTCTGGAAAATATGCAGGGAAAAATCCAAATCCTGCATTAACCTCTGTGGTGCAGGAGGTGGGAAATGGAGATGAATTAGCAGGTCTTTTCTTTCTGTAATGGCTGTGATTCTGTAGCTAGCCATGAAGCGCAGTTTACTCATTTCTACTCCAGAACAGCTCTAACGCTGTATGTACTAGTGAATGTACTACGATAGCAACTTCCATCTAAACCTCTCAAACTGCTTTACAATGATTGTTTCACAACCCCCCCCCCACTGGTGAGATAGACATTTTGACCCCCACTTTATATATGGGGAAACTGAGGCACGGGGGGGGGGAGGGGGAAGAGTCTTACTTATGTCACACAGCAGGTTAATGTAGTGCCCAGGCCCCTTCTCCAGCCACTAGATCACACTCCCATTGTCTCTGCTGCTTAGCTTAGCATGCTGCTGTTGGAGCAGACAAAGGTGTCCCCTGACCTTCATATTAGAAAGATGAACGGGACTCCCAACAAACGAGCCCCTTTGTGAGTTTGTGGCATGCACCATGTTTTAACAGATGAGAGAAAAACAGAAAGCTCAAGAGGCTAGGGTCTAAATTTGAAAGCACTGTAATACCCAGCCAGATGAAAGTCATGCATCTGACTGAGCAGTCTTGAAGCTTAAAATGCGGAATTAGGGGTATCCCTTGTACAATTATGTCAGTGTTGGCACTGACAGGGGAAGGAGAACAGAGAAAAAAAAAGGGGGGGGGGGGCTGCATTTAACAAACTGTAATTAAAAAAATAAATGTTGATGCTTTACAGTGAAACCTATATTACCAGGAAACTGGCTGGCTTGGGAGACTTTTTCATCTCATATGGAGCCTTTCATCTCTTTCAAATCCAAACCAACCCAGTAGAGACCAAAAGTTGTTACTATCTGTTGACTGTTTGGTGGTGCTCAATCTCTTTCCCAGTTAGACTGGTTTCACTTCACAAAAGCCAAAACAGCTGGGTTCCTTGTTGACAGTCTCAGCAGACACACTAAGGAGTAAATGGGCCATGAGTAGGGCCCTACCAAATTCATGGTCGTGAAAAATACATCACGGACCATGAAATCTGGTCTCCCCCCCATAAAATCTGGTCTTTTGTGTACTTTTACCCTATACTATACAGATTTCACAGGGGAGATCAGCGTTTCTCGAACTGGGGGTCCCGACCCAAAAGAGGGTCATGTGTTTTTTTTGCAAGGTTATTGTAGTGGGGTCACGGTATTGCCACCCTTACTTCTGCACTGCCTTCAGAGCTGGGTGGATGGAGAGCGGCAGCTGCTGGCCAGGTGCCCAGCTCTGAAGGCAGTGCCCTGCAAGCAGCAGAAATACAGACGTAAGGGTGGCAATACCATACCATGCCACCCTTATTTCTGCACTGCTGCCTTCACAGTTATGTCAGGACCCTTTCAGTTACAACCCCATGAAATTTCAGATTTAAATATCTGAAATCATGAAATTTATAATTTTTAAAATCCTATGACTATGAAATTGACCAAAATGGACCATGAATTTGATAGGGCCCTAGGCATGAGCACTGAGATGTCCTCATGTCTAGAAATAGCGCCTCTAGGCTTCAGACTTGGGAATTGTTTGCGTGAGAAGATTGATGTACCTGTTTTGTGGATAAACAGGGGACTTCAGTCTACAGAACTGTCAATACAGCCCCTTGCAACAGCAGTGAATTCACACAAAAGTTTTAATTTAAAAATAAATTAACCATGTCAAACTTCTATTTGACAGCAACGTGACTTCCCAGATGCCGCTTGTAGGCCTCTGCATGAGAAGTCCAATTACAATCAGGAAGATCGTGATAGCTCACAATACACCCTGCAGTACTGAAGAGGTAACTCTGAAGTAGTATATTACATTTAGTACAATGTCTTGTGTTCATTAGGAGACTTGCCTGGAGCACAAGTGTCAGGGCTCTGCAACACACTGCAAACCAGATGACCTCTCGAACATAGGGGTCTCTTCTATTCATCAGCTTCATTATGACCTTGGAAGTTGCCTCAGTGGGTCACTGCTGCTTTCGGCAGGGGAAATTCTCTCTCTGGCTTTTGAAACCTGAATTAAACACAATGCTCAGGGACACAAAGAGGTATTGCAGGCTTCAGCTAGGTTTGTAAGTTACAGATCTTTACTTAAAAAGCAACAAAGAGTCCTGTGGCACCTTAAAGACTAACAGTTGTATTGGAGCATAAGCTTTCGTGGGTGAATGCCCACTTCGTCAGACGCATGTAATCTTTACTTACTGGCCAACAGTACTTCCTTCATAAACCTCAGGCTGTAAACTTGAAGAATGTTCCTTCTGGAAGAGACCATGGTTCAGGGGACACCGTAGAAGTAGTGGGTAAACTATGGCCCACGGGCCACATCCGGCCCGCCAGCTGATTTAATCTGGCCCTTGAGCTCCTGCTGGGGAGCAGGGTCTGGGGCTTGCCCTGCTCCCACGCTCCAGCCGGGGAGTAGGATATGCTCCACAGGCGCGTGCTATGACTCCCAGAAATAGCGGCATGTCCCCCCTCCGGCTCCTACGTTTAGGGGCAGCCAGGGGACTCCGCACGTCACCCCCGCCCCAAGCGCCGCCCCCGCAGCTCCCATTGGCCATCTTGTATTTGTTCTGGAGAAGCAGAAAACTTCAGCCTTTAGGGCTATGAAACCAACACCTTCCAACATCATTGAATTCATTGACCATTGCAAGGTAAGGGCTAGCATCCCCTCTCAGTGTCTCACACCTACTACTTAAGCCCTCCACAGAACAAAGAAATCATTGTCCTGACATATTTACAGAGCTCTATTCTCTCACTGCTCTTCTAATGCTCTGGAAGGGGTTCCTGCTCACTAGAGTGAGGGCATCTGCCTGACTCAAGCAAATGACATATGCTAAGGGGACTTATCTCCCCATACCTTAACTGTGGAAAAATTGGAAAGAGTCCAGCAGAGGGCTACAAAAATGATTAGGGGGCTGGAGCACATGAGTTATGAGGAGAGGCTGAGGGAACTGGGATTGTTTAGTTTGCAGAAGAGAAGAATGAGGGGGGATTGGATAGCTGCTTTCAACTACCTGAAAGGGGGTTCCAAAGAGGATGGATCTAGACTGTTGTCAGTGGTACCAGATGACAGAACGAGGAGTAATGGTCTCAAGTTGCAGTGGGGAAGGTTTAGATTGGATATTAGGAAAAACTTTTTCACTAGGAGGGTGGTGAAGCACTGGAATGGGTTACCTAGGGAGGTGGTGGAATCTCCTTCCTTAGAGGTTTTTAAGGTCAGGCTTGACAAAGCCCTGGCTGTGATGATTTAGTTGGGATTAGGTCCTGCTTTGAGCAGGGGGTTGGACTAGATGACCTCCTGAGGTCCCTTCCAACCCTGATATTCTATGATTCTATGANTATCTTCATTAATGATCTGGAGGATGGCGTGGACTGCACTCTCAGCAAATTTGCAGATGACACTAAACTGGGAGGAGTGGTAGATACGCTGGAGGGTAGGGATAGGATACAGAGGGACCTAGACAAATTAGAGGATTGGGCCAAAAGAAACCTGATGAGGTTCAACAAGGACAAGTGCAGAGTCCTGCACTTAGGACGGAAGAATCCCATGCACTGTTACAGACTAGGGACCGAGTGGCTAGGCAGCAGTTCTGCAGAAAAGGACCTAGGGGTTACGGTGGACGAGAAGCTGGATATGAGTCAACAGTGTGCCCTTGTTGCCAAGAAGGCTAACGGCATTTTGGGCTGTATAAGTAGGGGCATTGCCAGCAGATCGAGGGACGTGATCGTTCCCCTCTATTCGACATTGGTGAGGCCTCACCTGGAGTACTGTGTCCAGTTTTGGGCCCCACACTACAAGAAGGATGTGGAAAAATTGGAAAGAGTCCAGCGGAGGGCAACAAAAATGATTAGGGGGCTGGAGCACATGAGTTATGAGGAGAGGCTGAGGGAACTGGGATTGTTTAGTCTGCAGAAGAGAAGAATGAGGGGGGATTTGATAGCTGCTTTCAACTACCTGAAAGGGGGTTCCAAAGAGGATGGATCTAGACTGTTCACAGTGGTACCAGATGACAGAACAAGGAGTAATGGTCTCAAGTTGCAGTGGGGGAGGTTTAGATTGGATATTAGGAAAAACTTTTTCACTAGGAGGGTGGTGAAGCACTGGAATGGGTTACCTAGGGAGGTGGTGGAATCTCCTTCCTTAGAGGTTTTTAAGGTCAGGCTTGACAAAGCCCTGGCTGTGATGATTTAGTTGGGATTAGGTCCTGCTTTGAGCAGGGGGTTGGACTAGATGACCTCCTGAGGTCCCTTCCAACCCTGATATTCTATGATTCAATGATTCTAACTAGGGGATTTAAGCCAGTTTAACATACAGCTTAGTATTCTGGGCTGACATTTCCAGAGCAGATATGTCAGGGGTGGGCAAACTACGGCCCGGGGGCCGCATCCGGCCCTTCAGACGTTTTAATCTGGCCCTCGAGCTCCCGCCGGGGAGCAGGGTCTGGTGCTTGCCCCGCTCTGGCACTCCAGCCAGGGAACGAGGTCAGGGGTTGGCCCCGCTCCACGTGGCTCCCGGAAACAGCGGCATGTCCCCCCTCCGGCTCCTACACGTAGGGGCAGCCAGGGGGCTCTGCACGCTGCCCCCGCAGCTCCCACTGGCCATGAACCATGGCCAATGGGAACTGCAGGGGCGGCGCATGCTGACAGGGCAATGCGCAGAGCCGCTTGGCCATGCCTCTGAGTAGGAGCCAGAAGAAGGACATGCCGCTGCTTCCGGGAGCTGCTCGAGGTAAGCGTTGCCTGGAGCCTGCACCCCTGTCCCCCTCCTGGGCTCCAACCCCCTGCCCCAGCCCTGATCCCTCTCCTGCCCTCCAAACTCCCCTCAGTCCCAACCTGGAGCCCCCTCCTGCACCCCCAACCCCTCATCCCCAGCCCTCCCCCACCCCCCTGCCCAGAGCCCCCTCCTGCACCCTGAACTCATTTCTGGCCCCACCCCAGAGCCCGCACCCCCAGCTGGAGCCCTCACCCCCTCCCATGCCCCAACCCCAAATTTCATGAGCATTCATGGCCCACCATACAATTTCCATACCTAGATGTGGCCCTCGGGCCAAAAAGTTTACCCATCCCTGAGATATGATTAGAACAGGCTCATGGCCATGGAAGGCAGCTATACACAACCTCCAGATCTGCTATGCTGTTCCCTAGGGAGCTTTAGGATAACGAGTCTTTCCTTGGCCCCCATAGGCCTTAATGCCTTCTTGCTTTGAGAAATGGTAGGTGCTAGGTTGCCTGTAGGTTCACACTCTGCTCTCCACTCAGTAATTTTACTGATTCAGTTTTCTATAATACACACGAAGAGTTCAAAGTACTTTACAAACTTTCTTGAATTAGGTCTCAAAACACCTTGTGAGATAAAAAAGTGGCATTATCTTAATTTCACAGGTGGGCAGAATGGAGAAACAGAGAGGTAAAGTGACTCGCCCAAGGACACAGAGCAGGCCAGTGGCCAAACCAAGAATAAGAACCTAAATATGCTGAGTCCAAGTTCTAGGCTTTAACCATTAGCCCATGCTTCCTGTTTTCTCACGCACAAAACTTTTGGTTTTGATCATATGCCTTTGTCCCTCCCAAACATTTACAGCAGCAGACAAATAAAGTAATAAACATGGGGAATACAATATTGAATCATGAAGTTATAATGTATTATGGAGGGGGATTTCAGTCTAGCTATACATTCTATTAAAGCACATTCACAGCTGTAAATCCTATTAAAGAACATAAGATATTTTTAGCCCCTAATGTTTATCACCACTTTGGATATTTAAAAAATCCTAAAATTAATTTGTCAAGAAGGTTCAAGTCAATCCATAAGAAAAGGCTGTTTCTGGCAGCACACAGCACACCCTCGATCAGAAGGCAGCAAAGCCTAGAAAAAGCTGCAATCCACCACCACCATATTGACAGAGAACACAGTGTTGCAAGGGTCTGGATGTCTTTACACAAAAAGCACCACCAAGTGTTGCTCACAGGACCACAAGAACACCACGGTGGATAGAAAAGGGACACAAGGGGCATAGGTGGGTAAAAAAAAAATCTTCATAGAAGAAAAGTCAAATCTTATGCAAAATTAAAGGTGAATTTCGATCAGTGTTCAGTATTTCTAACCAGTTCTTTGTTTTTGGACAGGAATTCCCTTTGCCTCACCCCATTATGCTATCAAACAGGGTATGAACCTCAATCAAACAGATGTTAGATAAATCATCAGGTAAATTAAAACAAATTATGAAAGGTCTATAAAATATGTAGTGGTGACTGTCCACCACCAGGGGGCAGTACACTCTTACAACATTGGCACTTCCTCCCTCCATATACTATGGCAATCAGATTCTGGTTAGGTTATAGGATTCCTAATAGGAAATCCATTTCAGTGTACATATTGGAAACACTTATAACACAATTATTTAGGCATCTCTCAGTATTTTTGCAATCTTTCTTCAGATTAAAGGGACTCTTGAATTAAAAATATATTTACAAGAATGTGCTTCTCACCAACATCATAGATGAGTAAAACAATAGTAGAAATCCAATTTACTTTTCACCATTTATACTGCTTACTGTTTGCATTTATAATAGCTTGGATAATAGAGAGCCTAGTCATTTTCACATTTGTTTCTAGTCAGCTTCAGTTTCTGGTCCTCAGGCACAAGACTAAAATGTTTGGTTGTAGCCACTGCACTATTTATTTATTTTAAAAACATTTCCCATTCAAATACTTTTTTAAAAAAGGGAACATTTCTATTGATCATAAGTTTTTAGAAAAACTATTTGTGCAAAATGTATGCACTGGGTCAAAAATTAACACGATGCTGTCCCTGTATAATTCATTTGAAAGAACTGGCCCACTGGACCACACCCAGAGTTGATTTAAAGGGTACAAATTCACTGAAGTCAAGAGAGCTGCACCTGCTTACAGCAGGTCTGAAAATGGTCCAATTAATCTTGCACACAATGGTATATTCCAATTATTTTGCCCTTTTCTAACACACATTTTCAAGTTCGTCTGGAAATACTACTGTACCTAACCACAATAAGAGAATTTAGACTAAAAAAAAATCACTTCACAAGACTCACTTGTATCAAACCAAGTAACTTTTTCTTTTTGTTCGTGGACAAACTCATTGCTGCTTCTTTCAGATGTCTAAAACTGACAAAGCCTGCAGTTGGCATTTAAATTAAAATGATAAAAATGAAACAAAATTATTCCTCCTCACTTTGGAGATAATAAGTAAGTCCTGCAATTTGCAAAGACTCCAGCAGAGGTTAGATCACTGTGGAAGCCCTGAATAGGAACATTTTCAAGTTTGGAAGACAATTACTTAAATAGCTTGTGTGTTTATTAATGGATTAATATTAAACACCATAGAATACAAGCAGCATTTATAGACACAAAAGGGCCTCAATCCCAAAACAGGTCACTTCAAGTGTTTCCATTAAATACATTCACTTCTGTTGTTACAAGACTTCCTAGTAGGGCTGTAGACTAGAGAATGCTTCAGTATCTCATGATTTACTCCTAGGTCTCAGATAGTGTTTGGGCAGGGAAAGCTCATCTTTTCACTCAACTTTTTTTTAATTAACAGACCCCTTTTAAAAGGACCAATTTGAATGTTGCAAACCCCAAGAGTAAAAAATAAATAAAAAATGACATGCAACCCCAGCCCTTCCAAAATTAGTTTTGTCTAAATGTCGGGAGATTTTTTTAAAAAGTTAATCCCAGGGTCTGAGTCTGACTTCTGACCTCTTACACAAATGAGTGCTAGGGGCTTTCCAGTATGTGTTTCCAGATGACCTTCAGCCTGAGATGAACTCCTATTGCACACATTTCCCCACTACTTTTCACTTTCATTGTCAGATCTCCCTGCAGCTACAACACACTCTGGGTATCCTCTCCTTCCAGGACTGAGAAGGTGGGGGAATCAGGGAACTGGTTTCCATTTAATTCACAGGTTGTCAAAGAAAAGAAAAGGGACAAAACAGCAAACCATTTTTGCGCTTGAATTTTTAACACATTAACTGAGAAAATCGTAAACATTGTGTAGACACTCCACAAATATTTGTTGCGAGTTGTATTTAGGCTGCACTCTAGGGTTAAAAACAAACATTTTTGTCCTGTGTCCACTAGAATTTACAGTCGCGTTAGTTAAGATGACTAAAAATCCATGTGTGGCCATATTCTCAGAGGTGGATACAGAACACTTCATATCCTGGAGGAAAAGGGTAGGACATTCCAAAAAGTGCAGACTTGTAGCTGCTTCCAGGCCTCAGAGCTGGCCTTATCCCTTCTCTCCCCTCCCCCACAGACCCCACACTAAGTTTTATGGGAGCTGCTTTCCCATGTTCCCAGGCCCACTCATTTGAAGGAGAATAATTTTAAAACAGATTGTGAAGTGTCCCTCCCTGCAGACACATTCCTATTACCAAGGGATCGGGCCCTATGTGTGACTGTAAAGGTTCCCAGGGCTGGGGGGCATGAAGCTCCCATATTCAAAATACCCCAGGGTAGGAAAGTCCCTACAGGGCTCTCTCCTCCTCACACAAACCCAGTGCTGGAAATGCGGGGGGGGAACAAGGTCTGGAGACTGGGAGGGATTAAGGGGTCTCTAAGGAAGGGGGAGGGGTTGGTACAGGGGGCACAGGGAAAGCAGCAAACTGTGGGGCTAGGGGCAATGGGGTTCTGGGCAGGGAGGGGCCACGGGGCGAGTCTCTCTGGGGCGGGGGTTGGGGGCTCGGGGCGGGGCAGGGGGCCACGGGGCGAGTCTCTCTGGTGAGGGAGGAGAGTCTGTGAGGGGCAGGGAGGGTCTCGGCGGGAGAGTCCCCGCCCGGGGCTCCTGGCGCGAGGGGGAGAGTCTAGGAGCTGCCCCCGCCCCCCGCTATCAGGGGCTGCAGAGCCGCGGCCCCTCCCCCACCTGAGCACTCAGCGCGGGGCTCCCACTCCGGCTCCATCCCGCCGCCACCCAGACACCGCCCCCTCGCTTCCGCCTCGCAGCGAGCACTTCCGGAGGCACGCGGCTTTCTGCGCCTGCGCTTTAGGATTCCGTGAAGCCGCCTGCCCGTCCAGATCACGCACGCGGCGTCCGCGGCGTGGGGAGCCGCTGGCCCGCCTCTCCTCAGAGCGCGCGCGCGCGGCTGCGGCCCCTCCCCCGCCCGCGGGGCTCCAGCAACCCCGCCACTCCCCCGAGCTGGGCGGGAGGGTCCGTGACTCAGCGCCGGGTCCGGGCCCTGGGGCCCCCCGCTCCCTTGCAGCCACTGGCCGCGCGGGGCCCGCAGGGAGATCGCCAGGGCCGGGCCTCGTCAAAGCGACCCTCTGCCTCCCGCCTTTCCGCCGCCGCGAGCCCTGCGCGCTGAGGGGCTCACAGAGGGGAGCGCCGCCATCACTGGCTCCCCCCGCCCCGGGCTGGCTCCAGCTGCCTCAGCAGACATGGAACAGCGCAGCCAGTGCAGTAGTTGGGGGGCAGCTGCCCCACCCGCCCCGGGAAAAGGAGCCCAGCCCCCACAGCGAGCAGGAGGGGCTGAGATAGGGCAGCAGAGGCAGTTTAAGCCGGTGTCATTAGCACAAGCTTTATCCCCAAACTTTTCCCCACGTGGCAGAACAATGGCTCTACGGCCTCTGGGCCCGCATGACCAAATTACGCTGACAGCAACATTCAGCCCACAGCTCGAGTCGTTCGTTACCTGTTGCACAAGAACATCTTTCAAAACCAGCTGCTCTGGAGTTCGGCTCTTCCTTGACAACTTAGTTCAGTTTCACCCATATTGTGAAGATAGAAAAAATAGAGTCACCAAACAGCCCATTCTGATACTACAACTCCCATACCTGCAGTTTATAGACTCTTACATACCTAGCAGTTTTCTCCTATAGTAGACAACCAAGAGGATTAGGGGATACTGCAAACAGCTGAGATAATCTAGGAACAGGCACTAAGGGATATGTTTTCACAGAAGAAGGAAAATCCAGTTTCATGTACTTGAGAGAAATAAAACCAATACGCCCATAGACATTGCTGATGCACAAACTCTCTACCAAAAAAGTGCTACATGTAGGAGGAATGAGAAGCAATTGCAAGAATTTTCTTCAACCTTTAGCTGACCAGCATCCATGGCAATCGTTTACCATTTGGTCTGTTCCTGTGTGGCTGCAAGGGCTTGACAGGTCAAAAGTCCATCATCGGTACAGACGTGATTGCAAGAATACTCATGACAAAGTCATGAACTGCAGTTCAGCCTTTAAGAAAGTAATGAACCTGACTTGAGCAGGTAACCAGACACACTTTGCAAGTGACAGCTAGAATGCCAATTAAAAGATGTCTAAAATCTAAGTTCGCCCTGTTTGAAAAGTAGCATGGAAAATTAAAATCACCCATTAAGGAAATTCACCCCACAAAGCCAGCAGGAAGAGCCTGGTTGCGTGTGTGAATCACGCAGGTTAACATTTAATGTACATCCACCTACACAAATATTTCCTCCTTTCTCCTACTCTATACCTAATACTTCCCCTCCCCATCCCCCAAATGGATAAACAGATTGAGGACAGAAGGTAACTGCAAATTAGCCCCAGGATAACAAAACTACAACAGCGCTCTCATTCTTAAGGTTAGTGGTACTCAGGTATCCTGTTCTCATTTAATAGATATAGCCACATAACAGATGCATCATAAAGTAGCATCTATAAAACCAAAATGCTTAAAGTCTTGGAAGGGGCCTCCTTGGCTAGCTCAGTGTTTAAGACAATTTTTTGAGATGCCGATACTGTGATACAAGTTGGCAACCATCAGTGAAAACTATGAACTAGCTTCCTCCTAACCAAAAGCAACCTACAGAGCAGGCAGTGACCGTCGTTGAGAAGTATCAGCTTAAGTCCACTATGATGTTCTTCCCCAGAGGGACATAAGGTACTAATACCTGAATATCACCATTGCAGTAAGTTCCACTGAAGCAATGCTGTTCGTTCTATCTGCTTTATGCCATTAGCTATGCCACAGTGCATACCTGAGGACAAATCTCCAACCCTCTAGTTATAAAGCCTCAGAACTCAGCCAAGGCAATTCTGTACAGGCCACAACTTTCCCAATCAACGATCATCACTGTCTATCTTCCGCACTTAAACCCTGTCTACATTAAGGAATTTTGCATGATGTAATTATACCAGTACAGCCCCCCAATGCAGATCCCACACCAGCATTAAGTCAGCAATTCAGTTTAGGCCAGTAACATGCCAAAGTACATTATACAATGTTACATGCTACACTACATTGGGTAACGTACCATATTTGTACATTGTTATTAACATTACTAATAGTGAAAAAGGCTCCAACTCAAGATCCTGCCCACAGAGTGAATAGTGACTTATCAGATTTTGCTTTTGCCAAGACCTCACAAAGTACTTCTTAGTGATGTAGTTAAACTTAAATAAGGGCACCACAGTCTATCAAGGACATGTTACAGTTTTTTGTTTGTAATCTGGTTTAAAATAAATCTAGCAAAATATTGCAAAGGTATTATAGCATTTTCTTCTGTTAAATGATGTTCTAGCAATACATGGAACGGACAGTCATCTTCACTCATATCTTCAAAGGAGGTTCATAAAGCTGCTTCAATCCAGGCTCTGACTTGAAAATGGGAGAACCAGCTTTCTGTTTTCTCCTGCTAATGGGAATGATAAAAGGCTGCCTAAGCTCCCTGGGTCAAGAAAAGGAGTTAGGCTTCAAATTTTCACAGGCATTCCTTGTAACAGTAGAAGTCAGGTCAAAGCATTAAGACTTGCATTCTGCTGGGCTTAAAGTCAGGGACTTGAGTCAAACCCAATTACAAATTGTGGACACTGCTTGTTCTCACTGTACTTATATTCCATCTATGCTAATGTATACCATTTTTTAGAAGACCACTGGAATATACATAAATTAATCCGCCTTGTGGGGAACATGCTAGGAGTTTCCCCTCAGCTCAGTTAGCAGATGTCAGTGGAACTGGTAATTATTGGCAGCTTCACTCTTCTGTGCCTCTCCACATAGCATTAGCTGTGAAATACCTGAAGTCCCCTTAGGATGAAAAAAGCCTGCAAGCCTGCAGACAAGCCCTTGGACACAAGCTGTTGGCAGTACCTTGTGGACATTGCTGCTGAGGTTTTTTAGTTTAAAATCTCACTCTGTCAGTGAACTAGGAAATCTGAATTAATGCCTACAAGAACCGGACATGAGATTCTCCATTTAAACAAAGCGGCTAGGAAACAAGACAATCTACATACCAGAAATGAAGGGTGCTTGATTAAAGACACAGATCATAGTCTTTCTACGTACAGAAAAACTTTTTCCTGATGCAGTAATAGGCGCTTGACACTTTAGTGGTCATCCCAGTAATTAGCACATTGCTAAAATTAAATGTAAATGGGTTGAAGTTCTGCACACACTTTTTTTAAAAACACAAAAATAAGACCAGAGATACTACTTTATTATGAGCTCACTTCCCCATTAACTTAATTTCCCAAGGAACTGGGGGTTTAAAGATTCCCCAATTCCCAGCAGCCAAGCAAGAAAATGTATAAATATAGTGTTTGGTTTTGAAGCCCCTGCTTATCACCAATAATCACCACCACATTGAGGTGGAATTACTTCCAGAAGTCTGAAGTTAAAGACTAATCACTGAAGGGCAGTGGGTTTCAAAGTTAGGAACTGGGACATGTCAGAGAGGAAGGAGGAATTAAAAAAGCAAAAAAAACCACCAAAACACGAGAGATGTTTCTGGTTTCTTGAACAGAAAGGATATTTACATTAAAATAATTCACTCGTTTTCCTTGGCTGGTCTTTTTTACTTACATGGCATTTCATTATTGACCTCGCCACAATTTCAGCAATGTTTTATGAAAAGTTAAAGTAAAATTTATACATTTACTAACAAACCAGAACCTATTAACGTTCAGATTGTCACATCCAGAATAAGGATTACTGGGCCACAGACTGAAATTTGGTTGCTGGCTGAAGGTTGTTAAAATCCTGCTTACTGGAAACCCCCCCCTTCTTTCAGTTAGAGTCCACACAATAAAGTTCCAAGAAAGCTCCCTCTCCATCTCTCTCTTTCTAAATAAAGTTTTCTTCTTTCAAATACCAAAAGGCAACGGTTTCTCGGCCTCTAAATTGTACTCTTCTTTTTTAACCTCACAATGAATGGATCCCCAATTTGCTCCCACGTTTCCAGTACAAAATTCAGATTTTCCCTGGAAGCAGGATTTGTATTTATGAAGCCAAACTACCACCGCTATGACTAGTCTATGCCAACAGACAAGAACGTGGCATTAGGGTCAGTGGAGACACAGATAGTATCCATCTTTCTAATAAAAAATAAAAACCCTTACAAACATCTTACCAAGATTTAATGTACATTTATTCTTAACACGTGGAACATATAGTATAAAGATTTCATACTGAATAAATGATATTCATTAAGCCAAAAAAGGAAAAAAGGGAGGAATTTACATCAAGTTTTTAGCTACATCGTCTGAAATACAAATATGCAGAATTCATCACTGAAAAATCTCAATTGTGTTTCTTCATCAGGAACTTCAACTGAACCTAGAACTTTTTCACACCTCGATTAGAAAGAAAACAAAAACAGGAAAAATAAACTATAAGTTGATTGGCTGCTGAGACAGCAATGACTTTATACACAAAGACCTGTACAGCATCCTCCAGAGAGAGATGTCTGGCAAGAGATTAAATAATTGTGTCTCGCTTTTGCAGGTCATCAACTCGTTAACTCGTCATACTATAAAGGGGTGGGGAGGAGGGGGACAAAACTGCAAGGAATCTGAGGGTATGTGCAATGTACAACGTCATATATATATACACACGTGGCAGCGTTCAGGCTGCAGCTAAAGGTTAAAACCAGTTCTAAGAGGTGATCTCAGGGTTATTCATACAATCAAGGAGGAAGAGAGAAAGAGGTCAGGGTGTTGTAGGTTCACACATGATACTTTGGGGGAAAAGCCTTTTTTTTCTCCTCAACATTAACTAAAAACATTTTTAAAAACTACAGCTTGCTGCTGATCCAGCGTTTTTTTTCAATGTGAGACATTATTACAGTATGTTTACAGTTTAAGGTGTACAGTACATGAAGTTCTACACTCTACTGCACAGGCCTCCATTGGACAAGGTCTGTTCACAACTGGTAACTTCTTGGTTCCTGCAAGATTGTGAATGTACAACGATAAACCACACAGAGTTCAGCAGTCACTTTTGTCCTTCCGAGTTTACCATTAAAAACAGTTATGAAAGTGGCGCCTGTCGATGCGATAACACGGCAAGTCGTTTTCCCCAAACTCACTGTAAACGACAGTAACTTTGGTTAAAATAAAAAAAGTCTTCTACGTAGGCAGAACTTTTGTCTCCTTGAACTGGGGGTTCAGGACAGAGTTGAGGGTGGGGTGAGGGGAAAAGGGAAGGGGGACATCTTTCCCCAGGGAGAAGCAGGGCAGCGCAGGGCAGACAGTGGATTCTGAGGTGGTTTTGCATAAATAAAGGGCAACAGTCAGTTTCTAAGTTCTCCACTCACGCACACGCACACAGGGGTATAGGCATCCCACGGCTGTCATGACTGGCCAATTAAAAACAGTACATCACAAATAACTTGTGAAACCAACGAGTTCATCAAAGGCGACACGGAGATGTCCAACAGCCGCGACTCGTATAACGTGAACTCAGAGTGGTTCTCGTCCACTTTGGCCAGGGCAAGCAGCGCCCGAGCTGCCCGACGCATCATGTCCACACTTGTCGACTCAAAGGGAGGGTTTTGCATGTGCATCAAGCTGGCCTGACTCTGCTGGAACTGAGTGGTTGCCAGGCTGTCCTCCAAGAAGCCCAACAAGTTGCCAATGCTGCCCTTCTGCACTGCAATTGCTCTAGCTGCCAGGCTGTCGCCCTGTGCCAAGTTGGCCAGTAGTACCACAGCCATCTCTCGACACACTGGGTTCTTTCTGTCACTAAGGAAACGCACCATGGTGCTGTAGACCTTCTCCAAGCGACTAAAGGGGGGAGTTGCAAGAATCAAATCCACGTTGTTGTCCTGGATGCTGAGTTTGCTGAGAGTTTCCAAAACCAGTCTCTGAGGGGAGAGGACAGCATTAGGCCCCAGGGTTGGAAAAGGATCCTGGGCCTCTGCTGATGGACATACTGCCCAGTGGAGGAGTCCATCCAGGACAGGCAAACAGATGCTTTCCGGGTACGGGGAGAGGTCCAACTGACCAGAAATGTTGGCCAGTGTAACCAGCGTGTTTTCACGCAGCATCTCCAAGCAGTCCCACCACCACTCCACCTTGTTGCAGCTCACCCCTTGGTCCTGCTCCTCTTCCTTCTCGTAGGTCAGTGGTGCCTGTTTGCGTTCCGGATGCTTGTGGTGCAGGAGAATCAGTTTCCCTAGAATCAGCAGCAGACCGGGGTGCTTAGACATTTCAAAGTCATTGCCCGGCACAAACGATAAACTCCTGATAATGTTAGACACACAGACGCAGCGTTTAGCTAGAGAGTCTTGCCAGTCTAGAAGGGTGCACAGGGGTGTCTCATCTTTACTGTGAGGTTCGTCCTCCAGAATTTTGATATTTCTGTGGCTCTGAGCTGGACTACTGCCAAATGGAAATTTGCTGCTTTCCTTTGTTGCTTCCGAGTTTTTGACCTCCTCCTCCGCCAGTGAGCCTGGCCGTGCCGAAAGCATGTCATCCATAGTAGCGGTTATCCTTTTCTCCGGGGGACCATCAGATGGCAGATTCTCCCCCTCTCTAGTTCCTGGATTGCTCTCAGCTGCGGAACGTTTTCTCAAGGCAGAGTTGCAGGAAGCTCGTTTGTGAGTTAACAGTAGCTCCATTTTGCTCTCAAAGTGAGTTTGAATGTGTTCAGTGGTGTCTCCACCACCAATCCGCCAGTGCAGCAATCCACTTTCAAACTCCTGTACTCGCCCCAGCTTGTCTGAGTAATCTACCACAAATGGGTCATTCTTCTGCACTATCTTGACTGGAAGCTTGTCAAATTTACTGACTAGTTTTTCCTCATTGCTCTCTAGGGGTGCTTTGTCTTTACTTGCAAATGCAGCCTCCTCTTCCTCTTCCTCCTCCTCTTCCTCATAGTTAGGGCTCTGTGGCTCCTCCTCTTCATCCCCCTCTTCAGGAGGGGGACTTGAAGACTTGCAGAATCTTTCAGGATCTAATAGTGTTTTTTGTCCCGGATCTCCCACCTCATATTCCTTTAGGATCCCAAAGATTTCAATCAGGCAACGCCGGAAATATTCCACCAGCAGTTCCAGCAACCCTGGCAGCTGCAATAGAAAGAACAAGGGGAGGGGGGGGGGAAATAAAAAATCAGAGCAAGCTAGGCCAATATAAGTGATTGGGGAGGTTGGTCAGAAGATGGTTAAGGGCTGAAGCAGTATTGGCAATTAGTTTCTTATTATACTGGCTACACAGTACAATATTTGCTACTCCAAATAGGCTTCCCATCTTCTGGGAAAGGGGGTGATGGAGGGGGAGGAAAAAAAAGTCAGTATTTTACTATCCATCCCTGACCAAACATATGATACGCCCCTATGCCCCCTTCCTGGTCACCTCCTCCTTCCTTCAAGCACAGGGTGGCAAAATACAACAGCAACTGAAACAGTATTTACAATATTGTAGTTCATACTTTTTGCTATGGCTGGGGTGAGGAGGAAGGAAGTATAATGCCACATGCACAAGACACCCAGCCAGAGCCAGTTTAGGAAGAAGGTTAACTTCCTTGAACTGTCATCCAAACTTCAGGAAAAGAGGCCTGACAGACAGCTAGAGAAAACAAAATGGCATTGTAGATCATCAGAGAAGATAGTCAGCCTTCAGCATTTTGCGGTGCCCTTACTGTGAAGATAGGTTTGAACACCTCATCCCTGTTATTCCCTTTTTGTACCAGAGACAACACATCCACCATCCAGGCAAAACCTTGCATTTGCACACAATGCAAGTGGATAACTGTGTATACCGACAAAGTAGTGGGGCATGCAATTACCCAGACTCTGTTCATGTATGTATTCAGGGTTGGCCTACACAGCAGTTATGTTACGTTTCTGCAAACGTTGGGATGGCTGGAAGTTTGGCCCTAGATGGAGAAGACCTGTATTCTGCTATCTTGTTGACAGCATTCTGAACATAAGTTAGTGCTTCAAAGACCTATATCTCAGAGCATCTGCACCCACCTGGCTGAGGTTGAAGGTCATTATGCTGTTGTCATCATAGAGCAGGATGTTTATGGTATCTAAGGCCCACGTACTTTCAGCCAGCAGCCCAGACTTCAGAGACATCATCACTCTCCATGCTTCAGGAGTTCCTGTAATATAAACATATGATACCTCCAGTTCCTGGCGCTGAGAAACAAAAAAAGGACTGACACTCAATATTGCTTTCTGATTCCATGCACAGCACAGCCCATTCCACAGGGCTTTACAGACCACAGTGCAGACAAACCAAATATCCGGGGGTGGGAAGAGAATGGGGATTCAGACAAAGCCACCTGAGACCCATTTCCTTTGGTGGCTCCCCTTCCCAACAACCTGTCCCCAAAAGCAGTGATGGTCCTCTGACAGACATCATCCCCAACAGCTACAGCAGAGTGGGAGCTTAGTCTTACCAATATCTTTCGTTGTCAGCCGTCTCCTTTGCTTCAACAAAGGCTGCGTAGCTTCCACTGATCCGGGTGGGAAGGTGATGTCCCGTCGTATCATAGGAGGCTGTACAGCTGCTGAGGCTATATGCGAGGCAGGGACGGGAGGTCCTGCTTTCTGCATTTTCATCCCCGAGTGCAGGAACGGAGATTTGCTGGGTGAGGTGCGGTTCTCCAGAGGTCTGGGCAGAGGTGCTGGGCTGGATACCTGAGGAATGTGATTCTGCATGCTAGGAGGGGTCTGGTAGTTAGGCTGTGGGGGCCTTGTCATTGGGGGTACTGGGGCAGAAGGACCATAAGGAGGCTGACGGTTCCCATGGGACGGCCATGGCCCCTCATGATTTACCCTCTGATCTGAATGTAGAATTTCATCTGTTCGATTCACTCCATGATAAGCAGGCCCCTGGGCTGCAGAGCCTGAACTCTGCCGATTTGGATAGCTGTACCCTATTTCATTGCGCCCCTGCCACAAGGTGCCCTGCTGCAGGCCCTCTGGAGTAGATTGTATGGGACCACCCATCATCTGGGGTGGCATATTCTGCTGGGCAGTCGAGCCTGGGGGAGCCGAGACCCTGTCTCTGCCAAATTGGAATGGGAACTGGTTCTGCGGCCCTCCTGCAGGTCGGCGGTCAGTGGCAGGATATGTACTCCCATACTGGTTCTCCACAGCAGGACATGTATAAGGCTGTGCAGTTTGCTGCTGGCTCGGTTGTTGGGTCTGTGCTGTAGGCAGCTGCTGCTGCGCCTGCCCCTGCCCGGTGCTGTACGATACGTTGTACATCTCCCCTTCGTGTCGCTTGGCAGGCGGGCCATAATTGCCATCCATCGGTCGCTTGTAATTCTACAAGGAAGAGGTACAAAGCAGTTGGTAATGGAGAATCTTTATAAAACGCTAAAGGCAATGTGAATTCTGTGGCAGAGCTACACAGACCAAGTGGGACTGCATCCCCAAATCATACAAATGCTATTATCGAACCTGCACTGGGGTGAGTTTTTCTAAATGGTCAATAAGACCAACCTTCCCACATGAGGCCTGAAGAGACAGCAACCTCTGAATTTTACTAGCCAAGACTGATTCCTTCAGACATTTTGAGTTTCCCTAGCTGCTTCCATAAGGATGCTTTCAGGGCAGGCTAACGGTCAGTGGAAAAGACTTGCCTATAAAAAGAGCTCAGCCTCAACCTTTAGTACACAGTCACCACACAGTACAATCTGTGTGTGGATTCCTGTTTGGTCATTCTCAGCAGCTTCAGCAGACCCTGTTCCAGTTCTTCCATAAACTGGACAGCAGAATACAAGTTTTCACTGAAATCTCAGATAGGGTGTGAATCAAAAGCTATAGTTTGTACTCCTAATTGTTCCTTTCATCATAGATCTTAAAGTATCTTACAGAAGTGAGCATGACCCCCCTTTTTTACATATGGAAGGTCAGTCGGGCCACGACAGAACCAGGATTAAAATCCAGATCACAACTCCCAGTCCTGTGCCCTAACTACTGTGCTGTCTATCTAGGCTTCAGTGTAAAGCTCTAAAGCTCCAGGAAGACACTTGAGAACCAAAGTAACTGAAACCCTTGGCCCAGCGCCCTGTGGCTCTGGTTGCAAAGCCAAACAAACTGCAAAGCAGTTGGAATTATTCTTAGCACAGCTCTGCAAGTGCCCTCTCCTGTATGCTCACAAGCCAGACAGGATCTATCCCAAAACCGCAAGAAAAATAAGGGATTGGTGGAGGCATTGCCATGAATAGCATGTTAAATTTCCTCTCTTAGTTTTTATGGATGTTACGCTAAACGCTTCTCTGAACAAAGTGCATCGTATATCTGTAAAACCACTCATGGGATGGATATAACCCCAAAATCTTCAGCAATGGGCTCAGGAAATGAAAAATATCCAAGAAAATTCTGGGTTGCGTGGAAGGATACAAGTCAGAGGCAGTTACCTAGACCTATTAAGGGATGATCGTGAGGCCATACATGAAATACTAGACAAACCTGCTGTTAGAGATACTGTGGGGATCAGACAAGCAGGTTATAGGGAGAACAGAACCCCAAGTGAAGCTTTCTGGGCTCCCCGAATCTGAACAAGTAACTGTACTAGCTGTGTACTGAAGAGCCCCCACTTTACAGAACACGGCTAATAGGACTAAATGTTGTACACACTGCACAAAACCACAATGTGTATTACAGCAAAGTCGCATTAAAACCTGTTTAACTACTTGGAAACTGGCAGTAACATGGAAAGGTTCTGCATGATGTTTGGGCGTGTACATGTTATATAACTCTCAAACATTAAATAGAAATCAGTACAGCAGACAGCTACCCCTGAAAACAATTTGCTTTTGACAACTTTCCACAGGTAAATCATCCCACGCTTCTCTTGAGCGAACCGGAGAGGTTTGGGGAGCTCACCTGCTGTTGCTGTTGATAGATGGTGGTTTGCTGACTGGGAAAGGGACTGCCAGAGGATGTGCCTTGAGTGGAGAACTGATTGCCATAGGAATCATGTCTGCAGAGAGAGATTGAACAGGTGCATCACCCTCTGCCCAGGTGCACACTTAGCGATAAGGGTTTCTGAACTCCCTGTGTGTTGTGGGAGGCAACCAGTTCTATTCACTGGCAAACGCTGCTTGTTTGGCACCAGCCTGCACCTACCGTTGCTGCTGCTGTGGCTGCTGTGGATAGCGGCTGGGAGAGTACATCCCTGAGTCAGGGGTGGAAGGCATAATGTTGGCCTGGGGAGTTCCGGTTCCTAAGCTGCCCTCAGGTCCCATTCCTGGCTCCGTCCTACACAAACACATACACTTGTCAAGGCTGCTTCTTTGTTCCTCTAGAGGAAAGAGGCTACCAGGGCAGTCACTGTTGTGAATAAGGGATACACTATTAAACTTAAGAGTCCAGCAAGCGCTCACCTCACTCTGTCGTAAGGACCTCCATAGGGATAATGTTGCCGTTGTCCCAGGGCCATGTTACCCATCCCTGGACCTGCAGCACGATTATACGGGTCACCCATACCAGTGTTGGGGCCTTGCCCTGAGGCCATGAAGGGGTCACTTCCTGGAGCTGGGAGAGGAAAAGAAAGGATCAGCACAGCAAGTTCACCTTGGAATCAGAAAAAACGTCCTCCCCTTTTGCAGGAGATGGCTGAACATGAGGCTGCATGGCTCTGGCCCAGGGGCTGCATATATCCCTAAGGCACCTTTCAGGGGTTAGACAGTTCAATGGGTTAAGTGCTTCTGTATAAAAGAGTATTAAGAGCTCAATCACCTTTCCTCATACTGCTGTAAGGATCCTTATTTGGCTCGTAGGACATGCGACCCATCATGTCGGAGGTATTCATGCTGGGCTGGTACCCGGGATTTGGAGTCATGGAGTTCCGCTTCTGGAACGTGGGGTCACTGCCATCTGCAAAGGCATCCTGAAGACCTACTGAGTTACTCCTGATATAATACAAGAACACACTGTTTAGAGTAAAGTCCTGTGCCACTCTTCGCCCCCCTGCCCCCAGATACCCGAACGTCCCCTACAAGATGGGTGATCATATCCCCCTTCCTGACAGACCCACCAAAAGAGGGAAAAAATCCTCATTTCCCTTCAAAAAGGGAAACCCCTAGGAGAGAAGAAATCATCACACAGACGATGGGATATAGTGGCCAATTCCACAGCTTCACCACCAGTTATTACAAAATGAGCGTGACTCGTGCGACTGACCAAAACGCTCACCTCGGCCCAAACTCACAACTGCTAGCGAACATTAGCAATCCTGCCAGCAACACAGGTTCTTTGCTCGCAGCAGACAGAACGTGGCAGTGCAATACCTGATGCCTGGCAAAGGGGGCATCTGACTGTGTGGCGTAGACGCTGGCGTTGGTGGTTTCAAATCTCCTCCCTCTGCCATAGAGCTGCTGGTGGATTGAGGTGTCTGAGGACCCTGCATGGAGCCTGAACCCGCTGCAAGTAGAGAAAGCCAGCATGAGTATCATAGAATATCAGGGTTGGAAGGAACCTCAGGAGATCATCTAGTCCAACCCCCCGCTCAAAGCAGGACAAATGCCCAGACAGTTTTTTTTTTTTTTTACCCCAGTTCCCTAAATGGCCCCCTCAAGGACTGAACTCACAACCCTGGGTTTAGCAGGCCAATGCTCAAACCACTGAGCTATCCCTTCCCCCTCCCCAGTCTGCACCAGACAGAAGAGGTTACCCAGAAACACTCCAGAATCTCAGCAACTCAAAAAAATCAAGAGACCCCCGAAGGAGTGGTATGGCCATTCTCAAAACATGGACAGGTGAGNCCCCCCCCCCCCCCCCCCCCCCCATAAGCCTCCCTCTAAAACAGAACCTGTTTGAAAGTTAAAGGAAAGCAACAGTGAATACAGCAGTACAAGGACATACCATCGGCTGTCCAGACTTCCCAACAAATCCATACACAACACACTGAGCTGTGAGAATGCTTAAGGCCCTCATAATTCTGTCAGAAAGAATCTCTCTTATCCTTTCTATCCGATTGTCCCACCCTCACCCCTTTAAATCACCTCCCCACCATACTGGACAAGCTCCCCAGATTATCTGGTGTCAGAGGAAGATGCTTAGCAGTGTACCAGGCTGCACAAAATTAAAATGTTTCTCCAGCAAGCGTGACAACCCCACTATTGCAGTTAGCAGCCCTGCACCTTCATGTTCACGCCGTACTCAAGGCAAAGGTAGCGAGTTTGATGTCTCATAAGGCTCACATCCTTTATGAGATGGAAACTCCACCGCCTTCAGTGGAAGTCACTCTGTGATTTTGTACTGCAAGGCTCCCTTATCTGACGTGCCCTTTCCGGTGGGGATTCAGTCGGGATAACTCTAGAAGCACTCCTAAGTCATCTTGGGACAGAGGCTCAGGAACAGGGACCGGAGAAACAGCAGCATTTTCAATGAATGACAAAGCCCTTGTTTAGCCAAGAAGTGGAGGATCAATTGAGACAAAGCAGCTATGGAAAACCCTCACTTGATAATCCTAGGCCACCACGTGTAACCAAGCACACAGTGAGCTTAGGGAGTTCCACTATTCCAGTGGAACTACTTGCAGCTGGCAAAGAGCTGAACTCTTAATTAATGTTTCCATTAGTTACCATTCCCGGCACCCGATATCCCTCAGCTTCAGCCTTGCTGGTTGATGAGTCATTTCAGCTATTCATTAAAATCCTCTAAGGTCACATACAGGTCATGTTTGTTTATGCCCCACCTTCCTGGCACCCTGTCCCTCTCCCCCCGCCCTTCCTCCCTCCCAATCTGGGGACGTCTCCACAGAAGGAAGGGCAGTCAAGCTCAGCAGGGAGCTTCATTCATAACCCCTCCCCCACGCCCTTCTTCACTATTCATTAGCATTTCAGCTCCACTCCCGCCCCCCTGGGAATTCAGCGCTGGGCTCCACTGCATTAGAACGCACTGACATCAACAGGAAGAGGCTGTTTGTCCCCACCCCCTGCTGTCCCTCCCACTCACTAATTTACAAACAGCTGGAGACAAGCCAATTCCATCCCCTGGGAATTAAACCTAACAGCCCGACACCCAGCCATTCACACTCAGGAACCCAAGAAGGCTTGGGGGGGAGAGGAGGAAGCCCAGAAGGCAATACCCAGCCTCCTGGGCACACAAGTCACGCAGCTTTTGGGGGGAGGGGGAGAAGAGGGCCCGCAAACTGCACACTACATGTTTTACAGAGAGGATTGCCTGAGCAGGACATACGTTTCATTAGACTCTCCAGTAGCTCTATCCCATCACACACGCCAAGGAAGTCACTTCTCTATGGATCCCTATGTATTCCACAGCTACAAAACATATCCCTTAATGGCAGAATTGTGTATTAGAATCTAAGCCTCCATTAAGATGAAACTAAGTGGAAAGCGATCTTCAAAGCCGGAAGGGCCAGCAATCAAAGGCAAACAGAGTAGTCTGCAAACAACCTGAAGCAACAGCTCTGAGCGATATGAACCGCCTCCATTCATCTTCATGGGGTGTTAACTTGGTATGCCAGCGATGGCAGCTTAAATGCATTCAGTAGTGGACATGTAGGGCACAGCTTTGGAAACCAGAACTCAAACCTTTCCACTCCCCCACCAAAAGAGACAGTCACCTCTTCCTTGTTTGCAAGAGAGGAACAGAAGCATCCCCACACTGCTAGAAGCCACCAGCTAGCTACCTTCTGGGTTCTAATTGCCCAACTGCTGTCAGCTGCCAAACCTAACTCAGGCCTCCTGGGTACCAAATGCCCCACTACCCTCTACTCAGCTGCCAAAAAGAAACATTCTTTGAGAGAGTTGCCTATGTGCACTCACATTTGTGGGGTGCTCCCCCATCTGGGTTTCAGGAACCTGGTGGGACAGCAGGAGCACTCACCAGAGGCACTTGAGGTTTGGAGTCAAGGTTGTTAGAAGCAACTATGTGGGTGGGTGAACAGTGTGAATACGCTGAGACAACTCTGAAAGGACCACACAGTTACTGGCTCTGCTTCAACGTTGCTTCTGCAGAGCTTCCCACTTCTGGGAGTCTAGCATGCAGGAGAACACCAAGGAAGGTACGCACGCCGAGGTGGTCTAATTGAACGTGATTGCAGAATGGTCCTTGTAAAGTAAGCATCAGATCTACAGGCCAAGTCAATAGACCAGTGCTGCATAAACATACAAAGAATTCGGGGCAGCAGACCTGCAGATTTCCATCACTAAAGCAAGCCATCAATGCCATCATATCCCTAGAAGGCCAAGTCTTCAGAATCATGTACAATCACGCTAGCTAAAGAAAAAGAGAAAGCTATGCACCATCTAATTCATTGACAGGCACCAAGTGGAAATGCCACCCCTTCTACGTTAATCTCCAAATGCCACAACTAAGTAACTTCCTAGATCAGTTGTTTTCAAAAAATTTTTCCTGGTGACCCAGTTGAAGAAAATAGTTGATGCCCGCGACCCAACGGAGCTGGGGATGAGGGGTTTGGGGTGTAGGAGGGGCTCAGGACTGGGGCAGAGGGTTGGGGTGCGGGGCTGAAGGCTGCGGGGTGGGGCTGGGAATGAGGGGTTCAGGGTGTGGGAGGGGGCTCAGGGCTGGGGCGGGGGTTGGGGTGTGGGAGGGGATCAGGGCTCTGGGTGCAGGCTCTGGGGTGGGGCCGGGGATGAGGGGTTTGGGGTGAAAAGTGTTCGGGGTGTGGGAAGGGGTCAGGGCTCTGGGCTAGGGGTGCAGGCTCTGGTGTGGGGGTGGGGAGAGGGGTTGGGGTGCAAGAAGGGGTTCGGGTTGGGGGGGCTCAGGGCTGGGGCAGGGGATTGGGGCACGTACTTACCTCCAGCGGCTCCTGATCAGCGGCGCAGGCGGGATGCAGAGCCAGGCATCCCGCCTGTCCTAGCACCGCGGACCACGCTGTGCCCCGGAAGCGGCCAGCAGCAGGTCTGGCTCCTAGGCGGAGGCATGCAAGCAGCTCCGCGTGACTCTTGCCTGCAGGCACTACCCCCTCCCCTCAGTTCCCATTGGCCAGTTCCCGGCCAATGGGATTGCGGAGCCGGTGCTCAGGGCAGGGGCAGCGTGTGGAGCCGCATGGCCCCCCTGCCTAGAAGCAGGACTCGCTGCTGGCCGCTTCCGGGGTGCAGTGCGGTGTCCGAAAAGGTAGGGAAGCACTGTCAACGGGACTTTTAACATCCCAGTCGGCAGTGCTGACCAGAGCAAGGCGACCCAGCGCCTTTCCCAGTAGTGGGTCACAACCCACGGTTTGAAAAACATTGTCCTAGATGCCTTAGTCCTAACCAAATAAACTCAGAACCCTCTTAACACCTTGGTTATGTAGCCTCATTTCCCTGGTGGAAAGAATGAGGTTTTGTGAAGAAAGCTGGAAGAGATCAGCGGTCTGGTTTAAGTTTAACTCAGACGCTGCTTTAGGCAAAATTTTTGCCTAATGACAAAATAGTTTCATCCTGTGGAATACAGTGAAGTTAATCCCACACTGGGACAGGTTTCCTGAATGGGGGAAAGACATTACTCAGTCCTTTGAGGAATCTTGTGATTGTGGCTGAATGCTTCACAGTTGCCTATGGGAGAGTGGTATTCTGAGATGGCAAACAAGAGCATTTTGTTCAAGGACACAGCAAGGCTGATGCTTCAGATACAGTAAGAAGTCAATAAAAGATTATATGAACGCAGAGCATGGTGATGAACTGCCAGCCACTGCTGGGAGAGGGAAAACCTTTATCCACTTCTGGGAGTAGTATTTCAATATGGAAGGCTTCCTGGTCTGCAAAGAGATACTTTGTAGCCTTGCAGAATTTGCTAGATGAGAAGAAATCCATGTCCTGTGACCCAAGCAGCAAGGTGAAGAAACTGATTTGGGATGCAAGACAAGATTGTTTTCTTGTTACAAGGCCTGGTGGCATAGGTAGCTGGTATGGAGACCTATACAGCAATATTGCCTGTTCCAAAAAACTGGACTGATCAAGGCCCTGATCAATTCTCTCTCACCACCAGTGGTAGTAATAGGATTGGTGGAAACGCACATAGTGGATCCCTGCTCCAATTCAATCGGAAGAATATTGGTCACTGGATTTTCTGTTCATCCCTGCTCTGGAACAAACAACAAAAATGAGGATGCTGCACTGCTGCCTCTACCGGAGGAGGTATGTTTTTCTACCCAAAAAGTAAATCTTTCTGGTTTTGTCAGAAGGGGAGGAACCACCAAACCTGGAGCTCTTAAGGCTTCCCATTGGCTGCAGAGACGACCAAAAGAGAGTCTGAGTCAGGTGTGGGAAAGATGCTGAAATCCCTGCTGTAGAACCAGGTACAAGCGACCTCCCTTTGTGGTGATGAAGGGTGCAGGATCCTGGGGTCAGCCAGCTGCCTGTAGCAGGTGTCATCATGCCATAATCAACAGATAAGTTCTTCTCCTCGGTCTCAAGTAGTTTATATCAAAATAGGCAGCATTTTCTTCCTGGACTTGGACAGTCTTCAACTCTAAAGATAATTATTCAAACCAGCAACTCTTGAAATTATCTGTAGTCATCAGTGGTAATGGGGGGCAGACGTGATAGCATTCAGGCAAAGCAGAAGTACTGACATCAAATGTGACTTCATCCCTATCCAGTAGACATGTTACACTGTAGATATGAGCCAAAAGGTGGAAAGAGAGGATTGCCTCTTTAAATTGTTGAGTCTAAGGTGGTCATGGTGATTGCCCTTGGCCCTTTTGGGAAAGGTCAAAGAAGCGGGCTTCTCAACTGGCTACCAATAAACTGAGGGATGTAGCTGCATCAGCCATGGGTTAAAGCACGGTGAGGATGGGAGAAAGCAGCAGCATCTGCAGAGAAATATGGCAGGGAGCCGGAGAGGCCATTGAGAGAAAAGTCCTAGTGGCGCCTGAAGGGGAAATCACACAACCCCAGATGCTTCCTTTTGCCAGGACTGACAAGATTTACAAAACTGGAGTACTCTTAAAGCAGGACTCCGTTTCACTGTCCTGGAGCTGGACAAAGATGCCCATCCCAGAACCAAAGGCTTTTTCTTTCCCACATTAAGGTGCTTCAAAGCAGACAAAGGTCTACTTTACTTTTTCATGGGAATGGGGCCCTAACCAGAAAATGCATCTGAGGAGCTGCTTGTAAGGCTCAATCATTAGGAGGGCCTGGAACCAGCTGAGTATACCTGGTCTTTTGTAATAGAGGCTTAAAGGCTTGGCATGTTCAAAACAGCCATCCAGGGAATGGCCTTCTCCAATACAAATAGGGTAGAAGGTATCACACTCTGGGAAGACAAAGGGGCACAAAATGCACTGCTTAAACCCCGACTTTTCTCCTGTCCTGTCCAGTCTGGATCACACAGGATGCCCAGGAACCAAGGAACAAACTGGAGACTCTCCAGGAAACAAAACTACACAACAGAGACTATTTAATTATCTATTCTAAAGCTCCCCTAAATGGTCTATAACCAAAACCATTCCAACAAGTACCAATTTAAGTTTGTGTTTAAAACCAAAAAAAGGCTTTGGGAACAGAGACCTATACCTGCAGGTAGCCATAGAAAAGTGACTGACTGATGCGGTATCTGACAACACAGCCCCATAACGCAAGCATCAAGTATTCAGTGCCGCGGAGGGGTGCTTTTGTGATATCACAGTGCCACTTTCCCAAAAGGTTCCCACATCGCAGCAGCATGTGGTGCTGCTCGAATATGCCAAAGTCATCTCAAAGAGCCTCCTCCAGGTGACTCTCCCCATCCCCTATAATGCAGTTATGCATCGTCAGTATAAAAGCCTGCAGAATATGGAACATTTGGAGACAGCATAAAAGTCAATATCAAAGGTATATCGAACTCCAGTTCCTATAAGGTAAGTTACATGGTCCCTAGGGATACTCACTGCAGGCATGCATGTGCTCAGGGTGCCAAGGACTAGAAATGCTTCAGCAGTGACCATTGGTCCGTGCCAGCACCCTGCGCCTTCTTGGGCTGCAAACCCAGGGTATAAAGGGCAGCACAGACCGACCACCTCTCCAGTTCCCACCTGCCACAAGCCATGTGAGGATCCAGAGATGAGGCGGAAGGAGGAGAGGTCATGAATACCCACAGGGACCACACATCTTTAGGAACTCTAATTACTGTGAGCTAAATAACGGTCTTTTCTTCTTTGAGTGCTAGTCCCCAGGTGTTTACTACGGGTGACACCCACACCATATTAAGGAGATGGGCCTTGGGCATAAGTGCCACGATAGTTGGAGAAATGAAAGGGGGGGGGGACCCATAATTAACAGCCAAAGAATCTACTAACTCATCGGTTCTTAAACTTTAGCAACCCCAGAACCCCCATTTTGATTTAAGAATTTTCAGGGACCCCTTGCCCCGGCCCTTCACCGAGGACCCCGCCCCTGCCCCGCCCCTTCTCCGCTTGCTCCCCCCTCCCTCTGTCGCTTGCTCTCCCACACCCTCACTCACTTTCACCGGGCTGGGACAGGGGGTTGGGGTGGTGCGGGCTCCGGGAGGGAGTTTGGGTGTGGGAGGGGACTCTGGGCTGGGACCGGGGGTTGGAGTGTGGGAAGGGGTTCAGGGTCCCGGCGGCGCTTACCACAGCTCTGAGGAAGCGGCCACCAGGTCCCTGCGGCCCCATGGGAAGCCAGGGAGGCGCTGTGCGCTGCCCTCGTGCCCACAGGTGCCGCCCCTGCAGCTCCCATTGGTTGTGGTTCCCAGCCAATGGGAGCTGCGGTGTTGGCACTCTGGCGGGGGCAGCACACAGAGCCTCCCTGGGAGGAAGGGGGAGGAGTTGATCAGCGGGGCCCGCACACCCTCTGGAGTACCCTTGCAGACCCCCAGGGGTCTGTGGACCCCAGTTTGAGAAACGCTGTATTAACTAGTAAAAAGAATAAAATTATTTGCAATATTTACAGAGAAAGGGCAGATGACACTAGAAGGCTACAGACACACGAGGGTTCCCTCCCAGTCAGCAAGCAGCAGAAAAGTAACTGGAGAGGCCATCAGCCTGCCACACCCCATATGCCCCTCGTTCTCAGCATGAGGCAGATGCAGACCAACGGACACTCCTACTGAAGGAGTTCTGGTCCTGGGCACACGGACAACATTTGCACCCACCATGAACACCCATAGGGATGAGCACTCGAAGAAGATACATACACTACAAGGAATACTTTACTCACTGTTCTATTCACTTACATGTGGAGCTCATTAAAAGCCTTAATTTGAATGCATCTGATATTGTCATGAGAATTTCCATTTTACAGTAGGAATGTGGGTGACCTTGGAGAGGAATTTAAATCCAACTTGCTGCAGAATATATGGGATCTTGTCTGTAGTCTTTATACTCACCTGGAGATGGGGGCTGTATCTTGGGCTGGGACTTCTTTGAATCAGCAGCCGCAAAGATGTCTGGGGGCGGGTCTTCGCCTCGTTCAATCTTGCACTCAAAGGCATAGAGACATTGGATGTACTGCTTCTTCAAAGAACTAGCTGCGCTGCTAGAGGTGCCCACATTAAGATTGGTAGCTAACTCACGCCATTTCTTGTTTTTGTTGACCTACACAACCAAAAAAGGGGGTCAGAACATAAAATTCAAGCCATTTCCCCTTTCTAGGAGACCCCCCACCCCAGGGTGAGATACAGCCACATTTCCCATCTAGATACTAGCTAAACACGTAGCAATCATAACAGCTACACAGTTGGGCTGAAACTGTGGATCAAAACCAAAGCAGTAAGCCTCCCCTTCGCCCACCGGGGGGGTGGGGGGGGGGAGGAGGAGGAGAAGGAGTCTCAGACATGGATAATACCAAGCAGCAAACTGAAGTAGACATGAGGCCAGCAGGCAGCCCACATGCATCATTGCTGTTCTATGGACTGGGTGAGGAAAAGCACGAGCTGGATCTCAGTGCCGTCAGAATACTCGGAACAGGAGCAACTACCTTGAGCATTGCGATTAGATCCACTTAATTCAAGGATATTGGATTTTATAAATAAGATATTAACGCTATTTTAAAAGTTCCAGACTCAGTTTAAATCAGAAGAACTCAATTAGCAAATCGAGTTAAGCTTGAATCCTGTTACCTATACAACACTTGAGATTTTGAGACAGATGCTGCTATGCATACAAACGTATAGCCATCTCACTTGAGTCACAGTCGTGATGGCTTTCACAGCTTCTGGACACCCACCTGAGTCAGTCCTCCAATCTCCTTTACAGAGATATAGAGCCGGTAAAGGTCTAGGGGTTTCCTGCCCACAGCTGGGAGGTTGGTCATGCCCATTGCCTTCTCTTCAGTGAAGGCTAGGTAGCGATCTACCCAAATCTTCCTCTCCGGCTCACCACCCAGCTCATACAATTTGGTAATCTTCTCATTGGTGGTAGTAGAGGAACTGGACTTCTAGAATAAGGAGAAAGCAGATCTCAAAATGGAGGAGCAAGTGAGCGAAGAAATTTAAACACATCAAGTTCAGGCCAGGCTCATCATCTTATAAAGTAGAAAAAAACTTGAAGGGATAAAATTCTGCAGTTGCATTAGGAGCAGCCATACATCAGCCCAAAGGTGAAATGCACACGTCTCAGTACGAGATTGGTGTAGACAGACAGTTGACATAGAGCTTTTGTGGACAACACTGCTGAGAATCACAATGACCACACTTCAGAAGATGAAGTTAGTCCACCCATAGGAAGGCTGCAGAAGCTAGGGAAGTTTCCTCCAGACACCAGAATGGTTTTTGTGGTGAGTGGAAGAGGGACGGACAAGGGGATACAATCTTTCTTCTAAACAAGAGACTGACTTACCCGTAATTTTGCTTCTCTGAAGAGACCTTGTAGGATATTCTTATTACTGGTAGGGGATTGGAGGGCGGGGGGCGGCTTTGTTCCTTAACACAAGAACTCCCTTGGCTCTTAAGGTTTTCTGATCCCCAAGGACAGCACTAACAGGATAAGGGAAAGCCAGACTCCCTGCTAGCCATCACACCCTGCCAACGATAAACACCACCCTCCAAACTTTTCAGTCAATCCGTTTTCTAATTACTCTAGTGGAAGCTCCCAGGATACATTACTACAAATGTATCAAGGATCAAAAATATGCCCCAAAGAAAAATAAGACTAGGTGTAAGGTTTTCAGTTAAACCACCAAATTCTGATAGGAAGTGGATGGGTGAGGAATCCTACAAGAGATTCTCTTCCCTTCATAATTTTCCCTCCCTAATGATTCAATCTGCAGAATTTGCCACAAGTTGCAACAATGCCACTAATGCCAAAAACGTTGGAAATTTCTCTCCATTTGCTGCTTTTTACTCACAAATATAAAAGGAAGATGCCTCTTAAAAAATACTACACCAAACAACCTTCAAGTTTGCAGAAGGAGACCACAATTAAAACTTCCTGATGTAAAAATAATTAGCCAACTGAAAATAAGGGGTATCCTGAATTAAAGACTGTATTGGAGGTAAGCGGAAGGAAGGGAGTTTGGCCTCTCCTATCTTGGAAACAGAGTCTGGGGTAGAATCTCCCAGACGGGAGCTCTATTCTAGAGGCTGAATCCAAGCAATAACGTGCAAGTCTGCAGAACGAGGACTGTGTAGCTACTCTACAGAGGTCAACAATTAAATATTTGAGGCAGACTGTGGTGACAACCTTGTCTTGGATCAAAGGAGCTTTTACAAAGTCTTCTAGTTTCAGGCCAGCCAGGTCATAAGAGCAATCAGGTATCCATGTAGACGTGGCCCCGCTGGTCACAACGTTGCCTAGCAAACTGATGTCAAAAGAAACAGAATTCGGGGGATTTTTTTTTAGGGGCGCTAGTCTGCTTCAGGAGAGCCGGAGACATCCCACCCTGGACCATTTGAGGTGGCACATATGGAAATGTGCCTCTCTGGGATGGGCATGCCGATGAGAGGAAAATGGTGATAGGGCAATAAGTTCATTAAGATGGAACTCAAAACACCATTTAGGAGCAATCTGGGATGAGTCTGCAGCACCACTTTGATCCACCTTATACCAGGTTTTACAGGGATAGTCTCTAGAGCACTTGGTGGTAGAAGTCACTGCCACCAGTAAAATGACCTTTCATGAAAGAAATTTAATCTCCCATGGTTCATAAGGAGTGTTCATCAGCTTTGACAACACCACGGTAAAGTCCCACAACACAAAGGGCTTTTTAATGGTTTGGGTTTTTTTTCCAAGTATCAATCCTTATGGGAGTCTGACAAAGAGCTGCAAAGACACTGGTTTACCTTTGATTAAGTCGGGATAAGCTAGACACACCTGGGTGGAGTCAGATTGAGACAGGTGACAAAGGCAGCCAAGCATTTTGTGCACAAGGCAAGTAAGAGGACTTGTATCAGCCCATTTCCATCATCCCATCAAACCTTTTGCCCATGGAATTGTAGGGCTTTCTGGCATAAGGCTAATCAGAGATGCCAGGAGAACACAAGCCACCTGCAAGAGACACCATGACTATATGCATTGCTATCTTGTCAAGTGTTCGGTGACTAACGAGCAGTTAGCTGTCTGTTTGGAGGTGGGTAGTAGCAGTCCTACCTAAACAATGATTGCAGGACCAAAGCAGCTATCCCATCTGGAAGCCTCTGCCAAAGAGTAGTGTCTTGTAAATGCATGGACCAAGCTCCACGTAGCTGTCTTAAAGATTTCAGAAATTGGGACAATCTTCAAAACAGGCAGCAGAGGCTGTGTGAGCTCTAATGTGGCTAGGTGGACCTAATCTGGCTAACTCTTGACATGTCTTTATACACTTGGAGACTCTCTCAGATAAGCTCTTGGAGGATATTGCCTAACCCTCTCTGCAAGGGCCAAAAAAAAAAAAAAACAGTCCAGGGGCATTCCTGAATGATTTTGTCCTGTCAACGTAGGAAGACTGTTCTTTACTATAATGTCAAGTGTGCAAAATTTAGCTTCCCTTGACAATGAGTGAGGTTTGGGGAAGAACACTTGGAAATAAATCAATTGGTTCACATGAAATTCTGAAAGAACTTGGGTTGAGGTTTGAGTGTGATCCTGTACTTATGAAATATTGTATACAATGGCCCCTGCCATGAGGGCCTGAATCTCCTCTGCCGGTCGAGTTGATGTAACGGCCACTAGAAAAGGCAGCCTTCCTAGATAAGTGGTGAAGAGAACAAGTTGCTTAGGGCTCAAAGTGGGATTCATCAACTGTGCTAATAACTGAGATCCCCAATCTGGGGACAAACACAAAGAAGGCCCTCAAGGAACCTTACTGCTGCAGCATGGAAAAATACAGTATGGCCCTGGATAAGAAGGTGAGTCGTCAAGAGTCTAAAAATAGGACACCAACCTCCTTTCCTCTTAGGGATGGCAAAATAGTTGGAATAAAAAAAACTCTGCTCCTGAATTCTGAACTCTTGCATTGCTCCAAGTGGCAGAAGGAAGTCCACTTCTTGTTTTAACAGTATCACATGAGAAAGAGCCCTGCAAAAAGGATGGGGAAAGGGGGTAGGGCCAGAAAGTGACTGGACAGAATACCCCTTGTTAATTTCTAGGATCCACTGATCCAAGCTGATCGGAGTCCAGGCTTCCCCCAAAAAGGTTGCCAAAGGTAGGGATGGGTAGAAGCGCAGAGATCCTTTGGAGGTTCTGCCAGCTCTTGACCCACCGACCGGTGGACAACAGACTGCAGCAGCAGAGGAAAAGGCAGAGGATCATCGCTGGAACCTCTGCTTCTTTATCAGCAGCTCTGATGTCCTTTGAAGGCTGGTAATAGGAGGGGCCAGAAGAATGCTGCCTGAAAGAAATCTGTGGTTTCACTGCTTCCTTCTTGTGGGTGGAACACAGAGGCCCAAGGAGGGTAGCGTCACCCTGGAGTCCTTTAAGGAATGGAATCGGTCTTTGAACTAAAGCACTTGTTGCCCTTAAAGGGAGGATCCTCAGTTGCTGTTTGGACCACCCCAGGCTGGAGCCAGGATGATCGTCTCACACCCACCAATGTAGTCACAGAACGTGCTGCTGCACAGGACACATCCAGTGCAGCCTATAAGGATGTGCGGGCTATCAGCTGTCCTTCAGACATGCTCTTCAGCTCCTCTCTGTGTTCCTGGAAGTAGCACGTCCACAAACTGAGACAGCCGGTTCCAACTGAAATAACGGTATTAGACAGAAGCATTTGAAGCATGTGGGGGCTGGTAGATGAAAATTTTGAGCAGACTCAGACTGGACCTTTCTCCCTGGGTGTGGATTTGGGAGGTCCCTATTGCTTCAATATCTCTTGGACCGCAGCTAATACAAGCAAACCTGGTACTGGATGGGAACAAAGGTATTCAAAATCCCTTAGTCACTTCCAAGCGTGGATGTAGCCAGAACGGATGCTGGTGTGTGCCACAGGGTTTTTCGCAGGTTCCAACAGTCCCTCCTTTATAGGCATGGAGAGCCTACCAGGCATGGATGGGTGCAAGATGTCCAGCAGTCTGGGAACCTGCACCATTTCCAGAGCTATATCGAAAGTCTCTGCCATGCGCTTGAGGCGGCCCTAGAATGCCTTGAAGTCATCAGCTGAAGATGACGCTGAGAAGAGAATCAGGAGACTGCAGCGGGAACACGTTGTTCTGCCTTTGTAAATGTCGTTTCTCAACACTTCCCTCCTCCTCCTGCCTTTCCAGGATCTGAGGCTAGCTGACGTGGCTATGTTGGTTTAGATCGTCTCTTTGGGGAGGGGGATCTACACTGCAAAACTCTAACCCTATTAGCAAGAAAACAGACTCTCTCCCATTTCTTAAGTAACTGCTCTACAGAACCAAGGGGAGAGAGTGGCATCCGTACAACAGATAATTTTGAGGGAGAGTGTAAAGTAAAGTAATATTCTTGGAGCAGAGACCATGTCATCTATGTGTTTGTACAATGCCCATGCAATGGGACCCTGATTCCGACTAGTGTCTTTAAGCACTACTATAATATTAATATACAATAATAAGGGAGAGTATGTTGCACACACAATCAGAGTCTTTCCCAAAGCATTCTACACCAAAATCTCAGCTGTAATTGTTTAAATTATGATCTAACGTACTGCACACAAAAAGGACATTCACCTCACTAGCCGTATTTGACCCAGTGGTGCAACATTTCAGAAGCAGCACATAACAGATTACAAGGATAAGTTTACTGATGGAGGGTGGGGGAGAAAGGTGTACTAGCAAGCTTTCAGGGATCGTTTAAATTTAAATACAGTCTGAAAATACTCAGGCAGTAAATAGAGTTACATTATTAAATGGAGGTTTTGAACACACGATCAATTAAAACTAGTGCATGAAGGTCATATTCTCACATTTCCTATCACCTGGGAAGGTAACAGGAATACACATGCTTTACCTTTGATTTGGATTCTGTTTTTGGCGTTCCATCTGCCTTATTGTTCATTTTAGTTGCAGGCGTTAATTTGACATCCCCAAGGCCCATCATCTCAGGACTTGCTGCCATCCCTAGAAGATTAAACAGAATCTTCAAACACTGCATTTCAATTCAGTATCATGAAATCCAATGCCCTCCTTGGGGTTAGCACTGGCTTACCTGCCGAGTTGTTGGCCATATTCCCACTCATAGGATACGGACCACCCTGGGGGTTTATCATGCCAGCCATACTGTTAATTCCTTGTCCATAAGGAGCTCCAGTTCCCATCATCCCCCCTTGGTTCATGTTGGGATAGCCAGGAGGCCTGAAAACAGGATAGGGAGAGAGCAGAAGTACATTTTCAATATCAGGCATTAAGATTTGTATTCTGCTAGAGTGGGCTTTGCTAACAGAGGCTTTCCTGCAGTTGAAACATGAAATGGAAGTGATTGGTTCCATGAGAACACTTTTCCACCAAAACTGACCTAGGATGACGTCTACAAGAGCACCTAAGTGACTTTGAAGCCAGAGTGCTTGTCTACACTGCGCCACAACATGGACACTACAGGGATGTGAACTCCAGAGTACACTGAAGTGCTGCACTCTAACTGCTCCGTGTGGACACTGCTGGGACGAACTAGTAGTCCTCTTTCAAATGGGACTATGTTAACGCAAAGTAAATTCCTTTTAGTTGGCACCAGGAGCGTCTACACGGGGCAGTTCAGGTACATCTACACAGTAGTAAAAGACACATGGCATGGCTGCAGCTGGGGCTAAAAATCGCTGTCTATATGTTTGGGCTCAGGCTGGAGCCCGAGCTCTAGGATCCTCCCCCCTCGCAGAGTCCCAGAGCTCAGGCTCCAATTCAAGCCCAAACCATTTTTCAGCCCCAGAACCCGAGTCCTGTGAACCCAAGTCAGCTGACCTGGGTCAGCCACGGGTATATTATCCCTGTGCACTCGGAGCACAACACATCCCCAGAGCCCTCACTGCGGCAGTGTAGACATAGTCTTAGTCTCACTGAAAGTCAATGGGACTTAAGCTCCAAAACACCTCAACCAATTTTGAAAATGGAACTTCAATGCTTTTGAAAGTTTTACCCCTAATCTTGCTCTGTTGCACTCCGTCGCAGGTGTTAAGTTACCTGCCAAAGGAGATGGAACTCTCAGATCTGGAATGTCACTGTAAGTGCTGCTGCTCCTGATGTCCAAGCAGAAAGTACACTGTTCCAGTCTACTGTAACCACTTCTCTCTCTCCTTTTTGCTATATCAGATATACCCAAAAGCACCAGACCTAAATACCAACTCAAACTCACATTCCAATAGAAGAGGCATCTCTATTTTTACATCTGTGGTTGGGGACTATTAATCCAACAGCCGTACAATCAGGTGATAGACCTTTTCATAAACAGAAATGGGAGACTGGAATGTTTGTTCAGCTCTCATTGATACGCAAGACAAACCAGCAAACTTCTACTCTGCAGAGGCAACTCAACGTGTGTGTGAATTCATTGCTCTCATAACTACCCTGGTTGACCGCTGTATGCAACCTCCACCTGATTTTACAGCCATCCTACTCTTTCCTGCAGACTCCAATAATGAATTCCAGATATTCTCCCCTCAGGTCTGCTGCTCATCAAGACCCCAACAGGAAAAGGTGAACTGCACTGGACACAACTTAAGTCTAAACTCCTCAACTCAAAAAAACAGACAAATACAGTTGGAATCATGGCCTGCTAGATTTACTGGCTCTTCCAGGCGCACTGCATCTTGTTCTCACCTGTGCAACAGCTCCAGAAACCAAAACTGCACAGATCTCAAAGAACAACAGACTTTCTTTGTACACATAAAGAAACCACATAACATTGCTAATTGCGTAGGGATTCAAATACACTTCTCCGCTCCTAACTTCTCCAGATTGATTGAAGACCTGCTCTTCTGCAGGCATTTTAAGGAAACCTGTATTCAGGGTTTCCCAACTTTGATTTGTTTCAAAACACATCCTAGTCTGAAGTCATAGGACATACTATATGAAAGGGTTGAAAGCAAGAACAGAGACATAGGGCAGCCTCATTTCTTACCTGTTCTGGATGGAGTTGGCAGCAGCATGCATGGCAGCAGCAGCTGCTTCTTGTGCTTTCCGGTTCATGCCACCTGGTGGTGGGCACATCCCTGTCCCCACCTGGGGAGGCATATTTGCCATGTTGGGTCCATAGGGCCTGTTCCCTATGGCTGCATGGCTCATCCTTCCTGGGGGAAGCCCAGTATAGGGTTGCACACCAGTCTGACCATGCATCTGGCTCCCTGCTCCCATTGGGTTTATACTTCCCCCCATTCCTGGGCTGGGGTAGTTGGCATTAGGCATAGCATTATAGTTTGGCTGTCTGGGATAACCTCCTGCAGAGAGAAGAGGGGGGAGAAAGAGCACATTCAACTACTTAATTTGTGACTCATTAGAAGTCTTCAAATCTGCAGCTGTTTTAAAATCACTAATAAAAGAGCATAGGGACATGGGTGAATTTTAGCACCTCAACTCAGTTAATTTACCTGGTTATAATACATACAAAATATGTCTAAAAACACAATCAAGCAACATCATCAATTCAAAGACAGTATGAACCTCCCCTGAGCACATCACAGAACACAATGAGCCAAACGGCCCAGGACAAGACGGCGAGGTCACAGTTAAAAGTGCCACAAGACATACAACTCCTGTCAAGTTTCCCCCCTCTGAAGTTAACTGAATTAGCAGCAGTTTGAAGGCACAATCATCTAAAGTTTTTTCAAACCAGGAGGGGAATTCTGTAGCAGAAGTACTTTAATTCTTAAAGCCATCTGTCTTACCCTTGTTCCCAAGTGACACACAAAGCATGCTCCCTTTCATGGCAGGAAAGGGTTTCAGATGCTGCTGCATGATCCACACATTTTAAACCAGTCCAAATAAATGCAATTTGTCAAAAGGCAAAAAAGACTACAGGGGATATGGGCCATTTTTCCTGCCCACGTTTACTTAGTAGAGCTCTATCAGTTTCCCATTCTATCCGACTGGTTCACGTCCTTACCTTGAGGACCATACTGACCCCCCTGGGGTCCATAGCTTCCCAGTGAATTCTGCTGATAAGCTCCCATCCCAGCATGCATCTGTCCTCCAGAAGACTGACGTGGAGATAAGGCGGAGCCAGGCTGAGGGGAGCTGTACTGGGGCATCTGAGGATTCCTCTGCATGTAACCTGATCAATGAGACATTCAAACGAGATAGTTATTCATTCAAATTGTTGGTACTGCTGCATACACAAACATCCCTGGGCTCCAGGAACACACACACAAACATTCTAATGATACAACCCAGACAGATTTTTTTTTTAAGCAATTGCCATTAAAAAAATAAATAAAAAAATAAAAAAAAATAGGTCAACCATATGTGCCAAAAGATTCCACACCTACTGCCTACTCTAACTCGGGAAAAACTGTAGCATGTCATGGCACTTGTAGTGAGCTAGCCAATGTTGCTTTTTTAGTGGGGACCATTGTACTACATATGCCTGCAGCCATAAAGAGAGAAGTTCCTACTCATGTATCCATCTTCAGTGAACCTGTTCCCTTTTACGGAGCACAAAGCCACACCTGTTGTAAACATCCCACCTTTTGAAGTTTAAGGTTATGGTTCTTGAAAATGCAGCATTCACAGAAATTTGTTTTAAAAGCTGTAGGGAACATCTTAATCGAAGTAAAATCTCTAGGGCAAGCAACGGGCAACCTTACTGCAATGTGCTCTGAACCCTTATTGAGTTTAAATTGCTGCTCCAGCTTTACAAACGGTATCTTAGCCCACAATCTCTGCCTCACGTGGAAGAGGCTGGTTTCAAAGCTTGCACAGTCCAGACAATCTGTATTATTTATATATCCTGCTTTACATTTAGAAGTCTACTGTTAAAACTTAGAACCCTTAACACCACACACACGCTCATACCCCTACCTCGATCTTGGACTATGCTTGACTGATTCATGGAAGGATGCATGATACTGTCCGAATGGCCACTAGGTGGTCGGGGTGGCATCTGATTGCCTGCACCACGGATAGAAAAGCATTAGCAACAAGCAGCACATACACAAGAAAATGCAGAATACCTAGAAATGGCTGATGGAGACTTAGGCTCATAGCATTAAACCAGTGGTCCCCAACCTTTTTCGTCTGGCAGGTGCCAGACGAGCCACAGAGGACCATGGCAGCAGACGAGCATCCGCCGACAAGCAGCGTCATCCAGAGGCGTCGCTGCCAAAATGCCGCTGAAATTCGGCGGCATTTCGGTGGATGCTCGTCTGCCGGCCAGTACGCGGGCGCACTTAGACGCCATGGCGCCCGCGGGCACCGCGTTGGGGACCCCTGCATTAAACAATAGGGCAGCAACAAAATCCAAGGGGAGGTGGAGGGAGGGGTTAAGCCAACCAAAGGAAGTGTGGGAGGAGGAGAAAACACAGTTAAATTAGTCTTTTCCATATAAAACAATTAACATTATGTTACTAGTTTGCAAGCCAACAGACCGCAGCTACTCTGCTAGATACCTTATTTCATACATTTAAAAATCTCCTCCTCCAAGTGGTAGCCTTATTTTTAAGGCAATTAAATGATCATGAGACCCACAGTGTCAGAAATTGGGGCTGCTCTTGGTAAACCTCTCTTTAAAACTGCCCATTTTAATTCACTGAGTCCAGGCTCTTCAGCTGCACAGAGCAGTCAACAACGGATCCATAGATACACTGAATACTTTTACCTGGTACTGCAGCAGGTGAGAGTGGACCAGAACGCGACTGAGCAACACTAGCAGGAGAGCCAACGGGGGAAGGGGAGGGTCCTCTGATTCCTGGGAGGTGAGGCGAGGTATGCGGAGAGAAAGGAGACTGAGCTGGGTTACTCTGTTCTCCTTGACTGCTTGAAATCCCTGACGTGCTTACTCCAGGACTCAGGGCTCCTTCTGTACCCATGGGTAGATCATCTATTGAACCAGACAGATCCTGTAGTGCACAGAAAAGCGGATCAGACAAAAAAAATTAAGAGGCAGAGAAACTGTTCTCCTGCACACCACCAGCAAAGAGAAGTGTCTGTTACAGAATTCACTGCATTCTGCTCCTAGGCAAACTACAAACAAATAGAAAATCAATCAAACCAGCTCATGATATTGTCAATTATGAAGGCTGTAGCTCAAACCTAGTTAACTGACAAATGCATCTTACTCAGTCCTCCCTCCCCCAAATCCAGAAGTTCCCCAGCTGTGGTCTGTGGAGTGCTGACTGGTGGTCCAGAAAGCTAGTTGGTCACATGGGTGCCAATTCTCAAACGCGTTTCAGCTGCTAAATTGCATTAAAAGAGGATAAAAATAAAAATAAGTTCCTATATAAGCAAGTGATGTAGTTGCCACAGGCATGTATATGATTGCAAACGGGAGAAGAGGTTGTCTATGTGATGACTAGGTGAAGGGAAGTGGTCCATGACAGAAGAGTGGCTCACCCTTTGAAAGAGTTTGAGAACTCCTGCCTAACCCTCAGTCCACTCTGAGGCCTCAGATGGGCTGGGGAGCTTCTTACTTGAGAAAGACACAAAAACTAAAATACAGATTTAAGAGAAAACCATGAAACATTTCCCACTTCCCTTTCTTCACAGAAACTGGAAATTAGCCATTTCTTTCTACAGCAATAAGTTTCAGGCATTATTGAAGGCAAGAACAGAGAAGGCTCTCCCCTACTGCACACATCCACCTTGAACCAGGAGACAGCAGTCTTGTCTGAACTAGCTTCAATGCCCTAAATTGGCACAAGAGTTGCTGGAAAATTGCAGCCCGTGAACAATCGGTAAATTGTCTGGATACTGCATGTGCGGGTGGGTAGGGGAACCTTGCATTTTCTACACATGGCTATTATTCAAGTACCTTGGTACTTACAAAAACCCACGTGCAAAGACAGTCCCTGCCATTCAGAGATTAAAGCTCTATGATAAAAAAACCCACCACCCCACACACACACACGACCTATCATATTGGGAAGAGCTGGAGGAGATAATATATGGCGATGTGCTCCCCATCTCTCTCTCACACATACTCATTCCCCACCCACCTGTCCACCATTAGTAACTCCCTCTTTGCAGAAACCCAAGGAAGAGTGTAATAAGGATTCCGACCCTACCAGAAATCTTATTTTCCTTATTTCTAAAATACAAACCTTAGGTTTAAAATTAAAGGTTTCAGATTTTTTATTCTTTATGTAGGAACGGTTGCTTCCTGAATTTGTTAATATAAAGTGCAGCACCCTAACAGTTTAATGAACAAAAATGGTGCAGGTTTTTCTTCAATCTGGTTCTTATTTCTCATCCAGCATGAGAATAATTTTAAGTAGCGCTTTTTTTTTTTTTAAATGATAGTTAAAATATTTTTTGTAGGAAATGCAGTAGAGTCTTAGAATGTACTTGGATGAAGAGAGAGGCTTGGAAAACCAGGTTTTCGGAGGACATTTCATACAGAAGAGGAAGCATGAAGAAAGGCACAGAAGTGGGGAAAGGAAATGAACAGCGCTTTGCAGCTGGCATCACTGAAAGAGCAGAAGATGATGCTGATGATTTAGGAATGGGCCACATTTTAGCCCACACTTCACATTTACTTTGAAACAAGGACAGACATCAAGTTAGCTTTGCTCTGTACCTACCTCTGGCCTAAACTAGTGCACATTATACTTTGCATCTTTTAGGAGGAGCCATGTGACCATAATATCCTAATCTGATTTACAACGATTGTGCTAAAAACATGTTTGCATCTTTTCATAGACATCTTTACTTTGAGGACAGCTAGTTTTATAGTATTTGTGTAATAGCAAGTGTACAGCAGCATGGACAATCTGGCTTTCCGTGATTAGGGACAACAGAATACCAAAGGTAATTGGACTTGTGGTTAAAGCACTGGACTGGCACTTGTAAGGTCTGGATTCAACCCCCTGCTCTACTACAGACATCCTGAGAGATCTTGGGGTAGGTCACTGTCTCTTTCTCAGTTCCCCTCATTTGCGAAGTGTGGATACAATTACATCCACACTTCACTGGGATGTTGTAAAGATACATTCTACAGTAATGGACGGCGGGGACAAAGGGGAGCTCACAGGAGCTAGGAGGAATGGGCACGGCAGCCCTAGACAGAAGGAGACAAGAAGTTGGAAAGCAATTTGGGAAACTAAAAAACGGCAACTCTGATACCTGTCCGAAATCATCAGCGATAGACGTGGAGGGGTCAATCAGGTAACCAAGTGGGAGACATGTTCACTGGGGCCTATCTTATCACTAAACAGACCCCTGTGGATGGTTTTCCACAACAGACATGATCCAATCCAAACAGCAATTATTTCACGGGAAGTTCTATGGCCTGTGTTATGTTTGCAGGAGGTCAGATTCGAACACAGTGGTCCCTTCAGGCCTTGCCGTCCATGAATCTCTGGCCAGATCAGCACTTCGTCAGAAAGCATTGCCTGAATAAGCATTAAAACCAGCTTGGGCAAATCTGTTTGAACACCACCACTTAGCTGACCAGTATGAATAGGGCCAAACCACGTTTTAAAATAAGAATTCAGAAAAAAAGTCAGGACACAATTGCTAAACATGGTTTAGACAGTTTGGTCCCATCCTCACTGGCTGGGCTATACCATGGTCAACACAGTTCAGATAACCGTTACCAGCCCCAATGCAGGCAGGGCCTCAGACCTGAAGTACTGCAAAGTTATCAGAAGCAAACAAGAGGCCTTGTCACTCAAAAGCCCCTGCTTGTCAGCATGTCCCCTTCCTCAGGCTGAACGCACAGCACTTCCCTGAATGTTCAGGGAAGGGGAAACCTGAAGGCACAAGTCAAGAGTGAAGAGATTCCTATCTATGCTAGAAGATGGTTAAGGTAGGTCACGGCTGGAGACTGGGTAGGCAGAGAAATCATTCTGTGTTTAAAATGGGTGCGTATAAGTGGGAGGGATATATGAACAGAGTCCCATTCTGCCCGCTCTTGCACCACTACAGTTTCCACTGATTTTAATAGCACATTTAAGATGGAAATGTCAATCCAATCCTGTGTTAGCATGACCTAAGGCCCACTATTCTCAACCTTTTACCACCACTTCCTTTGTATTAAGACAATGTCTTGCAAGGCAGTCTCAGTAGTATATCTGCTTTTCTTTTTATTTCAATCAAAGATAGGATCGTTCAGAAAAAATCCTAAAAACAAACAAAGTTTACAAGATCCAATGACTTTCCCGTCTCTCTACTCTCAGTATGGTTGATGGCACAAAGCTCCCAGTCTAAACAAAATACAACTCTTGTCTCTCCAGAGAAGGCCTGAAGACAGTACCATGCACACAGCCATTATTATTGGTTCTTAGTCACTCACGTTCAAGAGTATTAACCTCAAATCCAAGAAAAATCTTCTCTCATCTGATTTTGGTGCTTCAGGACAAATTTCTCGTTAGGTAGAATTCTTCTTCAAATCTATGAGTTCGGTCAAGTTGCTCACATTAACCTAACCGATTTGTGTTTGGGGTGACATTACAGACATGTATCACAACCCCATGTCATTAAATGGGAATGTTACAACTGCAGTTTCAGTATTAACCCCAAATTTAGTATGCCCAAAAAGCCAGTTAGGTCTTAATCTGTTAATATTCTGGATTTGTCTAGCACCTTTCATCTAAGAACTGAAAATCATTTTATAAATATTGCTTCACAACACCCCCCATAAAAAAAGGAGTTCATTTCAGTTTTATAGAACAGGTATAAAGGTGATATGCAAAAAGAAAAAAAGATTGCAAAAATAAAAAATAAAGCCACATACACACACAAGATATAATGGCCTGAAAGGTTTCTTTAACCAAAAGATGTCTGCCTTTTTGTAATCTTAGAAAAATCAAAAATATCTAATCTTGCCTTTTCTGGCTTTGATGGATGTTTCCTAAACTGGAGAAACAACGATGTTGAATCTGTAACAAAAATCTTTTCCCCCAAATGCTTGTGAGGTGTTTTGATTAAATAGGTAAATTTAAGAAACAAATTAAGTGTCTAAAAATCCCTTTTCTACTGCATGGCTTGGGTTTCACTTCCTTAGTGTTGTAATGTTACAATCTTACTAGTTTCTCCACAGTTGTCAGAGTCTTCCAGGAAAGACAAGAAGATAAGATCTGAATTCCTAATGTGAAACATATGTGGAAGTTCGATAAAGAATCAAAATTAAAATACAATCACAAATACAAAAGGGGCAAGCTCTCTTTTCGACCTCCTCCCCCCGCCCTTTACAACTTCCATTTAAGTGACTTAAATAACTGTCACGGAGCGTGGGGGAGTCAGGGCCCTGCACCCCTCTTCCTGGGATTCACCGTGACTCTCAGCCAGCCAGTAAAACGGAAGGTTTATTAGATGACAGGAACACAGTCCCAAGCAGAGTTTGTAGGTACAACCAGAACCCCTCAATCAAGTCCTTCTGGGGGGTTTAGGGAACTTCGCCCCCAGCTTGGCGTTCCCTGCGTTTCACCACCCAGCCCAAAACTGAAACCAGAAACTCCTCCAGCAGCCCTCTCCCCTCCCCCTGCTCCTCCTCTCCTTTGTTCAGTCTCCCAGCTAGAAGGTGTCACTTCTTCCATCCCCCCTCCTGGCTCAGGTTACAGCTCAGGTAACTTCCTTCCCATCCCCAATGTAATTCCCCTGCAACATTCCCAGGTCAAATCCGCCCTGCTCCCTGCTCTGTCACAATAACATTATACTGGAAAACTGTGGAACAGCCAGGAAAAGAATGCCGCCTTATTTATAGATACTTTGAGGGGAAAACCCAATACATCACATAACATATCTGATTTTGGTCCTTTATTTCCAGACCAAAAAATGGAAGACACTGTTAACGAGACTGCAGAGGTGTATCAATTATTTCTGCTAAAAGACGTATTTGAATGTAGTTATAACAAGCTGCATGCTTGAAAGCAAGGAAATCCAGAGTTAAGTACATGAACATCCTTAACTCTGATCTAACACACCACTACAATGGGGGTGAATCCACATGATGAAGGCTTGCATTTCTCTTCAGTACTTTAAAATACTTTTAGGCTGAAATTGTCCAAGTTGTTGGGGGGATTTGGATGCTTGATTCCCATAACAATTAAAGGGGAATTGAGAGTCCAGATATATATATATATATATATATATATATATATATATATATAGTTGTGTGTGTGTGTGTGTGTGTGTGTGTGTGTGTGTGTGTGTGTGTGTGAGAAAGAGAGAGAATGAATGAATGAATACAGGGAATGATTGTAAATGATGGGTGTTTGGGGACTGTACACTGAGGCAGAAATGTGAACACTCTTGACAACAGCAGGAGTGTGGCAGGGACACACCTCTGATCTTTGGCAGGTAAAAGGTAGGGTGCTATATCTGACTTCTTCCAGAAAGAGTTTGAGGAGATCGGTGGTTGCTATGCGACAAGACTGATGTTTGTACATTATCAGTGAGCAGAGTAAAGGCTACAACAGTAGGGCATGTGGCTTATACTGGAAATATATAGATAAGTACACTGTGTGAGGGAGTGAAGCATCGAGATACTGAGAGGAGGAAACATTAAAGCTGATTGAACCTCAACTTTAGTTAATTTAAAAGGTTAAATATTTAAAGTCTATGTCCTAGACTCGTCTACATACAAAGGCTTGGCTAACCTGGTGCATGTCATTTTTAAAAATGGATTTAGTTAAATGATATAGACTTCCTATGTGGATACATTTAAACTGGTTTACATACATTTAGCTTAATTTGGGAATTTACTGACTTAAATATACTTACCTATGTTACATCCAATTTAAGGCCCCTTTACACTGTGAGGGTGGCATAAAAGGGCCTAACATAGAAAAATCAGGTCCTGGACCTTCATCTTATACAAGTCGGCAGAAGCAGCCGTGTCCTTACATAAAAACAGCCATACTGGGTCAGACCAAAGGTCCATCTAGCCCAGTATCCTGTCTTCAGACAGTGGCCAATGCCAGGTTCCCCAGAGGGAATGAACAGAACAGGGAATCATCAAGTGATCCATCCCCTGTTGCCCATTCCCAGCTTCTGGCAAACAGAGGCTAGGGACACCATCCCTGCCCATCCCGGCTAATAGCCATTGATGGACCTATCCTCCATGAACTTATCTAGTTCTTTTTTGAACCCTGTTATAGTCTTGGCCTTCACAACACCCTCTGGCAAAGAGTTCCACAGGTTGACTGTGTGTTGTGCGAAGAAATACTTCCTTTTTTTGTTTTAAACCTGCTGCCTATTAATTTCCTTTGGTGCCCCCTAGTTCTTGTGTTATGAGAAGGAGTAAATAACACTTCCTTATTTACTTTCTCCACACCAGTCATGATTTTATAGACCTCTATCATGTGCATAATTTAAAGAAATTAAGGAATACTGACTTGTAAGCCCACTGTACTTTTCTGACAGACTATTTAATTGGTGTGTAAAGCTTATATGTTAAAACACCACGTTTATCATATGAAACAGGACAATAGCATTCTAATGAAAATATTGTGCCAGCTGCATCTAACCTCCCTTAGGCTGAATGATTTAGCCATTGAAGTTTATAAACTCTAACAATGCAGCCATCTCTCACTGGAGAGAAACTCCATCAGATACACTGTCTTTTTTTAAGGTTAGGATTTCAAAACTATCATGTGGTATTTATAAAATTTCACAGGAATTTGACTTCTGCAGGGAGAAGGAACAAAATGGTAAAACTGGGACCATAAGTCTTAACTAGGGCAAAGACTCATCCAGTTTCCATCTGAGCAGAGTAGTTTCTCAGACACTCTAGTTATTTATTTGAATGATAGCCTCTCTTTTAATCAGGCCTGAACACCCAGAAAACTTTAATATGTAATTTACTGAAGTGCATCACAAAGAAAAAATGCAATAAAGCTTCCCCCCCTCCACAGTCTGCTTCTGGGACAGGTTTTAGCACAAAGACCATGATCCAAAGCTCACTGCAGGTAACAGAGACCCATTGACTTCAATGGGCTTTGGATCAGGGACAAACTTTATTTGCCCTCTGCAAGGCTTTCACAGAGAGACTTCGAACTACGTAACAGTACCACTAACAGGGCTCTCCCTCTTCTCTCCTCTGAGCACAGCCAGTCACACAGAGACAGGAGGTGAGGATCAACAGCAGTAGCTCTGCCAACTTGAAGGAAACGTCAGGGTCTGGAGAATTTCCTCACGTGTTTCCAATGTGTTTTTTATGCATTTTATTGCTCATCTGCCATGCAGATCAAAAACGCTGGAGGGATTCCAACTATTTCACACAGAATCTCACACTCCAGGCTGGCTGCAGCCCCAAAGCCTTAGTTTCTTCACTTGAAATACTGCCCAGTGTTATTTTGGGATGTGACCTGATAGCGGAAGCCCACAGGGACTCTGAAATGACTGTTCCAGCTGCAATTGGTTGCCCAATCCTAGCTCATGCCAGCGTGGGTTTGTCAGCAGCTAAAAACCTTTTCACACCACAACAAAACCATGCCTGAAATCACACAATTCAACACGGAGGAGCAGGGGGACTGGTCTTTCTCAGGGTGGGAGATGCAAGTCCTAGCATGACCAATAAGAGGGAGCTGCTTAGTTGGTGCCCAAATAAAGGTTTTTGTTTTATATGAAAAGGGAATCACCATCTCTCACTATCAGACACTAGCTCATTTGTTAAGCAAACATCAGGATGGATCAACAAGAAATACTTAAGATTAGGATAGTAATTCTCCAGAGTCTGGGCTACAGTCTGTCAGAGCAGTATAAAAGGTCCAAAGCAAAGGGACCGATCAAAGTCAACAAATCGCACCACATGGGAATTACATCTGTCCGATACCGCCTCCCACAGTCCCCAGGGTAAGGGCATAGAAAAAGTTGGTTGAAAAGGGAAAGGGCGTAGCCAGGACTATGCTCTAGCTACTATGGACTCTTGCATCACAAGCTTTAGAGAGAGCACCAGTCGCTGCTCTACCTTATAATGGGAGATGGACAGACCCAAGCCTGTCCCCGATTCCCACAGGTGCAAAAGTTGACAAAGTCACTCTTACCTGTCCATCCATGGTGGAGCCTCTACAGCTTCCCCCAGTTTATTCTAGATATGCTTTAGACTTGAAGATTGTGTTACAAAACCCAACCAATAGTGAAAGTTGTAAAGCTTTTTAAGCAATTATAAATAAAGCTTGATTTTTGACTCTCCATCTAATTTTTTAGAGGGGAAAATTTCGTTTGGCTTTTCCCCTTGTTTGTTCTCTAGCCAGAAGAGAGTATTTTGGGGCAAGTTTTACATTAATGAAATAAAGTATTTAAAATACAGGACTTAGATACAAAACAAAAATATACACAAAAACCACCCCAAATACACACACTTCCAAAAGTCTTCTTTTGTATGGTCAGCTCAAAAACAAAGCCTGTTGTAGAAATTCCACTTGGTCCTCAACTTTTTTTTTGTTCTATTATATAAGCCATACAACGTTATGCACAGAGCGTTTAAGGTCTGCAGGCAATGCCTGCAGAGCCAGGTTTAGACTTGGAAAATAAGGGTTCCACACAGCAGTCTACATGGTACTTACAGACTGTTTGATGTCCTCTACATTGAGCACTACAGACACTTCACCTTCTAAGGTCTGTGCGGTGCCCATAATCCTTGTTGGCACCATTAAGTCAATAACTAGGGTTCAAGAAAATTAAAACCTGGAGAAACATGGTAGAGCCTACCGCTTCCACACAGACACTAGTAAACTCCACAGGCAAAACCAAAAGGGGCTTCTAAAGTCTGAGAAAGGACTAATGAGGGAATTATTAGAACGCGTTCTTATTCTCTGGCTTTTCTGAAACTGGACAAGCATCCTTACCGCTTCTCGTCAATTGAAACACCTGCTTTATGTTAAGGTTTCTTCATTTTTCTGCAACTTCCTTTCCAAGCACTCAAGAACTACAAACATCTTCAATACCATAGTCTCCTGTTCTCATACCCCCACAACTACTTAACCTATTTCATATTCAAATATGCTTCACAGACCCAACCTCCTCTGGTCCACTATACCACAGAAAGCTACAGAGCTGCCCAGCAAACTATGATCTCCCCACTACTTACGGGCTTTAGACCCATTCCTTCCTCTCTAGTGCAGAGACTGTTCTATCTTCCATTTTACACTTCACATGCCACCCCATTTAACACCCCACTAAGGTCTGGAGACACCTCATTGTACCCCATTAACACTACATTCAAGGGTGAACCCCATATATGGGATACCCTGCAAAGCAGACCTGATGTCCCCATGTCCCTAAGTGCTGGGCATCTCATCAAGCAACACCACACCATAACTTACTATTGTAATTCATTTACAAAAACAGTCCACTTTTGGGGGTGGGTCCAACTACTTGGAAAATAGGTTGGAGTTGAGGGGCAGAATTAAGGATGGAGTACAAGTTTTAATTTTGATTTCCTTACCTGGATACTTTATATACAAGTCAGAGTTCTATTAAACTTTTTTACAAGTTATGTATCAATTAAATCCAAGTGTTTATTGGCAAATTATAGTGGAGAGAATTGTCTCATCTTTTTGATTTTTCATTCACAGCAAATGCACTGGCTGAATTACTGCATCTGTAGCCAGACAAAATCCAGTTAGAGAGAGAGGAACGTTCCCTGTTCGTTTTAGCGTTGTGTGAACTTCACTTTCTACAGTAGCTGCAATCACTTAAATGCTCTCATTTAAGCACTGCAGGCCAGATGCTCATCTCCCACCGAGGTACATTTGCTCTGCCAGAACAGCATAAAAGAACTGTAAACCACCCTAAATAGATAGCTAAAGATTCTCGTCTCTCCCCCAGAGCAAACCTAGCATACAACAGTGACCAGAAATACTTACAGAATTGTAGTTTATTAGACTAGGTAAAAGGAACTGGTAGGTCTCAGTCCACTTCCTAGGGGACACATGTCCACCAATAAAACTTTGCTCTTTGCAGGCTGAGAAGACTAGACAAGAGAACTGGAGAGGCCATGAGCCTTAACTACTCTTTGGGAGTGAAAGGCAGTAGTAGGTTAGGGTTCAAGCAAACTGGCAAGGGCGTGAATAGACCTGTACTGCCTCTCCCCGTTGTGTGTATTGAAGTTCTAACTGTACTATTAACACAACTGTCTCAAGCACTCAATTCACTGCAAACAGACTCATGACATTTTTGTTCTAAAAAAAAGGAGGCCAGTTCTAGGACATGGGCTGCACAGGAAAGCACTACACAGACCTGAAAGTGCTGTGAGAGGGGGCACACACACACACACACACACACACACAAAAACACGAAAAAGAAATTATTCAAATACCAAAAACCACAACACACAGATTTCCAGCAACCCCAATTCTAACCTAAAAGCATACAAACTTGCCACAGAGTGGACCAGGCCATTGAACTACCTCCAGTCTCCCACAACAGGCTATTGTGTGGAGGGTAATGGGCCATTCTTCATGGCACCAGAAGCACCTTCTAGATGCTCATAATTCCTGGGGCATACATGGGGGAGGGGAAAGGGGGTGCAGAATCTCCTATTCATGGGCTTATCTCTAAGTCTAGAATGTTTTTGGAGGCCCAGGGTACATCGACACCAATAAAAAGCCAGCGGCACAGCTGCAGCTGGCCCAGGCTCGCAGGGTTAAAAAATTGCAGTGCAGATGTTTGGTCTCAGCCTGGAGACCCACCCCCCTCGCCCGGCTTCAGAGCCTAAGCTCCTGCCCAAAACATCTACGCTGCCATTTATAGCCCCGCGAGCCCAAGTCAACTGACCTGGGCTCGGAGACTCAATGCTGTGTATTTTTTAACTCCTGCTGACAAAGATGGTTACTGTCCATCCCACAACCATCCTTCTTGGGTGGGGGCAGAGGGAGGAATCTTAAAGAAGTGAAATTATATTTAGCTAACAGCTCTGGAAAGTGGGACTAGTCAAGAGATATTTACACGTATACACATGCTAGGAAGGAGTGCTTATCAATATTCTCCAGCCACCTTTAAACAGAAATTTCTAACAAAATTAATACCCAAACACAGCTGAAGTGCAGCTGCACACTTCAATACAGGGTTGTGTCTCCTCCGCCCCAAACTGCTTTCTTCCATTACATTAGTTATGCTCCCAAAGTGGAGAGAAGATGACTATTTCTGTGTTTTTTTCCATTCTTTAAACTAGAAAAAAAAACCACTTCACTTTTCCGGAAGTGTAACAACCTTGGGAAGGAAGGTGACTTTCCAGGCATTCCCTGTTTCTCATACCAGGAGGAAGAAATCAGCACCACCGTAGCCCGGTTCTGCGCAGTGCGCCATGAGCAGATAGTGCACCTGGTTCATAGCCTCCCCCCTTTCCCCTGCATCTCTTTTCAAAAGCTTTAACCATCAGCAACCAGAAGAGAGAGATTTAAATATAACTGTCAATCAGGTTTCCACCCTCCCTAATGTGTCACTGTGAGCTCAACTGGGAGTGAGATCTATTGATTTGAACAAGGACCACGAGAGAGCAGCTACAAACTAGACAGTTTTCAGGTTCCTCCCTGGAGGGCACACAGCATCTTTTGGGAAGAAAGAGCGATAGGATCGTGGCTGCAAACTAAAGGATGCATAAAATACTTCGAGTCCCACCATGTGGGAGTTACTCCATCCAACCAGTCTTTAAAATTGCGCCAGTCATTGCCCGGCCCAAAAGGGAACAAAAACTAAATGCTAAAAAGGTAACTAAAACTAAACACTCCTCAGTATTCAGTCTCCTTTTTTGCTCTATGGACAAGCCATTTTTCCTTCCCTTCCTCCATGAGGAGGTTTGAGCGTCTCCAGAGTATCAGCGCTGTCAAGCGACTGTTCCAGGACAGGGACTAGAATATGGCAGAGAGATCTTTGTACAGTTTCCTTCTTTAAAAAGCAAGCTGAAAAGCTCACTCTTCCAGGATGGCTTCAGACAAACTGGTAGAAGCTGCTGGCTCTAGCTGCAGTGCAGGGAAGGAGCGTTTGGAAAGGAGACTGCCAGGAGGAGGGGCTCAGTGTCACACAAGAAATTTTACTCAATTGCAAAAATAAGCTGCTGTTCTAATCCACCTCAGCAAATCTAGGTGGGTCTGGCTGCTTTGGTGGAGACTGGGTATAGAATCAAGGGGGAGGGAGAGAGAAAAGTGCTGCTGGCTTTACTACATTCCTACAACGGGAGACCTTGCAAAACACCAAGCACTGCTACTGCAGCAGCCATTGATTTTTCAGAGGTCGATACTCCACTCCCACAGATCTGCTCAGCAGGAGCTTCAAATCACATCTACTGCTTCTGCTCGACACCACCCCTTCTTCTCTACCCCCTCCCCAAATAAAATAAAATTAAACACACACACACCCCAAACACTGAGAAGACTAGCAACCCCATGTTCTCCCTCCTCTCAAAAAGAGAAATTCAAAGCTACAGTGGCAGCAGAAAGTAAGAGGAAGGAATAACGTGATTCATTCACGGAACAAGATGTCGCTGAAGGAAAAACCCACCATCTAGGAGGCCAGCATTCTCTCCCTCCTCGGGGAATGCTGGGTGCTGATCTCTTCTGCAAGTTCCTGGGAAATACAACAGCAAAACTAGCTTACATTTAACCCTTTGAGGACCCCTCTCTTAGTTTCTACAACGCACTCTAGCATTTAATTAGCATTAATGTAAAACAGGAAATGTTCAAAGCAGTGGTGGAAAATGCTCCTATTTTGGCTTTTCCTGGCTTGCCAAGGTAATTAGATTTATATTCTGATTCATATTTGTTATTTAACTGTTTCATCATAAAGGCTGGCCCAGCAAATGGATGGCAGCACAAAAGAAGGGACCAGGACTCAAGTCCCAAGCCAAACTTTTTGATCCCCAAACATGTCAGAGCAGAAGAGGCTGTGGAAAGAGCACAGGTAACTCCTGGATGTGGTTAGTGGCAACATTGACTATTCAAGCAATCTTTCTGCTAGAAGATGCTCCCAGCAACACTTTCATGTTCTGGAGAGAGACATATCTAGACCACTTTAGTCAAGAATGTTGGTCCAACTTATGGCCTTGGAAAGGAAAATGTAAAAGAGAGTGGTACAACTCTTAAATGGATTGACCACACACCTTGTGTTTTAGGTTTGTTTGTTTTCAAATGCACCTCATCCTCTATCTACAAAAGATGCAGTGTCTCATCTGAGGTCAAGACTCTGCCCATATATAGAAAGCTAACCCCTTCGCTCTATCCCTAAGGATACGAGTTCCCAGCCAGCCCTGCTTCCTCATCATCTGCAAGGCATTCTTCATCTGTGATGTGTTCAATTCAGACTCCAGAAGCATTTAGTCATCTCCGCATGTGATTACACCACCATGCCAACCACACATGAGTTTGGGTGGGCAAAGAAATGCAGCAAACTCAGGAATTCAAAAAACTGTAGGAGATGTACAAGGCTCTTGGCCCACACATTGAATTTTGAGAAGGATTGTACCAAAAACTGAGCAAGGACAGCACAATACCCCCGAAAGTAAAATGTTTGTAAGCCAGACATATCTTGTATTTCCCTCCTCTGAACCAGGCCACTGAAAACACCCGTCCCCTTTTCCTTGCTGGCTGTCACTTCCATGCCATTAATTCTGTAGCAGCCCTTCTGGGGCTATCTAAAGGCACAGAGTTGTGTGTTCACAATGAAGGCACTTTCGCTCTGAGAAATCAGTCCAGCAGCACATCCCTATATTATGCTGTTGATCGGGATGAGCTAGACCAGCTGGGAAACTGAGGTATTTAAACTAGGAAATTCTCCTTCCCCACCAGTTTACAGGAGTGTGTGTGTGTGTGTGTGTGTGTGTGTGTGTGTGTGGTGGTGGTGGGGGGGGGGGGGGGGGGGGGGGGGGAGAGAGAGAGGAGAGAGAGAGAGGGAGGGAGTGTGTGAGCATAATCATGGCAACCCAGCCCATTCCACGTGTTGATGATTGCCCATTACTAGCCCTGGAGGTCAGAGGTTGCCAGAACAGTCAATTATCAGAGACGTCTTTCTTGCCATTTCAGGGAACTCAACAGCCTTTAAGAGGTTTCTTCCTTCCTGGATAAAGACCCGATTAAAAATAATAAAATCAATCATACAACTCCTCCTCTGCTCCTCACTGAGGGCTTGTCTGAAGTCACACTGCAAATCCTACATCAGTAAGGACGTGGACAGACCTAGGAAAGCAGCCGGTGCCTCCAGAAGGGGGCAGAGCAGACAGTACGCTAAGGAAGCTGAGCCTTGATCCTATCCTACCCTACCCACCCCCCACACACCCTCTCCCATGACAGCCACATGGGGGCAATTTTCCCCCAGGAGAAGTCAGTCCTGAATGCCAAGGGTGTATTTACACAATGATGCTTCCTGTCAATTGAGAGCTCAGGTGAGATGGTGCTAAAGTCTGTACAATTATCAGCCAAAAAAAGTTACCCGCCTCCATTTATCCCTTAACCACCCTGTGCCGAGAGCAGAAGAAAGAGCACATGTTCTCCTTGCCCCTCCCACCTTTCTTCAATGCTCCAGTGAGGTTAGTGTCTTTTGCTGAGACTAGTGCTCCCACCACATCAGACTGCCAGAGGGAGACTTCTGCAGACTGAGCCAGTGACAAACGGGAACAGGTCTCCCCACTTCGCAACAGACCTCCCTGGAGAAGCTTTCAAACTATAAGGCCATCTTTCAAAGACTATACTCTCTAGAGCTCTTCTAGGGTGCAAAATGACAGCCCTACATTTTCATTGGCTGTATCGGACTGAGGGGGAAGAAAGAAAAAAAAAAAAGACTATTGTTAGGAATCCAAGATCAGAATGGGTCATCCTACAGCAATTTCCTGATTAAACACTGACCTGCCTATTTACTGTAGCCAGGCTTAAAAGCAAATTGTGAAGAGTAAGAAACAAGACTGTCTTTCAGACAACCTCTGTCATTCCTCAAAGGAGGTAGAAACCTAACAAATATAAAACAAGCTACTTGAAATTGTTCCTATGAAAACAAAAGGCTCCAGCAGTTAGGGGAATCTGTGTAACATATACAGGCAGGAAGCAGAGCTGAGCCACCAACGACCAGAATAGAAACAGGAAACGGGCCCTGGATCGAGCATAGCGAAATCTGCTGCAAGCACAAGCTCCAGCATGAAGCACAGGGAAAGCAAACTGCATCAGTGGCTCAGAGCAGCATGATTTATAAGGTGGAAGCGGATTGGCTACCCCGGCAGAGAGAAAACGAACGCACAGGGTTCAGCGCTGTTCAGAACAGCCATGGCCGATACAGCAGTGGGGGTGGGGAATTTCCTTCTAAACACCAGGTTAGACTAGCTTAGTCCAAAACCGGAGGGAGGGGTGGGAGGAGAGAAATTGCCACATGGACAAATAGCAAAGCAACCTGGAGAAGCAGGTCACACACAGAAAACATGTCACAAGAGTGGACTAGAAGATTGTGCAGTGCTGCTGTAACANTGGGAGGAGAGAAATTGCCACATGGACAAATAGCAAAGCAACCTGGAGAAGCAGGTCACACACAGAAAACATGTCACAAGAGTGGACTAGAAGATCGTGCAGTGCTGCTGTAACAATGTCGGTCCCAGGATATTAGAGAGACAAGGTGGGTGAGGTAATATCTTTTATTGGACCAACTCCTGTTGGTGAGAGAGACAAGCTTTCGAGCTACAAAGAGAGCTTCTTTAGGTCTTGGAAAGGTACCTTTCCCGGATCCGAGTACCTTTCCCAGTCATGAGGAAGAGGTCCATGTAGCTTGGTCTCTCACACCAACAGAAGTTGGTCCAGTAAAAGATATTGCCTCACCCACCTTGTCTTTAGATTATGTACTAGAGGTGCTAGTGGCATTCAACACCTTTCTCAAGCCCATAAAGAGCTATTAAAAAACAAAACACCCAAAGCTCAGAGAAGCTATGGGCTCCAGAGAAATAGCAGGAAAGTGTTACCAGCCCCAAGATCATAGAGGAAAAAAAAAATCCTAGAAGAATTAACGAGGAGACTGACAGAAGAAGATACAGGGGGATTCATTCGACTCCCATTGTCAAAACAGACTTTGTAGCAACCTTTGTGAAGCACCAGTCATAGGATTTCAGGAATTGCACACTTTGGGACAAGTTACAGGAGTGTTTCCCATCTAAACATTTCTGTTGTGCCCAGTCACGATAGCATAAAAGTGCCAAATGGCTTTGACATTTATACATCGCTGGTCCTCTTCTATGGCTTGTAGTCAGAAATAGGAGCCAAACGTCCAGAAACAAACAAGTTTACAAAAAATGTTCAGCAGGAAGCCTCAACAGAGAAAGAAGCAGACTTTGGGTTCACTATTAGATTTAACTATGAATGTGTATTTCTCCCTCCAAGTCACCAGCCTGGCTCTTAACTTGGTCTTCAGCACCTAACATTCAAATGAAGACATTTGTGGCTTTTTCCCCGCAGCAGCAACTTCCTCAAGTCAGCTTTTAGCCATAATTTAGTTTGCTGTTCTGATTATTTCCAGTCAGGGGGATTGTGCAGAAGACGACATTTTACTCACAGACACAGCTGACTGAACTCACAAATTATTCTACCTTTCAATACTTACAAATATAAAAGGGGGAGGGAGAAGAGAGAGAAAGAAAGACAGAAAAGTGGAAATAATGGTAAATTTAGCTAATCCCACCAGCACTTCCTGACAAGCCCCAGATGCCAAGAAATAATTTTTTTGGGGTGGCAAGGAGATAGAGAACAGCCATAATTCCCAGACTGCCACACCACACATATAACAGGAGAGCAGTGCCACTTTTCACCCCTTCCCCAAAACTATTGCAGAGTTTGAACGAAAATGATCTAGACTGCAAAAGTGTGAAGGTGAAAAGTGAGATTTGGTTTTTGAATTCCCTTTTGTCCTCAAGAGGTGAAAGACCCTATTACCCCAAACATCCAATGGCAAGCGAGTGATCAGTACATGCGGCTACTAAACTGCAGTATCAAAGCAGATCAGCTTTAAAATACCCGGAAAGCTAAGCCAGAGAGTCCCAAAACCACAGCTAGGGCTCTGCACTTGGAAAAGTTATAAATTACTAGGTATGTCAACAATAATTGTCCCTTGATGTTCTCCAAATTATGTCTCAGAGCTTTCAAGAGCTCTCACTAAGGTCCTTCAGGACAGCCAGTAAGCCAGGGACTGCTACAGCGCACATTTGCAGTTAGTTTTCACAAAAAACTTTTGCAAGCCAGTCTTGAACCAGGACTCCTGTAAATTATTTAAACCTATTGTATACTTGCAGTTCCTCTCCTCCTGCACTCAGAACCAAGCAGTGGAAGAGATCCATAACTCACAACCCTGGTGACTCGATACCCTATTTATTCCTCTTAGGGCAGAGCTGCCAGTACCAGAAGTCACCTTTTACAGTAAAGTCAAACAGCTCATCAGATGCTGAAATTGCAGACTGGCACCGGCACTCATGGTTGCTCTGAAATTTTCCCCCTGCCCCTCAATTTTATGTACACATTTCTGCTTGGGTGAAGATTATCTCACCTTCATAAACTGAAGAGATGATCAAAATTTGTTCCTACCTGAAGACTAGTTTTCCGCCATTTTCATTTTGACAGGGAAGCCACCATATACCTGTTTATGGGGTGCAATACTTTATGCCCAACCCAAAATATTACCACGGTTCCTCATAACAGGAAGAAGTCGGAGTCCCTTCAGCAAACCAACCTGAAACCACCAAACTTGTTTGGCTTCACCAGGTTAGCCACAAGGTTAAGATCTCCTGCCCTCATGGACAAGCACATGGTTTGCAGAAACAACAGAAAACCAAGTTTAAATAGGAGCAAGTTTCTGTTGGCATAGAAAACCTAGCAGCAATTTAGGGCTACAAGGATTAGAGTGCAGTGTGCAGTTATCGGAACAAGGTGAGACAACACGCGGTCTAGCAAACACACCCTCCACTGACGAATAAATGCACACGTTAGTCATTACTGGTGGACTATACAGGCTAGATTTTCAACTGGATTAAAAAAATCAGCATAGTGGAGCAACACCCGCTGAGGATTTGGCCCTGCATCCTAATTCCATACTCTGATGCCTCCTACAAAACCACAGGTAAAACGTCTCTGAGTTCCCTACCAGGCCACCAACATATCCATTCTTCTGACATAGGAATGCCTTAAAAAGAAAAGGAGTCCTTGTGGCACCTTAGAGACTAACAAATTTATTTGAGCATAAGCTTTCGTGGGCTACAGCCTACTTCATCGGATGCATAGAATGGAACATATAGTAAGGAGATATATATACACATACAGAGAACATGAAAAGGTGGGAGTGGCCCTACCAACTCTAAGAGGCTAATTCATTAGGATGAGCTATTGTCAGCAGGAGAGAAAAAACTTTTGTAGTGATAATCAAGATAGGAGCTTGAAGAAAGATGTAGGCTAACAATTCCATCTTCCAACCACATAATTCTCTAAGGTTCCAAGAGAACTGCCTAAAATCAAATGTCTGTAAGCAAGAAAACGAACTTGAGACAGACTATCAAGATCCCTAACAGGAGGGGGGGAAAAACCCTGTGATTTAAGAATTCAGGGGCTTCAGCAAAAAAAATTCCTAGCCTAGACTTTAACACACAGCCCTTTGGATAATGATGGGATGTTCAGCTCAGCCATATTTCAGATGAAGCAGAAACATTAAACCTACCACCATACTACATAAACATTGAGAACACCAAACAAGGAAGATGCTAATTAAGAGCAAGGGGTACGGGGGAGGCATAGCTCAGTGGTTTGAGCATTGGCCCGCTAAACCCAGGGTTGTGAGTTCAATCCTTGAGGGGGCCATTTAGGGATCTGGGGCAAAAATCTGTCTGGGGATTGGTCCTGCTTTGAGCAGGGGGTTGGACTAGATGACCTCCTGAGGTCCCTTCCAACCCTGATATTCTATGATTCTATGAAATCAAGGGAAGGCCNCAGGGGGTTGGACTAGATGACCTCCTGAGGTCCCTTCCAACCCTGATATTCTATGAAATCAAGGGAAGGCAAAGGAGAAGAGATGGATGAAGCAGCTATTAGACATTTCACATCCCCGCACTTCCAACCATGTTTCTAACCCTTAGAGTAAGCTGCAACTCTTATTTATGAAGTATGCTTTAGGAGAATGCACTGCCACTAGGCTTGAGAAGGTTGTGCAATAAACTCTGCATGGGATTAAGGTCTCTCATGTAAGGGAAAATTAGTATTTTTTGAGACACTGACCTGCCATTTCCCCCTCCAGTCCTACTGAGGATGTCTACAGCTCAAGACGAGACAAGAGGAAGGGAATAGAAGAAAGGATCCAAGCTTGGCACAGAAGAGAGCTCTCTGATTTCACCTAAACACTGCTGAAAGCCAACTCCTCCCAAACCACAGAGAAGCTATTGTAATTCATAGCTGGAGATATGGTCCTCAGATTCAGAAAAAGACAAGGTCTCAAGAAGCTGAACACCAAATAAACTGGATGCTACTTGCCAGAGAGAGTCTCTTGCTGATGATCAGAAAGAGATTTATACTAATGATTACACCATCTATTACATCCAGACACTAAGACTACACACTGTCCCCCTCCCATACACAAGAGTTCTCTAAGTTTAGTTTAATGAATTGCTGATGGAGACTCCCTAGGAATCAAAGAATTCTTCAGAAAAATTCTTCACCCAGACTATTGTAGGGAAAATTGCCTTTGCCAGGCACCTACCTGCTTTAAAGACATGTGTCACTGAGTAGCCGCAGTATATTTACTCACATGCTTTCCAAGTATATTCTTCAGAAAGGGGAGAGAGACCAGGAAGAAGGACTTACGCTATAAAAGCCCAATAACTTGTGAACCAAAGTGGAAGGCTAGACATTTTTTGCAATCTACAGATGAGCAAACAAAGCATTAGATAAGTCTGTGAAACGAATTTCAACCTCTTGCAACATTCCTATATTTCAGATTCTCACAGCAGTGAAAGAAAGAAACATCAGAGAATGACACAAAGATTAGTTCTCTAAAGTTACTGAACAGATTCCTAGCACACCACCACCAGAGACCAGCTACACATTCCTCAGAGACACCTCTTGCCTAGACTGGCAAGAAGTGCCACGTAGCCTGGACGTTCCTAGTAGACTTATGGTTAAGTATCTCGGAGACTGACTTTTATTTATTTATTTTATTTTTTTAAATAAACTTCATTGCCTAAAGTTTCAACACAGGCACTAAGTCTGATGGAGACATATGAAACCTCTGGCCCTTACGCAATTAAGAAAAAAAGTCTTTAAATATATTTAATACCTCCTAAGCAGAGAGACCTAGCAAACAGCAGTATTCACGTTAGCCAGGGCTGCTCTACATGTCAGTAATTAAGAAGCTGCATTTCACAGGTTGCCAGTTACCAAGGCACACAATAGTGGCTACTCTGCAGGGCTTATTGATCGTAGGGAAACACCTAAAGCTTTCAAACGTGAAAGGCCATAGTACTACCTATGGTTCTATAAGGCATTTATATGGCTGCTTGGGAAAGTTACTCTATTACGGGGGAATCCAAAATCCCTGATCGACCATCCAACTTTGAGGGACACGGGGAGAAGAATGAAAAGGGTATATTTACACTTTAACCAAAAAAAATCCCTATCAAGCTATTCTGCCGCCAAACCTCCCAGTACAGAAACCAAGGAAAAGGTTGCCTATTGGAACAAAAATGGGTAGATAACACCTGCAAACATTCCCTTTTTACAGATACAGAAGTTCTTTGACACAAAATTGGATGTGCATCAGACAGTAAGTAGACAAAAGTGTTCACCTTAAAGCTAGGGTTAACAATTCCCTTCATGTTAGCAGGAGATGGAATTCTGGGAAACAAAAATTGTGGTGTTTTTTTTTTTAAATCCTGCACATCTACAAATATTTAAATAAAGATGTGTACCAGGCTCTAGGAAGCCATAGACGGATTGACTGATGGCCTTTGATTTCACTACCTAATCCTTGAAAGTCTGAGAGACTGAACGGCTGTAAAGATGTTTGGTTAAATAGAACACTGGGTCTTACACAGAACAAACACCTAACGCAACACTAACAGCAACACTGGATTGAGTTCCATATGCTACAGAGTTCTAGAAGAGATTTCTCACACGGGAAGCTTAAGTACACATCAAACACTGATGGATATGTTAAAATTCAAGCATCTAAACACGACAGAACTCCCACATTTCCAATACCGCTATTCCACAACAGAGCCACTTTGAAGGTAAATTTGAAGAGGGCTCAAGGAGAGACCACATTTATCCATAACACCACAAAAACAAACTCCCACTTGGCTCTGAGCAGGAGCCACTTCTGCTAAAGAGAACAATTCACCCTTATAATCTGAGTCAGATGGAGTTGATTGGAAGGATTCATGGAGACAGCATCAACAGTGCTACTAATCATGACACTCCACCGCTCAGATTCAGAGCGATTTCTTCAATGGCTACACTTTCCCTACATTGCAAGGCAGAAGATGGGTCATAAAGAAGGATTTGTAGAGAGAGAGTGGAAAGAAACATGCTATTTAAAGATTCTCCACACCTCCGAATGAAATTAATCTTCAAAATCAGGGTCCAAAAGGAGCCAACACCAAAATAAATTTAACCCATTTTGTTATCAAAGTTAGAGTCTGATCTGCATTTTGATGACATAACTTGCCCCTATGATCCATGGAACTGTTTAGAAGGGCTCACCACAGACCAAAAAACTGGATCCCACTGTTGAGAGCAAGAATAACTTCTGCTATGCACACAACTCGTTCTCCTTTGACCAATCCAACTGCAGTTTAGGAAGGAGCTTTATCCTAGATGCTAAAGGAAAAGAACTCCCATCTGGTTATAAGTGGAAATAATTCTTCCATGAAATCAAACTGAGTTCAACAGCTCAAACTCTTAAGAGGAAACTACTGTCCTGGCTGCAGTGAAAGGAGCTATCTACAGCTGATCTTCCTAACTCCAGGTACTGACCTGTCTTATTCAAAATCTGTTCAGTCAGGTAGGACCCCAAGGTGCACAAATCGGCAACATAATAATCCTCTGACACACAGGTAGTGGCTACAAGTCTACTAGACTATTAAAATACATGTAATACTGGGCTAAATTGGAATGCACAAAAAAAAGGAGAACAAGCCACTGCACCCCTATATTTTAAAAAGGACAAAACCAGACGCTGCCCTAGTGATCAGTTCTCTTCGGCAACTGGAGACCAAACATAAAAACATAAGCATTCCAGAGTGCCAGTCAAATGAATATTTAGGCCAGCGCTTTCAGGGTTAAAAAAACAACAACAAAGTTTACCCTCAGCTCCATTACCTTTGTAAATTGTACCTAATCTCTAGGGGAAAATCAGAAGCTACTGACTAAAAGCAAGAAGCATAGGCAGCCTCTATACCTGCTTCCATCTGGAATACTACCACTACTAGTGATCCTGGTGAGCTTCTGGTTACCCTCACACCAGTCACTTACAGACAGCCTCACCACTCACCGGCAGGCTGGAGGGCCTTGACTGAAGATTCAAGTTCATATCTTCTTGTCCTTTACTGGAAGCCATTGACGGGGCAGATGATGCCTGGGACCCAAATGAGTCTTGAGATAACTCCTGAAACACAAAGAACACACAGAAGTGAAATATGGACTCCACAGCAATCGGTCTGGGAGTATTCCAACAATAAGGAGGCAACTGTTTACGCACCACTTGAGGGTATTTATCCAAAACAAGGAGGGAGACAAAATAGAGGAACTAAGTTAGCATCCCCCGTCTCCACACAGGACCAAGGCTGCTGATGGACAGCTAGGCCAAGTGTCTGTACTAGAAGGAATTTCAGCACTAGGAGTCTAAAAAAGATAGTGATTTCCCAGCTATTGCTCTATTTTTCACAAAACAGACCACTTAAGAACCAAGCTCTCTCGTAGGCACTTTCTCCTCCTACCTTCTATACCTTTCCTCTGGAAACTATGGTAATTAATTACATATATTAATAGAGCTGGTCCAAAAAACAGGACAGTTTTCTGAGAAGTTCTGTCAAGATTTATCATCTTTTTCACAAAGATTGTGAATTTCAAAGGTTTTCAGACAACTCCATGCGTTAATTATTAGAACATTAAGGTAGATGATAATTTTACCTTTAACGTAATGGGCCTTGCTCTTTGATTAAAAACTCCATTCCATATTTGTGCTGGGTATTTCACTTCCCCACAAGTGTAGGGCTGTCTACATTCCCTGCTACTCTGACCTCTCCAGGTCTCTTCGGGTCTATTCTTCATTTGCTTCCTCCCCCAAATTTGGGGCCATCTGTACACGGAATAAGCTTACATGGAAAAGCCTCACCCAAGCAACAAAGTAGCCACTCAGGGTGCAGAGATAGGCTTGTTACTTTCAGGGATTAAAAAAAAAAGGCTCCCAATGTCTTGGAGTCTTGCACTGGGCTACAAAAGCAGCAGAAAGCGTGATCTCTTGAAGACCTAGAAGTGCGTCATCACTATGAAACACTAGAGCTCTGTGGACCACTCTGTGCCTTCAGTGGTCTCATTTCTAAATCATAGCCGGAGGAGATACAGATCTATGCAGAGCTAAGAGGGTGGTACATTTATTAGTTTAATCATAGGTAAGCAGGGGTTCATTGGTTTTAAAATGAACAGAGAACTAAATTCTGCAAACTCTTGTAGTTACCTACAGAAGGAGATAGCGAGCAGCGGAGGTCCTACCTGTGGAGGTGGGAAGCGTTGCTGGGAGTACGCGGACTGCTGCTGTTGCTGTGGTTGTGACTGAGGATATGAAGAAGACTGCTGAGAAAGAGCAGAGGAGGCTGTTTGCTGAGTTTGTTGCTGCTGCTGGTAGGGCGACTGTGACTGCTGCTGGGAGTATGTAGGCTGACTCTGTTGATGTTGCTGGGCCGTGGGCTGCTGCTGCTGGGGATACGGTGATGGGGACTGCTGATGAGGTGGCTGGGACTGCTGCTGGGAGTACGGAGGCTGGGATGATGGAAGCTGTGGAGGTTGAGACTGAGTCTGCTGCTGCTGATAAGAAGTTTGGGAGTGAGAGGTCTGGGATGGTGGTTGCTGAGAGTATGGAGGCTGCTGTTGCTGGGGATGAGGACTTTGCTGGTTGTAATATGGAGTCTGGCTCTGCTGTCCATATGCACTTGGGCCCTGCTGTCCATAAGGAGGAATCTACAAAAGGAGAGTAGAATTATGCAAGTTAGAAACAGATTCCACAAACAACTAGAACATGTCTGAATCGGGAGTTTCTGCAGACATGACTCTCAGGCAGCTGGGCTGGGAAATTAACTGGAAAGGTAATGGAAACGCTGCTGTCTAGATGAGTACGCCGCCGAGGAAACAGCAAAGCCAGTGGTGTGCCAGATTCCATCTGGCAATAACAGATCTTTAATATGGACCCATAAGGACTTTGTTGTGATGTCTATTAGTCCATCCTCAAATGTAAGTAAATCACCACAAAGAGTGAAGTCTCACTGCAAAGGCAGCCTTTTGAATTCTGCAAGAGATCAGGAGGAGATGATTGTATGAAGCAGTAAGCCACCCCGACCTGAAGCTTACGTTACTCTGAGGAGTAGTTATATCTCTATGCTGGTTTAAAGATTTGTGTAGATGCTGTTTTAATCCATTAACTGTTTCCCCTCCTGCCCCCCTTACACTTGTGATACTAAAGATCTATTGTCACCTCTCTGGAAAGCAAGATCATCACAGATCCTTGTCCTTCACATAAGGATTCATCTGTTTAAGTCCAACCACATCACAACACACAGCCTAAACAACAAATGATATTTTCACCTCAATAACTGAGAACGGTACATAGCTGAATTTGTAGAAGACCGGTCCTGTTAGTACACACATTCATAAGCCATATTTAAAGAGTTCATTCATCTGCTTGTCAGAGAAGAATGGGTTGTGCTGAAGCATGAGAGATGTTTTATTTTTTGCTCTACCTGCTGTGCATAGGAGATGCTGCCCATTGCACTCTGCGTCCTGCCTTGAATTGCCATGGGATATCTCTGGGGTGTCTGTGGCCCATATGGCTGCCCTGGATATCCATGTCCTTGCTGTGGCCCCGACTGAGGTCCCTGCTGCTGTGTGTACGGGTTACTTCCTCCATATGGCTGAGGTCTCATCTTCCCCATCTGATCCATTGGGCTTGATGGCTGTGAAGAAAGTTATGACGTGTATACAAACTGAATATACACCACATTTGCCTATACAATCCTTACTCCCATACAACCATAAAAGGAACTGGTCAGCAAGAAGGGGTGCAATAAAACCCAAGCTGCCCTGCATCTCCTCAACTAATGAGCTATCAGCTGACAAAACTGCAGTCATGCTATAAAATACAGCATCACTCTCTGGAGGAGAAGCAAGCACACAGGGCCTACAGATACTCCCCACAGCACTAATCCAGCTGTGAGGAATCTTTTTACACTCTGCCATCTCCTCTGAGGCCTGGAGAAAGGAAGGAGAGAGAAGGGTCATTAGGGGAAAGGGAAGTCAGTTGATATATCCAACTGGGGGACTAAAGAGCAGTCATTTCACATGAGAAGTGGAAGAGTCTTTTCCCATATCAGGGAATGGTTTAAGCAGCAAGTACACCACAAATAATTAAATTCAATGTAAAAAGTTGTGTTAATACAACGCTACAGCTGAAAATTTAACACACACAGAAGTCAAAATGTTATGGCTCCCACAGCAACCTCCTGGCACCGATAGTTTCTTGCATACCTCTACATGCGGTTAATTTCGCCTTTTGTGCATTTAAATTCAGCCACACCATTGCATTAATCCAGACATTTATTTCAGCGTGTGGTGCTACATGTGTACACACCAATGCATGTGTAAAGCTGCATTTCCACTTTTTAGTGTGTTCAACATGTTTCTTGTGTAATTTTTGGAACGTGTAACAATATAAAATGCCCTCAGCTTTTAGAGCCAGGCCCATGGAAAGGATGGAGTTTTAGAACTAAGACTTTTTAAAAAACATCCAAGTACACGTGCACTCGTGGCAGACATTGCAGGAAGAGGCTACCACCAAGATCGTTTCCCTTGCCTGTAATTTTGACCAGAGTCAGTCCATCTTTGAATCCTCTCAGTTCCTCCACCCCCATCTGCTTCCACCTGATCAAGCTCAGGCCTCTGGTCACCATTTTCTGAGTCCTGTATAATTCACCCTTCCCTACCTATCGCCACCCCCCTCCGCCAATGATGCCAGCCCCTCACATAAATATCAGTGTTTTAAACACCCAGCCATCACCATATGCTGCCTCCTAGGGCTTGTCTACATGACACTTACGTTGGTATAACTTATGTCGCTCAGGGGTGTGAATAAGTCACCCCCCTGAGTGACATAAGTTACAGTGACCTGAGCGACGGTGTGGACAGCACTGTGTTGGCGGAAGAGCTGCTGATATAGCTACCACTTCTCGGGGAGGTGGCTTTATTATGCCGACGGGAGAGCTCTCGTCAGCATAGAGCATCACCACCAGATGGGCTATAGTGGCACAGCTGCATTGCTGTAGCCCTTCTAGCCTAGACTAGCCCCTATGCACAGATCTCTCTTCCTTTGATCAACTGCAAGGCTAATGCCACTTTTCAAATCCCTTTTTAAGAGCCACTTCTGCCATGACGCCCACAGGAAACCAGCTGACTGCTACTGATAAACTTGAAGAGTAATAGGGAATAGTTTATCTATAGCCCTTAGAAAACAGGACTCTGTATTTCCAAACTGTGGTCACATCACCTACTCTGCTTGGCCAAGGTGGAGTACAGCACCTGCATGTATCTTTAGATGGAGATTCTCTAGGTCTGTCTCGCTCTATTGAAAGCAACTAGCATACTATGGGCACTACCAGAAATAAAAAGCAAGTTTGACAATTAAGTGGTTTATTTCTACAACACACCATTCTAAACTGAGGCCCTTTACGTCAAAGTCTGTACGTGACAGAAGTGTAACGTCATCCCTAAGGAAATGAAAAAAACTTAATACACATCTCGGATGCTTGTAATCCAAGCAGGCTAACTTGTCTCCTCCGGGGCTGCAGCATGCATCAGCAGCGATATAGCATGTGGCCCCTTCCTTCCAAATCTCCCATTACACACACACACAATCACCCCTTTCACTGATAGGGCTTTAACTGTCCTAGCCTTAGCAGACTTGCTCTGGTTTAAGAGTCCAAAAAAAAAGTACCATCAGGGAGTCTACTTGAATCCCTTTATTCAGTTTAACTCAAGTGCTTCAAGAAAGGAACAGCCAAGATTGAAATGCAGTGATGGGCCTATCAATCCAAAAGCTGGTGAGAGGAGTTGGAGGGTGGTGGGCTATAGATCCCCTTGCACACTGATGTTATACAAGATGGAAAAGCCAAGAGGAAGTATGCCTGTTCACTTGCAAGAACACTTCAGGATAAATAAGGAAATACCAAACCCTGACTGCAAAAGGCTGGAGATCCTTCTCTGGACTGACATGGGAAATCCTTTTGACAGGAAACCACAGGAGTAGATTGCTTTTGACATGCAATCACAGTAAAGGCCACCGAGACAGAATTGAGAGAAAAGTTTTGCTGCTTCTTGATCAGTGAAGTCCAGACCCTTTTCTTACACCCTCCTGCACTCACAGAAAGAGACGATGACTTACTGTAACTGGAGGTTCTTCAAGATGTGTGGTCCCAATCTAGACTCCACACGCGGGTGCACATGCGCGCCATGCGCTGGAGCTGGAACAGTTCATAGTAGTGTCCATTGACACAGAGGGATCATCACTCAAAGAAGAGCCAAAAGAGAAACTAGAAGCGATCTCAGAATCTCTGTCAAGTTTTGGTACTTTGAGAGAGTGTTATACACCCAAACTTTTAGTCTGGTCATCAGCCAAATTTTCAAAAACCAAATTTGCTCTACTCCACTGTATGTAAAAATAAGTGCATGATCCGAAGAGGATGAAGCTCGGCTGTTCTCAGTGGTACCAGATGACAGAACGAGGAGCAATGGTCTCAAGTTGCTATGGGGGAGGTCTAGGATGGATATTAGGAAAAACTATTTCACTAGGAGGGTGGTGAAGCACTGGAATGGGTTCCCTAGGGAGGCAGTGGAATCTCCATCCTTCAAGGTTTTTAAGGCCTGGTTTGACAAAGCCCTGGCTGGGATGATTTAGTTGGGGTTGGTCCTGCTTTGAGCAGGGGGTTGGACTAGATACCTCCTGAGGTCTCTTCCAACCCTAATCTCCTAGGATAAGCTTGTATTCTAAAGATCAAAACTGGTCTTTCAAAAAAATTAAAAAAACAAAAACAAAAAAACCCTCACTCCTAGGCCAAGGACACCAAGTTTCAGTCCAGAGCACGCTTACTGCCAAGCTCTACAAAACCCCCAAGTCAGGTTGTATAATGGAAAGTGCAAGAGACCCTTACCTGAAGAAAGGCCACAGAAGGTACAGTTCCCCTACACACGCTATTCTGGCTTTACTACAATGGTGAGACAACGACTTTACAAATGTAAAAATTATCCTAAGCGGGGTAACAGAACAGCATGTGCTGGTCAAGAGCGATGCTTTAATACACACAAGTAGAAGTGAACAGGGAAGAAGACTCTTCTACAGCTTCAAAGCAGGTGCAAGTCTTAAAAAAACCCCACATAATTCTGCCAGAAAACAAGACATAATAAAGGAAGATCCCATACCTTTCTAAAGGGTTAAGTGGAGTTAACTCATTTATGAGACCAACATGAAAAATATGTAAAGAGTCCTACTGTGAAAGTGGAGGCTACAGAGCAAAGAACAGACAGTCTCCACAGCCAGGCAAACATGCACTCCTTTCACTTTTATGACAGTCTATTACATATCTAATTGTTTTGGTAGGGAAGGGTGGGGGCACAGAGAAAAGGGGGTAGAGTTTCTCACTAAAGTCTAATTTTGCAGCGCTTGAATTGGCTTCACTCAGATATTGGCCAGTGCTGGGATAAACCAGAAACAATTTTCTGGAATTACAAACCTCTCGCCTTGGATCTGAATTTATTTCTGACCAGATTTGCTGTCCATGTTGGGGGGGGGGGGAAGGGGGAGAGGGAGAATATGGAGGAGGCAGGGGAATCAAAATAATAATAATGAAAAGCATCCCTGGCTGTTTAACCCAGAGAAGCCCTAATTGATTCCCACAGTAATTAACCTGCATTTTACCTCCAAGAGTGGTAGTTAAGGAAGTCGGCACTGCTATTTATAACTCATCTCAAATTGAGGGCAGACTGCCTAAAATCTAACACATCCCAGCTGTACTCCTGTTTGAACTGGGGCCAAGGGAATTTTTTAAAGCAATCTTGGCACTGAATGAATGACACCAACAGTATGAGAGAGCGTGTGGTTGTGTTGTGGTGACGTAGTAGCAGAGGTGGAATGGGAAAGGGGGGGGGGGGCAGTGTACTGTAATCCCTCTTCCATGCATGCTTTCACTTCACAGGCCCCAACCCTACGGTCCCTGTACAGTGAGCTGGGAACCGCCCATTAAGAACCAAGCACAGGAAATGTCTTTTCCTGTGGAACCTTGAAGTGAGAAGCACATGGCTAATCTGCATAAAAGCAAAGCCACACCGCCCCTGTCAGGAAGGTTAGTGCTCATAATCTCTGGCCATGAGGCTGGCTGCCTGTGAGGACTTGGATCTGTGCCTGATAACCCAGAAAGAGCGGAGAGAACAGATGGGTAAGGACCCCGGCAGAAAACAGCACAAGGTCACGTGACTCACCACATGGCCCTGCAAGCACAAACTATTGTTTGGCTGTTGTGCTCCTGTACAAAGACAGTAAATCCATTTCCTGCAAATTCAGGGAGAAGCAGCAGCTGGCTACTGCTGCTTCTCCTATTGGATTCTACCATGCCCAAGCTAGTCAGAGGACAGGGACCACTGAGCTCTGGGACCTGCAAGCCACCAAACAGAGAAAAGCTCTCACCAACAAAACACCGATTAACATTGCTTTTGCAAGCTCACAGATGCAGCTTCCATCAACTCCCCACAGCTGAGCCCAGATGGGATCTTACAGAACCGAAGAAGATAAATTTGATTTCTGCTCAGAAGATTGTCCTCTTTTCCCCCGTGTTGCACGCATTACACTACCCAGGCACAAAGGCATAACCAGCCTCAGTTACTGGAGAAACTAGAAAACAGGCTGTTTGATGTTCACTCCATCAGTGCTGAATTAATATTGGAGAGTAACAAGGAGACTACACCTCTCCACTAGGAAGCCTGTCAACCAGCTTCTTCATTTCTACAGAGGGGGTTTTATCTAGAGATCAGGTTTAACTATTTAAACAAGACAAGAGTGTAAGGTGAGCCATGCTCCCTGTAACTTGAAATACGTTGCTTCTACTCAAGGCCACAAGTTTTTCAAATAAAAGTAGTGAACCAGTGACAGAAGCAGCAGCAATCTGAAAGTGAAAACACTTACCCTAGTTTGTTGAAGTGAACAGGATACAGAATGAGCAGCTTTGCTCATCCATTTTCCAGCACTTCCCGCCCCATGTAGGGACACTAGCCCCATTACCGCAAGTAAGAGAAACAGACCCAAAAATGTCTTTGATAGCTGGCAATTCAGAAATCATTGAGAATGTAAAGAGAACTCTGCTCTTGAATTCAAGCAATCAATAATGAGTCTGGACCCAGCTCAATATCTACAAGAGGGTATGTCAACTGAGCATTAAAGTTGTCTCAAATACAAGCAAGTCCTAATTTAAGTGAATAAAAACTTTGAGTGCTGGCTCCAGTTTCATAAACGATACTACCAAGAGCCCTCAGTACCAACGATCCCTTGGAATCTCGGAAACCTGTCCAGATCCGTAAAGGCCAGCATGTCTAATCCTAGCAACAAAATCCCATATGAACCATAAGGATGAAGCATCAAGCCTTACCCAACAAGCCCAGTCTCTCTATTTTTTATTTAAAGCACTGTAAAGAAACTTACGGAGATCAATATATTACAGGGGTCAGTGACCCATAACGGTACAGACACTGGAAGCTCTCAAACACTCCCTGTCCTAATACATACTGGGCGGGGGTTATCGTAGCTACATACGCGCTCATTAACAGGGCTCGAAACACAAGGGGCAGTTCCTCAACTAGCATAAACTATCATAGCTCCATTGGAACATAGCTCCATTGAAGCCAACGGAGCTATGACAGTTTATGCCAGGGATCGGCAACCTTTGGCACGCAGCCCGCCAGGGAAAGCCCCTGGCGGGTCAGGACAGTTTGTTTACCTGCAGCGTCCGCAGGTTCAGCCGATCGCAGCTCCCACTGGCCGCGGTTCGCCGTCCCAGGCCAATGGGGGCTGCAGGAAGCGGCGCAGTCTGAGAGATGTGCTGGCTGCCCTTCCCGCCGCTCCCATTGGCCTGGGACGGCGACCGCGGCCAGTGGGAGCCGCGATCGGCCGAACTTGTGGACGCTGCAGGTAAACAAACTGGCCCAGCCTGCCAGGGGCTTTCCCTGACGGGCCACGTGCCAAAGGTTGCCGATCCCTGGTTTATGCCATTTGAGGACCTGCCACAAGGAAGCAGAGGGTATTTCCTACCTTGCTTTATATAACTAAGGTAATGCCACAGAAGTGGCTGGAAACAAAGCACATCTCGGGGGAGTGAGGGGCGGCGCAAGTCAGGATTATGGTACAGAAAACAATGAGCGTTAACATTCAGCAGGATCAAAGACATTATGGTTTAGAGAACCAGACTTTCAGTTTCATTCCATTTTTTTTTTTAAAGTACTTATTTGGCATCCTCTGTAAAACCATTTTCATGGCTCCGCCAAATGGTGTTTCTGAAACTTGCCCCACAATGTGTAAACCAACTTTAGCTCTTTCACAATTAGTCTGTGACAAGTGCAGGCTAAAAAGCCAGAGCACAGAACTTATTAATATTCTCATTCAATAGTAAACAGAGCTCACTTCTAGTCAGAAGCACTTTCATCTAATCTATTTAAGGTGGAGCTATCTGTATTAAGGTCAATATCCCAGTCTGAACTCACTACCTTTTATAACCTCCTGACGGGCCAGTTTACTGTGTCATAAATTCATCAGTTTTTACTTTTCTCTTTACAAGCTTGTCCTTTCAAAGATGAAGTTTGAGGTAATTGAAGTCTGCTAAAAACCCACTCCTCCGCCAATATATATGTTTCAAAAGAATATCAGAATTACAGAATCCCTTTAGAAGGAATCACGAAGAAAAACGCACTTCCAAAGGTATTCTCCTCTCCTGCTTCTACCAAGTCATTCAGAGCTCCCCCAAATTTAGAATTAGGACTTTTACAATGGAGGGAAAATGAGGGGGAGGAGACATTTCAAATATATCAACACTGAGAAAGATACTTGTCCACTCTGGTCAGGAAAGCCATATTAGCAAGTTCCCTTTCTGATCAGAATGAACATCTCCTCCCCATTGCACAGGGCTGGAAGGGACCACCTGACAGGTGTTTGTCTAACCTGTTCTTAAAAACCTCTAATGACAGAAATTCTACAACCTCCCTTGGAAGCCTATTCCTGTGCTTCCCCTACCCGTATAGTTAGGAAAAACTTTCTAATATTTAACCTAGGTCTTCCCTGCTGCAGATTACTTCTTGTCCTACCTTCAGTGGACATGGAGAACAACTGATCACCAGTCTCTTTATAGCAACCCTTAACATATTTGAAGCAGTATCAGGTCCCTCTCCCTCACCTACTCTTCTCTCCAGACTAAACATGCCTAGTTTTTTGTGTTTTTTTAAAACCTTTCCTCATAGGTCAAGTTTTCTAAATCTTTTATCTTTTTGCTGCTCTCCTCTGGACTCTCCAATTTATCCAAGTCTTGTCTAAAGCGTGGTGCCCAGTACTGGACACAGTACTCCAGATGAGGTCTCACCAGTGCTGAGTAGAGCAGAACAATTACCTCCCATGTTTTACATACAAACACTCCTGTTAACACAGGATATTACAGTACAACACTATTCTCAGCAAGAGGACTGTTCACACACCCCAGAAGAGCCATACTAAACACTGCTGCTCCTACTATGCCACAGTTTCAACTAGTTTGGGCAGGGTTTTTGTTTGCAGAACAGACCATTACAGAACAACCTCATGGGAAGAGGTAAGCAGAATCTGGACTTACAAAGGAAGAGCCCTAATTCAAACCTGTATCAAGAATAACCATTGCAGGCACATACACACAATGAATGGCCAAGTACAGTTTTTGTAGAGACGTCTCTCATAAGAGAGAGAACTCAAAAAAAAAAAAAAAAAAAAAAGTTCCTGTTTAAAATGGTGCCAAGACCAAATAAATGTCCACTGAACAGACCTTCGAGTCCTCTCCTGAAGCTACTCTGTTCAGAGCACACAAAAGGAACAGCTTTCACAAAATGTGCCAGATATATAAATATTAGAAGGTAGCACAAGAGTCTTCTTGATGCTCTGCAGGTACCAAAGATGGACACTGAAAAGTTAATTCACAATAGTAGTTAAGGCAAGATGTGTTACAGCCGCAAAGACTGATGCCATACCACATGCAGGCTTACCAAGAGGACCGTGGTTTCATCAAAAACTGGAGCAGCTAACCTCAGACACCACAGATACCAGAAAATTCCCAGCAACAGAAGATGTACTTTGTCAGAAGCCAGAATTTTTCCAAATCACCTCTCCTCTCTCTGGCCTGTGCCTTTTAAACTCTCTCTACCAAAGTCACCAAATCCTACTTATCAAGGCTATAGGTTTCCCTGTTCAGCAAGTCATTCTCCATGACAGATGACCATTGTATTTATCACTCCAGGTTAGTAGGTATTTATATAGTCACCACCCTCCCCCATCACCATACTATCTGAATGACTGTCATATTTAGATATGTTGTAGTTTTCTGTCACCTACAGCAATTACATGTAGATGGACGCAGAGATTGGTCTACCAAGAAATAGTCATATGTTATTAAAATAAGCAAAAAAGATTTACCGTGCATCTACTGGTTCAGGAGGGGAGTAAGAAGGGCACTTCCTTGTTTGAAAGCTAAGTTAGTGCTTGTAAAGATGCCAGACAGGCCCAGCCTTGCTAATACTAGTTGTGTGAATCTGGGCGTCTACAATGCTTCTTGTGAAAAAAACACAGGCAGCATGAGGCATAACTAGTGGAGGTAAAAGCTCCTTTCTTCTAGCCCAACTTAGCACTTTGTTACAGAGACAAATACCCCTGTCTGAAGGTGCTGAACAAGCAAAACCATGGTGCCTCCATCCAGGTAACAAAAGCAACTACATTTTATTTATTTTTGCGCATTCATTAAGTTTTGCTACTGTGCCAGTATAGCAAGGTTTAAATCCAAGATGTTTCAAAACAGTCAGAAGGTGATCAGATAATCCTGCCCAACAGAACTGCAGTTTGTGGACTAGGGAGAAAAATCAGAAACTAAGTCTAGTTGTAGTGCTCTCAACAATGCTTGCTACAGAGGATAAAGGGATATGTGTTGTGCATGTCTGACCCATACCATGCCCAGTCACATGAACTGGCTGACCAACAGGTAGGTTCCTTTTGCCACCGCCCACTCTCTTATCTAGAAATGGATAGAGGGTGGTTTACAGTAAAAAACACTAGAAATTTAAAAGTAGTTATATGATGTTGACATGACAAGGGTAGATGCCAACTTCTGTACATAAATTTAGATGGTCAGTCAGTGCAGAAGCCCAGCAAAAAGCTTTATGGAACAGCAATGATCACCAATCAACCCGTTATCACATTCTCCTTATAGGTCTTGGTGTAAAGTAAGTCAGACTATTGGTATTTAGATAGTAACTCCCACTTCACTATGCCACAGCCAACATCTGTCTGCACTGGAGTGGCTTGTGCACGTTATTTCCTGTCAAACCCATCACATACCCATATAAATGACTAGCTACCCCCCCACACACACACACACACACACTAACTCCAGTCACCTTACACACAGGCTGCCCTCCCAAGTCTCCAAAAACCTCCTGTGGACTTTTTCAGAAACCTCAGCCAAGCAACACCGTTCAGGTCCACCAAGAAGTCTGCATCCATGAACTTCTCAAGTTGAATGGGAGACACTCCCAAGAAACACATAATAGAAAGTCTGCCAAGGTACTTCTCTTCCCAAGATGGGAAGCGAAAAGGGGAAAAACAAACAAACAAACCACTTCCTTTGTAGATGGTAAAGCAGGCTCCACATTTCGCCAACACCCTATTCCCACCACAGAAATGAACTTGAGGCTGGTAGCGTCCTTGGCATTATCATTACTTATTGTAGCATTTTGGTAGCAGACCCACTTATATACTCGAAGAGGTAGAAGTGCACATGTTGATCAGGTCCAGTAACAAGTCATGAAAATAACTCCCTGAAACAAGTTGGTGGGGGGCGGGGGAATAAATAAAAGGAAAAATAGCTATGCTGCAATTGAAAAGACTATCTTCCAGATACCAGTGCTACTCAGTGATGCAATTTAGAACAGCTGAGCAGTCCAAGCCATGCAGATCATTCACAAGACAGTATTCTCAGTAAGCATCATTAAAACTTCAAAACAGCTTCAAAGCTGACTAATAAGTCTATTCAGACAACTGTAGCCAGCAATGAACTTTCAGTCACCATTAACCATCTGGTTCCCTAAAACCCTGCTCTTCATCCCAAATGAGCAATACAGACTCCAGACACAGCAGGACGTCCTCAGCTACCAAACAGTGCTGGCATTCAATCTGTGCTCTAACACATTAGGCCTGAGGGAAGTCCCTGCAACAGAGGACTCTTCAGGATTCACTTTCCAAAGCAAAGTTTGTTTCATTAATTCAGAAGGAGCCCTTTACACATGGAAAGATGGCAGGGTCCAATTTCTGTCAGATTCGCAGATAAGTCACCTTTTCTTTCTGTAGAGATCTTTTTCTGCGGTAGGCATGGTGGCAAAGCAAGGTACACATAAGACAGACCCAAAATCAAGGAGAGAATGAAATTAATGATAAAGACATTTATTAAGGCAAAGCAGGTTGGCTCCACATCCATGTACAAACCAGAAAAAGTATCTAGTGGTGGGGGTCAGAGGAGATAATGAAAGAAAACACCACCCCTGAATTTCATCCACTTCCACTCCACAGTAATGAAACAAAACACTCAAACTTTATTCAGAGGAGTGCTTCATTGTCAGTTTGCTAGGCGACTGAGGGCCACAACCAGTTTGCAAGGGAGGAAAGAATGGTCTATGGCTTAAGCCCAGAACTAAGTCAGGAGATCCAGTTCCTGGTTCTTCCAGACTTCTTGTATTACCTGTGGTACTTTACCTTAACCCCTGCATCTCAGTTTCTTCATCTGTAAAATGGGAACACTATACCCTTGCAAATTTCTACCCACCTGGTAAATGTTTTCTTAATTTACAAGTGAGATCTTTAGGTTTGGGGGGGACATTTTGGTGTGTTTTATCTTTATTTTAAATTATTAAGATCAAGGGTGGGTGAATAGACAGTGTCTGGGCTGGTGAACTGTCATTAAACTGTACATGGCTGGCATAATACTGACCTGCTAGGGTGTTGTGAGGTTTAATTTATAATTTTAAAGTTACAAGATCCCAGGGATTCTTACAGAAGTGCCAAGTACTGCAAAATAGAGGAGAATGCAATGCATTAATCTGTTCTAGAAGTACAGCTGTTAGAGGCTACCTCATCCCAGCATCCAGTGCTCCATCGTGTCCAGAGTAGCTGCCTGATTTAATAACGATGGAGCACTGGATGTTGGGTGGGACCTGTAGTTTCTACAGGACCACATTTTGGAATCTCATTGGAAGCAGAACTTTCGCCACAGCAAAAGATCCAAGTAAATACCAGACAAGTTTCATTTTCAACTGTGCATAACCAAACATGGAGGAAAGCGAACACAATATATGAAAGCTGGGCCTTGAAGTAAACCAAACCTGTGTGTTTTTCCTCCCTCACCGACTTAAATTAATCCAATGAACAGTACAAAACACCCTGAGTGTTCATACTGCTGGTGTTAGATTTATCCCTAAAGTCCTTGAATTCAAGTTCTGCTGGTCACTCTCAAAATTCAATGGTGGACTAAGGTCAAGGCAGCGGACACTGCTCCTGCTAGTTTGCAATGGGGTATCAGTGTGGTGCGGACAGATCCAAAGGAGATTACCTGCCACATACTACTCCTCCTCAAGTCTGCCTGCCTTCTAGTGTACAAAGTGGTTCTGACACGGTTCAGGACAATGTGAATTCTGCTGTCTTAACGTAAAAGGGAGGAGAAAGCAAATAGCCTCACGATCAAGAGGTGAGCAATAGCTTTGGACTCAAGAAAGCCCACACCAAAAGCCTTCTGCCACACTAGTTGGAAACACCATTAATTTCACCTCCTTAGAATCAAAAAAATATTACCAACTGCTGTGGGCAAGTGAGGAAGGTACCTGTATTTACCAGTGATGCAGCTTGAGGTCTTTGTAACAAATAACTACTTTCCAGCATTTATAACCAGGTAACCTGTTTGCATCCAAAAACCGAGAGCGGCACTCAAGTCTACACTAGTGAGAAAAGAGGCGGCTGGGGGAGGAAAGACACTGTGTGGGCAAGAGCTGCACCCAAGCCTTTGCTGTCAGAGAGTAGAAATGACACTCCAGGGACAGCCTTAAAGCCAACACCATACTGATTCCGATATGTTACTCTTGGCAAGTCTTATGTGAATCCCAATCCTATAGACACACACATCCTAGGGTAGGTCCTAAACACAAACTAGATATGTACTTTTCATAAGCTTTAAATGCCAGGTTACAGCAATCCTGAAACCTAAATTGTGATGAGTTTCCTTTAGTCTTCTTGGTCTTTCCTTCGGTCTGTGAGCTTCTATCTTCACATCAGCCCAGGCATTAAATGAACTGCTTTTAAAGCAAAGTTAGCAACCCTGCAAGTTGTTTAACAAGTTAAAAAGGAGAGCGAGCGTGAGCTGGCTGCTGGCAAGCAGATGCCGAAATTAATTACTGTGCCAATGCCAGGGGGAGAGGAGGAACAGCCAACGCAGCAAACTCTTCACTGGTTTCAGGAACAGGTATAACAAGAAACCATAAGGCAACAAATGAAAAAGGAAAGTAAGACATGACTATTACACCTTTTCAGCAGTAGCAACTCTTAACAGTGAAGTGCTATGTGCAGCATAATCAGCGGATTCAAAGCTAACACTGATATTTGTGCACCATCCAGAATACTACAGCTGAAAAACAATGCACTTCTAAAAGATGCTACCCCCATCAATAAGCCACAAAGGTAACATTTTGTGTATCAGATTTCCTGGTACCTTGTCTGACGTGTCTTATTAGAACCAAGTTTTCTTCCCTTTCCTTCCCTGAAAGTTGCATTAGGACAAGGTTGTGCGCTCTACTTCAGAGTCATGGAATTGGGAGAAGATGAGTGTTAAGGGCTGATGTGGGTAGCTGGAGGGTTGAATAGGAGCATCCATCTGCTCTAGTATATTTTATAAGGCAGTAATATTACTTCCCTTGATTTTAAGAACTCCCACACCAAATATGCATACGGTTTTTCAGCAGAAGTTTTTCCTTCAGTGAGGAGCAGTCAAGTCACCTTTGAGTAGAAAGAACAAGTTTCTTCATCTCCAACGCATCACAAGAACTAAGAGGCAGGGTTTGCAGAGATATTTTGGGAATATCTTTAGAGTATAGACAAGTGGCTAATCCAGGATGGGTCTACTGCAACCATTTCCATTCGTTTATCCCAGACTACTGGAAGACCATCTTAGGTCAAGTGTTTTACTAGTTTTTCCTTCCTCCAGCGCATTAATTGCAGGAGTGCCTTTTAAACAAATGAATATTCTTATTACATTGCTACTGTTCACCAACATGCATCATCAATATACCCAGGTTTAGTGTGCTGCAGCCATCAACTGGAGATGTTTAATGTTTTTATGTATTGCAAACACATCCCATTCCAGGAAAACTAAGGCCTTCCCTCGGAAGTGCCATACACAATTAGAATAGGAGCATGAAGGAAAAAGACTGGCATGTTCCATAAAACGGTAACTTCCTAGAACCCAGACTGGCATACTATCAAGGTGTAATCCCATTCCTACAGAGGACAGATGGCTACTGGTTAGGGCACCAGCATGGATTTGGGAAAACTGGCCTCAAATCCCTGCTCTGCCACAGACTTTCTGGGCGATCCTAATCACGTCCCTTACACTCTCTGTGCCTCAGTTCCCTATCTGTAAAGTGGGGGCCACAGGATTTCCGAACCTCACAGGGGTAAGGAGGACAAATACATGACAGATTGTGTGCTGCTCAGATACTACCAGAATGGGGGGGACATACAAGTACCCAAGATAGGTTCCCATCCCATACAGTCACAAGTTACAATAGCTGGCTGTATCTATTACACATGCATAATTAATAGGCCTGGGCCTTTTTCCAAGCGTTATGAATGGGTACAAGAATCACCAATCCTATATGGAACAACAGTTGGACAAAAAAAGATAAAGCCACCAATCCACAATGTATAGTTTGAGTACTTCAAAAGCCACTTTGTCACACCATACACAGTCAAGCACAGTTAAAGCACTACAGAAAGGCCATTTCTGCAAGTCCATGGGCATCTACGGATGTGCAGGCCTAGCTAGCACACCAGCCTCGAATGCAGGGCCTTACGCATGTTTGATAACAGTACCCAAAAGTAATCAGAAATGTTACAAGTTAAAAAAATAAATACAAAAATCACAACTACTTTCAGCAATTCAGCCATTTAAATATTTCTTCTGAAGAAGGGAAGTGATCTTCTTCAAACTATTCCACGGCTAGCACATTTGAGGAAGACTTAGCTAGCTTGCTACTAGAGTTTAATTATTTACACCAAGTTAATAAATACCAGATACTCCTTCTAAATCTGTACAGGGTGCATAGTCCTATAGTCGTTTGGACTTTAAATCCACTGCTTGATAGTCATGGAGAGCAAGACATGAAACCTGAGCGCAGGAAGGATCCCACGCAGCAAGAGAACACTGCGTATGCAGCATAGGCCTGTTCAGTCCTGGGAACCTGGAACAAGTTCAGATGTTACAACAAGAATAGTCAAGTTCCTTCAGCACAACCCCAAGTGAGCATTAATTTAAAAAAAGAGAAAAAGACACTGTTCACAATTTGTTAACTGGCAGGTTCTCCTCAAAGGACCAAAAGAGATCTATGCAGCCACCTACAGGGGGCATCATACCAAGAAGTCACTTCCTCGTTTGGGAAAGATTACAGGATTCATTTCCTCCTCTCACTAGAAGATGTGATAGAAGCAAGCAGCCCTAGCTCTATTTTAGTGTTCAGATACTGCTATTCTCAGGGCAGGTCTACACTACAGGGCTAAGTCGACCTAAGTTACGGAACTCCAGCTACGTGAACATAGCTGCAGTCGACGTACCTTAGGTCAACTTATTGCGGTGTCTACACTGCGCTGGGTCGACAGGAGAAATTCTCCCGTCGACTTTCCTTATGCTTCTCATTCCAGTGGAGTACCGGAGTCGACAGGAGAGCAATCGACGGTCGATTTAAAGCGGGTCTTCACTAGACCCACTAAATCGATCCCCCAGTAAGTGGAGACAAGCCCTCAGTATTAGCCTGAAGAGAGAAACCCAAGTCCAATGTCAGATTTTAGAGTGTTTCAATAATGTTCAGCAGGAAATAAGAATGACAGACACAGTTCTTTTCTCCCAGAAGGGGAGCTCCATCCTCCCTTACAATCACATGAACCTGGCTCTCCCAAGCTCCGCAGCAGAATTTGGAGCCTACAAACAAGGAGAAACAGGCTATTTTAGTCTATGTACAAACTGAGGCAATTTCTATATTTTATGGTAACTGAAGAGACGGTTCTAAACATTCACATCACCACAGAGGTCAGGATCATTCCTCCAACCCCATAACAAAAAAAAACAAAACAAAAAACACACACACAAACCACCTTGCCAAGAAATCTTCCACGTCCTGGTAGGAAATCCAATAATTAAGGCTGTTAAAAAAAAACAAACAAAAAAAAAAAACACACAACCCCAACTTGTGGGCCCTGATTTTGTTGTGGAAACTGCAGCTTCACACACACACACACAAGTTAGTTGTTGCAAATGTGAGAGGCATTGCGACTTGGTGTACAGGGTTACACCATCCCTCCGTCATGCTTGCCTTTGAGAACCAAGTGGGATACACAACTTCTTTTCTGTGCTGCTGCCCTTCTTTGGGAGACAGGCTTTGGAAGAAGGTGGATACGCACACAGAGCTGGTGCTCCTTGTGTGGATACCCAGAGGGGGTCTTCATTCCTCATCAGCAAAACGGTTGAGGGGAAGCCTAAGACTACACCCCTAGGGCAGTGTCAGCTTATTGCCATGCTGCTGGTGTCTGACTGCGCTAAAAAACACAACTTTAACAAAAGCATGGTCACAACTTTTCAACCAACCCTTCTCCACCACCAAATTCAAGATTTTCTTACCAGCCTTACCAATTATCTCATCCTACCTCATGGGGCCCTGAATCCTTCTAAGGGCTTGTCTACACACAGGTTTTTGTACTGCTATAACTATCCATCTAGAACCCGATCAAAGTTAAAGCAGTACAACCCCTTAATGTGGACAGATGAACTGGCTGTATACATATATACACCAGGGTTGTACCATTAATTATCTCTGTATAAAAATAATATCCCTAACCTAAACATTATATCAGTACATACAACAGTTTAGACCAGACCTAAGCAGGAAGTTTTAGATAGGACTCCCTTTAAAAACCAGAGGGGATGCTACTGAATTCTCCCACTGGCTCTAGAAGCTGGAAATCAAACCTGCACCTATGACCATTGTTCCAGGGCAGGACAGAGAACTGTCCCAGGGACTGAATTTCAACTCCATTGCTATCTACCCACTCGAGTACTGTTGAGGTGATCCTAAACTCTCAGCAATGTATTTAACACATTAAAAACCTATGTGAAAGTTACACGCTCAAGTTAGGTTGCATGTGCAGCCTAAGTTTTGCCCCCACATGTGTACGTATTATTATTTCTTCCCACAGGATTCTTGCCTCATTCAGTGCCTGGGATGAGTCAAGATTGTGATATAGATGAGGCTGCATGGAGGCGCCCTGCCTTATTTGTTGCAAGAGACAGAAGGTGTATAACAAATGAGGCAGAAGACTACAGGAAGAAAAAAGTATGGTCTTATGGTTAAGACAGGTGGAATGCCACACCTCAGAGGAATTCTCTTCTGTATTTGCCTTTGCAACATTCTTCCTATGAGATGCCAAATAAGTCACTAAACCAAATGTTGGCAGGGGACACTAGTTGTATAGGCCTCATTTCTGGGGGTCCCAATATGACACCCCCAGGGCCTAACATGCAGAAGTTCTAAGCACTTAACTGCAACTAAAGTCAACGGGAGTTGTGGACACTCAGCACCGAGGCCTAGAGGAACAAGTTGACGGTTGTGAGTCAGGTGATCCCAATTCCCCTCCTCCGTGGGGAGGAGGGGGGGGGGGGTAAATGGCCCACTATGAGCTCAGGGAGCTCCCCTCTCCCCCTGGCTCTCCCACTGCATACGTGATGGTGGGGTAGAGCAGTGCCCTGGGTCCAACTTTTTAGAAATTTGTGTGCAATTCTTTTGGCAGACTACCAAAGTTGTGCTGACACCACATGGGAAGTGGAGATTTTCAGGTTTTCCTCAGACAAACCCATATGGAATTTCACAGAACAAAGAAAGGGCACTTCTCTGGCCACAGGTCTCTTCTTGTCAAATTCCAAAGGCCTGCTATGAAGTCACAAGATTATTTTATAATGAAAGTGTTAGGAAAGCCAAAAGGGAACATTTTAAGTTCTGTATGATATACTGCCTTAGTTCTAACTTGCAATTCAGAGGCTTGGTCTAACACTACAGACTTATGTTGGTATAACTAGGTCTCTTAGGGGTGTGGATTTTCCATGCCCCTGAGCAACGCAGTTATACCGACCTAACCCCCAGTGTAGACAGCGCTATGTTGATGGGAGGGCTTCTTCCATCGACAAAGCTACTGCCTCTCGGGGAAGTGGAGTATTTATGCTAACGGGAGAAGGTCTAGACAAACTCACAGTTAATACCAGCTCAGAACAGTCAGAGTTGTCAATAGTTATAGTTAGCAACTTTTGGAGACCCTGACTGACAATTTCATTTCTGGTATTTGAGAATATTCCAATCACAATAGTTATGTTATGGGAAGATCAGCATACTGGTTACTGCACATGAAACTGGAAAAACCCTGTTCCTCCATCATAACCACTAATGTTTTACTCCTACACACAGGTTTCTTATGACAGTTTAACAAAAAAAGCCACCCTCCCACCAGGAATGGAGGGGTTGGGGGAGGAAAGGGTGCAAATCACCTTGTTATTCACCTCCCTTCCCCCACCCCCCAAAAAGGAGATGGCACCGGAACCCCAGCTTCCATCTGCAATATCATTTTACTCAAGTATCTAAAACAAGGAATTATTTGTACAAGAACTATGACATAGCTTTTATTACGTTTACCTACCATTACACAGCATCTTATACATTTCACTACAGAAAGCTCACATGTACATATTGACAGCTCAGCAAGTGTTTACACAATGCTCAGAGACACTCCAGAAAGAGAGAAAAAAAAAAAAAAAAGAAAAAACCAGTGCCAAACTTGCAAATGCCTCTTCCTCACTGCTGAGCTATGACAAGAACTGGGAGTGCAGGTGTATAGAGAAGAGGAAGAAAAATGAACTCCTCCCCGATCCCTATTGCATATTTACACCACATGGTTCGATCACTTCAGGAACAAGGAAAGCATGCACATGAGATCAACCCTGAAAGAAGCGGCTGTTCCTGTTCCAGCCCTTACCAAAGCTACTCTGTCATTCTGCAAACCATCTACAGCTGGTTTGGGCACTGTGTTTCTTTAGACACAGAGCACCGTAAAAAGCTGTGAGTGTGGGGGTTTTTTTAAATGTATTATATTAAAAAAAATAATCCTATATTAAATGGACCAAGGGCCTCATGATTAAGGTATAGGTCTGGGAGTCAGAAGACCTAGCTTCTATTCTCAGCTCTGTTACAGCCTTGCTGCATCACCTTGGCAAGTCACTTAACCTCTGTGCCACAGCTTCCCCCTTCTGTAAAAGGATTAACACCACCAGAGTGCAAGACTGGAACGGAAAGATCTGTGCTCCAGTGGCAAGCGTTCCCTAGGAAGTAGTGGACTGCCCCAGACTACCAACTTCAACAGAATTTCAGCTTTTAAAAGAAAAGCTTAAGTTTATACCCATAATATTGTAAAGATTACATTCAGTTCATGTTTGGACGTCTTCCTAAGCCTGCAGAAAACAGCTTCAATCAAGGGGCTGCCCCAAGAAGTTTACAATGAACTTTTTTTTTTTTAACTGACTAATTTCAACGAATTTGTTTGACATAGCACCTTTTAAAGAGCATGCACTGATTTTTACGTTCCTGGTTTAAAAAAAAAATAAAAATACAAGGGGGGGGAGAAAGGAGAAGCTATTGTACTCCTCTGCTGATGTTTATAAGGGTCTTTGCAGGAGGGGACATGGGTGGGTCTAGCAGCAATATCAAAACACTGTCAGGCCCACCCCTCTTGTCCTTCTTTACTTTGCACATGCCTGCCCCTTCAGTTTTAGCTTTACTACTGGGACTACTTAGAAACACTCTTGCAGGACCCAAGTAATGTCATGCAGGTGAACTTCTCCCTAGACCAGTGCATGAGACAAATGCAACTGAGCACGTCAATAAACTGCCCATATACAAAGTGCCATCAAATATACCAAGTAAACAAACCGGGGAGGAAAGAGTACCTTTTCTCCTGTAATGTTCCAATTATAGTGATTGTAGGGGTTACCTGTAAGATCAGCAGGTACAGATTTTACAGGCGGAAAGGGACTTTCCCAGTTGGTGTCCCTTTGAGCACAATAGCAAGGACACTGGTGGAGAAGCAGTAGGTGTTGTAACACCAAAACAGCATGGGGGCCTGTGTTATTTTATGCTCCCTTTTAAACATTCATTTGTTTTTAAGAAAAGCTGCTGGGTTGTTTGTTGCAGGGCATGCATGTTAATGCCCCTGGAAGGTTGGTAGATATTTACTAATGATATCCTCAGATGAAACGTGTTATATCAGCCCAAAGTATCCTTGGAAGCTTAGTATCTTCATGATTTAAAAAAAAAAAAAAAAAAAAAAAACCCGCAAGCAGCGATATTCGAAAATACTCGTTAAAAAAAAAAGGAACATTCTTCCCACATCCCTACGACCTCCTACCATGATGGGAGAGAGATCTTACATATTTTTCTAGAGTATTATTGAAAAAACCATCACCGTACTAGCATTATAGCCTAGTGTTTTAACAAGTCAAGTGGAATGACAATGGAACTAGACTGATAGTGATAGGAAACTGTTTGCCAAAGGTTTTGTTTAAAAAAAAAAAAAAAAAAGTTAATAAAGTGACACCTGCCCCTGCACCTGTCCCCACTCTACTCCCACCCCAAACTCCAGAGGGCACATTCTATTAGTATCTTGGCAATAATAGTAGCACCATAGGAGTTACCATACACAAAAAGGTGATCTCACTACCCCCATGCAGAGTAATAAATAAGCACTTATGTAATGCCCTTCATTTGTAGACCTCAGCATATTTTATTAAGGTGGCCAAGCATTATTAAACCCACATCAGCTAAGTAACTAAGGCACAGAGTGATTACGCGACTTGTCCAAGGTTATACAGCGTGAGTCAGTGAAAGAGCAGGGAACAAAACCAGACCCCAATTCCGACTCCCATTTGGGTGTCCTATCCACTAGATTATGCTGCCCCTAGTAGATGCCATTAGTTCATTGGGGCCTCCCAAAGCACAGGTTATATCCTGAAACACCAGCCTCCTAAAAAACACTTGCACAAAATATTTAAACAGAATGGGGAGGCTAAGGCCTTGTCTACACTAGACCAGTTTAACTAAAATCCATTTAAAAGTTAATCTAGCTAAACTGGTTGAATGTTAAGTGTGTCTACCTTAGGGGCTTGCACCATTTTAAGAAGTTTTACATTAGGGGCTTACACCAATTTAACTAAGTCAATTTTAAAAATCAATTGAATGAAACCAGTGTACTTTTCTAGCAGAGACAAGGTCTGAAAGTCATTCACATCACAAAAGAATGCCACCTCTCTTTTGTTGTAGAGAACTAATGTTTACTAGACCTTACGGGCAATACAAGACCTGCCAACAATGCAATACTAAGCAAGGAAAAACCCTAAGATAAAAGTGAACAGGAGCCAGGGCTTAATTTCAGATTCCAAGATATCACAGCTCACTGGCACTAAATGGCTCTGTGCTGCCAATTTAGTTTGAAAACCATGTTTTTAACAACATGTTCATGCTTCAGTTGCTACTGAAGTTGAGATTTAAAGTCAACAACTGGGCCCAGAGATTTTTTATTTTTATTTTTTAAATTAGCACATCATTGTTTTTAAACCAAGTTCCCTGAACGTAATAAATGTCTCTGGATGACAGTACACCTATAGGGAGGTTATTCAACACATGAATATTTAATGCAATCCAAAAACATCTCCTATTAGAGGAGATGCCTTTTACTGTAGTTAGTGTTGTACCAAAACAAATACCCACCTATCTACTCATTAGAGGAACCTCTCTTCTTGCAGGCAGTTTTCTTGAGGATCGTTCTGCTCTCCCACCCCACCCTTTTTTCTTTTTAATGTTACTACTACTAATGGGACTGGACAAAGTTCTAGTACACTACCAAAACCAGCCATAAACACTAACCATTTTTTCTGTAGTGTATCTTTTCATTTTACTAAGAGCTCTAGAAGTCCTGTATGTGAGATGGCCCAGATTTCCTGCCTGTCATTCCCATAGACCTCCAGGATCTTCTAGATTCACTTATTCTGTAAAACAAGTCTTCTAATCTCAATCCAACTCTATATCTCCAGACTAAAATGGTCATAAGAACAAACAACAAAGTCCCTGCATCTGCCCCGATCCATACAGATAGAGAATGTCCTGGTATTCACAACTCCTCCCCGGGATCAGCTGTGCATTCTTATAAGTGACCTATCCGCAAAAGTCTTTAGTATTGAGAGGGTTACATATTGCTGTCAAAACTGTGCACAAGTGAGCAGCTACTCTTAACCTCTTTTGGGAAAGGGTCTTTCAAATCAAGGTTTTACATTAAAAAAGTGAAGTAACTCCTAAAGCAAGAGATGGGTAAAAAGGTCTGTACCTCCACATCATTCATAGATCAACCTGAGCTTAGAGAATCAACGACATTTATGCTCTTTCTTCCTTATCGCCTGCCTCTTCCCCCCCCATCCCCCCAAGAAACACAAACATTTTTCCCTTCTGGATGACTATATGAAGGGAACCAACTATACACTCTTCCCCAAACTCCCTTCCCTTAATCTGGAAGTAGATGTATTTGGGGGNTCCCCCCCCCCCCCCCCCCCTTCGCCCAATCTCATCCTTCCAAAATTTCTCAGGTAAAGTTATTTGATAAGCACCAATTGGCTCACCACCGTATAAGACAATAATGAGATTGAAAGCACTTAGTTTAGTCTGATCTAAGAAACAAAACAGGATACACTGCGAGGAGGTTATAACATAGTTTTGGGGTATTATTATTAAACTTACTTCTTGTGGGCAATGGAGAAGATGCGTGGAAACCTGTTCCACAATGCCAGGCAACAGGTTTTTCACAACGTGAAGAGGGATTGTGTGTGTTTAAATCTGATAATCCTTGGCGCATAGAACTTTTTATAGAGGCCATTTGCGCTGTCTAAAAGTCACTTTCATTCCCAAAACATCAAACATACACTCACTAATAATTTGAGTTGATGGGACTAGAAGGCTCACACATATTAAACTGAATGCCTGGACTATAAATTATAACCAGACCAGACTTTCACCCTCCAGGATACACAGGGGCTGGGTTGTTTTTTTAAACTAAACAATTTTTTTAAGTTTCTATCACAGAATCACAACCATGCTATTCATAATCCAAACAGGTCTATGAGACGGATTTTTACTCCAGTGCAAACAAACAGTTTAATCTTGGGCTGTGGTTTAGTGCCCATCATATCCAGGTTGAATTTTTTTTTTTTTTACAAGATATAAAATTCTTCAGTAGAGCACCAGTTTACATGACACACTTATGCAACTTTCTTGCAAATACATAGGGTTGTATTGCCCAGGAACTCAAATGTTTACCCAGAATAGTTACTACAAGTTGCATGTGGACCATGTGGTGACCACAGCAGTGATAAGAGCCACTCTTCTAGAAAACACACTATTTCAATCTAACAGAGAACACACAGTTAAGCTGAAGCAGACATCACTATCAGTTATCAAGGAACAAAACTTACACTAAGTTTTCAGAGCCACGGAAGAGAAGGATTGAGCAAGAAGGGAAAACTCTGGAGCTGCATGTCACACTCCAGAGTATCAAATGTCTCTGACCCAGGGCTTGCAATGAGAACAGGCAGGGTATGGGCAGAGAGAAGTCTGTCAGTCCTGCACAAGGCCATTACACATTCAGATCTAAGACATGTAAACACAGCGTAAGAGCTTATCTGCAAACTCTGATTAAGAACAGATATGAACAGAATGTTAGCATCACTGTCCCAATATCCAAAATGTCTGACTTCCATGTAACTGAAAGTGCTATAGCACATTTGTATTGCTGGCATTAGTAACATTTCCAGCAAATTAACAAAAATATTCATGTATAGACTCTTTTACCCTGCTCCCACTTCTCTCCAAAAAGGAATGTACAATATAATCAGGCCCAACAGTTCCAGGCATTTGATGTTTAATGTCACTATAGTAAACAAACAATTGTTCCTTCCGAACTTAAGTAAAATTAATATAGTGATTTTAAAAAAATGTCTTGAAACATAGGTAAGGAGTTAGGCCAGGCCTGTACTTTAAGAGAAAACTCAATATGAAAAAGTGTTCATTGGTAATTCACCATTTCTAGTGCTGCAGCTACAAATGCTTTTTAAAAAGGTTTCTAACATACGCCATAAAAGCCCCACATTCACTATCTGATAACGAACCCAGCCAAGCAATTTCAATTCTGAAATGGGTCAAAATTAGTCAGGAATAAATGCATCCTTAGATTCCATCAAAGAAATCCTTTATACCAATGGGAAAGTCACATAACCAAAACAAACAGCACGCCCATTGTACAGAGAACCCCTGCTACTGTTCCGACAACACAGAATCTATTCCAGGCTGTATAAAACATAACAAGCAAAATAAATCCAAGGTACAAACAAAATGCCATTGCCTCCTCTTTTGTTTCAGGCACAATGCAACAAGGGCAGCCTGTCTGGAACTCTGCTCCTGCTGATACAGTATTGCTACTGAACTTCCTCAAGGTCACAGCCAATTTCAGCTGTGGAATAAAGAGGCAGATAGTGGCAGTGATGGTTTGGGTTATGGCTGGCAGAAAAGCAGAGTGTAAAAGTTTATGAGCTCATCAGGATTGTTGTACCATTACATCAGAGGCAATTATAAATGGCCAAGAGCAGGAGATGGGGAGCCAATCAGATCACAGATAGGATGTCAACCTAAGACCAACTGTCTCCTGGCTTTGACAGAAGGATTTTACCTCCATAATTCAAATCCCAAACCAAAGCAATCTGCACTTACTACTCCAATCACTGAACTGTTTACCAGCACTTCCAGGGAGAGGCCCAGGCCACTGGGCTAACCAAGAGACTGCTCAGGAAAATGGCCACAGCTAACCTGGGCAAGCTGCAGCTGCCCAAAACAGGTCACTTCCCACCTTCCTACCCCCAGGAAGTGCAAAGGCCCCTCACTTGGAGCAAGAAGAGGGAGGAAGAGTGTAATGGGGGCAAATGTGTAAGTGCTGCTCTGCAGAGCTCCCACTACCTCTACTGATCACACCTTCCCTAGCCCAACAAGAGGAGCTCAGCTACCCACCTCCACCCCATGCACACACGCACCATAGTGCCAGGCCCTTCCTCCACCCAGGGGCTCCCTCCGTCTCCCCCCTGGAGCCCTCAAAGCAGGCAGGGGAAGTGGGAAGGAGAAGGCACCTCTCTGGAAGCCTCTCACAAAGGCTGGAAGGGGAGGAAGAGAAGGCAGAGAGGCAGCCATTTTAGAGAGAGAAAGACACAGACAATGGCAGCTCCCCAGCAGTGTGGGTCCAAGTGGGGGAGGGAACCCGTAGGAAATTCGCCCACCTCGTCACCCCCCTCCATCGCCCCACGTGCCCTCATCCCTGCCCCTTATGTGTGCCCCTCTTCTGCCCTTGCCCCCCTTGTCCCCGGCCCCCTCAGCCACCCCACGTGCGCCCAGCCCCTGCCCCTAGCCCCAGCCCAGGTCCCCAGCCCCCCATATGGGCCCGCCCCTGCCCCCACACGCATCCCCCCATGCCAAGCTCTCACCTGCTGGGTCCTAGCGAGCGGCTGTCCCCCTCCAGCGCTGCTGCTCCCGGGGCTCATGGGCGCATGGTGGCTCCTTTGTTGGCCCCCTCCTGTGGCCGTGGCCCAGGCCTGGCTATTGCCCCCACCGTACTGGGAGGCCATGTCCGCGGCCGGGCCCTTGGCGGCGGCTCCCCCGTCCTGGGGCCCGCTGCTGTAGTCGCCCCCGGGGTAGCCCTGGTAGCCACGGGCTGAGCTGGGGGAGGTAAGCAGCTGGTTGAGGGTGGGGGTAGCTGTGGGCTGCGGGGTGGCGCCCCCTCCTCCTGCTGCCCCGCCGGCGGCCGAGGGCCCCATGGCCCCGAAGCGCTGCTGCTGGAAGGCGGCGGCGGCGGCGGGGGATTTGGCCCCGGCGGCCGCTTGCGCGGGGCTCTGCGTGCTGCCCCGGGGGGAGCTCAGGGCGTAGGCCTGGGGGGGAGGCGGGTAGGCGCCGGCGCTGCGCCCGGCTGCCGCCGGGTAGTAAGAGTTGTACTGGTGGTTGGGGAAGCCGTGCTCGGCGCCGCCATGCGAGTTCTGGGGAGGGGGCGGCCCCGGGGGGGCCCCCGCCGGTCCCGGGTAGGGCTGCTCCAGGCCCCCGCTCTGCAGCGCTGCCATGCCAGTGCTTTGTTGTCCGCCATGTTGGTGGAAGGCAGCCGCGGCGGCGGCAGCGACGGCAGCAGCCTGGGCTCCCCGGCCGTAGGGCTGCCCGAAGCCGTAGGCTGGCGGGGGCAAGGAGGCCGGGTGGGAAGGGGGAGGCTGCTGCGGCGGCTGCTGCTGCGGCGCCCCCACCCCGTCGCTGCTGCCGCCGCCACCGGGCGGCTCCGGGAGGTTATTGTTCAGGGTGGCGGCGGCAGCGGCGGGCCTGGGGCCCGCGTTCCCGTTCGAGCTCTTCAGGTCGGGCTCGGCCCCGGCGTCCCCTCCGTTGCTCTCGGCCCCGTCCTGCAGCTCCTTCCCCGGGGGGGCCTCGCTCTCCGCCTGCTTCTCGCCGCCGCGCTCCGCCACCGCCTCGCCCCCCGCCTCCTCGGGGGGACAATCCCGCTGCTGCGCCTCCGCTTTCTTCAGCTCGGCTGGAGCCGGGGCGCCCAGGCTGCTGGCGGCGGCGGGGGCGACCTGAGCAGCCATGATCCCCCCTCCCCACCTAGCCACCCCCCCGGACCCCTGCCCCCGAGCTGCTCCCCTGCCTGGCCGGCCGGCGGGAGGCCTCGCTGCTCTGCTGCTCCCCGCTCAGGCGGCGGCGGGCTCTTCAGGGCAGCGGGGGCTCATTCCCCCCCGGCCTGGCTGGCGAGGCGGGGAGGGCTCCGCTGGGCTGGGCTCCCCGGGGCCTGGCCCCGCTGTGCCTCCTCGGTTGCAGCCGGCGGAGAAAGGGGAGGAGGGATCGGGGGAGAGGAGGAGGAGGGGGACCCGGGACGGGGCTCCCGGCGTGGGAGAGGCAGGAGGGAGGGGGATACGGCGGGCGAGCGGACCCCGTCCCTGGAGCCGGGCGGTGCGGCGGCGGGGCCGGACTAGGCGAGCCGAGCAGCAGCTCCCGACTCTCGTCCGCCGAGTCCTGCTCACTCCGACACGAGGCTCAGCACTGCCATTTTACCCAGCGCCGCGGCGGCCTGCCAAACCCGGAGCGGAGCCCGGCCCGGACTGGAGCCTCCCCCCTTCACAAAGGAGGAGCAGGCAGGCCCCGGACGCTTGCAACTCAGCAAGGCTGAGGCCGCTGCCGCACGCAAAACCCGCAGCGGATCCCGCGGAGCCGAGCCCAACCTTCCGCCACAAAAGGAAGCTCCCCTGCTGCGAAACACGGAGCGGATTTCAGCCTGGGCGAAGCGGACTGCTCCAGGCTCGCTCTTCAGAAGACCCGCATCAGAGTGCTCCTCTCCCCCTCTGCACTACTGCCCGGCGCATAAAAAGATACCTGCAACCACCAGAAGCTGGTATCCATCCCTGCTAAAGGAGAACAAGTAGAAGTTTACTAAGCACAGGTTTGGGAGCCAGGACTCCTGGGGTCTATTCTAACTCCGGAAGGCAGGAGTGCTGGGTTTGCTCCCAGAACTGGGATATTATGCTGGCCACAGGACCAGACCTGGATCTAAGAGCCTGGAGTACAGGAACATGCAGGCTGGTTCTGTCCAGTGGCCCATTCCATCCAGCATCCTGTCTGCAACACTGGCTAGTTCCAGATGCTTTAGTGGAAGGTACAAGAACTCTAAATTGGATAATTATGGAATAAGTTGCCCTGAGGGAAGGGTCTTCCTTACCCTCTGGGAGTGCGGGATAAAGAAAGGTTTGGAAAATGACTCTAGCTACCAAACAGTATAATGCACTGCAATTTTTATAGGGGGACCTGGAAGAGACCCTTATTACTTAGGATGCCTAATACTATCCATTTTAAGTGTCTTTCAACTTTTGGGGGAAATTTTTACACTGCATTGTTTGCAGCAGGCCTGCGAAAGTCCCTGGGGCTATATAAGTGCCTTTTCTTTGTCCCAGGATTTTCTATTCAGATTTAACTGTTGTAAACTGTTAAAAATTGCCATTTTCTATCTGTTGCTTGTGTTCCTCTGGAAAACGTTGGCTGTATGCCAAAATAATAACTGAACATAAACATGCTAAAGTCAGGGGCTTACACTATTGCCAAAGCAGCAGACAGTGCACTGGGAGCTGCTAGGGGATGGGGTGGGGAGAGAGAGAGCGCCAAGCCAGGCTCCCCACCTGACTACATATCCTTCAGTCCAAGCCCATGGTTCTAATGTCCTACCTCCTTCCTATCACCTTCTCTGGGGGCATCACCCAGAGCAGGACTCCCCCAACTCCCAAGAGATGGGTTGAAAACCTGGCCAGGCTCCCCTCATAACTACACTAGACCCAGTATGGGGCTGAGCAGCATATGTCTCCTGCTCCAGAGGACCACAGGGGGCAAGGGTCCTTCTCCTGGTGATGAGCGGGGAAGAGAGAGAGCTGAGTCAGGCCAGGCTCCCTGTAGATGCAGCATATTGTGCCAGCAGGCCATCAGCATAGTTAGTCCTGTAACTCAAGTGAGATAAATCTGTACTATAATGCAAAAGTTCTCTCCTCCCTCCTTAAAAAACCCTGAGGAGTCATGCACAAATATATTAAAAGAAAGTTATTGACATTGCAAAGTCAAGCAGTTGGAAGTTAGGAAATGTCAGATTTGGAGTTGCTTATTCATGGAGTTGCTGTTTTGCCCCCTGGTATGTATACATTGATACACTCCAATTATATGATCACAATATTTTTTCCACAGGACCCCTACCTCATTCAGACAACAGGCTGAATGGACAAGGCGTTGAATTAAGATTGCATGGATTACTGTAAATCTGACACTTCCTATCTTTCAAGTACTTGACTTTGCAACCTAAATAACTTTCTTTTAATAGAGGTTTTGTGTGTGTGTGTAATACATATACAATTATGCACGTTTCTTCTTGGCTTTAAGATTTTTAAGTAGTGCAAGTTACACTATTTTGTATCACAATCCTTCCCATCAGCACCCTTTGTCTTTATGTGATCTACTTTATAACCTGCTCCCATTGATGATTAACTGGAGCAAAACAGGCCCTTGTATTGGAAACCCTTTAGGACAGGGCCCATCTCTTTGAAGCACCATGTACACCTACAACAAATGCAGAAATAGGTAACAGACCATCACATGACACTGGGCAAATCATAACCTGTTTCCCCCATCTGTGAAATGGGAACACTACTAAATCTGCCCAACATCTGTGTGAGAAAAATAATGTTTGCAAACACTTTGAAGCCTCTTTAATGTGAGGATCCCAACAGTGCAAAGTATTATTGCTAACTAATTAGTCTCACATTATATTAGTGCTTGCTACACTATTTTTCAGTTCGGATCTTGATTCCACACTTTGTTCCTGGAGAGGGCAAGAAGTATAGAGGGCTACCCATTGTCCTAATAGTGTAGTTAGCTAAGAAGCCCAGAGGCGGAGAAGGCACTGGACTTTTTACCTCTGCTGTAACTTCTCTTTCATTATGTGAATGTTGAATCTACTATTTTCTGATATCATCAAGTTCTATAACCTAATCACCATCCTGACAGTATATTAGGCAGAAGTTTCCTCCTTCTTCCCCCACTGACATTTTTTTTTTTTTTTGGTGAAGGGGAAGTTTTACAAAAGATATAGAACTTTATATATAAACACTACCATAAGAAAACCATGTCTATAGGATGCTTGAAGGAGCAGGGGGAAGGTGATGAGATAGTCTTTCAATGCTAGAACATCAGTTCAAAACAAGTACAGGGCAGTAATGACCCATAGAGATTATCAGTTGTTATGCTTTGAGGGTGTCTATGAAATGGATTGGTGGTCTCAACCATTTCTTAAGGGTCCACTTCACAAAAAACACTATCACAGTTAGCATCCTTGATAGCAGTCAGATAGAGAGGCCAAGTAGTCTAAGATGGTCTAGTCAGGGCAGCACCTGAAAAACTGGTCATTGCTAATACTGTGTATGTTTTACAATCAATATAAAATCTCAGTGTACAATTCCAGCAATAAAATTCAATACAAAAATTAGAATCTATATATTTATATTCTAAACAACATAATATAAATATACATGGTACAGCAGGTGCTAAAAAAACAGAAGGGACTCCAAAGTAATAAGCTGGGGTAGAAGTTAGCACAAGTCAATGTGTAGCTAAATTCAGAATGCATTCCAGAGCAAAAAAGGGCATTACAGGCTCCCTAACCAAGGCAGCGTTGCCATTTTACAGTAGAATGTATAACACAGAATAGATTCTACCTCAGCATTGGCACAAAAAAAAGAGGTTTTTGTTTTTTTTCTCTCTCTAGTATTTTACTGAGAGTTGCAATGGGATAATACATCATGATAGCTACATTTAGTATTTGTTTTGTAGTAGCCACCCAAAAGCCCCTCTCAGGATTGTGGCCCCAATATGCTAGGTGCTACATAAACATATAGGAAGACACAATCCTTGCTAAAAGTTTATAATCCAGCCTGAAACAAAAATCGTCCTATTCTAGAGACAGAAACTGGATTGGAGTCTCCTTCACAAGATGCACTTTACCAACTGCCACACAATTCTGAAGCAATTTCTGAGGCCTTAATTTGGTCTGGATTCCAAAAATCCCCAGTATTTTCCCCCTGCCCACTCATAGGCCTATCACAAAATGTTTCCTCCAGCAGAGGGGTTGGGCATGTCTTTATATGCTTGCCCTATGAACATCACTTTTAAAGTGTACAAAAAGAGTAAAGGAAACCAACAGAAACTCCTGGGTTGTTGAGTATACTACCATTGTAGTGTATTCAACACAAGAGACCTTTGTAGTGCTCAATAAAATGCAGTGGGCTTTAAAAACTGTGGAAAATTCTAGATTAGAAAATTGATCTGAGTGCTCTTCACACAAAAAATCCTGTTATTTGATCAAGCACTGTTGTCCGGAGAGAGATTTGGTTTTGGAGCAGATTCTCCTTCAGCAAACCAAGCTAGATTCTCACACAAAGGTGACCCTGTGGTTTTACCAAGCTCTATGGTGGGCTGTAAAATCCAAAAAAAGATTAAAGAGCAGCAAAGCAGACAGGATATCCCTTTCAAGGATGCTTCCCCCACTTTAATGAGAATCTAACCATTCTGAATTGTTTGGGCACCTAGAAAAAAAATAGAATGGAACAGGCGCTACCATTTTATCCAAAACCCTCTTGGGCTACAAAATTCTGAGTGTTATAATCTCCCAGAAACCAGATTAGAGTCTGACTCATGAAATTAAACCTTGCCATCTCATTGGACCCCTTTAGAGGCTATCAAATTCAGTCCAGGAGCCTAAATTTCTGTCTCCCCCATCTAAATTATGAATTTGTATGTGCAGTTATCCTACAATTTCTCACCCTGTTGCAATCTTCTTCAAAGAACACTGTGGGACACTGAAACCTGGAGCTGATTGGAATGTGGAAACTAGAATGGATTCCCTTTACAATAAGGAGATACTAATTTTACCAAGAAATTTGTGAAACCTGAAGCAATTCCAGAATCTGTCTCACAGAAAGGAGGCCCTGTGGTTTTATTAAATACTGAAGCACTCTATGAAACCCAAAATATTAGATTTGGAAAACAGAGAGCAGCATTCTTCCAACATTTCTACCCAAGACCTAAGAATCCTCCCAACAGCCTTCCTATCAGCCAACTGGACAAGACTTTCTTTGAAACATGTCAACTCTCCTCCTTTATTGACCTGAGGGATCATTGCTATGTTATGTGAGGCACTTTTTTCCCTGCCCCCCTACCATCCGTGCTGAGCATATTTCCTCCACTGCCATACCAGCTCCTAGCAGCTCAGATAGTGAGATACCACAAGATGGGAATCCAACTCAGGTCTCCCACATGGTAGTGCAGGCCACCACCACTAGGCTGGCTCTTATTAAGTAAAGTCTCCTTCATGAAGGTGGCCTTGCCATTTAACCTAGTACCAAGGCAGTTTAGGAAACCTGGTATAGATTAGAGTGCTAGAAACAGGAGTAGTCTCCCTAATAAAAGAGGCTCTGCCAACTGTGTGATGGCAAATATGGACTGAATTGTTGACATGGAAACCGAACTAAAGACACACACACACACACACACAGCCTCCCTTATTATCCCTGGCCCTTTAAACAAGCTATAAACATGGACTGGATTATTACTTCAGGAACTGGATAGAGTTTCTGCAATAAAGTGTTAACTACTGCATCCAAGCTGGCATGAAAGAGCTGAGCAGAAACATACAGATTGGAGAATGAAGATGCTCTTCCATTTTACTGGGATGCACAGTATACTGAGATACCTGGATTGGACCAAAAATAAGAAACCAATCTATTCTAATTCATACAGTACATTGCAAAATATGGAATGGAAATAGAAAAAGTTATCTACGGTACATTAGAATGCCTATGTGGTTGCTGATCAATTTTTCTTAAGAAATGTTAAGTTTTCTGGAAACATGTTTACATGTATTAGCTCCACTACAATGTTGTATAGTCTCCCTCCACTGTAGATACTATTCTATCTAGCTTCCGCATACTTACTGCAGCTTCATAGCAGCTAAGTATTAATATTATTTATGGATTATTATTTATTTGATGTGTGTGAACAATCTACTGGGCACTGTACAAGACAAAGACTTTTGCAATCCTTGTTTAGGTTCTTTAAATGTAATATCAAGATATTGTATTATGCCCACTCAAACATTGCCACAATGGCAAAGAGGCACACAGTGAGAGATCACTACAGAAAAAACTGAAGTGGAGTTTGAGCATAAGGCAACTCTGTCAATTTACTGAGCACACCAGCAAAGTTCAAAGGCTGGAGTGGATTTTTAAATTGGATTTGCTATTTCTTAAAAAGTTAGCAAGAAGAAAGGAAGAAAGAAAGAGGAAAGGTAGTGAGTTAAGGTTTCAGACACACTGCTGAAATCTGGCATTAACGTTTGACTACATTTGACAGAGCTGAAAAAACTCTGGGATGCCCTTTAAGAGAGGAAAGTAGACTCAAGTCTGAGTCAAGGAAATCCATTATTTTACCAGCCCTAGCCAGGAGGTGTAAAATATGAACTGGAGTTTCATACAGGAAGGTGGAATGGAGCCTGCAGTATAGTCAAGAGATCTTTTCCCTGGCAAACCTCTCAACCTGCTGGGGCTCAAAACGGGAGGAAAATATGAAGTGGAGTAGAAAAATAAGAACTTTAAACAATGCAGAATTTGTTTAAGCTAAATAAACAACATCGTCTTTGCTCGCTATTTCACACATTTGTGATTTTAGAGTAGTAAGATAATACCAAGTTTGTGTGTGCATGTGACACAGATATTTAGGCCTAAAATGAGGACAAAGTGGGAAAAGCAACTCTGTCTTCTTATTCAACATATGAGGAACATTAAAAAGACTAGGGGATTGGAACTATGAATACGTAACTCCAGACCAGAATTGGTAGATGATCAGATGCTGGACAGAATTCTGATCAGCATCTAACAGTTAAGTGCAATAAAAGAACAAATGCATCTATTTTATATACACTTATGTATATACAAACACACAGAGACCAGCCTCTTCAACGTACCAGTTTCTGGTGCTGAATATTCTTTTAGAGAAGGAAGTGTAAAGCTTTTAATAAAAAAACATGGACTGGAGTTTCATAAAACCACTGCACTGGATCAGGAACATAACTGTATCATTTCTGCTGAGCCCACTAGAAATTTGTAACCAACTCTAGTTGACAGAAGCAAAAAACATTACAATAGAAACCCACTTACAAATAGTTTAGAAATCCTTCTAAAACTCCAACAGAGAGAAGAACTTTGGGCCTGTATTCTCCTATTTAAGCAAAACTATTATTGGATTTCAAGCACTTGGAACCGCAATATTACACACAAACACAAATGAGATCACAAATTAGTTAGCCTTCATAAGAAAAGCTACTGGCTGTGAACAAGTCTGTTCATCTGTGTTTCTTTTACTGATGTTCTCCTTTTTCAGTGGGGTGTAAAAAATATGTTTACACTTTTGACCAGCAAAGTCAAGTATTTTTGGGGAAGTTTGAGTGGTGGAGTCACGACTGCAGTAAAGGATTTTGCAGCAAGAAAGCAAGACACTCAGAAAGAGGGTTTTACACCCTTTCATGAAGCTCTTGCACTGCCATTTTACTGAGATAGGGAGGGAGAGAGGACAGAAAGCGCTTGCTATGAAGTTTCTCACAGCAATTCTGGAATGGATCTGGAATGGAGTCTTTTGTTCAAACGCAAGTTCAGTATGAGAGAGAGTTGGAGTGAGATGAAAAACAGAGAGAGGGAAAGAGAGAGAGATGAGAAATAAAATGGAGGGAAGCAAGCAGATAGGAGACACAGATCATGTAGAAATGGGGTTACTAAAATAACAACAACAGTAAGTTTGATCACTTCCCTGTACTCTACAGCATAGCATTTATAGAAAAAGTTAAAAGTCCCTATCCTCAGGCACAAAACCCACCAATGGGAATAAGTGAGACCCAAGGAAAAGTATTAGTACACAGGAAGTGGAATTTTTCAAGGGGTTCAGGCCCTTTAGTGTTCTGATTGTCAAGATTGTAGTCACTTGTTCAGAAAAGAGTGCCTCCTACAGTCACCAGGAAAAGTGACCTAAAAAGTAAAGTAAGAATGGCTGCTACAGAAGATCTATCACACTCCACTAAGCAAACTAATGACAAGATAGAAAATCTTCCATGAAGAGTTATGGCAGGTCCCCAGATTATCACTTTCTCTCCTGAAGTTTAATATGAACTGAAGACCAGATTAAAATGTATGGAGTTGGGCTCCTCTGGTTCCCATCCCCCAAACAACTGTTGAAGCATCCTGTATGAAATAGCTATGACCCCAGGTTGAATGGGGAGATCAGGAGACAATGAGAGTATAAACATCACACACACACACACACACTTAATGCTTAGACTCCCACAACACATACTGTACTAACATAAGCAAATCCTTTGTATTCCAATCCAATATACATTCTTCACTCACACAACACACATGCTGTTTGCATGTATACTCACTCAGAATGCCAAACACCACTATAGTGAAACTTGCCTTAATTAACCCTCAAAAGACTGACAAAAATTGATCATTTAAGGGAGGTGGTCTAATAAAGTTAGAGCAGAACTGTACTCCGCTTATTATGGGATACTTTGGAGCAGATTCTTAAGACAGAAGATTGTCTGACGTATGTGGCCTCTTGCACAGGTTTCAAAGTATATAATATGCCCTAAAAATATCAATCCTGTGCTAAGTGAATAAAACTAAAAGGATAGAAGACATCCATCCTTTACCGTCTCTCAACAAAAACTGGAGGGGGAGGGGAAATGAACATACTACATACATGTTTATAATATGGACTGGATTGCCACACTGACAGTTCAACAAGATACAATGTGGGGGATCCAAGTTAAGTATTTAAACTTGCTCTTCCACTCAGGCCATCAGAAACTAAAAGCCCTAGTTGGGAGAGAATGCTTCATACTGCTCGGACTTCCGAAACAACCTCTATGGCTGTTTCAGTAGTGAAGTCCACTGGTCCTCAGCTGAAGGGACAAGTCAGTTGCTGCCCTACAATGGCTTGTGGGTTGGGAAATAAAAAGCAAAATGGAAGAAGAAAAATCATCAGGGAAATGGTAGTGGCTGGTGAGAAATTCTGAACTGTGTAGTTAGGAGTCATACCCACAGTGTTTGGATCCTATTATAAAATGGCTATTTTACGGTTTGGATAGACATAATACTCTGTAGGATGTGCAATTATAGTATCATACGCACAATTTTCAGGTGCTGGAGACATCTAAGTCTGGATTTTCAAAAGACCTCGGCACACAACATGTTGAATGTTTCTGAAAATCTGTCTATTCTGGTGTCTAAGTGGGAGTGGAGTTCTTTAGAACATCTGTCCCCTAGTTTTCAACCTCATACTTCTCACCTGAGGCATGTATGGTGCTTCTGCTAACAAGTTTATAATCTTTATCAGCTATTTATATTTGTCTTAATACTTAGTACATAACAATTAAATAATAAAATTACTTGTGTTGAGGGAACATTCAACAATCAATATTTAGGTTCCCACCATTTCATCTTCACTGCTTTGTCTTCTGGGATATTTAATACAACTGTGTTGCCATTGGGGGCCTCTAAAAATGCCTGTTACGTTTGATAGGAAAATGGCATGAGGCATCAAATAGAAATTTTTATTCTCTGTCAGTTTTATATTAGCATTACTTCTTACATGCTTGTGGGTATTAATAGCTTAAGGGGGTGCTAAATGAAGATTAAAAATAAAATCTCTTCATATTCAGTTTCTCTATTATAAAACACTGTTCATCTCTGACATCATAACAGTTTTCAAGTAAATAAAAGGTTGTTACAAGGAGGAGGGAGAAAAATTGTTCTTATTAACCTCTGAGGATAGGACAAGAAGCAATGGGCTTAAATTGCAGCAAGGGCAGTTTAGGTTGGACATTAGGAAAAACTTCCTAACTGTCAGAGTGGTTAAGCACTGGAATAAATTGCCTAGGGAGGTTGTGGAATCTCCATCATTGGGGATTTTAAGAGCAGGTTGGACAAACACCTGTCAGGGATGGTCTAGATAATACTTAGTCCTGCCTTGAGCGCAGGGGACTGGACTAGATGACCTCAAGGTCCCTTCCAGTTCTAGGATTCTATGATCATGTCCGTTAGTATGGGGATAAATGTGATGTCAAAATACAAGATTTATGACTGGTTTACATGAACAGGAGAAAAATATTCTTAGAAACTAGACATGTTCATTAACATGTCAGTAAATATAATCCTTATTTTATTTAATGTTGTTGAATTAAAAATATATTTTTACTTTAAAGTATTAATACTTTAATACTTAGTCCTGCCTTGAGTGCAGGGGACTGGACTAGATGACCTCTTGAGGTCCCTTCCAGTTCTATGATTCTATGAAAGTATATACAGAAGCCCTGACTTGCGGTAGAGGCTTTTTTTTTTTTCTTTTCTTTTTTTTAAAAGGGGCCCAGATGCTGGTCAGGATTAAGGTTACACCAAACATTGTACACTGCTATTTTTCAATCAGAATGAAGCAGACAGAAAATATGGACACGGAACTCAGAGGAATAGAGTATGATTGAGAAGTGCACACCCTGCATTAACCCTCTAGGGGAGAGTGCTTGTATTCAAAGAGAGACAGAAAGAAATCAGTCACATTAACTTTACATATACAATTCTCTAAATTTTAATTATTATAATTATTTTAATTAAACATCTGTCAGAGTTTCTGTTTTAAACCCTGTTTTTCAGAAGGGATAAAATTCAGCTGTAAAAATTCACTCTGGATTCACAGGTCTCAATTCTGCAAGGCACAGAACACACTGGCCCAATTCAGTATCGCACATAAGTACATATTTAATTTTATGCAAGAAAGTCCCATTGCTGTTAAAAGACTCATACTTAATATTAAGTATGCACTTTGTTGGACTGAGGCCAGCTTGCTCAGCACTTTCCAAGATCAAGTCCATAGCAAGTATACAAGTTCCCAGCGTGGAAGAGAATAAAAATCTGTGCATCCACAAACATACACAGAGAGAAATTAAAATCAAATACCTTCTGTGGGGATGGCGACAGAAGATTTTTGAAAAGTCTTATCTTTAACAGACATCCAGTTCACATATATGGGTAAACTGGAACCATTTTACAGGAAAGTCACTCTACATGGTGGATAACTGTATCCTCAGGTACAATCTGTACATTGCAACAAATAATTAGGAACGTTTATGTTCATATTCTATATAGGATTCTAGTATACCCATGGTCATTGAGAGTAGAATATACTGTTACACCAACTTTATCATGGTCTTTGTACTATGAAAGGTTGATTTAAAAAAAATTGTTAAGATAATAATCCAGATGTACTTACTAAAACATAGGAAGAGCACAACTAAAATTGTTGAATATCTATTCCATATATATATTCTTTCAACTGGCAACAGTGAAAAGTGGGAAGAAGGCATAACCACCTATATACTCCACCCCTCACTTTAAGCACTGCTTTTAAAAGATAACACTAACCCTCCTAACCATTGTCTCTCAATGCCAGGAAGTCCTTTGAAAAAGCAACTGATAGTAATTTGGTTCCTCTCAGTATCACATACTATGGGTCACTGCCATAGTAACATTTGGTTCTACCATCCATAGCCTCTCATTGCTGCAAGTGTCTGGCAGGGCAATGCTAGATTAGTGTATTTACCGTTGCTGATTTTGCTCCTGCAATGCTTCTACACGGTCTTCTTCAAATTCAGGGCTGTCAGAATTACCTATATTATAGTCAGTAGCAAAGTTCCCTAACCCAGTAATATCCAGAACTGGACAGATGATAAAGAAAATATAGCCACTGACTAGAAAAAAAAAAAGTCACTTTTAAATTAATTTCACTGAACTCCTCCAAATGGAATGATTATGCTAGATCAAAATACAGTATATTCTTCTATCTTCTTTGTTGAAGAACAAGGGTATGACCTTTTAAAACAGTGTTTTTGGGGTTTCAGAATTAAAGGCCTAAGAAGACCCAGAATGACCAACTGTATTTCCCCCTCCTCCCGCTTTCTCTTCACTAAGCATGTCATTATATTGTTCTTCCTTGGTACAGAGCCATACTTTCTTTGTTTTGCACTTCCTTTCCCAGGTGTGCAGCCACCTTGTCCTCTCATATACACAAAATCTATCTCTCTCTGCAACTCAGAAAGCATAAGTCAGTAGATTTACTTAGAAGTAAACTTCAGTGCTATATTATACATATCTATATACACAGCTTTAAGATTCATGGTGTATTTAGACAAAGTTTACAAGTATATACATTTAAAAAAAACTAAGATATTTTAAAATCATTTCCACTTTTTTCTTACCTACAGAGACCAGAGTTCAAGATTCTGGATTTCTACTGGTACAGTTAATGACATCACTGACATAACCACTTAGTCTTATTGATGTAAATCTCATCCTCCCATTCCCCTACCCTTCTATTGTCTATTTGCTTATTATGTTTTGTCTGTTCTTAGACTGTAAATTCTTCAGGAAAAAGACTATGTTTTTTATATATTCTGTAAAGAATCTAGGATACTTTTACAATGTATAACAAATAATAGTAAATAATGCCTGAATCAGCATGAGGAATAAGAGCTCCTTAGAGGTCAGTGATCAACTGTTGCAGTGTGTTGTAATGATTCACTGCTAGCTATCAGCAGTTACAGAAGAAAAACAAAACCCAATCTCAGCTATTGGCAGGTAAAAGGCTTCTCAATAAAACCTTTAAAAAGAGGATTTCATGCTGGATCAAAATTGAATGATACAGTATGCTTTTTTCACAAATAGTTTTGATAATTAACAAATAGGGGCAGAACATGTTTCTAAAACATGCAAAGTGAAGAGACAGAATTGTGTTGAGACATAAATGAAAGTTCCCTCTCCCTCCCCCAAGTACTAACTATAAAAGTCCAATCATAAGGAACAGAGTCACCTAACATCAGCTCTCCTTCAGTATGCATCCACAGTCATGGCGGACAATTCATCACAGTGATATTTCAAGATTAGTTTTCTGGGACAAGTCATATCTATATAATAAGATTCTCTTTGTATCACTCTGAAGCCTAAAATGTCTGTTGAATCAGTGTGTAGCAATGAAAGCAACTACAAGCATGACTGAGAGCTCTTTTTGTTCAGAATATCACAAGGATGAATCATCACTCGGTTTCATGGTTTGTTACCATCCAATTTTTAAGTTCTCGACTATTTTGAATTTACATCCATGCAATATATAGCAATAGGAAGACATGTATTGATGCCATGCCAAGAGTCCTAGACAATTGTGATATCAGAGATAACTCAAACACCACTCTAACTCTACAGTTAATTTGTATGCACCAATTTCATTGGTTGTAAAAGAGAGTGCACAAACAGTGGACTATGAGGCCCAACTGTCACCCACACAATTTGTAAGGAACTGGGGCATAGGCAGCCTGGCCTAGCGGTCACTGCTGGGCTGGTGTCCACAAGTCAAGGACAGCCACAAGGCAGTAGTCAGTGACCAGGAATCAGTGTAAGTCACTGGAGCCAGGCTCGATAGGCAAGAATCAGGGCCAGAGAAAGGCTGGTGTCAGAGCTGGAGATCAGAGTTAGTTACCAGGCTGGAATCAGGAGGCAAGAATCAGGGGCAGAGTCAAGCTCAGGACAGAGACTGGAGGTGCAGAGAGCAAGGTGAAGTCTGGAGTTGTAACAAGACAGAAGTCTGCATGTTGCTCAGACAACTTCATAGGGCACCCTCCAGAGTTAAATAGTGAGCATGAACCAATCAGAAGGCCACAGGATGCTGTCGCTATGGTCCCTTTGAGTAGTACCTCTTGTGGCACCTAGTCTCCTCAGTGCTCCTTGGATATGGCTCTGCATGGCCTCCTGGTGGTGATGTGGGAACAGCTGCTATCCCATTCTCCACAAACCAGAGTTTTAGTCGTATGGATTCTTATATTATTCAGTCCCTTCAGGCGCATCCTTCCTCTGGGTTGGCACTGGGCCTGGTTTGTCTGGATGGTCTTGATGAAAGCTTTTTACCAGGTCAGAGGCATAGCCATGAATAGCAGGTTCCCAGGAGCACTCTTCCGGACCATAGCCCTCACAATCTTTGAGGTAGTACAGTCTCTCCCTCTGCATTTAGAGTCAAGGATATCATGGATTATGTATTCCTCATGCCCTTGGACCTGGACCAGCAGGGGCAGCTGTTGGGACCACTCAGGAAAAGGGTCTTCCTTGTAAGGCTTCAGAAGGGATACATGAAAGACAGGGTGCATCTTAAGGGATCTGAGGGAGCTACAATTTGAAGGTGACAGGGTTGATTTGCTGACAAATCTGGAATGGTCTGAAGAACTGGTGGTCTAGCCAGGGCCAACTCCAGCTTTTTTGCTGCCCCATGCAGTGAAGCAAAATAAATAAATAAAGAAAGCCGATCGGCAGCACTTCGGCGGCAGCTCAATTGCACCGCTTCATTCTTCTGCGGCAATTCGGCGGCGGGTCCTTCACTCCTTCTCTTCCTCTTCAGCGGCACCCCAAAGAGGAAGAGAGGGACTGAGTGACCCGCAGCCAAATTGCCGCCGAAGACCTGGACGTGCCGCCCCTTTCCATTGGCCACCCCAAGCACCTGCTTCCTTCGCTGGTGCCTGGAGCCGGCCCTGGGTCTAGCTTTCAGAATGGTCTGTTCATACAGAGGTGTTTTGCGGCAAGCCAGACTTTTTCGCCTACTGTTAGAGCTGGGTCTTCCTGGCGTTGACAGTCTGTGTAGTGCTTGTAGTCCTTTTTCATATCTTCAAGGTGGTCCTTAGGCTCCTTATGGATATGATGAATTCACTGGATCCAGTCAGTGGCTGCTGGGTTCCGGGAGGCTGCCAGCAAGGCCAGGTCTAAAGCGAGGGTGGTACCTGTAATTTGCAAAAAAAAAAAGTGACTCTGCCCCATGGAGGCATGGTTGGTGGTGTTGTATGAGAGCTCGGCATAAGGCAGGAGGGACAACCAGTTATCCTGATGATAGTTGACAAAACATCTTCAGTATTGCTCTAGTACTTGGTTCACCTTCTCTGTCTGCCCATCTGTCTGGGGGTGGTATGTGGAGGAGGTAAAAGCACAAACATCCAGTAACCAGAGAGTTTCATGCCCAAAGCATGAGACAAACTGTGGGCCTTGGTCCAAGGTGATATGGTCAGAAGCCCATGAAGACTGATAACATGCACCAGCAGGAGATGAGCTGTTGTTTCAGCAGAGGGCAGGCAATCAGAGGGATGAAGTGTGATACTTTGGTCAGTTGGTCTACAACTGTCAAGACCAGTGTGTGGCCGTCAGATTCAAGGAGTTCACTATGAAATCAAGGGTGATTGAGGCCCAGGGTCTAGGGTGGGGTACTAGAGTTCTGAGGGACTTAGCACAGGGCATCCTGGTGCATGCACACAGGTCATAAGTGTCAACATAGTGCTGGACTTTGGTTCATATATGGGGTCACCAGAAGAAACAGAAAACTGTGCAAAATGTCTGAAGGTGGCCAAAATGGTCCACCAATGGGGCGTCATGGCAGAGGTGAAGCACTTTTAAACAGGGGTACCCCGACGGAACATATATGTGCCCATCAAGTTATGTGACCTTGTCTTGTGTGGAACTTTGCATTTTGGTTCTGGGTCTCAATTTCTTGGGCTGTTCTGTCACCTCCTGGGTTAACAGATTACCCTGTGAAACAGATCGGATTAGCTCAATCTGATCTTGGTGTATTATGGCACTAAGGAAGTTGCGAGATTTTAGGAGACAGGATGATTCTTGGTTAGGTTCCTCACCCTCTTGGTAGTATTTTCCCTTTCAGCATAAGGCATTGGCTTCCTCATTACCAAGCAATACATGATGATGAAATAGAACTAAGAGAAGAATATTGCCCACCTGAGCGGTCTTTGGTTCAAGGCTCAAGCCTTACACACATATTAGAGGTTCTTATGGTCAGAGAATACTTGCATCTGATTTCAGGCTCCCTTGAGGTGAAGGCACCACTTTTCAAAGGCTGATTTAATTGCAAGCAGTTCTCTATCTAATATTTCACAATTCCATTCAGCAGGGGTGAGTATTGGGGAGTAGTAAGCGGAGGGGTACAGCACTTCCTGTGGCCCATGACTCAGAGAGTCTGAATCCAATGCAGGCATAGTCTTCCACTATAAATGCCTGGGCCGAGTCAGGATGTGCTAAATCAGGAGCAGTGGTGAAAGTGGCCTTGAGCTGTTTGAAGGCAAGGTGAGCTTCAGGCACCCAAACAAATTCAACACCCTTGCTGAGGAAGTTTGTCATGGGGACTATTTGCCCTGAGAAGCCTGGAATGAACCATTGGTAAAAATCTGTATAGCCCAGGAAGAGCTGCAAGTCCTGGGGGGACCTGGGCACTGTCCAGCTGGAGATGGCATCCACCTTCTGGAGGGTCCATCTTAATGTCCTCTGGGGAAAGGATATAACCCAATAATTCTATAGAGGATTGGTCAAAGGTACATTTTTCATATTCAGTTTCACATACAGGCTGTGCTTCCGTAGTCTTTCCAGGATGGAACAAACCTAGTAACAATGCTGCTTGGTGTTCTCTGAAAACAAGGTGCGTTGTCAAGATAGATGATTATATTGGTCCAGGATGCCTCTAAATACGTCATTCTTGAAGTGTTAAAGGGTTGCAGGAGCACTGGTCAAACCAAATGGCATTACTAAAAATTCTAAGTGCACATAGAGGGGTTTGAAAGACAGTCTTCCATTTATCTCCTACCCTAATGTGCACTAGGTTGTAAGTCCCCTGCCAGCAGTCTGTTTTGGTGAAAATTCTGACAGACCACACTTGAGCTAGCAACTCCAAGATTAGGGGTAGGAGACACCGGTTTTGGTTGCAGGTCTATAGGGCAGTTGTAGTTTCAGTGCAGAGGTAGCAGGTCTGCTTTTTTCTTTTAAAAAATGTCTGCATAATCCTGATACTTATCAGGTAGATGGGGACTCAAGTTTGGGAGTGGTTCCTTTTGGTTAGCCACCACCACCTGGGTTTCTCCTGATCAGATGCAGGAGCCTGGGACAGAGGGTGGGGACCAACAGCATGCAGACCCTTCATCAATGTTCAGAGGAGAAGCTGATCCTCTCCTCTCACCAGGAGATGCAAGGATTGTGCTGCACTAGCCACGTGACACCTAGAATCAGGGGGAAGCATGGAGAATGAATTACACAGAATTGTAGCACCTCCTGATGCCCCTGGAGTACGGACTCTAGGGGTACTGTTTCCTGTATTACTGGTTCTGAGGACAGGAGTGACCCATCTATCATTTCTATGAAAACTGATATAGACTTTAACCGTGGGGGTATTTGTAGGGCTTGAGCAGCTTTAGCACCTCTGAAATTATTGGTGGCCCCAGACTCAATCAGGGCCCACTGAGGGAGAATCAGCTTGGCCCCATTCGCAATACGCAACTGTAGCTGTACTTGGAAGCATAAAGAGGACTTGCATGTCCCAGATAAGGTTTCCATCGAGGGCTGAGGGGTAATTCTGGAGCATAGCGACCTGGTGGTGTTCAGGCTGGCCCACTCTATATGGGTTCACTTATTTCCAATTCCTTGCTGATCGAGGTCCATGATAGGTAGGAGGTGAGGGCATGTCCTGGCACTCCATAATAAAAGCATAAATTATTGCGCCATCATCATTCCTTCTCTTACAGGGTCAAGTGTCAGTGCACCAAGTTAACTGTCATCAATACATGGTTGGACCCTGAGGTTTTCCACATGGCATACAGGCAAGGCAACGATGGCATGGTTCCCCTTCTCTTCTCCTTTTGCTCACGCAGCAGTTGTCAATACGGAGAGAGAGTTCAAGAAAAACATCCATCCTGGGTAGGGTCTCATAAATGGGTTAGTTCATCCCTTACCTCCTCACTAAGTCCATACTGAAATTGGTGCAGTTCAGGCTGCCTTGTTCCACTTGTCGGCTGCAAGTCACTGGAACTGGGCAGGGTATGAGGCAGCTGGCCCTCTCCCTTGCTGGAGCCTTTGTAGTGGAGCTTCCACTGAGTGAGCGCAATCAGGGCCATCATGGTGGTGGGGGGGGAATCACAGAAAGGCATTTTAGTCAGTTAACATCAGGCTGTCCTGCTTCAGCACGGGGAAGGCCCAATTTAGCACTTTTCCAGATAGCAAACTGATCACTATTCCCACCCTCACCTGGTCAGTGGGATACATTCCTGCTCTGCCCTTGAAAATGAGACTGCATTGGTTCAGGAACCCCCTGAACTTCTGGCGGTTCTCATCAAAACATTCATGTAGCGGTACTGTTGGATCCTGTTTGGAGGGCAGTGGCCCAACATGAGCCTGCAGCACAGCCTTCTCTTCCTGGGATCATGCTAGCTGCGTGCAAAGTGTCTGATTTTCTGCTAGGAGCTGTGCCACTTGGGACCACAGCAGATAGTTCTTGGTTTGGAGTTGAACAAGCAGCTCCTATAGATCCCGTACCCCAGTGGGTCACGATAGACATGCCCCTTCCATATCCCTACTAAGGGGCTTCTGCAGAGGGGGTCAAAAGTGGTCTGGGCAAACTACACAGGACCAGGGTGTAAGCAATCTAACTTAGCAGTCACAGCTGGGCTAGAAGCCACAAGTCAAAGGCAGCCACAGCAAGGCAGCAGTCAGCAAGCAGGGATCAGAGTAATTGCTAGAGCCAGGATCAGCAGGCACAAGTCAGGGTCAGAGTCAGGCTGGGGTCAGACCGGAGATCAGAAAGTGAGGTGAGGGGTAAAGTCACAGCAAGCCAGAAGTCTGCCTGGTTACCCAGACAACTTCCTGGGCCACCCTCCAGGGTTAAATAGAGAGCATGGGCCAATCAGAAAGCCACAGGAGCTGTTGCCATGGTCCCTTTGGGCACTACATCCTGCAACACCTAATCTTCACAATGCTCCTTGGAGGTAGCTCTGCATAACTTCCCAGTGGCAATGTCGGAACAACAGCTGTCCCAGGCTCTGCAAACCTGGGTTCTAGTTCTGTGGATCCTTACACAAATAACACAACAGACCCAGAGGTGAAAGTAAGCTGGTACGGGCCGGTACGGTGTACCGGTAAGAAAGTGGCCGCCAATACAGGTTGGTACACAGCCGACGTTAAAGCGCTTTAAGCAGGGCCGCTGACGGGGGGTGGCAAAAGGGGCAGCTGCTCCGGGGCCTGGCGATTTAAAAGGGCCTGGGGCTCCCGGCAGTGGCTAGAGCCCTGGGCCCTTTAAATCGCCGCTGGAGCCCCGGGCGGCACGGGCTGGGCAGCGCTGAAGGGCTGGCTAGGAGAGTCTGGCCCCAGCCCTGCCCGTTCTGCCCGAGGCCCCACCCCTTCCAGGGGCCCAGAGCCACCCCCCACCTTGCCCAGGAGCCTGGCCACACTGCATACCGGTAAGTCCTTTAAATTACATTCACCCCTGAACAGACCCCCTCATTTGCCACCAGCATACACGATAATCCCAAGCATCACTCTGAATCCTAGAATGTGAGAGTCAGCGTGAAGCAATGGGAACAGCTACAAGAGGCTTTTGTTTAGAATATCACCAGGTTCAATCATAACTGGGATTCACAGTCTTATACCATCCAATTTTTTTCAGGTCTCAGTCATTTTTAGATTATTTTGTTTGTTTGTTTTGGCCACAAATTATACCCGTGCAATAGCACAGGTTTTTAGCTACTAGTTTGTTATCACTGACACTGTGGAATGTTTGATAATGGATTCTGTTGAAGACAACAGATTCCTGCATTGTCAGGGAGATAGTCTGGATACATTAAATCAGTCTTTTCCATCTCTAATTTCTGATAACATGGCCATTTCCTTCCACCATAAAACCTGGAGCTATCCTCTCTATTAAAAAATATAGTCAATAAAGCCAACAGCAACTGTAGAACCTTCCTCTTTGTCTTTCACATTGTTTTAGATATGGAACCTCTGCTGTGATAATTTCCTTGAGAAACAGCATGGTCTAGTGACAGGGTACTGGATTGGCAGTTAGCATAACAGGGTTCTACTTCTGGCTTAGACTATGCTTTTTTTGCTCTCCCATCTTTGTCTTGTCTTGTCTATTTAGAAGATTGTAAATGCTCCATCTTTTACAATGCGTTTGTTGTGTCCCAGTGCCTACCACAAAGGGGCCCCAAATTTCAGGTGAGACCCTCTAGGCGATACTGTAATTATAGGTGAAGCTGACAGCTACACCTATAATTAAGGTTACCTAACATTTCCATTATAAGACCCTGTTTTCAGTTGCTTATAATTTTGCCAAACTTCAGCTGCTGAGGCTGAAATTTTCCATGCAAAGTGGTTGCCTCAGGCTGATCATTATTATTATTAAGTTTCAATAGAAATGGTTCAGCCATTTGCAAGAATGAGGATCAGGTCAAATACACTGTTTTGCCCATGTTAAATTCTTACGAATGTTTGCTGAAAAGTTCTAGCACCTCTACATTTTGAGCAGAAGGGTTGCCTTGGGGGCGGAGATGTACTTTTTGGTATTCTTGTGAAAATCCACCTAAATTTGGCTGAATTAAAAGCTTCTGAAAATTGCCATTTGCACATGCTTAGCAAAGGCTTGTTAGAGACTGGCAGCAAAATTATCTGATTCTGTTCCATATACCCTGTGTGTGGCCCACCTCCATACTTGTGGGGGACAATACTGTTCCACATGATTAAGTTTATGTTTTTTCAGTTTTCTTTATTAAAACATATATTATATACAATAAAACTCTGTGATAAGACATGAAGGTTGCAAAATCAAGCACAAGATGGATGGTGCACAGAGAATGAGGCTGTTGTCTGTAGGAACTCTGCTTCATTTGCCCAGAAGTCAGATGTGTAATGAAGAAAGCAGGGGACTGAATAAAGAGAAAGGATAGTCTTGTGGTTAAGGCAACTGAATACCCCACTGGACAAGTGGATCCTATCCATGCCTCTGCCACGGAATTACTCTGAGATGTTGGACACGCACATCTCAGACATCAGGAGCCTGATTTGCAGAAGTGCTGAGCACTGACAACTGCAACTGAAGTCAAGTCAAAAAGAACTGTGCTTTGAACATATAAAGTGGTATAAAAATGCTATTATGAACAAATTGGTCCCTAGGTTTCTCAAATTTGGCAGCCAAAAATTAGTGGACACTTTTGTTAATTTTGTCCTTAATCTCTTTCTCAATTCCTCCTCTGTAAAATGAGGATAATACCCCACAGGCCTGTTGTGAAGATACATTTAATTAACATTTGTAAAGCGGTCAGATGCTATAGTGATGAGAACCACAAAAAGTCCATGAGGAAATTCATAATTCTAGATTCACTGCAGGGTTTGATTTTTGTGCAATAAATAAAGTATAGGGCCCCACACTGAATCAAGAAGATAAAATAAAATATTTAATAACTACTGATTTGGTGCAATGAACAAGGCAGGGTCCTATGGAAAAAATAATGTGTGACAACCTAACGTATCACAAGGGGCTGATTTAAGATTGCATGACCAAAACTCAAAGAGTCCCATATAAGAAAACAGTGCACTGCTCCATTCCCTGCAAAATTCATCCAGGTCACAAGAGTGTAAAGAAGCATGAAATACACAGGGTGAGTAGTATGTAGGTTGACCTGGCCCGGAATGCAAGCTCAGCAAATTCTCTGTGTCAGACTGTACTTGGAGAACTAAGCAGTGATCCTTGCTCTAGTCAAATCTGTGCACATGCAATGTCACATAAAGAATCCCACACTGCTATACAGAAGTGCTGGGGGAAAAAAATCTTGTTCTAGTGTAAGGTTTTCCAAACTGTCTCATAGAAAACAAAATATTTGGGCTCCCTAATGAACATATAAAAGATGTGTGTGGAGTTTCCCATCATATTTTCTTGGGGAAAGTGGGGTGTGAAGGAAATTGGTGAGTGTAAGAGGATAGTGCAGTTTTAAAGAATATTCCAACAGCAAAACTTTCTTGCTTGGTATTTTTCACTTCATGTTCAGTAAAAGTAGAATCGTGTCTTGAATATTCAGAGGAGACTATTTTTATTTTAGAGACTTAAGTCAGAATCAACACAGCAAGAAAAGACGGGGGAATTCTTTTGTTACATTTCCCTCCACTGTGTTTTCTTGTATCACTCAGAAAAGACAGTGGAAATCCACTTTGCCCAGTTTGAGAAGTTTTAGGAGAAGACTTTCGTGCAGATCTAGACTATGGAATAAGATCTCTGTGAAGCTATGAGATTGAGAGAAGGACAAAAGATCAATCACTATCAAAATAAAGACACTACCAGTGTATGAGCAGGATCCAGAAGCTAGCAAGCCCACCGGTTATCAACTGTAGGGAAAGGGCTTGATGTGTTGTGAACTGGCTGTGTTCATGCATGGAGGTCACACCTTAATTATTGTTTGTAACAAAGAATGGAAAATCCACTGTTCTTTATTCTGCTAATTGTAGCTATGACCTCTGTGGTTCTAAACCTATTTACCGTTGTGGGGCACATATACAGCTCTCGATGTGTTATGTGAGCTGCAGCCACACTATCTGTCTATCTATATATACATACACACACACACACACTACCTGCATGGCCCTGAGGATGTCACATGGGCCGCAGCTGTGTGCTCATTGGACCACAGGTTGAGAAAACCACTGCCTTCAAACCCTCACACCACATTTCTTAATTATCTAATTTCTGTGGAGGCATAAATGGGTTTGGGAAAGGGTGATTATCTATAATACTAATTGCAGACTTAGAGAAACAAGAACTTACTCAATACAAGAAAATATAGGGTTTATATATTTACTGCTGGTCTTACACATTTTCAGAGGATATGCCAGAATGGTTTAGGGAAGATTGGAAGTGGATGAATGCCAGTTTTTGCTAATCCCCAGTCCCCACTTCTCTTCTCCCACAAATAATGTTCACCAGAAGAGTGATCTTCCCACCAGGCATATGCATAAATTCCTTTCCACCATAAGGTTATACATCACAGTTAACTCTCAGTTTTATAAATATTTTATTATTTGTATTGCATAAGTCCCCAAACCCACAGTCAAAATCAGAGTCCCGTTGTGCTAACTGCTAAACGAATACATAGGAGGGCACCATCTCTGCCTTGAAACCCCTCCCAACATACTTGTTTCATTATTACTCATTTGTCTTTTGCTGGTAGCAGCTGCACTTCTCATAGAATTCCACTTCCACTAACAGCAATCTGACCACTGGCAGCGCCCTCAATGACTGCAGAGCGTGTTGCTTCATATGTGGCCAGTACTGCTCCATTGTGCCTGTCACCTCATCTATATATTCTCCCTGCCTGCTCACTTCTGTCCTACTCAAGCTGGTCCAGCTGCTGTCACTGGTCTGTCTTCGGACCTGTCCTTTTTTAAAAAAATGGAAATCACCAGAGTCATTGTGCTACTGTTTGAATAGCAACAGAGTGGAAAAGATTATTGCTCTATTGCTGAACTCTGTAAGACCCCTTATATTGTAATTCTGGTCTCTCACAGCTGCAGGTAAAAACTTGCACCCTATTTTATATTAGTATTTTTACCAAATTAAAATGTTTTCAAACAAGAAATAAATCAATGCATATTACAACCTCCATACCTTATTCAAAATAACCAGTAGTTGCCAGTTTCTCTCTTGTATTCCCTTCAAAGGACTTGGCTCTGAGACCCATTTGGAAGTTCTCCAAATGTAGTATGTTGTGATCTACCCAGAGCCATCTCTTTCTTCTCTTTTCCAACCATGACATTTTCAGTAGGGTTTCTTGAAGCCAACAGTCCATACACCAGTTCTACACAAAATGCCTCTTTCAATTTGTCTTCTGCTACAGTTAACCCAGACAACAACTTTGGATTGCTGTTTCACTGAGTTTTCTGTTAAACACATTTTGAATAGGTTCCTGTGTAGCACTCACTCAATACCCTCCCCTATCCCTGGCCTTACCATATATACATGTTTTAGAGTTTGGCTGCTTGATCTCTGCATAAAGCTTTGCTTTCCAATTGACTTGCCAATTTTCCTGCTTTCTTATTACCGCCATAATACTAAGCTACCAAGATGAGACACAGTCAGGCTACGCTTTCATCTCCAAACATGTTTCCTTGCCTTTGTAACACACACTTCAAGTATTGCATGTTTTTTGGGACCTGCAGCCCTTCACTCAGGTTCTTTTAGGACATCATGGAACATCTTACAGTATGACTCTCCAAGACAATGAGAATCATGTGACTAAGTCTCTCTTCCAGTTTTGTTTAATATTTGCTCCAGTTCACTCAGTATTCTCAAGTAACTTTTCTTACATTTTCTTCCATAGAGTGTGTAGGTACCAGCTCTACTCTGCTGCAGCTAAATCATGTTCTCTCCTGCTTTTCCTATTCTAACTTTATTAGCTTTGTACTTTGCAGAATTTGTCAATACTTGCAACCAAATAGATACAAGCCTTTGCCATAGCTGCTTCCACCTACTTGCAAATCTGCTCCTGTAATTTTCTTGCTTTTCTTTAGGGCCTCTTTTATAACCCTTTTAATCTCTTTCTAAAGTTGTTTGGGACACGTAGGTTGCCCCAAAGCACCTCACTGGTTTGTCTTGGAATGAGCTTTCCCCAATAAAAAAAGGACCATTTGAAGCTCTTTATAAAATTGTTCCCTGAATAATTAAGAATCCACCCTTTTCTAGATACACAAGGATTTTAATCTGCTTTGTTCTGACAGAAAAAAAACACATTAAAATGAAAGAAAATATTGCAGGGAAAAGTCTTATGTCACTGGGAGTACTGTTGCTACATTTCAGATATGAGCAAAGCAGGAGATAGGAGATGGTCTGAAGAGGGTAGGTGTGAAAACATAAATACTGGGGAAGCTAACATGATCAAGACAGCAAGGCAGAGTAGAAAGAGTCTGCAAAATCCCTGGAAGAACACAGTGGAATCAAGCAGCAACTGAGCTGAAAGAAATCAGACTTTCTCATGGAGAAATGAGAGTGGCTGGAAGGGTCTAGGTTAGCAGAGAGAGAGAGAGAGACTTGAGTGTCCCGGTGGTGAGTCAAGTTAGTCCTGGAAGACCTGAAAACAGAGAGAAAGCAACATAATGTGGATATTGAATTAGTGGAGGAGGCCAGAAGAGGGAGGAACAATTAAAATATGCCCACAATGTTAGGGAAAGGAAGTTGAAAGAGCTCATTGCAATCATTGTGTTGTGGGGAGCTGAGAAGTTCACCAGAACTCCAAGTTAACTTGCTCTGTATATTGATTTCCTTGGCTCGATGGTACTGTTCCCAAAACTTTATCTGCACTAGTCCTTGTTTAAAACGCAAAAAAGAGGCATGATTTAGTCACATAGTCTCCGCTCAGGACTAGAAGCCAGGGAGGCTGATTTCTAATGTGAATTTTCACAGATGTTCTCTGTGGCTGTGGAAAAGTTATTTAATTTCTCTATTTCTGTTTCATCATCTGTAAAATGGGAACAATTACAGTTATCCTCACAGATATGTTAGGGTAAATTAAATGTCTGTAAAGAACTTTAAATAGGTAAAATGTTATATAAGTGTTAAGATTATATATATATATATGCTCTTTCTTAAAAAAATAAAAAAAACCTTCTTGTGGTTTCTCCATAGGGTTACAGAAGGCTGGTGCACGCATGCTAATAGTTTCCTTGGTGCAGATATAGTCCTTTAATTTCTACTCATATCAGGACATTGAGTGGCGAGCAAAGAGGGTTATCAATAACAGGATAACAATGTTAAATGGAAGACACAGAGCATTATGTTAGTGGAGTGTTATTTAGGGGTTTGGGAAGGTTGGCTGGAGAGGTTGGCTTCGTTTAGAACTGCAGTTTGAATTATAACAGCAGCTCACTTTCACATTTCTGCACAAGCATCCCTTGGAACATGGTAACAATTGCTGTTTCTAAAAATTCACATTTCATATAGCTTTGAGAAATTAAACAAAACAAGAATCAGCAGCTTTCCCTTTTTTTGTCCTACAAGTGTAGCTCTGATCAATGGAGTTCTATGAAGTAAGTCTGCTACCCTATAAAATAGCTAGAAGTTATCCCAATTAATACTCTACCAAAGCGTGGGGGAGGGGGGTGTTGGCAGGGGGGAAGAAAAGCAATGACCCTGTGTTAAGAAGGAAAGAACTCAGATCAATGCACCAGTGGCTGGACAGCCTTTTCTTTGCTTATTTGCACCAACAATACTACCATCTGTACACACCACTTCCTCTGCCTCCTGCCTTTTATAGAACAGCTCACAGAGAAAATTAACCTTAGTGCTATTGACATGGTTAAAAATATTATGGAAAGAGAAAACACCACACAAGTAGTAAAATGTATGTCATTCAAGGTGATCAAACAATGAGTGCACAAAATAAATGCAAAAAACTTAGTTAAACTGTGCTCTCAAAGTTGGAAAATTAAAAGAAAGTAACTGTTACAATTGAACAAGTCAAATAAATACTATGCAGCTGTGGGAAAATACAGACTGGATTGTGTCTTGATTGGCTGAAACCCTAGAGCCATTTCACAATGGCAAACAGTTTAAAATCAAACAAAAAAGACTAAGCCTCAATGAGGGGGTCTATCAAGTGTGTCCTAAAGACTTTCTGCTTTGAAGTATCTTGATTTAGGTGTGTTCATCTGTCTTGGTTGTAAGTAGGAAAACGGACAAATTTGCAAGATTCTCTTACTCTAAGATTTCATTTACATTATGGCAACAAGAATTTTAAAAAACATTAACAAGTTTCCCTGGCCATCACAGACAATTTTTGCTAAGAGACATGTTAGTTATCTATGCCCTATACTGTATGAGGCAGAAATAATGGTTCTCAGGGAACAAAAATCCTTGTTCCATCTTCCAACCTCTAGTATCAGTAAAAGCTGATACCCTAATTAAAAGAGAGATGAAGGAAAGGAACTACCAGGGATATCCCCTTTCCTCGTTTTGTTTCCTGGTGGTGAAGAACAGAGTTGGAATTGCAGAACACAAGAAGCCCAAGCAACACCTTTACAGCGGCCCAGACTTGTGTGTTGTAAGATTGGGCCCCTCTGCAAAACCATTCAATTGGGGTAACTCACATGCTTAAAATATAATCACTAATAAAAACATATATATTTTATAATGTTTCGTAACAACTTATTTTAAAATATATTCATTATTTTTTATAACGTTTTATAAAAAATAATACATTTCCCTTGCTTTTGTTCTCTCTTCTCAGTTTACTTCCTTCATTCCATTTTTAATTTTCACGTCACCGTTGGTGTCTTTTTCCTTTATCTTTTCCACTGTCTGCATTTGTTCAGTCTAACTTTTCTGCAGTGTTTAATAATGGTTCCCCTTCCCCTTTAAATTCCCCTCCAACCAGTTTGTGCACTCCCTCCTTTTTTTTTCCCTTTCACACTCCTCTCTTCCTCCTTTGCTTTCTATTCCACAAGATCTCATAAAAGTCTTTCTCAAATTCTCCTTCCTTTTCTCTGCTTCCCTATCCTCAATCTTTTGTTCCAACCTCTCTATTTATTTTTTGTACAACCCCAACAAGGGTGAAACTGGAAACAAACATTCGTATTCTCCAGAGTTCCTTCACAAACTGAGATTTATCCAAATGAGACTTTACTTACAGTAGATCTTCAGAATATGATTGTCCCTCTTCTGACTAGCAAGCTTTGATCAGCAGTGAAATAATTAATGCTGACATTTAATTTGTCATTGTACTTCAGAGATGATAACCACTTTAAATTAATAGAAGTAATTCATACCTCTCTCAGAGTCATTGTTTCAGGCTGCATGCAGACTCAGGCAAACATCACTGCATCCTCCTCAGGCCACATTTTTAAGTTGATTGGTGCAATCATAAGAGTTAAAGTTTATATTCTGGAGCACAAGATGATAGCCTTCAGGGGGAAAAAAGTATTGGTTTGCCAAACTGCAGTGAACTGGATCGATTTGATCCCTGACACCCAGCATCCACTCTCGCTCCCCATACACACATGGCCATCTGACCTGTCATTCTACAGACACCCCTTTGTGACCAGCCTTCCACCCCTGCATATCTTGGCAGACAGGGAAAGTGAAAGAATTGGGAAGGAGGCAAGGCACTGATGGAAGCAAGCAGAAGGGGAAGCCAATGATTGTGATGAAATAGAAGAGATGTTGGGATGTGATGGAGGCAGGCAGAGCTGCTGGCTAAGGTTGATGACTCCCAGGAAGCCCAAAGAACGAATTGCTGTGCTGCAGGCTGCCTGTACATACATTGTGCTGTCAGCTACATGTTGAAGAGCTAGTACAACTAGCAGGACCTGGGGCAAACAGGAGCTGCTGCTCCCCAGCCACTCAACTGCTCAGAAGAGCAGCACCATCTCATTTGGTAGCACAGAGGAACCTGAAGAAGCAGTCCTATCCTATGGCCCAAGGAAGAGACCATCACACTGTGAAAGTGCCCAGTTGTCTAATGGCTCAGTCTGTGTCTAGCAAAGGACAGAGAAGGAGATTCCTTATCTTCTGAGCAGTCAGGCTGCAGAGGAAAGAACAAGATATACTGCATTGTTTATAGAAGACAACATTTAAAAAAAATTCAAGGGACAATTATCCAAATAAGGTAGAAGTCCATGGACCCCAGTGGACTTACTGTCTTGGTGTTCCTCCATTATGGAGATGTATTTGACATCAGATGAGTCCTTCAGCTCATCTGAGTTTAAACAGAAATTATTTTTCTATGATCCTCTGCCTGCCTCCAGTTGCACTTGTCTGGGTGATGGGAATCCTAAGTGTTTCACGAAGTACTAACTCTGGCTGTACTAGAGTCTTCAATACAAAAGCCCCCTCTCCTCTTAAAGGAAGAGACAGTTCAGATAAGATACAATCTCCTTCTCTAACAAAGGAAAAAGGCTTTGGACTTGACAGACAAATTTGCTATGGTATTTTTGATACAACCAGGTCAGACCAAGCTGATCTCCTATCACAAACATACAGAACTGGGGATATTAGGGATTATGGGACAAAAAGTTTTGCAAATAGTCCAATAACCTACCTTAACCTAATAAAACAATAAGAGATACAATTTTCCAAAAGGAGAGTAACAGTATCTCTGAGCATGTCAAAGGATGCAGTCAGTACCTTGTAAGCTTTCAGTTAATTTGCAAGAAATAACTAATAAATTCCACTGGAGAGATTTACAAATTGGGACAAAACAATGCACAGGAGTTCTTAAAAGGCAATGAAATCAGAGAATTAAGATTTTGTTAAAGCATAAGAATCATTAAGTCATCCAAGCCCATTTACAATTACTGATGGTAAATCTGTCTAATCCAGATGAGAAGTCTTTTTCCAGAGCAAGTCTATGAATAATTTGAGTGTTAAAGCTCAAAGCAGGTGTGAAAGTGACTAAGACTAGTAAGAAAGATGGGAAAGAAACCATACACACAAGAAAATAGTCAACTTTGATTCTGAAATCACAGAAATGATTTACCCTAATCAGTTTTCAACACATATAATCTTAGTTTACACACAAACAGAAAAAAAAAAAATTAAACTGACAAATCTCTTGAAAAAAAAAAATGAAAACTCACCCACCCACCCAAAAAATATTTTTTACTTTTAGCTCTCTATTTCCCCCTTCCACCATGGATGACCTAAATTTCTAGCTGAAGTATCTGGTAAACTCCTTGCTTGGAAAAAGAATGCTAAGCGGCAAAAAGGCAAAGTAAAAGGAGGGAAAAATTAATATGAAGGGCTCACTGGGCCAGGAGGCCACAAATGTTGCAGAAAGGAGAAGACGCTGAAGTAATACTTCCCAGCAACATTAAAGTGATTGCATTTGCAGAGAGATAGCTGAGGGCAGGTGGGGGCCAACAGTGTTGAGAATACAAAAAAATCTCAATTTTGCCCTCACTGCATTCATTATTTGTACAAAAATAAGTTAGAGACAGGGACAAGCCAGCAAACCAACATCCCAATCTTTCCTACTACAGAATGAACATTTACAAGGAAAATACTTAATAAGAGTAAGACAGGGACCCAGAGGGGTGGAGGACCATGTTCTGGCATGAGCAAAATCTAGAGGACACCCAGTCAGAAGCAGGTAATCCAGTTTTATGGCCTATTGAACATACATTCAGTTAATAATTTTAAAAATTAAATAGTTACTTAGATACATACCCTTCACCTCTTTCAATTTCAACTGAAGTCATAGCAAAATTAAATAAGAGTAGATTACAGTTAGTGTCTTACTTCTTTTAATTATTATTCCACTCAGTCGATGTTCATAAACAGACTACTTGAGCCAAATTTCAGTTTCCAGCATGGACATTTCAGACAGAGACTTTTTTCATATGATTGAAGAGTTCCTAATTTATTGCTTAAAGTTACAAAAAAATCAAATCCTCTCTTACTCCAAGGCAAACTCTCTCATTACAAAGCTTTCTCCAGCATAAAACATGTTTCTGACTTCCATGCCTATAGTATAGCTTTCCAACAATATATAGCATCCATGTTCTTAATGTTAGATTCCCCCCTCCACTTCAAGATACAGTAGTTCCCTCTGTTATATAAAGATTTCCCCAATATAAAGTGATTTTTTTTTATTACAAGGCTCCATTCTCTCTGTATTATAAAGATGACAAACACCATTGATACAATTAATATTTATCCACCATATTGAAAGAGGAATTTAACATTTTAATAGAAACTTACAGAAAAATGTTAGAAAAAGGCAGAGGAAAATAAAACCTTTGTTCCTCTTGTTTAGATTTACCATTATAGTATTTCCTGTTGAGGACTAGATATAGTTTATTTTTTAAAGTAATTTCTACAATTATAGGTATTTCTAAATCACTGATTGCTTTGGTATCTAAGCATTGTACAAACTTAAATAGTATCAGAGTACATAACGAAAGTGGTGTTAGTTCTCTTTGTTCCCTGGTGAAGTGGGGTGTATGAATTGAAGGGGTTTGTTTTTGTTTTGTTTACTAGCACTGTTCCAGGGCCTTTCATTGAAAGGCACATCTTACATTTGGGCCTAAACACAGCCAGGCTTGGCCTTGATCTGATCTCTTCTGGCAAGGAGTTCCTTAGGCAAAAAGTTCCATAGCTAGGATGTTGCCACCAACAACACTGGCCCCAGCAGCTGAGAATCTGATAAATATAATTGATCTATTAATATAAATCTAGAAAACTGTTAGTATAGAAAAAATCAAGTTATTTTAAAATGAAGCCTGACTCAGTAAATAATACTTTGTAGTTTTATAACACCTTTCCTCTAACGTTCTCAAAGTGCTTCACAAGTATTAATTAAGCTTCACACAATGCCTCCAGAAAAAAAGTGTATATAAACTTAAAGGTACTCTAAAAAGGATAGCATGTGAAATGAGTGAGCATCCACCTGTACATGAGTCTCCTGCTGCAGCATTCCACACACACACATCCAATCCACCTTGTGGTTACAGCTTACAAGTTTGTGGTATGTAGAGGGAATGGCAGAGCTGGTTAAAGATTCTCTTTTGCTTTGCATACCCTGCAAACCTCTCATTAACTCGTACATGACTTTCATTAGTGCAGAAGCACTCTTCCTCAGTGTGCTTCATGACTGGTTTGAAAAAAATTCACTCACTAAAATGAGATATCACAACCATAAATGAAAAGTTATCCTTCTGAACCGACTTCTGATTTTAAAATGGAAGGAGTTAAACTGACCTTCCCTGATCCAGAAGAGGTGATGAGATAGAACTTTTTAAAAGAAGACCAAAATGGAGAATTTCAAGGGGTTATTATGAAGGGCTATCTACAAGATTATATAAAACAAAATGTTGTTCTAAAAGCATGCTGCAGCCTCCAAAACAGAACAGATCACACATTTTAAAAAACTACCATTTGTGAATAAGCAAAATGTGGGGAATCACCAGTTTTTCCTGCAGAGCTGTGGAGCTTGGATAGAGAGTTGGGGGAAGGGCAGTTGGGTTGGTGTATATGAAAACAGAGCTGGCTGCAGGGTTTGCACTTAAAAAGGGCTGTAGAGCTGGGTACTGGTTGGTAGAAGGGAAAGAACAGAATAAGCCTGAGAAAAACCCATCAGAGCTCCTGTCCTCCCCTTTCAGTGTTAATGGAAGAGATGCAAGTCTATGGGAGCTGCAGTGGGGGATGGGGATAGTGATGATGGAGGGGGTGGGGAGAAGCAGAGCAAGGCCTGAGAATCATCAGCAGTTCTTGTCCTACTCTCCTTTCAACATTAACAGGAGGATGTGAAGCCTGCTTAGCTGGGAATGGGATGAGGGAAGCAGGGCAAGAGCATAGTTTAGCTTTTGTCCTCTCTCCTCAGGGTTAATGGGAGGACATGAAGCCTGTGTACCTGGGAACAGGGAGGGTGTTGGTGGAAAGCAAGACCTTAGAATGATCACAATTTCTTTCCCTCCTCTCCCTGCAGGGTTAATGGAAGGATGTGAAGCCATTGTGAATGGGCAGCTTTAGGATTTGTGGGGTCCTGTGTGAAGTAAAATATGCAGGGGCCTCAAGCAAACTTCCACAAACATCATGGTACATTTGGGTTTGTTGTAGCTTTGCTTATCCGGAAAAGGAAACTAAACCAGTAAGTTACTCAGTGTTGGGGAGTAACAGTCAACGGGATGGAGTAGTGGTGAATTGGGGTCCTTATCTCTGGAAGACAGGAGACTTTGGTTCCCAAGTTCATTTTTGAGGGCAGGGGGCAGTTCCAGCAGAAAGGGGGTCCACCAAAGAACAAAAACAACCTGCCCTGTGTGGTTGCACTCCTGGGCCGTGTCAAAGGCCACCCTTGATGGTGTGGCTTGACTTGGGGGGGGGGGGGGAAAAGGGGGTGAGCACAAGGCTGAGAGCTGCCATTTCTTCTCACCCTGCAGGATGAATGGGAGGAAAACGTCATTCATGTGGTGGTTACTGTAGCTGGCAGCCTCACTTTTTAGTTACTTTATTTTGTTGCACCAAATCTCCCTACGCCCTGGGGCTTTACAAAGCATCACTAACACAAATCCGACCCATGTCCTGCTTTGTCTGCCCCACTGGGGTCTCCTCCAGACCTGCCCTTCCTGCACCCCCTATCTGACCCTACACACACACCCCATGTCCCAGAGCCCAGCAGCCCTAAGGCTCCTGCTCCGACCTCCCTGCCCCACACCACTCGTTTCCACTCTGCCCGTTGCCTCCCCCCTGTCTCTGAGAGGGGCGCTCGCTGCTGTGGGGAAGCAGAAGCCCCCTCCCAGCGTCTGGTGAAGTTAGGGTCCGGGCTGCTGGGGCAGGATCGCCTGAGGAGCGTCGCTCTGTGCGGGCAGGGCCCCTCATGCGGGGGTGAGGGGTGGGAAGCCCCCGACTGTGGGGAAAGATGGGGGGCTGGGCTCCAAGGGGGGGGGGGCTGTTCCCGGCTACGTCCGCGCCGTGTTTTCCCGCTCGCTTCCCTCCCTCGCTGAGAGCGCACCCGGGACCCTTTCACTCTCTTCGCCTTCGGATCCCTCCGCCCCGGCCGGGACTCCTTCCCCCACCTCACAATCCTCCCTCCCCAAACTCTCACTTTAGCCCCAGGCTGAGCCTGCTCCTTTTTAGTTCGGTCCCCCCCGCCCCCCGGCTGGGTGCGCCCCACTCTGGACCCAGGCTGGGGGAAGTCTGGTTTGGGTCGGGACGGGGACTATCTGACGTTACTGCCACGGTCTCAGCGGAGGCGGGGGAGTTGAGCCTACGCGGTGAAACGGCTCCTCTCAGCGCTGCTTCCTGGAAACTCCCGATTTGGGGGGGCGGGGAAGAGAGTCCCAGCCCAGGACGGAGTAACCGAGCGAGCCCCCAGCTGGGGGGAGCAGGGGTCCCCTAGGCCAGGGGGCAGTGGGGCATACACAGCCCAGCCTGATGGAGGGTAGCCTCCCAAATCAGGAGGGGCACAGCCCCCCCTTACCGTATATGAGGGGCGAAAGGAGACCACCAGCCAGATTAGGGCAAAGTGCGGGCAGGACCTTTAGTACCCCCATGCAGTACACGGGGAGAGCAAAGCCAATTTTTTTGGGGGGACGACACAGGGACCCCCCCCATGCTTATCACCATGGGGGGAGCCATCCAGGATGGGGAGAAACAGCATCTCTAATACCCCATACTTGGGGGGCAGGGAGGGAAAGCCTGCTGGGGGGCCAGTGGGACATAGAGTCCTTCAGTCCCATCCTAGACGAGGGGAGCAGGGGATGAGATAAAACCTGGGTGACCACAGGGTCCCCTGAGCCTCTCAATCCCCCCCCCCCCTTTACAGTATACTCAGGGAGCGCAGAGAACCTCAGCCAGTCTCCTCCCAGAGCCCCTCATTGCCTCCACCCCCATCATGCTGTATGGGAGGTGGAACAGGCTGCAGCAGCACAGAGTTAATGGTAGAGAAACTGAGAAGGGGGGGAGGGGAGGCAGAGTTTGTAAATGGAAACACTGGCATATAAGCATTTAGCACAATCAAGCTGAAAAGCTCCAACTGCAAAGGGCTGAAAACAAAAAATCTCCCTTTGCTGCCCCCTGGCAGTCAGCACCTGCCATTTCTCTCAGCGAAAAGAAAGAAAATCTATATGTACACACAGAGCCCCCAACAAAGTTAAGTTTCTGACTACTTGCAACTGTGTGTAAAAGATACTGTGCACACATTCTTAGAGTACAAGTCAGGGTTGGCCCAAGGTCATACGAATATTGGTACTAGACCTGTTTATATCTGTCCCTTTCTCACTTGAACCTCAACAGGGTCCCACTTGCACTTATGGATCTCCCCACTTCACATGTCAAAACCAGAAACTCCTCACACCCATGTGTCTTCCCTTCCATGGTGAATGTCAAACAGTGACACCCATCACCTGTATAAGTAGACTTCCTCACTTTAAATACAATGAATTCCCCTCTTCCACACAGATGAATTGCACCTTTTCCCTCCAACCCCAAACAGTAACACTCTCCTTGAGATGCTAAAATATTAAGACTAGAGTCTACATTGGTTATGAAGTATAGTTATTCTGCTTAACAGTCCAAAAATAAAGACCTTATTTTCTCAAAGTCCTCCAGTTTATTGCCTTTTATAAATCACTCTCTCCAGAGCAGCTAACTCCCACAGCTCACTGCACCACTCCTTTACAAATGGAACTGTTGATCATTTCCAGTGTTGCAATGCTATTTTCCCAACCATCAAAGACATCTTTTCTTCATTGAAACTCCCAGATTCAGCAATTTTGGGATTGCACCCAATAAAAAACAGATAAAAGGTAAAATGAATTACTTGGAAGAGTAAGGCTATATCTACACTACACAGCTTTTAGCGACATGGCTACAGCCCTGCTGCTAAAAGTCAGGCAGTGTAGCCGCTGTTTGTTGGCTCTCCTGCCAACAAAAAATTTCCACCCACAATGAGCAGCGTTTGCGTTGTCAGCAGGAGAGCGCTCTTGCCGACAATGCTCTGTTCACACTGGTGCTTGTAGCGGCAAAACTTTTGTCTTTTGGGGGGTCAGGGTTTAACACCTCTGAAAGACAAAAGTTTTGTCGTTCAATTGCTAGTGGGGACATTGCCTAAGATTAATTCTAGCAAGTAGATCCTCCCAAAACCTATGTGACCAAGCATTTCCACAAAACTTGTATGATGCTCAACATCCTCAACAAGCACCCATTTCCTTAATTTTTATGGGGTCCAATATAATCTAAATGTAAGTTTTTGTTATATGAGTTGGTGGTGAAAATTTAATGAGACTCAATTGTACTACAACTCTGATCTATTTGAAGTTACAGGCCCACAAATCTTTTTGTGGTTCTAATTTGACCTCTCATGAGGGACAAAAGGAAAGTTGGAAGCTGGTCTCATAGAGGACCCTACATCTTTAAGAAATGGTTGATGTAGGAAATCTCAGGAGCTGCTATCAAGGCCAAGCCAGAAATGTCCTGAAACAGGTTATATGCAGTGTAGTTGTAGCCGTGTCAGTCCCAGGATATTAGAGAGACACAGTGGGTGAGGTAATATCTTTTATTGGACCACCTTCTGTTGGTGAGAGACACAAGCTTTCGAAGTCCAGGATATATGCCAGAACACACTTAAAACCACCTGTGATGTTATTGACAGAATCTGTAACCATATAGATCACTGTTGCAACCACTGTTATATATTTGCAGCAAATATTGTACAAAGGTTGTCGTGTGAGGTGTCTATGGGAAGGTTATGATTGACTGGTTATAATTATGCTATCTGTATATGTGTATCATCTTTGTAGTTGAAGTTATGAATAGTGGCTCTATACTGTCTGCATTTCAAACTTATGCTATGCTTCTGGGTGACATCCCAGACAAGTTGGTGTCAGCTCTGCCTAGCCTGCTTGATGGCCCATTAAGAACCATCAGCTATAGGATTGACCCATTGAGAGAAGGCAGACACATCTTGTGACTCAACAAGGTATGCAGGGACATGCCTATGGACAGAACTCTGAGGTTTTTCCATGCCATGTGATGGACAGCTTGTCTTTGGGACAAAGAAAGCAGAGACCACATGGCAAGAGACTATAAAAAGCTGCTGCAGCTTCTCCATCTAGTCTTCAATCCTGCTTCATACCTCTGGAGGGACTTTGCTACAAACGGAAGCGCTACACAAAGGACTGATGATCCATCCCAGCTGGGGGTGTACTCCAGAGACTTGATTTGAACCTGCAGTTTATTCTATCCCTGTTACAAGCCTGAACCAAGAACTTTGCCATTACTGTATGTTATTGATTCAATTTAACCAATTCTAGCTCCCATCTGTATCCTTGTCCTTTTATGAATAAACCTTTAGATTTTAGATTCTAAAGGATTGGCAACAGCGTGATTTGTGGGTATGATCTGACTTGTATATTGACCTGGGTCTGGGGCTTGGTCCTTTGGGATCGAGAGAACTTTTTTTTTCTTTTACTGGGGTATTGGTTTTCATAACCATTTGTCTCCATAACGAGTGGCATTGGTGGTGATACTGGGAAACTGGAGTGTCTAAAGCAGATGTCGGCAATCTTTCAGAAGTGATGTGCTGAGTCTTCATTTATTCACTCTAATTTAAGGTTTTGCGTGCCAGTAATACATTTTAATGTTTTTAGAAGGTCTCTTTCTATAAGTCTATAATATATAACTAAACTATTGTTGTATGTAAAGTAAATAAGGTTTTTAAAATGTTTAAGAAGCTTCATTTAAAATTAAATTAAAATGCAGAGCCCCCCGGACCGGTGGCCAGGACCCGGGCAGTGTGAGTGCCACTGAAAATCACATTGCGTGCCACCATCGACACGTGTGCCATAGGTTGCCTACCCCTGGTCTAAGGGAATTGCTTGTGTGACTTGTGGTTAGTCAGTGGGGTAAAACCAAAGTTTTCTCTGCTTGACTGGTTTGGTTTGCCTTGGTGTGCAAAGAAACCCCAGCCTTGGGCTGTAACTGCCCTGCTTTAAGCAATTTGTCCTGAATTGGCACTCTCAGTTGGGTCCCACCAGAACCAGCATCATTACACCACCTTCACCAAATAAGGACACTCCACCAAAGAAGTAGATTGCATCATGGAAGAGACCACCCAAATACCCTGAGAGAAGCTTCAATACAGAAGAAAAAACCCCTCTGACCACACATCCCTAGTTGTTACCTACTACCCCATACTAGAACCCATATGGGGTATCATCAAACCACCACAACCCATACTCAATAGGGACCGCATCCCAAAATAAAATTTTCCTGATCCCCCACTTCCAGCCTTCAAACAACCCCCTAACCTCTTCAAGCTCATCATCAGAAGCAAACTCCCAAAGACCAGGACCCACCAACTCAAAGCAGCACCAGACCCTGCCAGAACAACAGATGCAAAACCTGCAGACATATTTCCACTGCCACAATGATCAATACCCCCCACAACATACCTTTCAAGATCCATGGATCCTACACATGCCTATCACAACATGTGGTGTACCTCATCCAGTGCACTAAATGCCTCCAACAACAATTATGTGCGTGAAACGGAACAATCACTAAACTCTCGAATGAGTTTACACAGGAAAATGATAAAAGACAAAAACATCCTATCACCTGTGTGTGAACGCTTTTCAGAAAGCGATCACTTTATATCTGACCTAACAGTTCTCCTCCTCAAAGGAAACCTGCTCAATACTTTCAGACGACTAGCCTGGGAGTTTAAATTCATTACTCTGCTACACACTAAAAAGCATAGGCCGAACAGAGACAATTTTGCAACAATCTGTAACACACTAACCCCCTCTTTTTGTCCTATGACTGCAGAGGTGTTAATGGGCCACTGTACCTTGAATGGTCCCTTACAATATGTGCTAACTAATTGTGCTAAACAATCTGTTCCACCTTGCATTTAGCTGTGATGCTCAGAGTACCTTTACAAGACCTGAAGAAGAGCTCTGTGTGGCTCAAAAGCTTGTCTATCTCACAAACAGAAATTGAACTAATAAAATACATAACTTCACCCACCTTCTCTCTCTGAAATAGGTTATTCCTTAGCAGCAATATACGTTGAAAGGTAACTTAGCAAAAAATTTAAAATAAATCATAAATGGGCAACTTCTTTTATAAGTATAGGAGGAATATCTCACCCCAACATGCAATACATAGACAGTCCAGGATGGGGTAATAATGTGTACCATTGCAGGAAAGTGCACATTGTTGAACTAGTTGACTTAGAGGCTATATCTACACTACCGCCTATGTTGGCAAAACTTATGTTGTTCAGGGGCGTGAATATTCCATCCCCCTGAGCAACATAAATTACACTGACATAAGCTTTAGTGTGCACAGCGCTATGTTGGAGGGAGAGATTCTCCCATCGACATAGCTTATGCTGCTCGCAGGGGTGTTTTTTTATGCCAACGAGAGAGCTGTCTCCCATCGGCATAGAGCATCTTCGCCACACGTGCTGCAGCAGCACAGCTGTACCTGTACAGCAAGTGTAGACATGCCCAGAGACCCCTATCCATTAGCATGACAGGGAGCAATGGTATCAAATAGTTTTAATAAATGCACATAGATTCAGTAAAACAGAATGATTTATTAGACCAATGGCTCCATCATTTCAATCACACTCCCAAATCCACATGTTTAAAAACCTTTGTGAACTTTGTAATGAGAAAAGTTTATCGAACATTCCTAGTGCACATTCTTTAAAACAATATTATTTATATTACAGTAGCACCAACGGGCAAATGAATCATTCCAAAATACATAAGGTTTCTAAACCATTTTATGCACTAGTTGTCTGTAACACATTAAGAAAAGGAGTCACTTTTTAAATAACAATATTTTCAAAATTTTGTATCAAAATAAATTTACTGTGGGACTGATATTGTGCACCACGTTCACTGATAATTTTTTACAGCCAAGTTATGAATTCCTGAAAATAAGGGGTTTATAACTGAATTGCTGACAGACCCTTAAAGAGTCACACTAAAAGCAACACTATAATTATATATTATTATCCCCATCACAACCTTATTTAGTCCATTGGAGAATGAGAACCCAAGCTGGTGTCCCCCAGCCTCCTTGACATGCATGTTCTTGCTAATGCTCCTGGTTTATCTCTTTGCACCTCCGTTGCCCTTACATTACATGATCTCCATTCCGTGATCAGGGCTGAGCATCTGACTCTAATTTTTTCTTCAACTATCAGCCTTCTGCTGCTTTTCTTTTACCATGAAAATATTAAAAGATAAAAGCTTATACATCAATAGTTGGTCATCTGTACACGAGTAACTTTCTTTGGAGAAAGCTAGCAACTAAAAACATCCTACCCAAAGAACTTTAGCTAAGGAACATAATTTGATTGTGGCCGGGTCCTTTCTTCCTCAGTCTTATAAACAAGCAGGTAGGGGGAAAACTACCAAATAACCACTACCAAGAAGCCACTCATGCACCAGGTCTTGGTGGTGGTTTTCTTGGAATAATTGTAATTTGCTGTTTAAATGGCAGGAGACAGGAAAATAATATCACTCCATCTGCATGACATATTACAGTAATTTTTCCTGAATGATTTCAATACTAGGGTCTTCAAGGGGATAAAGGCCTAAATTTTGAAAGATTTTTAGGTGTTGCTCCACTCAGCATTTCAATGTCTAACTCATTTAAAAGCCTAATTCTCATTTTCAAAAGGGGTTTAGGCACTTGGAATTTAGGCTCCTAAGTGTCTAAATTCCTTTTGAAAATGAAACTTGGGCTTCTAAATGAGTTAGACATTGCAACATTGATTGCAGTGACATCTAAATACTTTTAAAAGGGCCAAAGTGTCTATCAATGAGGAATTTATAGAATATCCTTGTCCAGGGTTGGAATCCTTTTCATTGCCAACTGGACAATTCACATTTAGCAGTGGGATGTCCCATTGCAGAGGGAAGTTTTTCACAAGGTTAAAAAAAAAAATCAAGCATAGCTAAATAAATAATTTTTTAAATCCAAAACTACACTGGAAATATAGATGTAGGAGAAGAGAGAGAAGGCCCGTAGCTCATTGAGTTTATGAACCCTGAATTTACATAACTCCTTTCAATCTTAAATTCCGTTTTTGTGTCCTGCAGCCTGTGTGTATGTCATTGTTTGTCAACTTGATTTTACAAATCTCCACTTTCAATTAATATTTCTGGTGCCTCCTGAAAACTTCATAAATTTCAGGGTCCTATTGTACTTCCAAGTATTTTGATAAAGGAATTATCTTCATAATGGATATTTAAAGTACAGTTATATTCTGAAAAGTGATTAAAAATGGCACTCTGGGGTTCCATGCGTATTGGTTATCAATTATTCTCGATAAAATTTTCTCAGTTTACAACTTTTTCTTCCCTTCACTGCCAGGCCTGCAGGTGCAACCTAGGATCTGGAAATCCAGCAGTGTTTTCTGGCTTACATTACATCACCAATAAATAAAGATTCTGTAACATAACTTAATTAACAATTCTGTTGATAATGAGTGGCCCAGAATAGAATCCAGCTCCCTTTCCCATAGGCACTGCAGAGCTAATGCAGCTAACAGGAATAGAGTGCATAGTAAAGTCTAGCTTGGTAAAGAGGATGAAGTGATTGAAATAGTTTGAGCATTGGCCTGCTAAACCCAGGGTTGTGAGCTCAATCCTTGAGGGGGCCATTTGGGAACTGGGGTAAAAATCTGTCTGGGGATTGGTCCTGCTTTGAGCAGGGGGTTGGACTAGATGACCTCCTGAGGTCCCTTCCAACGCTGATATTCTATGAAATATCTGTTTGATTTTCTAATTTGCCGGTACCTCCAGCTAATGTGGTTTCCATTAAAATGTAGATCATTACTAGGTTACCAGTGGTATCTTAAAGAAGAGTACATGCTTAACCATATTATTTCTTGCTGGATGTATACAGAGTTGAACCGACTGGCCAAATTTGGGGCAAAAAGGGAATTCCATTAACTTGGGTCCAACCATATTTGCCTTGGACACTGAGGTTATTTCCTTTTTGCACCTTTCACAAGAGTACTGACAGCTTTCCCCTACAATTGCAGGGGAAGGACATCAGTCTTTTCCATCTGTATTTTGCTTCTTTGTTAAAGAGAATTCCAAATATTTATAACCCTTTTGTGGGGAAAAATAAGCTCCTCTATGTCACCTATAGAGATTATAAAAGAGTTAATATGGACAGGAGTAGCTAATCACATCCTGTAGTAACTCTTCAGGTGACATCAAGTTACCCTCTCTACAGGTTTGTTCAAAGTCATCCTAGAGTCAGCAGCTTTAGGATGTGATTTGGATGAATGTTAATCAGAATGTTCAATAACTAGAAGGTGAGGAAAGTGAATAATGGAAAGAACAACAGAGAGAAGCATAATGCAACAGATAAAAAAAGACTGTGCATTGCATAGAAGTGTTTGCAAGTGGAACAAGTGAGGCTATGATGTGAGATCTAGTATACACGTGAGTGTGTAATCATGCACAAGACCCTTTGTATGTATATAAGAGAAAGAATGTGAAAGGATTAAAGTTTTTCACACACATTTAAGGCAATATATCATTATGCATTTATGATTTGTTGAGCATGTAATTATCCAGCACAGTATGTACATGGTATAGAATAAGCATGACTATGAGTGGGACAGTAAGAAGGGGAGAAAATGTCTGCATGTGGGTGGATAGGTTTGTCTGTTTATGTTGTTGATTGCTTCAGAGATACAAATGGTGAATGCAATGCAGGGTAAAGCCTTATCTGGGAAGAGAGGGAGAAAACATCCTGGCTTTTGTGCTGCTACCAATTACTACTACTTGCTTACTATGAAGTGAGATCCACAGCACCTAGCCATATCTCGTATCTCTAGGTAGACTGGACTATAGAAGATAAAAGTTTTAGGGTTTCACAGCTCTGAGAGTTGTGGGTGTTACATTTCTCACTAAGTGTCCTTGCTGTAAATGCAAGGTAAATTATTCTCTCTCTCCCTCTCTCTTTTTAGTTCCCTTTTTCTCTTCATGCTTTAATCGTTTTGACACCAAGCTGTACAAAAGTAATTTAAAATTAACATGATTGACAGTTGGTAGATAGCAGGGCCCAATTCAGAACTCCGCCTCCTACTCAGGACTACTGAAAGAGCTCTTCTGATTGGCTGCAGGACCTGAGGCAGCTGACAGGGTCATAGGAAAAACATAAACAATTAATTTGCTAATTTAGTTTTCTGTTTAATTTGAAACCAGAAAATTGTCAGTCACTCATCATCCTATGAACTTAGCTGCATGATTTCATTGCAGTGGCTGCAGCTCTTGCTAGTCAAGAGGGGATATGTTTGAAAGACAGGAAACTGTCCTATGGAGGTATCCAATGACATTTAATAGTCCTGGGAGAAGTTGTTAGCATTTGAGTACTGTTTTTTAATGTCACATTTGTTCCATACATGTGTGTTAAATACACACATACAGTAACAGTCTCACATTTAGACTGGGAAATATGTAATATACACACATGTATACCAGCCTTATAAAATTGTTGTGGAAACTTACCAGTCTAGGCTCAAAATTTACTAGTCCATCATTATTAGCATGATAATAAAAACAAAGTTTTATTTATTTATAAAAAACTTCCCTTGGACAATCAGAATGCTCACAAGACTAACTTGTACACAGTAGTTAGAAGACTTGTGAAGCATAATGGCCCTGGGATCTTGTGGTATGTCAGGGCTAATATCCTTTGATGGAAGAGGAAATTCAATTTTCTCCTATTCAGCTGTGAATGGAAGTGTGTAATTTTGAATCAATTTAGGGGAGGGCTTCTTGAATTTGTAAGTGTTCTATGATAAATTCTGTACATACTTTTGAGGTAATAAACTGAATTGTAACAATATTTTTATTTGTGAATCTGTTATTTATGCTTTGTCTAAGTGCACCTGCTTACAGAAAGAAAGTGCCATTTGTATTCAAACTGAGAAGTCATCTCAGCCCTAATGTAAATTAATTTAATCTCCGACTGTAGCTTTTGTAGAGTGCCTTGATGAAGATCTGATTTTGCTTAGGAAAAAAAAAAAGTACACACATTTAACAAATGAGTTCTTTGCCACAAAGGGAAGCCAGGATTGGGTTTAGGACATCACCACACACTAAAAGCAATGGACAGTTGCAACTAAAGTGCTATCCATCCCAGCCATTTATATTGGAGTAAGAGAGAGGGATAGATTTGCAGATGACTGCTTGGGGATTTCACATGAATTCAGCAACTCATGGAGTGATCCAATCTTCACAGCTGGTGACACCTGACTGTCCAGTTACTGTTTAGGTCTTCCATAAATCATAAAGCCAATCTTACTAGCTGGTAGAGCCACTCTTAACATTAGCACCCTTGTACCTAGGCCTACACGCAGGTGTTGGGGTGTGTGTCCCCCACCATTTGTGCCCAAGTATGTGTGAGATAAATTGTAGGCTGATCTAGCTATCAGGTACATGCAAGCAAGCGGCCCCAAACCATCAAAAGGCAGGGGGGAAAGTAGGATGAATTTACCTGAGATGGTCCTCTTGTCAAAGAGAGAGAGAGGTGGGAAGCTGTCTTGCCTTCCAGTCCTGCTGCCCAAGAGGGAGACAGGGTCACTGCATGAATTGCAGGCTTGTATGGTACAAATGACCCCAATCACCATTTACTTTGTGCTTACGGTGAGCTGGGCTGATGGCCACTGCATCTCAACAATAAGGGGCTTATCCTGCACCAGTGATACTGAGGGACTCTTTGCTACTGACTTCAATGGACACAGGATTGGGCCCTACCATTAGGCTAAAACCATTGCTGTGATAATGAGCATCCAGCTACAAAGCAGGGGAGGATTACACCTCATTTAAAGATCACAGAGTCAGTCCAAGGTGGGTGCACAGTTCCATACACCTTTCAATCAGTCACATCTACCCACCCTCCCAAGCTTTCAGATGACATCACCAAGAGGTTGTGGTCACTATTAGAGGGCCTTTGACCTTTCCACTCTGATTCATAGAGGATGGTACTAACAGGTAATTGTGTCATACTCTACATCAAGTTCCAGCCATCCCATCTGCAGAGCCAGCTGAACTGTCATTCCTCAACCGTTGTCATCATCATCAGCTATTTGGAGACACTTTACCTGGTCAGGCAGTCTGTGGAGAGCTGCATAGTGCCCTATCTCCAGTTAGGATTCTATCTGAGGGGAGAGGCAGGCCAATTAAATCAGGCAGCATTGAATCTCTAATTGACACAAATGAGACAGACAGACAGACAGACAGCTGGAAGGGTGGGGGAGGGAAAGGGAGCAGGTGTCCTGGATGAGAGAGAGAGGGAAATCTACTCTCATAGTGCTGCAGTCTCTTTATACTATAGATGTATGCTAGTTAGAAACATTACAACATATTTAAAAGTATCAAGGGCTTTCAACTGGAGATCAAAGTAATCAGTGAAGCTAATACATTTATGAGTGTTCTATGGCTGACTGGAAGATTTCTAAAATAATCTTCCACCCCAGCATTTTCTTAGTTTCCCCTCTAATTTTTATGCATCCATATAAATAAAAACAACATTAAAATGTCCTTCCCCTCTGCACTTTGAAGTCAGGGAATTGCTGTTGAACAGTTACAGTTGAGAAAAGATTTTAGATGTGAATATCTTTGTTTCTTTTTCTGCATTTAACAGTAGTTGATTTAGAAACAATATTTGTTCTCCCCTTCTTTTGTTAGCAGAGGATATTTTTAGCTTAAATGGCTTTTAAACTTTAATTTATAAATAACATGTAATAGTTCTGTCAATTCATAGATCTCAAACTTCAAAGCACTTCAGAGAGGAAGTGACTTGCCAAAGGTTACAGAGAAAGTCAGCAAGACAGCCAGTAATAGAAGCTAGGTTGCTAGACTCCCAGTTGGTGCCTTGCTGTGAGTAGAGATTGCTGCCTCATCCTTAATGCTGCTTTTAAGGAAATAAACCCTCTCCCTAGCATTGTTGAAAAGTAAAACACTTTGGTTTGTTGTGTTTCTGGAGCTTCTACAAGGGGCTAGAAAAGCAAAGAATGTTCTTAAGGTAAAAGTTCCATTTGGGCACAGAGTGAGCCAGCCAAATTCCACTTTGGTACACTAGTGTAAATTTCGAAGTAGTAACTGTGAAGTCAATAGTCACTGTTTTATACTGTTGTAACTGGGATGAGAACCTGAACCACTACGTGCATCTCCATTTGAAAAAAGATTGGTGGTTTGCGGTGCAATTACACCAAGAACATTTTTCTTTTCCACCCTCCAAAACTTTTGGAATCTCTTCCAGAATGTGTTGAACAATTTTCCTTCAACATTTTCCCTGCTGGGATCATCTCCTCCAGTACAGACAATTCTTTGCGGTATCCATGGGAATTGCTTTCGTAATTAGAAGTGCACCCAGCACAGATCAGAGAGTGTTCAAGCCTGGGAGTTGGAACTAGGAGGTGGGTCTGATTAAATCTGCACTGCCACAAGGAGAGAAACCCAGTTATTGTTTAAACATCAGAAGAGTTCCTTGCCCTCTCCTTTAAATAGCATTTGGGAGTGGGGGAAAGAGAAGGGGGGGGGAAGGGGACATTTTAATTTAATTTTATTTTTTTTATCTATCTTAAACTTTCATTGGACAGATAGGAACGTCTAAGCAAAGGATGACTACAAGAGACAAAGCCACAATTCTGCTCTCAGTTGGACCCCTGCAAATCTGAACTAGCTCTACTAATGTCAACAGAGTTGCATTGGTGTTAAACCACTGTGAGATCAGATTCAGGCTGGACGGTCATGTAACTCCCTTATAGGAAAACTGCTTGTGTGTGAGATTCTTACCTGGATGCAGGAGGAATTATTTGTATCCATCCAAGCATAGCCAGAAGAATATAGCCATTTTGGAGTCTAAAACTAGTCAACTTAACTTTACCTGGTTTTATTGGTGCAAAATAAATAAACAAACAAACCACCTAAAAAATGGATCTACTGACGACTTAAGTCTACCAAATATTAGAAATATATACACAGTCCTGCACTATTATTAGTAAATATTTATATTATGGTAGCAAACACCTAAATCTGTTTTACCCATCCCATCTTTATTCCAGTGATGCTAACAGAGAATTACCTTAGGCGGTTTCTTTCCATTATAATCAGAATGATTCAAGCCAAAATTGCTTTCATTCATCCTAATATGTGTGGCTCAAAAGCTGTTTTCTGCCTCTTTTCTTCTGTAGTAAATATTCAAGTAGATGACCAACCTTCTGTTTGCCTAATGAACCAACCTACCCTGGGGAAAAGAGAAATTTCTGTTACTTCTGATCTCTTATATTAAGCTGAAGAATTTCCACCTGTTGTAGGTTTGCAACACCATCTGCTGTTTAAAAGCAAGACAGCATTTGAGCTACACACCACACAAGCATTTGGATTTGTTTAATAAGATATGAATGTGGAAGGGCTTTGTGTAATTAGCATTCTCCCTCACTTCTACTCTTTCAAGCTCTTGAGTATATTTCATCTTGGTCTTGTTTATATCGAGTAGTGTTGTGCTTTCTCCATTGGGAAACCTAGAAGGCATGATGGCCAACTGGAGATGGTTAATAGAATCTGATGGCCACAGGCTGAAAAACAGGGATCTTAATCCACACCCAACCAAAAGATGCTCAGACCCAGGGTTTGGGTTTGTATTCTGGGATAATTTTTGGCCACCGTGAGAGGATGTGGATGGTTTGACTTTTCTTTTGCAGCCCTGCCTGCCCCACCTTACCAGCATAGCAGATTTCTAAGTAGGACTGTTCTGTTCCCAAACCAACCACGTCCAAAAGGACCTTGTTAAGAACTCATTCTTGGAGAAGAGTGATCTACTCCTTGGAGAACGATTGATTCATAAATAAACCCTCTTGCTCTTAAAATCAAGATGTTTCCCTGACCTCTGACACTGCCAGGGTGATGCAGAGTGAATACACTAACCAGGTCCTCTGCTGTGAAGGTCTGATATTGACCTTGTAGTGTAAACCAAAGGCCCCAGTCAGGATTGGGTGACAAGCCTTCTCAGTCTCTATTGAGATTCTTTGACTCTTCACCCAAGAACCTCTCACTGACTTTTCCCCCACTGGAAGCTAGTCTGACAAACAGGTATATTTTTGCAGTGTCATTCTAGGTGCTAACAGACTGGTTCAATTTGTGAAGGACCTTTTGATGGAGGAGAGAGGCTGAGAAAGCCAGAAGGCTTGTGAGTGGAGGCAGCGCCAAGGAGCTGAACACCTTCCTTTGATTGGTGCATCAGACCTGAGCTGAAGGGATTTCTCCTTTAGTACATCTAGCCATCTCCTTACTTCTTAGAGCAGCTAGTCCTGTCTTCTGTCAAGATATTTGCTTAGAGGTGGGATGATTACAATTAGGGCTGTCAAGCGATTAAAAACATTAATCACAATTAATCGCACTGTTAATAATAAATGGTATTCTATTTAAATATTTGTGGATGTTTTCCTAATTTTCAAATACATTGATTTCAATTACAACACAGAATACAAAGTGTACAGTGCTCACTGTATATTTATTTTTGATTACAAATATTTGCACTGTAAAAAACAAAAGAAATAGTATTTTCAATTCACCTAATACAAGTAGTGTAGCGGAATCTCTATCTTGAAAATTGAACTTACAAATGTGGAATTATGTACAAAAAAACTGCATTCAAAATAAAACAATGTGAAATTTTAGAACCTGCAAGTCCACTCAGTCCTACTTCTTGTTCCGCCAATCGCTCAGACAAACAAGTTCGTTTACATTTGCAGGAGATAATGGTGCCTGCTTCTTGTTTACAATGTCAGCTGAAAGTGAGAACAGGCGTTCGCATGGCACTGTTGTAACTGGTGTCGTAAGATAGTTATGTGCCAGATGCACTAAAGATTCATATGTCCCTTCATGCTTCAACCACCATTCCAGAGGATATGCATCCATGCTGACGACGGGTTCTGCTCGATAACGATCCAAAGCAGAGCGGACGATGCATGTTCATTTTCATCATCTGAGTCAGATGCCACTAGCAGAAGGTTGATTTTATTTTTTGGTTGTTCAGGTTCTGTAGTTTCCGCATCTGAGTGTTGCTCTTTTAAGACTTCTGAAAGCATGATCCACACCTCGTCCTCTCAGATTTTGGACAGCAATTCAGATTCTTGAACCTTGGGTTGAGTGCTGTAGCTATTTTTAGAAATCTCACATTGGCACCTTCTTTGCATTTTGTCAAATCTGCAGTGAAAGTGTTCGTAAATCAAACAACATGTGCTGGGTCATCATCCAAGTCTGCTATAACATGAAATATACGGCAGAATGCAGGTAAAACACAGCAGGGGACATACAATTCTCCCCCAAGGAGTTCAGACACAAATTTAATTAACACACTATTTTTTTTTAACAAACATCAGCAGCATAGAAGCATGTCCTCCNTTTACATTTGTAAGTTACACTTTCAGATAGAGATTGCACTACAGTACTTGTATGAGGTGAAGTGAAAAATACTATTTCTTTTATTTTTACAGTGCAAATATTTGTAATAAAAATAATATAAGGTGAGCACTGTATACTTCGTATTCTGTGTTGTAATCAATATATTTGAAAATGTAGAAAAACATCCAAAAATATTTAATAAATTTCAATTGGTATTTTAACAGTGCGATTAATCGTGATAAAAAATTTTAATTGCAGTTAATTTTTTTGAGTTAATTGCGTGAGTTAACTGCAATTAATCGACAGCCCTACTTTTTACACGACAATTTATTTTCAAATCATTTTTAGACCATTGGTAGAGGGAATCTCTTCCCAGAATGGAGTTAGCATTAATAGCTGCTGTTCCAATGTAATGGGAGGAGGAAGGCGACAAGTTAGCTAAGGTCATTAATCAAGACATCTTGGTATTTTAATAACCAGAGGCAAGAAATGGCAGCTCCAACTTTAGAAGGGCGAAGAAAGGTTTTATTCAGAGTTCACTGAAGCTAGAAATCATAGACCCATAAAAATGTAGGAGTCATCTAGTTCCCCCCCCAATGGAGAAATCTGTTAAAATTCTATTAAAATATTTGTTTTAAAAGGAAAGAATCAAATTGCTGAATGTTACATCTAAGCAACACAGTAATCCACACACAAAATCAAACATGTCCCTGAACTAAAAGCCACTCTATTCCCTGAAAAAGAGGGTAATAGACTGGATATTTTGGCCACTAGAGGGTGCTGGTACACACAAGTCAGACAGTTGCTTACTCTTCTGATTTTATTTTGAAATACAAGTACCAGGTGAGAAAACTAGAAGGTTGTTGATAAATGTAAAATAGGTGAGAATGGTTTTGTGCAATTCACACTCTGTGACTGAGACTTGGAGGGGACACTCCAGTAAATCAAATTGTGGTAAATTTAGAACAAAAAAAAATGGGAAACGTGTACAGTTAGCCTCTGAAATTCACTGAACTCAGGAGACTGCTGAAAAAATGACTTTTTAAAACTAATAATTTTGGCTGGATAATTATGAACATTAACTTTTGCTGGCATAGACAATTAAATACATTTCTAGTCTGGTTTCCTGTTGGACAAGGTGCAGTACCGTATCCTTAAGAGGAAGGCATAAGGAATCCTATATATAGGGCGGTTATGAAATAATCTACCCAGTGGGTAAGTTTCTTCCCAATCACAGACAGTTAGTGGCTGATTTATGCCCTGAAATAGGAGGGTTTAATCTCTTTTCAAGGGCTTATCCTGGCTTTTGCTGCCAGAACAAAGTGAGATCTTATACTCGATGGTATCTGCTTGCCTGTAACGAGATAACTTTTGAACACTGCCACCAGCAATTCCAGAATTTCAGGGAATGATCTACATGTGAATGAATGGGCAGAACCCTATTGATTTTGGTGAAATCTGGAAAACTGGAAGGTGGCAAATGAAGGCGATATGGAGCGCCTAGTACCAGTTGTGCGACTTCAGCCATCTCTAATTGTCTCCAGATCAAAGATTACACCCGCCACCCTTCTTAGCTCTGCTGATCCTTCCAATAGTTTTCAAATTTTGATACCCTGAATAACTTATCTCCAAGATAGAAAGAAAAGAAATGGACGAGGTGGGGAGAGGGGGGAGGCAGAGCAACATTGCCCCTGGTATAGGGGAAGGGGTGTTGCAGGGAGTCCTTGAAATAGAGGGGGATGGAAGACAGAGAGCTTGTGTGGAGAAAAACATGGAGCCCCTGGTATGTGCAATGTGCTCAGCCAACAGCAGCAACAAACGGTGTGTCCTTGAAGTAACAGTAATGTTACCTGTTGAAGTGTCTAATCCTTTTTTTTTTAGGTTAAGGTTAATCATGTTGAATGACTAAGAAAGCAACCGCCCACCTCCCTCATAAGTAAGCATTTGTCATCCATCACTATCAGAGCACTTTACTAAAGGAAGGAAAGTATCGCCAGCTCATATTTAAGGAGAGAGAAACTTGTTAAGTGACTTTTCCAAGACCACACGAAGCCAATGGCAGTCAGGAAGAAAACTCTTATACCCCTACTCCAAACCACTGGCTTTCTGCCTTTTCTGTGAAAGAACAGGTGGCCTAACCCCTGCCAGAGGCAGGGTGCTGGACTAGATCGATCAACACCCTGATCCAGTACGATAGGTCTTGTGTAAAATGAAAGAAAAGCTCACTACCATTCTTTCCAGGTTAGTTGTTTATGGATTTGCACAATACTACTGCACAGGGTCATTCCAGCTGGACCCAGATATAAGAGACAAGAGGCTGTGACTTCTAAAGCTCTCCCCCCTCACACACTGACAACAGAAGCAAATTTTAAACACCACTGGGTTGCAACTAAGCATATAAAATCATAGAGCAAGAAGTCTCCAGGGAGACATTTCCTCATGTGTGAAGAAATTAAATGCACCATTTGATCATCTAGGAGATCAGCCCCAATCTCTTGTGGCATTAACACCCACGGAAGGATAGGTACAAGTGCAGTCACAGACCCTTGTAGGAACCTACAGCTGGATCTTCTGCAAGTAAGCTCAGAACTCACCGTGCTGAACTTAAGGGAGCCAGTCGAGACTTAAATTTTCACCAGGAACCATGTAATAAAGGGAAAAATCACTTCAACCTTTCCCAAAAATCCAGGCTGAACTAGCACCTGGCAGCAAAACTCTCTCTGGGGTTAGAAGGCTACTGGAGACTACCCAGCAGAAAAGAAACAAAACCCTGAAATGTTCATGCATGAATGGAGAACAATAAGTGGACTTTTATTGAGCACTGGAATAAAAAATGATGCTGCAGAGATTTGATACATGAGTAAATCTGAATTAGAACTAAAAATGAAACTAATTTGGATTTATGGAGGAATCATTCACACTGCTTTTGGTAAAGATAATTAAGGCTTGATCAGCCTGTCCAATGTAAACTAAATGAAGGTTACTTACCTATAACCAAGATTCTTCAAGACAGACTATATATTTGCACTCTTGGGATATGCACCGACCAGTTCAGACTTCTATTAGCAATGCCTAATCAGTTGCTCACTCATCCCTTTCTTCCCCAACCCTCAGGGTTGGAGCACATCCTGAAGGCACAGCTATAAAAGGGGGCACAAAAGCGGTTGCTGCTCCAGTTCCTTCCCCGCTAATGCAGAGCCACAAGTAGACTGGACTCCACTGAAGAGGGGAAGGAGGGTGAGGCGTGTGAATATGCAAAGTCCATTTAGAAGAACCTTGGTTACAGGGAAGTAACCTTTGTTTCTTCTTCAAGTGTCCTCTCCATATTCCCACTCTTGGGATAGGTTAGTCAGAAGTATGTAAGGAGATTGGATGGCAGGTAAGGAGTCCTAACTGAGCAAAGACTGCTGAACCAATCTGCCAAACAGAGCAGCTGCCTTCGCTGCAGTATCTAACACATGTCAGTAAAAGTCTGACAGGCACACTTTGTAGCAAAATGGGATTCCCTTTCCAGTTACCCACATATGAGAAACAATCTGTGTGATAATCTCAAATCCTTAGTTCTGTCTAAACAGAATAACACTCTTTCAGCATCCAAACAAGGTAATTTTGCTTCACACCTATTTGAATGCTGTTTGGAAAAAAATACACTGGCAGACTAACAGGTTGGTTAACATGAAATTTCAAAATTACATTTGGTATAAACGGTGAGCGAGGATGAAGAACTACTTTGTCTTTATGAAAAACTATAAAGGGGGAGGGTCAGCCATCAAGGCATGAAATTCACTAACCCTCCTTGCGGATATTATTACTGTGATAAAAGCAGCCTTAATTGAAAGGTAAAACAGAAAACAATTAGACAGTGGTTCAAATGGAGGTGATACACATTGTAAAAGTACTAAGTTTAACTTCCAGGCAGGAACAGCATTTTTCAGCTGGAGGATACAGATTGAGTACACCTTTCATAGCTCTCTTAACAGGCTGATGGGAGGATACTGATTTACCATCTATAGTGTATGAACCGTTGCTATTGTGGCTAAATATACCCTCCGTGACATCACAAACTTTTGTTCTTCAATAACAAGTACTCTAAAATGGATTGTACAAAAGCTAACAGAGCTACAATCCTTATAAACACCACCTAGAGAAAATCTTTTCCATTTCAACTCCTAACATTTTCTAGTAAACTGTCTTCTTGGAGTTAGTAATACATGTTGTACATCCTCAGAGAAAGATTTCTCTATTTCCCGCAAAGACCTATTTCCCAGGCTCTAGGCGTAGTGAAGATGGATCTTGGTCATACATCCTCCTCTGCTGCTGTCAGAACAGGTCCGTTGGCAGTGGCAATACTTTGACGTTTCTCTTTGACAGAAGGAGTAAGTCAGTGTACCACTGCTATCCCAACCATTCAGAAGCAATCAGAATCAGCCTGTCTGACCTTCCTTATATCCTTCAGTATTACGGGACGAAGGTGGGAAGGCATACATCAGATCCATACCCCACTGAGGAAGAAAGCATCCATCAAAGTGTATAGGTCCCCACTTGCCCTTGAATAAAAAAAAAGAGAGGACATTTTCTGTTGAATATTGGGGCAAAGAGATCTATATTTGGAGTGTCCCAGAGAGCAAAAATTTCCCTGATTAGAGTGTCTTTCAAGGATCATTTGTGCATTTGGTCTGCTTAGTTGGTCTGCTAATTGATTGAGGGATCCTGCTCTATGAAGAGCTATTGCATAAACTTGGTGAGTAATACACCACTCCCAGAGTCTCATTGCCTCCTTGCAAAGCTGGGAAAAGCATGCTTCTTGTTTGTTTATATAGTATATTGCTGTCATATTGTCTGTTGCCACCTGCACCACACATTCCTTGATTTGAGGTAGGAAAGATTTTAGTGCTAACCATATTGCTCTTAACTCCAGGATGTTGCTACGCAGATGGCACTCACACTGATTCCACAAACCTTGTTACCAGATGTGCACCCCAGCTTGGTCATGATCTGAGAGATCCAATGAGTCCCCTGAATAAGAGACAATGCCAGGCCCAGAAAGATGCTTGGTCTTTCTTCTTCTTGGAACTGAAGGCCTCAGGGATTCAGACATAGTTCAAGAATTGTCCATACGCCTTTCCTTCAACAACAGAACCCTTTTTGGAATAGAGTCAGATGTGTTTGTAATCAGATATCTCTGATCTCAACTTTGGTGTCAATGCTGAAGACTTTGACGAGGACGGCTTCTTGGAACCCAAAGGTTTCTGAGTCAAACCAGCTCTTTTGTTTTCCTTGTCTGGAGTCTTATAGCTCTTGGTTCTGGATTTTTTGCCAACAATGATTCATGTAAAAGGAGGGCCTGAAGTCTGTTCTGCCTCTCCTTCCTAGCTCTAAGTGTAAATGTCCCAGAGTGAGTGCATCAAGAAAGAGTGTCCCTCCCTAAACATCTTAAGCATGAGGCTGGAAAAACTGCAAGACACGATGCACATCACTTGAATCTGTGGTTCTTGCTCTTTGGATCTGCCATTCTCTTAACAGCTAAACCTAACACTATACTAATCTAACTATTTACAGACAGAAGCAAGGCACTTATGTAGATCAATAAGGATCTTGAATCCTGAAGGCTCTCATCTGTCTGTGGTAGCTGTTGGAAAGAACCGAGATGGCCACACCTGCTGTGCCGCCTTTATAACCACACCCTCAGAACATGTTCAGATACTGAGAGTTGGGGGAAGAGAGGGGCATACAAGCAATGGATCAGGCACTACTAGTAGAAGGCTGCATCATTCAACAACAATGGTCAGCACATGTCCCAAGAGTGGGAATATGCAGAGGAAACTCGAAGAAGAATCTAAGTTTCAAGGGGTATGGAGCTGATATATACAAAAAGTACTTTGGAATCAAGTTAGCAAGGCAGTTAAATAAATTCAGTGTTATTGTTGAGGATTTGCATATGCAAGTTACGCAATGCATAGTAGGGTATCCTCAGCTACCTTAAGTGATACTCCTTGCACATATTGAATGCCCATTGCTGTATATACCATTATCCCAAAATTGGTGGATTACCACTGCTTTTCAGCCATCAGGCCAGTAGGATTGACTCGAGTACTGTTGTGACAATTGGGCCTACACATTTTCCCTAATTGTAAGCTCAATTGTAAGACATTTATAAGATGGTAGGATAACTTTAACAAGTGTTGATGGAAAGTAGGTCAAGTTGTTTCCATTAATGAATGTTATAAACAGGTGCAAAAGAAACAGACAGGGACTAAATTATTGCAAACAAGAGAGGCCATGTTGATAAAACTCCAGGCCAATGCTGAAATCATGCTGGGTTAAAACAAGATGTGGGGCTGGAAATTAATGAACGAAAAGTGGGGTGTTGGATATTAGGCTTATTTGATGGACAAAATAATGAGGGGATGGGCTATGCTACCCACCATTTCCTTTGTAGGTCTTTATAGAAAGATTTTGGGGCAGAATACAGAATAACAGATGGAGGAAAGTGAAATGAGCTTCTCCATCATGCTGTCACTCCCCCCCATCTCCTGAGACCCTGGACCTTCATCATCCTAATCCTGAGAGATGAGCTGTCCTGGCCAGGCCAGGCCAGAGAGAGGGACCCAGATAACATTGCCAGCCCCACCAGGTCCAGCTAGATTCCAACCACCAGCTGGGAGGAAATGGGATTGGACTTCACGAACTGCTCCAGCTCAGCTGAGCTAACTTCTTCTCTTTTCCCCCAAAAGGACAGTTATTACCATCTTTAATACGTCTAAGAGACTGTCAGACAAAGGGGGTTTTCCTTCTAAAATTCTCTCCAGCTAAAGGAAAAGGAATGGGAACAAGAAATGTTGTTAAAATGAAAGCCTTACGTAATACTTCACATTTCAAATGCACTGTTTTTCCTTCTTTTCTGTATCTTTCCATGTCTAAAGGTGGCTGATGTCTCTGTATACCAAACCCTGAACCTTGTTTCATGCTATTTAAATGTTGGACAGCGACTGGGTTATGTTAACACCTTTAGCCCCCATATTCCATCTACATTAATACAACAGCATCCCTGTGGAGAGGATTCGGTGAGGGCTTAGGTGTCCATCCTGCTTAAACAACTGTTCTATCAGAGTACACATGGGATGACCTGCATGAAATTGTGATTGTTAGACCATCATTCAAGCAGGACAAATATTGGTTTCTAGACCTGCTCTAGACCCTCCATGTTGTTCTGAGGCTCACTGCAAGTGATGAACATGAGCAGCATTTCAAACACGTTCAAGCGAGTTAGAATGGAAACTTTCAACCTCAAAGTTGGCTGGGAAGTATCTTCTACATTCCAAGAACATTTATGCTTCAATCTCTTGTTGTCAATAAACAGATACCATCTACAGCTAACAGTTTGGGCAACATACCAAAAGTTCAAGATGAGCGGCCCCATGCGCCAAACAGTTTATCTGATTCCTAACTCTGAACACATTTGTACTGATACAGTTGCTGACGCACAGAGGAGGAGGAGGAGTAACATAAGGCAGCCTTGTTGGCATGGATACAAGAGACACCACACCAGGGTGTGCCAGACCTGAGACAAACCAGAAGGGAAAAGAATTTTTAAAGAAGCCGTTACATGCAAAGGACTCCAAACCACCCCCCCACTAAACTATGGATCAAGGCCAAGTTCAGACCTGTAAGCAGGCACAACTCCATTGACCTCACTACTTAAGTCTTCTGATGTCCCTGAGGAAAGTCATTTTTGTTTACACAGGGAAATTGACCAGCATAGCTAGAGCAGAATGACTATTTCACTGTAGTCATGCCATTGTAAAACAGCACCATGCTTTGGAAGTTGGAAGCAGAGTAATTATTCTGGAGTAAGAGTCACTCTTACTCCAGCTTAATTACTCTGCTTCCAACTTCCAAAGTATGGGGAAGTTAAAATGACATAGCAATAGCAGAATAATTATTTTGCTATAGCTATGCTGGTCAATTTCCCCAGGTAGACATACCCTAATAGATGTACCTGTGTAGCTGGGAATAGCGAGTGGACATCTCAAGAGCAAGGCTTCAGAATAGATGGTAAGTGTGAGGGGCTAGTCAGAGTAACTGAAGGGGGAAAGGTACTTGTGCTGTTGGATTGCTGCAAGGAAAAGGAACATTTTAAATTGGAGGGCCCCCATTAGAGAGTCCACTGGGGCAAACCAAGGAAAGTTGGCGCTTCTCTGTTCTCATGAGCAGTGAACACAGCTGAGATTGACACACTGAAGAGAGTGGCTCAGTTCAGTCCTGGAAGCCATCCTTGTAACATCCTTGTACAGTTATTTCAAGACTTCCCCAGCTTCTCTCACTGAAGATCCACACCCACCCACCCACAAAAGGGAGGGAGGCACCCAGGATATACAAGGCAGCTAGGAATCCATGTCTCAATACCACAATATCTAAGGGTTCAGAAGGACTCAAAGTTCAGATGAACAGGGCTAGAAGTAGTCTCTGAGGGCTGATTTCTATTGAGGGCTGATTTCTATTAAGATTGTGATATTTAGTTCCTGTAAATAAGAGTTTCCCCTCTACAGGCCAGATTCTGCCACCCTTAATGTTGATTAGTGCCTTATTCCACAATTAATCTTAATGATTTCAGTTGCAGAGTGAGTTCTAAACTTGAGTGAAGATGGCATAATATAGCTGTTAGCAGCACTGAGTTCCCCAATCACTGAGACACCTGGGGAGAAGAGATGCACTTATACACACAGCTTTTCATCTGTAGATGTCAAAACGCTTTACAAAAGGCAGGTAAGTACCATCATCCCCATTTTAAAGAGAGGAGCAGTGACTAGCATAGCTTATTCTGTAGCTAAAGGGATGGGTGAACATTCAGTCAGTAAAATAACTTCAACTGAATGACATGTTTATTATAAAGTTCAGACAGAAACCCTGAGTTACCAGCCATAGAACAAAATTAAATTAAAAAAGAAAAAAGAAAAAGATTTTGCTTTGCATCATGGATTCCTGGATGGTGCTAAGTGAAACAGGAATAAAAAAGAAAGAAACCAAAGCCAACCCAGAAAGACTTGACTTCACAACAGAGAATATTTCTTCCCTATCAGCATCTGTTCATCCGACAGAATCCTGAATAAATGCTGGGGGAAAGAGGAGGAATGGTCCAGACCCTGCAGGTATCTGGGACAGTTTAACCAAGTAGGTGCTTAAAATGGCTTATGCACTCGAACAGCAGCCATGTGGCTTCTGAGAAACCAAAACCTACAGGATGAAATTTAAGAACTGGTTTTACAAGCTGTACACAAAAATGGGGCGACTTCTCTAACAGGTGGTTCTGGAAAGAACAGCTGCTAGTTTGACATTGGGGAGGGTACAAAAAGTTTGAGGGGAAAAAAAAAAAAAAAAAGATCAGACTTTCAGCTGCACCAGCCCTGAACCCCAAATCAGTTCTGAAAGGTGATGTGTCTACAATCAAGGTCTGGCCCTTCACAGGAAAAGACAAATCAGATCTTCTCTTTAGTGACATCATTACACAGATTATACATTCTAGTTCTCATATACACAAATGGATCCCTTTAAAAATTGTATCAATTTACACTTTTAAAAAAAAAGGTTTTACAGTGAACTTTTATCAGGACAGGTGAGTCCACGAAGAGACGAGCTAGTCTTTCAGAAGGAAAAAGGCACTTGGCCTTGACGTGGTTTGGAGGAAGACAGTCTGCAAATGGACTTCCTTTCACGCGTTGTTTTCCTGCCCGTTTCCCTGCTTCCCATCTTCAGCAGCTCGTGCAATGTCACGAGTGACAGCACTGCACAACGGTGCCATGGACTGCCCAGGTTTCCCACTACAGTGAGGTGGAGGGGAGCTTCTTCACGCGCCTCTGTGCCAGAATGGATGACTCAATGGGCTTCAGCTGGGGGCTTGGCTTGGAGCTGTTTATTGCAGAGTATGTTGCAACCATGGCTCCCTTGGAGAAAAGAATGAAAAAAACAACAACCAGTCACTGGAGTGTCACGGGACTGTATCCACCCAGAATAGCTGGGAGGCAGAAATATCTTTGTACCCTGCTGAAAATTACTGGCCAGCATATAAGAAACTGGCTTCTTTTTAGGAGAGAGAGTTATCAGAAGTCTTTCTGTGGCCTGCAGGAGTTAGTTTCTGCCTTGTACTTACTAACCATTCCCCTCCCACTGCAATTTTCCCCAGATCATCCCTTTGCCCTGGCAGCAAATGTCCTGTCGTGATCACCCTACCCCCCACACCTTGAGACTGCTCTACCCACTACCCAGAGGTGGTGATGGAGCAAGAGGGCACCCCTGAATGCACCACAGGCCAGGCACAGCCCCACAATGCGTACCTTTACAAGCTGTACATCCTGGTGACTCAGCTGGCTCTGGGGTAACCTATCCTTCTGTGTTATCCAGGAATGCTGCAGGACTTGTTTGGCTGTCAGGCGCTGGTGAGGATCAATATGGAGCATCTTTGTTACCAGATCCTGGAGCAAGCATTCAGAGAATTAGACTTCAGAAAGGTGGTGCAAACCCATCTGAGAGAGGTTCATCTCTCATTCAGAGGCTAGACTTAGAAGTTTGTTATCCTGGGGAGTAGCAGCTATCAGCCTGGGCACAGAAGATGGGGCTGAGCGTCAATGGCCATGGATGGGCCACGACAGATTGGTATTGCATACCAGCACTAATTGAAAAATGGTGAAGCACCCTACATAGACACCGCTGCCCCCGTTTTGGAGGAAAATGTGCATGTGAGATGGGAGCTACTGAACCCACATGGTGGGGGGGTGTAGCGGGCTGGTCCCCCGCTCCTGCCCTGAGGGGCTTAGAACAGCCCAGCAGAGGGCTGGGGCTGGGGCAAGCAGCTCCCAGGCTGATTGGGGAAGTAGGCCCAGCTGGGAGCCACGCCCCAAACAGACCGCAGCCGGCCTGTATAAGAGGCTGCGAGCCAGAAGCCCAAACAGTCTCTCTCTAGCAGTAGAGGGAGATGGGCCTGGCTGCAGGGAGCTAGAAACAGGGTACCTGAGTGGAGCAGGGCTGGGGAAAGGCAGAGGAGCAGGGGAGCTCCAGCCTAGAAAGCCCCAGGCTGCGGCCTAGCATAAGGCCAAGAGGTACTGGGGGTTGCAGAGGGCAGCCCAGGGGTAGGCCAAGGCAGCAGGTCCAAACCCAACCTAGCCTATGATGAGTGGCTGACACTGCAGTCTGCCCCAGGGCGCGGGGGCTAGTTGGTGACTGGCAGTAGCCTACGACTGAGGCAAGGTGGGGATAGCGGGTGGGGGTTCCCCTGGGAGGGGGAGACCCAGTGGAAAGGGGCACCGGGGTCCTGGGAGGGACACGGGCCAGTGGCAAGCCGGATCACCAGCCTGCAGGGGGCGCTCCAGGACGCTGGAAGAGCTAATTCCCTGGACGACCAGCAGGAGGCGCCGCAGGGGTGAGTCCGCGCTTGCTTACAGGGAGGAAAAAGTGAAAGCAGTAGAGAGGTTTATTTTAACAGGCTGCACAGCAGCTGTCTATACTTGACCTGAGCTACAGACTTAATTCAGGTACCAGACCCTACCTTGGCTGCCTCAGAAACCGTGTCCCAATTTCCTCCTTTGAGAGTGAACTTCCCTCCGCCTATTCGGCTCAGGATGTCCTCTGGGGTGTCACTGGGCCCATTTGCAAAAGGAGTGTATCTGAAAAACAGAACATTTGCAGGTTCCTCTTCTAACCGAACAGAACTAAAATCTGAGTGAATGATAGTCAATAAGGGCAATATGGCCTCTGCAGCAGGGCACACCCACTAGCAATATACCCACAGACAGCCGTCGGTGTGCTAAACGCATCCCCACCATAAGAGCAGCAGGTACTTACCCTGCCAGCATCGTATAGAGGAGTATCCCTAAACTCCAGATGTCACATCCCTCATCGTAGCCTTGACGTTTTAATACCTGTGCAGAATAAGCCAAGGGAAAGATGTCAGTTTTCCTAAGAGTTCCTGCTCTGTCAGACAACGAGCATTGGTTTGACCCCTTTGCCTGCGTGCCAGACTTTTCTACAGCTCTGTCAGGGTCATGGACTGAAGGTTGGGACTCAACTTGGCTTTGGTTTCATGGATGAAGAGGAAACATCCCAGGCATGTCAAAACAGCCATGGAAAAGAATCAGGCACTAACAGAATCACACTCTGCATATTAGTTCTACAGAGAAGCCAGTTCTCTGACACCTAGATACTCATTGAATTAGGTGGCCAGTACACCGGCTTTTCAGCCCCCTAAATGAGGGGCTTGTTTGAAAGCCAGTGACCCACCCTGTCCTGAGAATGGAGGGTCACTGCTTCTAAAGCCCCACCAACAGAGCAAGTCTATTAAGGAACCCAGAGAAGGGGTCAGATTGCAGGAGCGAGAAGTAAATCAAGGGGGTAACTTCCGGACTAGGAAAGGAAGCCGACAGATTCATTTGGTTTTGAATTGTGCCACCACTTCATCAGGAGGCAATAGATAGAGGAAAGAAAAGAAGCAGGAGGGTATGAAACCTAGTCCCAAAACTTGCCTCCATTAGTTCAATACTGGGAGAGTATTTCTGCTTTTGCCTGCTCCCCAAAGTGGGCCCTGCTGGCAGTGTGCACCAGAGCTAGCCCTGGCCAACATTTCAGCAGGTAACTAACGTTGGCAGAGAACCACAGCCTGATGGAGGACAGCAAGAGCTACAGAGGGAGAGTTTCAGGTCACGAGCGGCTTACCTCGGGGGCCACGAAGTTCGCAGTGTAGCAAGGGGTCATGAGAAGGCCATTCTCAGCTCTCAACTGCTTGGCAAAGCCAAAGTCACAAATGCGAATGCTCTCTGGGTTTCCAGACTCATCCACATAGAGAATGTTGCTGGGTTTCAAGTCTCTATGAACTACCTGTGAAGTAAACAACAGCAGGTGCTGCTGTCACACTCCTCTAGCAGCTGCACTCAAGGCTGCAGGTGAAGCGAATGGCACAGACTTAGATTTCATGCCTGGCCTCCCTCAAGCCTGAAACGTATCCTAACAGGCAGCTACTTCCTGGAGAAGGAGCAGGATAGTAGCCCTGTGCCCGCCTGCTTCCCACTTGATTGTGCGGGGACCAGTCAGCATCTCAGCCTCCCATACTCACCCCTTGAGAATGCAGATACTCTACAGTTTTACAGATCGTGTGCAGCACAGAACTGGCCTCCCGCTCAGAGAAACACTTCTGTCTGAGGATCCTGTCCAGCAACTCCCCTCCTCTCATCAGCTCAGTCACGAGGAAAACATGCTTCCCGTCGTCATACACCTGCCAAAGCAGATATGCAGGGGTTAGTCCCTAAAACAATGATCTCTCTCTCTCAAGCACACGTCCGTCCGTCCGTCCTGGGCGCAGACTTGCCTACAACCACACACCCTATGGCCGTATTAAAGTCATTTCCTGCACGTGTTATGTGTGGTTTAGTCTCATGCAGATCTAGTTGGAGGGGACTTTCACAAGCTCTGTAAAAAGCTGAAGCAGAGCCAAGTTTTGATTCATACGTGGAGGGACTCCTCTACCCCAGCCTTTGTTACCAGGCAGTGCTGGGGGAACAGGCTGGTTTAACGCTGTGTGCACTCTGCCTGGGATCAGGCAAGGGATGGAGCATGGACCAAAGAAGTGCTGCTCACTGCTGAAAGACCTGATGGCACCACAGTCGCTGGGTGCTCAGTCCCATAAGATTCCCGTGCACTAATAAATTCAGTGATACTTCAAGGGAAAAGTAGCTGTGTTATGGTCAACCACGTTATAGCTTTAGAGAGACAGCCGCTCTAAGCTACGACTTGTAGCAATCAGGTGGTATCAGAAACCACAGTGCACATCCAATGGGATGCTTCCAAAGCAGCCTTTTAGTAGTTCTACCACAATCTCCCCCAGCACATTGCTCTGACACCTCCCCAGACCTGCCACCATTCTACTGGGGGCGGGGTTCTCAGGAGCAACAGCTTCAGCCTCAGCAGGCAGACCTGTGCTTTCAGAGACAACATCTCTGCTTAGGTGCAAGTTAAACACGGTTACACTCACATCTTTCAGTGTGATGATGTTTGGGTGCTGCCCGTACCGCAGGAGGATCTCCATCTCCTCAGAAGGGTCTCGTTTACTCTTATCAATGATCTGCAGGAGAGCATAGGTAAGTGTTAACCAGGACTGGGGTCCTTCTGCCAGGCAGGTAGGACAGAGCTGTGTGCATGGAGAAACAATGGGTGGAGCACTGCAGAATTTAGCCGGGGTTGAGATTCTAAACTTATTTCCACTCCCCACCTCCTGCTGTCTTGGTTTTCCAGAAAAAAATCATTTTACTGCCAGTTATACATCCCCATGATCACATGGGGCGCCACATCAGCCTTCGTTCAGGCTGAGAAGCACTCGATGGAATCCCTAAAGCCCAACACAGCAAGTGCAATGACTGAAAAGTAATGTGTGGTACCGAACTTCCCTCTCCCACAAGGAGAATGTGGCTTCCCCAGCACCCCCAGCCCAGAAATCCAGCCTGGCTTCTTGCATGATAGCGCAGAGCTGCAGGAACAACGGCACTTAGCTCTGTTTTATTTCCAGAGGCTGTTGGAAAGCGGAGTGTGGGAGTGCACACGAGAGAGAGACGGCAGACTGCAAACCTTGACGGCATATTCCATGTTGGTGGATTTATGAATGCAGCGTTTACACACTGAATAGGAGCCCACACCGATCGTCTCCCTCACTACGTAGCCTTCATTAAACTGGAGACTCTTGCCGTGCAGCTGCTACAGTGGGATGAATGGAGAAATGAAACAAGAAAAAAAAAAGAGTTAGTTTAGGGAAACACCACAGTATCTGTACACCAACAAAATGGAGGATGGATTGACTGACTGCTACCCGCTGTATCACACAGCTTCTTATTCTCCCTACCAGGGAGGGGGAGAGAAGGGCAAATGCAAGTCACATTTCTAGAGGGCCTTTCAGCCCAGAGCTACCATCCGCTGAAATGCAGCCACCTCTAGGGTGGGGGGCAGCAGCCACATGGCACAGAGTTGGGGCAGTGCCCTGGGGTCCTTGGCTGAACAGTTCATCGGCCAGGGGAAGTTCTGGAAAGAGTCACAGGATCTTCAGCATCCAAGCAAAGCCGAAAGGACCTTGGTCTTTAAGGCTGTAATGTTCAAAGGTCCCTAAGGGAGCTAGGCATCTAAATCCTATTTAATGTCAATGAAATCTAGGCACATAACTGCCTGAACCCCTTTGAAAATCATAGGCCATTTCATCCGAAAGACCCACACATTGCAAGCTGCAGCGACTCAACTGACTTGCTGCTGCAGGATGAAGGATTGAGCTGGCCCCAGCAGGATATGAATCCTCTGGTCCTGTGCGTAAACATGCACGATTGGGTCAAACCTTCCAGGATTTTTAATCTTGCAGCATGTTGAAGTCTGATCTCTCCACAGGAGGTTATGTGGCGGAGTTTACCTTGGCCCACTATAGGCTATGTCTCTTCTCCCCTGCCCTTCCTCTTGTTCACATCCACGGCCTGGCTGAGCCATTGAACAAATTCCCGCACTTATCTGGAATCCACCAGGGAACCGGTCAGGGAGTTTGCAAGAGGAAATCCCTCCTTTTCCACCGGAAAAAGCCTTGCCCTCAGGCTTTAGCCAGGCTGTCACTTATCAGCCCTCATGGTCTGGCCGACACGCACTAGGCTTCTGGAATGATCACTGCGGTTTAAGATCGGTCTTTCCTTGGTCCGGTCCCCTTACCTGTACCACAGAATGCAGAGGTGCCTGGGTGGGCTTGACCATGCCATCCTCCATCAGTCCAGTTGCCACAAAACTGAACCCTCGGAAGAGCTGATGGGCCCCTGCACTTGGGGGGATTCCAGGGGAGTCTGGAATAAGTCAGGAAAAAGAGTGGTCCTGCAGCAGCCTGCCAGTAACTGACAATTTACCCCTCACATACTAAGAGTTATGGTTACTCCCTGTTCTAGACAGTAGCCACCCCGCATGTTGAATAGACCATTTACCCACGAGAGCCCCCTGCAGATTTACTTCTGCACCACCCATCCCTTGTCGAGAGCTGTAACCCTCTGAAGTCAGCGTTCCTCATTTTACAGTGAGGATAGGCCTAGTCCTGCTGGAATAGGAGTCAGTGTAATACGCCTCACCCCAGTACCATGTGTTTATATAGCCAGAGCATCCTGTACCAATTTCCTATTTGCTGGGGTGCACACAAACCTTTCGGCGTACGAGAGGTGAACTCTGTGTCAAAATAAAAGGTGTCATCTGGTCGGGCCACTGCAGGTTTGAAAGGTGGTTTGATCTCCCTGCGATATAGCTTCTGCAAAACAAAACGTCAAGGATGCCATTCAACAAACCATCCCCGACGGGTAGGTGTCCCAGTTGGCAGACATTCCCAAACACTCCTAAGGGGATGGATTTACCAGGAAAGAGAAGCCATGAGGCGGAAACTTTACAAGCCAGAAATTGCTTGGTAGCACAGTGTATAACTACAGCTCAGTCAGAGTCTGGCTGGAGAGTCTTGCCCGCATGCTCAGGGTTCAGCTGATCGCCATATTTGGGGTCGGGAAGGAATTTTCCTCCAGGGTAGATTGGCAGAGGCCCTGGAGGTTTTTCGCCTTCCTCTGCAGCATGGGGCAGGGGTCGCTTGCTGGAGGATTCTGTGCAACTTGAAGTCTTTAAATCATGATTTGGGGACTTCAACAGCTGAGTCAAGGGAGAGAATTATTCCAGGAGTGGGTGGGTCGGCTTTTGTGGCCTGCATCATGCGGGAGGTCAGACTAGATGATCATAATGGTCCCTTCTGACCTTAAAGTCTATGAGTCATTGGAAGGCCCTTCCATGGAGCTGTTGAGTCACTTCTGTGGCAGAAGCTTGCAGTATTTCTCCTCCCTAGGCATCTGCTACCAAGAGCCAAAAAACCTTGTATCTCCAGGGTGCTAAAAAGCCAGCTATCCAGGAACTAGTTGATGCCACCAGGGTCTGCTGCGTCTTCTCTGCTCACTCTGGCATCAGATGCTGGGCCTGAAGGCTATATCTAGGAAGAGCTAGAGGAATTCCTGGCAGGGAGTTTTTTCCTCCCCACAGCCTCGCTGAATTGCTACTTGAAGATAGTTTGAGAGGAACACTATGCCAGCATCACGGGAGGTCTGTTCTAAAACCTTTCTAGGTCTTCTATAACCTCCATCACCACAGTATCCTAATGCCTCAAACACTAACTGGCCAGTCCTCAGAGGACCTCTGCAAGGTACCAGAGTACAGATGGGGAACAGAGGTGCCAAGAGATCACGTGACTTGCTCAGAAATTACACAGGAAGCCTGTGGTAAAGCAGGAAATTGAACCCATATTTCCTGAGTTCCAGGCTTAGTCCCCAAACCACCCTGGCTCAATCACTTCAGCCAGATATTGTTCTATTAGGACAATTTCTGTCTTTCCAACTGTAGATCCATTCCTTCCAAAGATTCCTGTCCCTCAAGGATATTTTCCAATACCTCCGAGGCCATCCCTCTCCTGCTGAATCCCAGATTAGCTTCCACGTCCTTCCACTGCAAGAGACGGTTGATGGTCTCATTTTGATCTGAATTCACACATGTAGGGTATTTGCTATGACAAACGTGATTTTTGTTCAGTTTCCTACTTTAGCCATCCAGGTGACTCCCGTTCCTTTTGTGTGAACACTGTTTTGGGGAAGGACTCTGACAGCTGATGAACAATAGGACGCAGCCTTTTGACTGCCGGTCACTCTATAAGCATCTGTTTTATTGCAGAGCTAAGTCAGTCGAGTGACTCATGACTTCATTGGTATGCAAGTTTGAGAGCATGTAGAATCCAATATCTAAGCAAAGAAAGGTTCAATACTCACATTCCAGTCAATGGTGGAGTAAAAAGGGTGACGCTTTATCTCTTCTGCCCCATCTGTACCAGAACCTGGAAGACAGACACAACTCTGGATTTAGTGCTACTGTATATAGCCACTCCACTGCTAACGAAATAAGCAAGGCTATAATCCACTGTGCAATGTGACTGGGTATTACTGGGAGTCAAGCTGTGCTGAGATATGTGGGTGAACCTAGCCAAAATCCAAATGTATCTGACCCACTTGGACAATAGGAGCCAAGATGTTGCACCTGGAGCTCCCAGAAACAACGTAACACCGGATGTCTTACCTAATCTGTTGGCTGGATTCCTTTTGAAAAGAGCTCGCAGGAGACTCTGTGCTTCGGAGCTCAGGAACTGAGGCATGCCCAGCTTTGCTCTGGAAAGAAAAAAAAAATTGTGCAATTAACTATGAGTAAGTAAAACAAGCAAACAGGCGCTGACTGCAGCTCATCTGCCACCTAGCTTCCCACGTCTTTCCTTGCAGCATGTGAGATGGAGTCAGTTTTTCACTCAGCATTTTAACACTGTGCCCTCCGTAAGTCTGTTTATAGAAATACTTGCAAATTAATGCCATTACACTGTTATAACCCCCAGGATGCAAAATTCCTGACGTCCAAGCGTAGGGTGACCAGATACCAAGTATGAAAAATCAGGATGGAGGTGAGAAGTAATAGGAGCCTATATAAGACAAAGCCCTGAATATCGGGACTGTCCCTATACAATTAGGACATCTGGTCACCCCATCCTAGAAGCAGAGCAGCAAGCTCTGCCCCTGTAGAGACACTGAAGAATAACTCCTCTTACTTGAGAATGAATGTCATTGTCTCCTTACGGTCTTTTCCCTGGAACGGCAGGGAGCCAGTGAGCATCTCAAACTAGAAAGAAGAGCAAGAGAAAAGGTTAAATGATTGAGCGAAAGTTTCTAGGGGCAGCAGATCCTAATACGCTTTAGGCAGAGAGCCCTATAACACTGACCCTTGGTATGGTTAATGGTAATTTATAGTCTTTCAAAGAACACCTTAGAGCTGAAAGGCCATGGATTGAATGACCACCAGGTGGCAGCTCTAGATACAAACAAGGAACACTAGTATCACTTCCAGTCTGAAATGAAAGTATCTTAACAGGAAACTTAAGCTGTCTTAATGAGACAAAATGTGACAGTCATGAGAGACTGTCAGAAACCATCTAAATTCTGCGTGAAACAGCTATGAATTTAGCTAATCCCTGTGACATTCGTTACACTTCTCTACTGATTGCTTTGGGCAGAGTAACTTATATGGGAGCTTGAAAACATTGGAGTGATTATTAGATCTTTCCCAGTTCAATAGTTCTCTGTTAGAGATACAGTATAATGCACAGAGATATTGCATCATCTCCCCAGAGCTACCATTTAAAGAGCCACCATAAAATTAGGCTTCAAACATGCTAGTTAGATACCATACCATTAATACACCATATGACCACCAGTCAGCGCTGTGGGTGTGGCCCTGACGATTCACAACTTCTGGTGCCATATATTCCACTGTCCCACAGAAGGAATACGCTTTCTTCTCATGGTCAATGGCTTCTTTACTCAAACCAAAATCTACACAAAAGAGAAAAACCATGAACATATGCCCACTTTCTACAAACAGAGCACAGGCATGGAAGAATGTCTGTATCTCAAGTTGCAAGTCTGCTGTAGTGCAAGATTTTTGGAGTCACCTTACCTGTGAGTTTGATGTGTCCTTCTTCATCCAAGAGGATGCTATGAGAGGGAGAAGAGAGACAGACGTGTAAACACCAATGATCATTACCGTAACACAGAGATGCTAACAAGTGAACCAGCACTTATTTCTGCTCCTGAGAGGCTAGTTAAAAAGCTTTAAGAACCCCAGAAACAGATCTTAGCGCCACCACTTTCAGCCCCGATGGTTTAGCCCTTTCATCAAGATGTACGATGCAAAGAGAACGGCCCCATTTTCCTCCAGCCACTTACACGCTCCCTCCTAACAGGGATGCTTTGTGCAAGGACTCCATTATTTGCAATACCGTAGCACCTTGGAGCCCCAATCCTGGATCAGGAACCCACTGTGCTAGGCATTGTACAAACACAGAACAAAAAAACATCCCTGCCCTGAAGAGCTTACAATTTAAGTATAAAGATAAGAGACAACAGATGGACAGACCAAGGACCACAAGGAATCAATGAGACAACACTGGTCAGCATGACAGGCAGCTGCCCCAGCATACCCGCAACTTAACTGTTAAGTTTTTTGTAAGCATTACAGCAGAGGAGATTTGAAGAGCCCCCACTTTTCCTTTGATGGCTCTATGGGGTGGGGAGGTTGATGCCCGAGCCTTTATACTGTCTCTTTGGAGTACCCCTATTATTTGCCAAGCCAGCCAGCATTTTAGTCAGCTAGAATACAGAATCCGAGGCCTTGGGTCAGCAAGAAAAAGCAAAGCTTAAAAAGAAGTGTTATTGGCAGAAACAACTGGCCTACTATTCCATACTCCCCTGGAATCCATCTTGGTCTGTTTCTCTCTCTCTCTCTCTGACTGCGTCTATGTCATCTGATGTGATGTGCAAGACTCTGAGCCCAACCCTCAGGCTTCATGTGAACTTAGTCCCAAATGTTTTCTGTGCAAGGACTATTCAGTTGCACAAGTGATGTGTATCTCTGCAGAGGCCCTGCTTTTTGCATAGCCCCTCCCCTGGAGGACTGTTCATTGCTCACTATATAGCCCACTACTGCCAGAGTCAGCCTGGAGCCGTAGACTAGCACGAGGTGCTCTCTTAGCCCAGGAGAGGGCAAGCGTGCTGAGCAGTGTTCCCAGCCCGACTGCCTAGGAAGGGAAGGAGAAAGCTGGAGCATTATTCTCCTTCTCTCTTTCCACACAAGAGATTTAGGCTACTGCTACTCATTACTCCAGCCTACGTGCATTTCTCAGCTTAACAGGAGGACGCTTTGGCATTTAAAGACTACAGACGTGAGACTGAGCTGCAGGAGAGCTGGCCCAGTGCTTTGTCATTAAATTGGAAGCAGCGTAAGGTTCTGCTATACATACTTCTCTGGTTTGAGGTCTCGGTATAGGATTCCCAGGCTGTGTAAATGATCAAGTCCCAGAGCCAGCTCAGCTAGGTAGAACTTCACATCTTCCTCAGTGAACATTACCTGAGGGACAGAGGAGAGACAGACACCTGGGTTATAAGAAATCAGCCTCCCAAGAACATACCATGAAGTTGTTCCCCATCCCAAACATCCCCTCCCCAACATACCCAGCCACTCACCCCTTCAGACTTGTATTTCCTGCTACCCTGAGATTAAACAGCACAATTAGAGGTTGCTAAGCAGTGAGCTGATGTTAATTTAGGATCTTCATTTACATCAGCTATTGTTCTCCAATTATCTTTACCTGTCACTTCAATTTGCAGATTAACTTCCCATCCCTAGCCTCCTTCCTTGCCCCCTCCTTCATAGGAGCAAATCAGTTTGATTAAGCCTCTACATTGCAGCAGGACAGAGAAAAGGAGTCACTGGTTCCCATCTCTGTCACTTTACACAGCAAGAGACACAGCAGTAGCTAGTCAGGGCTCACCTCAGCTATGTAGCCACTGTTTTCTGTTCTGATGAGTTGGAGAACGGTGCTCCAAATACCAGTTGTCCTCTACAATAGGCACCCACTATTGCCTACGCTGGGAGAGCTGAACATGCACGCACCATGAACAGCACAGCGAGATCCCAAGGCATGCTCACCTCTTTGGAAAGCCGAGTGAAGAGATCTCCTCCTCTCAGGAAATCCAAGATGAGATAGAGCTTGCCCTCTGTCTGGAATGCTGAAACATAGGCCAGAGCAGGAATCAGTGCCCTTCTACCCCTGACTGCTTGGCAATGTCAGATACCACCCAAAGCTGGGTGGCTTTAGGTTTCCAGATGCCCCACATTCCCACTAGGCTTAATACAGATATGGCTAGTGACTGGGTGTCAAAATGAGATCACCTGCAAAGTCAGCACTGGGATGGGAGATCACCAAGAACACTTAGGCGCTGCAGGAATTGGCATTGGTGATTGAGTAGGTGGCATTCTTCCCTTGAAATCGGTGCCTAATCAATGCATGCTGCTGGGAGGCAGTGACTTACTGGAAGAGCTGTTTTTGCAGAGGAGAAATAAGAGGTGCCGACCACTGTAGTGCATACATCTCCCACGATACCTTTCCTAGGAGTAGGAGTTTTAACCCTGAGGACAAATTCTAGCACGTGTAGTTATTCTGCTTTCTTAAATCCCCCCTGCTGTTTTGGTAACTGAAGCACCAGCTGCCTCTGGAGCCACCCACAATGGAGAGCTCAGAATTCTGAACTTAGGAGGGAGGGTGGGGAATGGAAGGGAGGGGAGATCGGGTCCACGGGGCTGCAAGGAAAAGACAAAACTAAGCTTTTAAAAAGGGAACAAATTCAGGTGCATCTGCTACGCCTGCTCTTCTGTGCTTAGAACTGCACTGAACACACAAAGCCCAAGGGTTTAAAATTCATCCTCTTCTCCTGTGTTATTCTATTTTCCTATTCAATAACCAGGCAGGGCATGGGACCAAGATCCTATCAGAGGAAGAGTTCATTTTTAGGGGGATTGTGCTTAGAAAGACAACAGGACAATCTAGGAAGTAAGGGGAACAGGGGCTACTTGACAGATAAAGGCTCCTCCCACATTACTGCTATTGGCATAACCCTTCCAGACAGTATTTGAGAAAAATGCTTTGAGCACATTCAACAAGACTCTGTTGCTGGACACCTAGGGAACACCTTCCCCGGGCAATGCACTGCACCTGCAGTAGTGCCTAGTGGGTAGTGCTCATGGACAGTTAGAAACTATTCAGGGCTGTTGCCACCCACTGGCTCTGCCATTCCTCTGGCCTGAAGCTAGCTGTGTACTCACCATAGTGCAGTTTCACCACAAAGGGATGGTTCACATCAGCTAAGATGTCCCTTTCCATTTTTGTCCGTACGCGATCGCGCACTGTGGAGAGAGATGCACAGTTCAGACACTTCGGAACGGCACAGTGACCCTGACACCAGCTACAGGGCTCTGCCTGCAGCCTCATGGCTTCACTAGCTCTCGCCAAACTGTGCCTGAGCTCGACATTTCCCCATTCCCAGCTCTGAAGAGACTTTCCTTCTTGGAGCAGCATTGATTACTCTCTCCCACCTCAGTCAGCCAGCTGTGGGGAGATATGGGTGCATCACTACAGAATGGTGCAGAGTTTTCCCAGCACGACTTCTCATTCCATTTTGGGGATGCAGATGTAGATCAGCACGAGGAAAGCCCTTCTCACCTTTCAAGGTTGCTTTCTTCAGGACCTTCATGGCATAGAGATGGCCATTGTCCGGGGGTGTGATTTTTCTTACTAAAAAGACCTGCATACACAGGAGGAGAGATCAACTTGTGACTAAAGTCATCTGGATAGAATTTTACTGCATATTAGCAAATAAACCCCCACGCGACTCCAGAACAGCAGCGAACTGCAGGGTCAGCAAGTGCAACGTTTTGAGCTCCGCAAGCAAAAGCCTACAGGTTTCCAGAGTCTCCTGGGGAGGGGTATTTTGATGCTTCACCCTTCCTGCTCCCCATCTCCAAAGCAAGCTTGCCCTTAGAGCACTCCTGCCTCTGCTCACCACACCTTTTTTCCTCCAACCATCACAACTGAAAGCAATACCTATTAAGAAAAAAAAAAAAAAAAAAAAAGCCTCTCCCCAATACCAAGGAACCACCCTTGGTACCGTGTCAGACTATATCAGACTCAGGGAGTACCCAAGTGCCCCACTGTACTAGGAGACTTCCTGCTGACATGTGGATTTGGCAGCAAGACTGACTCCCAGGCATTCATGATTAATGCCATCCCTGGCAGCTTCCCCTCCTTTCCAAGTCCTCATATACAACAGTGGCTGGATCCAGACAGGGAAATGGGGCTCATTATCAGAGAGTGGCCACTTCTCTTGGCAGCATGAGAAATGGAGCTCAGAATCCTAGTCAGATCCTCAGTGACCCATGGAAATATCCGGGCTATTGACCAATGCAATATTGGCCAGTCTCAAGACTGTATGCAGCAGATTGTTTTTAGATATGGATTATTCATGGGTTGAAAGAGAAGAGAGTTTAGGTACCACTTCCCTCCCCCTCCATAAAGGGTAAAAAAGACCATGCGTACAAGTGAGTGGAAGCCTTGGATAGTCACCCTATACAGAGTAATCTGAGAGAGGAGGGTGGGGAGAGTAACAGAGAATCCCTAAATTCTCTTTATCCAGCCACATGGCTAGAGAGCCAATCGGAGAGCAGCTGGATGTTGCTTTGTCACGTGGAATACCTACATTTTAGGGCTGTCGATTAATTGCAGTTAACTCATGCAATTAACTCAAAAAAATTAATCATGAGTAATTGCAGTTTTAATCGCACTGTTAAACAATAGAATACCAATTGAAATGTATTAAATATTTTGGATGTTTTTCTACATTTTCATATATGCTGTATTCTGCGTTGGGATTGAAATCAAAGTGTATATTTTTTATTACAAATATTTGCACTATAAAAATGATAAACAAAAGAAATAGTATTTTTCAATTCACCAAAGTACTGTAGTGCAATCTCTGTCGTGAAAGTGCAACTTACAAATGTAGATTTTTGTGTTGTTACATAACTGCACTCCAAAAACAAAACAATGTAAAACTTCAGAGCCTACAAGTCCACTCAGTCCTACTTCTTGTTCAGCCAATTGTTAAGACAAACAAGTTTGTTTACATTTACAGGAGTTAATGCTGCCCTCTTCTTATTTACAATGTCACCAGACAGTGAGAACAGGCATCTGCAGGGCACTTTTCTGGCTGGCATTGCAAGGTATTTACGTACCAGATATGCTAAACATTCATATGGCCCTTCATGCTTCAGCCACCATTCCAGAGGACATGCTTCCATGCTGATGATGCTCATTTAAAAAAAAAAATGCGTTAATTACATTTGTGACTCAACTCTTTGGGGGAGAACTGTATGTCCCCTACTCTGTTTTACCTGCACTCTGCCATATATTTCATGTTATAGCAGTCTCGGATGATGACCCAGCACATGTTGTTCATTTTAAGAACACTTTCACTGCAGATTTCACAAAATGCAAAGAAGGTACCAATGTGAGATTTCTAAAAATAGCTACAGCACTCAACCCAAGGTTTAAGAATCTGAAGCGCCTTTCAAAATCTGAGAGGGACGAGGTGTGGAGCATGCTTTCAGAAGTCTTAAAAGAGCAACACTCCGATGCGGAAACTAAATAACTCAAACCACCAAAAAAGAAAATCAACCTTCTGCTGGTGGCATCTGACTCAGATAATGAAAATGAACGTGCTTTGATCCGCACTGATGTGGATTGTTATAGAGCAGAATCCGTCATCAGCATGGACACATGTCCCCTGGACTGGTGGCTGAAGAACGAAGGGACATATGAATCTTTAGCACATCTGACACGTAAATATCTTGCGACACCGGCTACAACAGTGCCATGCGAACGCCTGTTCTCACTTTCAGGTGACATTGTAAACAAGAAGCAGGCAGCATTATCTCCTGCAAATGTAAACGAACTTGTTTGTCTGAGCGATTGGCGGAACAAGAAGTAGGACTGAGTGGACTTGCAGGTTCTAAAATTTCACTGTTTTATTTTGAATGCAGTTTTTTTGTACATAATTCTACATTTGTAAGTTCAACTTTCATGATAAAGCAATTGCATACAGTACTTGTATTAGGTGAATTGAAAAATACTATATATATTTTTTTTTACAGTGCAAATACTTGTAATAAAAAATAACTAAAGTGAGCACTGTACACTTTGTATTCTGTGTTGTAATTGAAATCAATATATTTGAAAATGTAGAAAATATGCAAAAATATTTAAATAAATGGTATTCTATTATTGACAGTGCGATTAATCGCGATTAATTTTTTTAATCGTTTGACAGCCCTACTACATTTATAAGCAAAGATCTCTCCTTCCACCCTCTTCATTGTCAGAGCTCTCATTAGAGCCCGTTGGAGCACCGCACGCACAAGGACTGCAAGAGTGGACCTCTAGGAGCAGACTGCACCCGCTGCAGCATCTGGTCTCAGAATAAACTCAGTCAAATTGTTATTCCAGCTACGAGCTGGTGGGAATCGCATAGTCAGGTGCACTTCTCCCATCATCCTGGCCCCAAAATAGATTTAATTGACATATAAAGATACAGTAGGAAACAAACTCACTTTGCCAAAAGAGCCTTGGCCCAGAACTTTGAGAAGTTCAAACTGCGAAGGATCAGCCTTCTCAGAGCCCTCCTTCACATGGTGTGTGATGTTAATTTCTTTCACGATACCTTCATCCTGAAATAAAAAAAACACATGGATGAGGAAGACAAACCTCCAGAGCAGAGGAAAAGCCTCATCTGTTCAAGTACAACTACAAGCTCTTGGGAACCAGAACTGATCGCACAACACAAGCATCTCCTGCTTGCAACTTCCAGGGCAAAATCACTAGAAGGACTTCAGCAAATAGCCTAGCACCTTACAAATATTTCACTCTTTTATCAAATGCCACACTCCTTTGCTTCTAGCCAAAGAACAGAGTTCAGTTTCTTTGAACTGCATTTCATAAGAGTTTTGAAAGCAATTTTTTTAAAGCAATAGTGGCAATAATGTTTATACTACTAAAAATCCCAACACACGGCATTGTTGTCATACAACAAGGACGTGGCTGGCAAGTCAGAGACACAGAACCCCATCTGCTCAGCAATCTGAGTAGCTTTGTCACAGGAGTCTTGGTGCATCTTCAGCACATAAGGACGCTTTTTTACAGCCTCAGCTCTTCTGGGAGATAGAGAAGCCAACGTCTGTATGTGACACGTGGTTTGTTTAAATACATTCTTTTACCGAGCTCGAGAGCAGACATGATCAGAGAATAATGAAAGTGGAGGGAAGGGAAGTCACGACCTTCCATCTACCTTTTTTTCCAAAAGATAGAACACAGGGCAACAAAGGACACTAAAAAGACAACATTTAACATGTCCCTCCCCACCTCTCAAACAAAATGTCCAGTGGAACTCCCTGCCACAAGACTGAGGCCAAGAGTTTAGCTCAATTAAAAAAAAAGCCCTAGACATTTATATGAATCAGAACATCTCCAAAGATTAAAAGAGGGGCATAAGCGTTCATGCTTCAAAGCAGCCAGTCATTAACTACCTCGAGAACAGGAAGGAGTTTTCCTTATAGTCAAATTACTTCATAATTGTCATTTTTAAAAATTAAACGAAGCACCCAATACTAGATCCAGGCAAAATTTGACTAAACATCTTTCTGGGGACAAAAAATATATATGCAAATTTGGCAACACCAAAATATTTTGATGGTTTTTCACAATTGTTCCAGTCAAAGAAGCCTTTAAAAATGTCAAAACCTGCCCTCCAAAACATTGTTTTGACATTTTCTAAACAAAACATTTCAATTTTATTTTGAAATAAGTGTTTCAAAATTTCCATTAATTTTAACAAACGTAAAAAAATGCTTAAAATTTCTCAAAGTCTAAACAAAAAATATTGTTTGACGCCCCATTTTTTAAAATTTGTTTTTGATTTTTCAGAATTGCCAGTGAACCAGAAAATCTGTATTTGCATGGCTCCATCTGAGATTCGCCAGCATATGGAAACTCAACAAGCTGGACCTCTGGTCTGGGAACTACGTTCTGGAGCACACTGAAGACCCAATCTACAACAGGGCTCAGAGACACTGGGTTTAAAAGTGGTCCTGACTTCCTAATGTTTTTTAGTTGACTGTTAACATCTTGACTAAGTCAGGTTTAGAAACAACAATTCTACCCTATGTAAAAACCCAGTTTTGTACAGTTTAGTCCCTACAGGTTTTAAATAGAACAGTATTTAAATCAAGTTTAACCACCACCCAAGAGGATGGAGCTGCCGTGTAGTTTGGGCACTAGCTTGCTTTCCTTACGAGAGCTGCCTCCACCCTCTCTGAAAAGGTTCTCCGGAAGCAGGGAGATGCACACAAGGATGTGGTTGCCTACCTGAAGTAGTGCAGCCTTTTCTTTCTAGCTCATGAGCTTTGTTTTCTCTAGACTAGGAAGTGTCTTTGTTTTCATATGATTTGGCAGCTCTGTTCTCTCAAAACAGACAGTAGACACTGAATTCTGGTACCAACTGAAGCCTTTACCCACACAACAGGTCCAGCAAGAGCAGCAGCAGGACTAACTTCCCCGACATTCTCCTGCCTGTCTCATCCCTGTTCTGGAGGGACCAAACTAGAGGCAAGAAAGGTATTGTCTCCATAACGCAGTCCTAAGCTTCTATGCAGAGACTGTCCATAAGATGGTCAATAGAGTTTGTGGTTTTTTCATTGCTGGCAGCTGTCCACTAGGGACTGAATCACCGACTCCTTTCCCATGCCAATGAAAAACCATTCTCTAGGAACAGCTTTCCGTCATTGTCAACCTGGTTTGGACTGAAGTGAGCCAGGGGCCCCATGACATTGTATCCCCCAGTTGCTAAAGCATGACACCCAACCAACCTGAGAAAGGACCCGGAAACACCAAGCTATTTGGGGAATGTCATGAACGGTACTGGAGAAAGCCTGCAGTCTAGGAGTATAAGCCTCAGCATTAGGACTGAACACACACTGTTCTGACAAGTCAGACTGTAGAGAGTTTCATTTCCAGCACACTATTTTTGTGGCCAGAGTCACTTTTCTGGACCTCAGCAGTACAATTTGCTGTTCATAATCAAAGGAAAAAAGATATGGTCAACAGCGTTCCCATTAACACAAAAGAACAAAGAAATAGCCAGAATTCGGGACAGCTTAATGACCCAGTTCAACATCAAGGAAGTAGTATTAAAGTTAGGCTCCACTGTAGAATAGAGTAACAAAAACGGGGGTTTCATGAAAACAGCAAGGAGAAAAAATATTGACACTGATTGGGTTAGGTTAAGTTTACTACCAAGTTATATTGTCTGCCTAGTAGATCCATTTTAAATGAATATTTCCTTTACACACAGGCATTTATGCTCCTCTATATTCCTTCATTATAACTGAGGGACTCACTATGGTAGGAAGAGTTCCATGTACACCCAATAGCTGCTGTTCCAAGTTCTTCCAATGGAGGTATAGTACAATTGTGTGAACGATCTGAACTTCAGTACATTTAGCCAACAATAAGCCCCAATTTGTCTAGTTCTAGATGGGTTTTCACCGCTATATTTGTGCTCTCAAGGCTGTCAGGCAGTGAAAGATTTGCATAGATAGCCTGGCAACTAAAGCTGCTCAGTGAATATACGAACTAGGAAAAAAATTGGCATTTGAAAGGAGACCGAAATTGATCACATTTTGAGATGAAGCTTTAGAGATCAGCTAACAGCTCCCCTATAAAAAAGGGTGTTTTTAAAATGTTTTTGCCTGTCTAGTCCATTCACCTACAAAACTACTGCAAGAAAGACAACATCATGACTGTTTAGAGCGTTAGTCAGAAGATCAGATTCCATAACTTGTTCAGTTGCAAACCAGACAAGCAGCAGGTATAATAAGCAAGTCAGAACACTGGCCAGTAGGAACAATCGCAGCAGCCAGATGAGAAGAAGTGCATTATCACCACACTGATCAGTAGTATTAACCAGCTTTATACCTGGGAGAAGGAACTTTCCTTCTCCAACGCGATTAAGCCAAAATTATCCTGCAGGAAAGGAAAGAGGGAAGACCCAGAAGGCTGCATCCACAAATTGCAGCGACTGTTAAGCCAACCAACATCAGTCCGGTTGAACTGAGCAGTTACAAACACAAGCTGAAGCCAGAGAGTCCTCCAGCAAGCTAGCTGCAGTACTAACCGAGCTGGAGAGCTGGCCAGGGGCAGGCAGTTGCAGGCTGCAGGGTTTCGCTCGGTGTTTCCTGTGCAGCCACAGTGTGAGAAAGGCACAGATGCGAGGAAGCTTGGGGTCCCTCTCCATGGTCCATCCCGTTCAGCATGGCACATCCCCAGTTACCAGGGGCTCTAGGGGAGCATGGCAGGCTGCTGGAATACACACTGCTTCATGGAGGACTTGAGACAGGCTTCAGGTTTTAGAGTCACAGGCTGGAGGAGCTGCTGGTGGTTAAAGCCCCACTGGCAGATGAGCAGTGAAGGCAGCAGTCTCCGACTCTCACAGCTAAGCAGGTTAACACTCCCACTGCCCAGCAGAAGCACTTGCAGCTGGTTTTTACACCTCACAGCTCCTTCTCAGATCTGACTCCTCTCTATTCAGAGAAGACTCACTCTCTCTGCGCTAGACCCTGCAGGGTGTACTCTAGGTAGTCTGAGTTTATGTGGGAATTCCCACAAAGGGGGAATATTTTGAGGAGTTATTTACATTTTGAACAAGAGATAAAAGCCCCACATTAAGAACAGCCTGAACAGTGATAGATACTGGCTAGAAGATCTGCAAATGCATCTTTGCCCCTCTGATTGGGCACCGAGAAGAGGATTTAGTATCAGATCGATCCTGGGGGTTACTCCCCTAGGGCATATAACCACACTGAATTCAGTGATAAATTTGGTCCTTAGATTTCCACATGTACAACTCTTGCACAGCCAAGAGGATGCCTTCTATCATAGGGGAGGTGGCTTTGCCTAATCACTTCCTGGAATCTTATCCATGATATTTATAAGGCACCAATGGAGATTATAAGTAACCAACTAGTCATGGTTCTGCAGAGGCCATGGCTCAAGGAGCTGCAAACAGGGACAGAAGAGAGGTTAACAGAGTCTTGTGGCAGACAGAGTAGCCCTTTCGTCCCATCATTGTCAAAATTACTTACAGGATGGGAGCAATTATACTGATTTAAAACAAACAAACAAACAAACAAAAAACAACCCACCAGCCTCCTTTCCCACTCCCTCTTCTCCATGTTCCCTTTTCATAGCCCCGTATGCTGGGCGAATTGGGCATCTGCTCCCCAAGTGAGCATGGAGTTATTCCCTCCAGTTATGTTTCTCTGTTCCAAGCTTTTTTTTATTATATATATTTGCTTTAAAACTAGCCTAGCTTGCAATAAGACTTGAGCCTGTCTCCGTTCACTTCTGGAAATACCCCCACGCTCTGGGGGTGTTTGGAGCTGGGATTTTAGTTTGAGCCAATGACTACTTCTGACCTTTCGTCTCCTCACCATGCACAAACCACGCTCTTTGGTAACTGATAATGAAAGTAGGAAATGACTGTTAATTATGTTGCGTTAATACCAGTCAGGGATGAGGGCCCCATTGTGCTACACACTGTACAAGTGAGTCAGACCAAGATGGGCTCTGCCCCAAAGACACAACAGGTAGAGGAATCAGGGGTGCAGGACAGCAGGTTCAGTAGGAAAGATCCCAAGCAACGGGCAATAGCAAATCCTTGCTACCGTCCAGAAGCTGTCAGGAGTAAAGTCTAGGTGCCTGATTCTGTTTTACACAACTTTATTCTGCTGGGGCCACAGTGTGAGCGGCATTCAAGGCCAGGGTTTGCACTCAGCATCTGTAAAATGAAGTTAATGACACTGACCTCCCTCGTAAAGAGCGCTGAGGTCTACTAGATCGACGAGCTAGGTAATTATAAAGAGAATGTCAAGAATGACTAAGGGTTGCGTTGGGTCAGTTATTTCTGGTGGACACAGTAGCTATTGCTCCGCTCAAGAACTGAATGTGAATAGTTACTGCTAAACTAGGGTGACCAGATGTCCTGATTTTATAGGGACAGTCCCAATATTTGGGCCTTTGTCTTATATAGGCGCCTATTACCCCCCGCCCCGTCCCGATTTTTCACACTTGCTGTCTGGTCATCCTATACAAATGCAATCCTCTTCCCTCCCAGGGCAGCTAGTTTATTGGAGAATAATACATAACACAGAGGCAGAGATGGGCAGAGTGCCTTAACAACCACACAAAATGGCGCCTTCTGCCCCAAAGACAATGTAAGAGTACAACAGTTGATGACTACAACATGGGGGAGGGTGAAGACATGACCACGAGGTCACATGAGTGAGTGACTCATGTCTGTCTGCCTTCCATATTAGCAACTCTGTGATTTGGCCAGTAGACATGTGCCATAAAAGATCTTTCAGAGAGTTACTTGTGCACGTTGCTAACACCTGCTTGTGTGTCCGATTTTGCTGAAGTTCACAAGTACAGTTCAGACAGTGTTAATGGTGTGCAAAGCCAGCACAGGCGTTGGAGGAGAGAATGATTCACAACCAGTAGCGGCGCCAGCTTTGCTGGCGCCCTAGGCAGCAGAAGGTCCCGCCCCCGAAATCCCGCTCCCAACAGCGGCGGCGGCAGGTCCCGCCCCCAAATTTGAACGGGCGGCTGCGGTGCCGGCGCCCCCAAAATAGCCGCGCCCTAGGCGACCGCCTAGGTCGCCTAATGGGTTGCGCCGGCCCTGTTCACAACTCAAATCCTATCCTGTAATAAAACGGTCAGAGAAGCTTGTCATACGACAAAAGTGTGAATTAAAAGACAAGTCTCCTCAAGCCATGTGTTTGCAACGGGCTCTCTTACCTTATCTGCTGAGTCTACAACGTCTCTCTCTATCCAAGATATGTCCGATTTTGCCTGTGGAACAGCAAAGGAGTGTCAGCACAAAGGGTCTGTGATGCTCAGTTAACATTTTCCTCATGTATTTGTTTAATAGAAGCAGGCAAGCTATTTACAAAGTCACAAGACAGTGCCCCCAGTAACATCCCTCCCAAGAGGCAATTCAGAGCTGTGTTGGAAAGAAGGGTCCAGTAGGTTTAAGAGTTATTTACAGACTTGTTTGCACAGCAGGTGGGAGAGGGGAGTGAGAACATCAGAAGTGAATCCTGCGTGCCTCCAAAGGTCACAGGATCACTGCGGCTATGGAGAAAGAAAGTTTAGTTCCTAGGGCTTCACAGGGCGACTGGCCTCTTTAAAGGAAAATGGGGCCAGCCTCACCCATGCCATAGTTAGTCCCCCTCTTAGGCTGGGGGGCAGCTAATTATGGCACAGATGGGGCTGGTTCTACTTTCCCTTAAAGGGGCTGGTTGCCCAGGGGCAGGGCCAAATTCTGCTCTCAATTACACCTGGTGTAACTCCACAGCAGCTCTCTGCTTTGGTAGAGTTACATTGATTTGACATTCAGGATAACAGCAGAAATTGGGATCTGGACTCTTGCTCAGCTCTTACCAGCTGAGAAATGGGTTTTCATCTGAGTGGGAATCAGTGCTCCTCAACCAGCTAATAGGAAGACAGACAAGTGCATCACATCTTGCAGGAAGAAAGTAGGTCTAAGCCCCTGTCTCGTGGTCCGTTTCCAGCCCAGCTATTGCATTTCATCTCAAAGGGTGACATGAGAAGTACTCATCCAATTGCCTTTTAACCTGATGCTCGTCCAGTTCTAAGCAGCCTTCTTTTGTTGAGAGAGAGAGAGTAACTGTTTGAGGAAGGTTTAACCATGCCCTGGTTCAAAAGCTGTTCCTTCTGCTCTGCCCCCACAGAAACACTGGCAGACAGATTTCAGACAAGAAGGTTACATTTGAAGAGCCTGATTTTTGGAAGGTTAGAGATTAGATCCCAAAGCCTGTTGCATCTCCAAGAGGTTAACTCGTGTACATATAGATTCACTATCACAGCTGGGTGCTTTTTCAGCCAGCTTTGAGAGGCTGAGCTGAAGTTTAAATAAAAAAAAAAAATCCCCCAGATGTGATGCATTTCCCTCTGTGGGGCTCAATTCTCAAGCTGTAGATTAGGTGGAGCCTCCTGGAGCATAGCCACATAATGTGTTTTTTAAAGAGACACTTGAATGCTACTTCTGCTTTCTCTTGATGCGGTTAGGTAGTGTCACAGGGTGGGGGGTGGGGTGAGGGAGCCTGTGGCCCAGCATTTTGGATAATTGGAGTTACAGTTCCAAGGTCCTCTGACCACAGGTCGAAAGGAGAAACCTCCCCATAAACAGGATTACTGTCAAAAAATCTGAACGGAAGTAATGGCTGCGAAGGGGATATGAGAAAAAATAAGCCTTGGGGGAGCGTCACCAAAATTTGAATAAGGGAGACATTGTAAGCCTGGAAAGAAGCTGAATACAGGGCGCGGGGGCCCTGTTTTCACCTCTCCCCCAGATGACCCCATTACTACAGCTGCTTGGCACAGCAGCAGGAAGGCTGAGCTCCCTAGCTCCTCCCGCTACCCTGTGCCGTTGCCGCCACGCTATTTTCCACACACTAGCGCTCAGTGAGCCAGCACAAGTAGATCTCCTTCAAGTGGGATGGACACGTCCAGCCTGAAGCGCAGACGTACCCGCAGTGAAGAGACTGACCGGCCCACCCTCTGCCATGATGGCGCAAATTCTATGCCCCGGCCAAGAGTTGCCATTCACAGCTGAAGAAAAACAATCGCCACCAGAGCCTTTCACTAACTTCCATCAGGTGCTTCAAAGCCTCACAACAGCCACACACGGACCAACATTGTCCCCCATTTACAAATAAGGAAAGATGCAGAGGTTAAAGTCACGCACGTCAGGGATGGAACAGCTCTTTTACAACTCTTCTCACGATACCCTAATCCTTTGCTCTGACCACGTTCCTTGAGCAACGTGTTCAATTGGGTGCACTTTTTTTAAAACCAAGTCTCCCTTAGTAGAGTGCAGCCCCTGCGAACTATGCGCACTAGCTCACATAAGGGGCAGGTTGCACTGTCATGGGACTGCAGTGGAATTAGGGTTGCCAACCCTCCAGGATTGCCCTGGAGTCTCCAGGAATTAAAGATTATGTCAAGTGATGAGATCTCCAGGAATAGGTCCAACCAAAATTGGCAACCCTAAGCGGAATATTTTGCAGCCCTCTACAAATTCAGGAGAAGTCATTTACAGAGATCCCCTGTGTGAGTGGGAGATTAGGATCTGCTGCTGCTCCCGCAATACTCCTCCTCACCCAGTCAGTCAGGTTTGAAACCAGGAAGTTACTGCAAGTCTGAGAGGAGGAGACTGAGTTTCTTTTGAACTGAAACATCTTGGGGCTGCTTTAGTACTAAGCAGATCCCTTAGTCAAGCCTAGAACAGTTTGTACTGCAAGGGTCTCAGGATATAAATTTGTTGTCTCTTCCCACAGATACAGTTCAAAATGCACTCTCCTGACTTCTCTCTTCTCTTCTTCTTCTTTATATAAAGAGTTTTAGAAACAAAAGTGGCAAAAGACCACGTGTGTGTTTTATAACCTTGATAGTTGATATATTTGAGTCTGAACGTTGGAAACAGGCGGCGAGAACTAGAGGCTATTTAGTGTTATGTTTTCTGCATCCTGCTTTCGTGCATCGAGGACCATAATCTGAGGCATCTTTTTGTTCCACCGTTGCTTCAATCATGCTTATGTTCCAAGCCACTCCCAAACTCTGCCAGTACAGAGAGGAGAGTCCTCAGGAGAGGACGCCATGGCCTTTATCACCAGAAAGGCCCTTTCAAAAGAGAATACATAATACAGTAAATTAAATGCAGCCTGGCCAGCTCTAGAGTCTTGCAAGTCTCTGACTTCCGGCCTTTGATCCTGTGAAATAGAAAACACGATACTGAAAACAGAACTGATAAAGAGACCACTACACTTGCCTCCTGGATCCTTGGTTTGGTGCGAAAGAGCAGCCTCAGCATCTCCAGAGCTCCAGATGGCTACTCTCCCATAGTTTGCAAGGGAGCTTCTGATCTAGCGCTCTCCCCAGCACGGACACCGGCACAAGAACCCCCAGTAGTAGCTATGTCACTTGGATGTATTTTGGGAGTTTCAGCAGAAAAGGAAACTGTGGTTTTCTATGGGGAAATTGTGCAGTGAGTGCTCACTGCAGAACGCCAGCAGCCAAATGAAAGCATTAGTCAAGGCACATGACCCCTAATGGGATGCTGATTTGTGAAGCCCGATTCAGAGAATCCAAATGATGTGCTGCCCATGTGCATGTAGATCTTACTTACACAGTGGATTGTATCTCCGTTGGACAGGGTGAGGGTGTGACAGTGTTCAGGAGACCTGTGACTGAATCACCTATTTACAGCTCCCACCCGCAGCGTCTAGCACAAGGGTGGGCAACCTTTCAGAAGTGGTGTGCCGAGTCTTCATTTATTCACTCTAATTTAAGGGTTCGCGTGCCAGTCATACATTTTAACCTTTTTAAAAGGTCTCTTACTATAAGTCTATAATATACAACTAAACTATTGTTGTATGTAAAGTAAATAAGGTTTCAAAATGTTTAAGAAGCTTCATTTAAAATTAAATTAAAATGCAGAGCCCCCCGGACCGGTGGCCAGGACCCGGGCAGTGTGAGTGCCACTGAAAATCAGCTTGCGTGCCGCCTTCGGCACACGTGCCATAGGTTGCCTACCCCGGTCTAGCGAGAAGGAGGTTTGCCTGTGGTAGCTGGGTGTCAGCTCCCTAACATCACCAGCCTGTCAGCCACTCAAGCACTCCCCTCCGGGCTCCGTCAGCCTGTCTTTACCTCGCAGGTGAACAAAAGGAGCACCTCAGTCCCTGAGTCCCCTTGAAGCGTTCGCCTGTGATACCCAGCCCCTGATGCTGGCTACTCACAGGAATCTCAGATCCTCTGCCCCCGTTAACCACTCCTGTGTAAGCACAGCGCTTGTGAGCACTTACAATAAAACAAAAAGAAGGTTTATGAAAGAATAGGGACTCCACTAGAAACCGGAGAGTAATGGAAACAAAACGGTTACAATACAAAACAAAATCATAATACTAGGGCTGTCAAGCAGTTACAAAAATTAATCATGATTAATCGCACTGTTAAACAATAATAAAATACCATTTATTTAAATATTTTTGGATGTCTTCTACATTTTCTAATATATTGATTTCAATTACAACACAGAACACAAAATGTACAGTGCTCACTTTATATTTATTTTTGATTACAAGTATTGCACTGTAAAAAAACAAAAGAAATTGTATTTCAGTTCACCTAATACAAGTACTGTAGTGCAATCTCTTTATCATGAAAGTTGAACTTACAAATGTTGAAATTATGTACAAAAAAATAACTGCATTCAAAAATAAAACAAATGTAAAACTTTAGAGCTTACAAGTCCACTTAGTCCTACTTCAGCCAATCGTTCAGACAAACAAGTTTGTTTACATTTGCAGGAAATAATGCTGTCCGTTTCTTGTTTACAATGTCAGCTGACAGTGACAACAGGAGTTCTCATGGAACTATCGTAGCCGGCGTTGCAAGATATTTATGTGCCAGATGTGCTAAATATTCATATGTCCCGTCATGCTTCAACCACCATTCCAGAGGACGTGTCCATGCTGATGACGGGTTTTGCTCAATAACAATCCAAAGCAGAGCGGACCGACGCATGTTCATTTTCATTATCTGAGTCAGATGCCACCAGCAGAAGGTTGATTTTCTTTTTTGGTGGTTCGGGTTCTGTAGTTTCCGCATCAGAGTGTTGCTCTTTTAAGACTTCTGAAAGCATGCTCCACACCTCATCCCTCTGATTTTGGAAGGCACTTCAGATTCTTAAACCTTGGTTCGAGTGCTGTAGCTATTTTTAGAAATCTCACATTGGTACCTTTTTTGCATTTTGTCAAATCTGCAGTGAAAGTGTTCTTAAAATGAACATGTGCTGGGTCATCATCCGAGACTGCTATAACATGAAATATACGGCAGAATGCAGGTAAAACAGAGCAGGGGACATACATTTCTCCCCCATGGAGTTCAGTCACAAATGTAATTAACGCATTTATTTTTTTTTAAACGAGCGTCATCAGCATGGAAGCATGTCCTCTGGAATGGTGGCCGAAGCATGAAGGGGCATATGAATGTTTAGCATATCTGGCACGTAAATACCTTGCAATGCCGGCTACAAAAGTACCATGCGAACACCTGTTCTCACTTTCTGGTCACATTGTAAATAAGAAAAGGGCAGCATTATCTCCTGTAAATGTAAACAAACTTGTTTGTCTGAGCGATTGGCTGAACAAGAAGTAGGACTGAGTGGACTTGTATGGTCTGAAGTTTTACATTGTTTTGTTTTTGGAATGCAGTTATGTAACAAAATAAAAATCTACATTTGTAAATTGCACTTTCACAACAGAGATTGCACTACAGTGCTTGTATGAGGTGAATTGAAAAATACTATTTCTATTGTTTATCATTTTTACAGTGCAAATATTTGTAATAAAAAATAATATACACTTTGATTTCAATTACAACTCAGAAAACAATATATATGAAAATGTAGAAAAGCATCCAAAATATTTAATAAATTTCAATTGGTATTCTATTGTTTAACAGTGCGATTAAAACTGCGATTAATCACAATTAATTTTTTTGAGTTAATTGCATGAGTTAACTGCAAATAATCTACAGCCCTACATAATACACAAACTAGGGCCTACACTTTATTAATAGTTGCCTTTCTTATCTAATAAAGTAGGTTTTCCTCCCCAAAGTTCAGTCTGTTGCGTTGCTGGCTGGCTTCACAGGAACCAGGATCCACACTTTCATGGAACACCTCTCGCTCCAGAAGATGTCTCCTCAGTGAATGGCTCCAGAGTGGGTCTCTCTACTCTCTCATATACTGAACCAGGCTTGTGTCTTTATTCACAAACAGCGCAATCCCCTGTCTGCTATAACGTTCCTTTTTACCTCCAAGTGGTTTCGGTTGTTTGTCGTTGTCTTTGGTAGTTTTCCATTGACTCTTCTGGAATAGGGCCAGGGTAGACAATTGAACCTTGCATTATGTCACTGGCTAACCAGGAAAGAGTGACAATTCCCTCCCACCTTAATGGGCCCATCACCGAGATATGTGATTCCCTAGTGACTAACTTTTACTCTAAGACCATAAAGCATAATTCTCAATATAGTGCATTATTCCTTAAATATTACCCATACACACATCTCACAATGATTATGAGTACAGTATTGATAAGTTACAAGATTTCAGTAGAGACCTCACATGCTACCCCTCATAGATAAATACCATGAAAGTGGTGTATTAGGTGTACTGAGTTTGTCAGGTCTGGGACAGGAGTTGCTTGTAAAGAACAGGGAACCCTTTGCCCATTGGCACCAATGGGCCTCTATCAGAGGGTGAGAGAATATTTTTCTGAACTTAGTATGGTCCTCTGAAAGGAACAAGAGTGCAGGCGGCCCACGCCTCTCAGGATCAGGCCCTCTGGGCGCCAGTAAACGGGTCTGTTAAAAGGTGAATGGGGCGAGTGTGCAAGTTTTTCCTGTCACAGAAGGCATTTTCACAATCCTGCAGCTCTCTCTCTTCACATGCTTATGGGCCAAATTACACACTATGATATTGCAGTTATTATGGAACATATGCATTCACTAATATTTATCACATCCAGGCTCACTCAAATTCACTGCAAAAAGGTGACCACTTGTGTATGACTTGTGTCACATGCTCACTTCTAGCTCCCAAGAGTGGGGCCCTTCTGTATTTCAGATGTGCAAACACACTGACAGGAGACTATCCGGAGTAGGAAGTTACACAGCAGTTTTGCTAATGTCACTTCAATGCATCTCACAAATGATACCATCAGCAGCCCTGTGGCTTGCTCACGCCACACTCAGATAAACAAAACTTTGTAAGACACAGCTCTCCTGAGGGGGATCGGTTCCATTTAGCCCTCTTTCCAAAAGCAGACAGCACCAGCTTGACTTCTAGTGAGGGACACCCAACTCCATGGTGGTTAAGACACCTAGTGCCAAGAACAAATTGGACTCGGGCCAAAGTCCATGTCTGAGCACCCAGATCTCACACCAGTGGGTAAGGCAGCTCTTGAGGGGTTGCTGTGAGGGCCCAAAGGTAGATTATGGGTACCCGGTTTGAAGAGGTCTGATGAAACAGTCAGTTTTCTACCTTGTGCATTAGTTATTAATCCCTTTCACACACAAGGCTAGCAAGTGGGCATTTTGCTTCTCCCTTCTACCAAGGCAGCAGAGAGGTTGCTGGCATCTCAATTCAAGGACAATTGCATGCATTATTTCTCCTTGGTAACAGACAGAGGAGACAAGCATGGCTGCCCTTCTCCCTTTTCTTGTAGATGGCAGTTTCTGAATTTTGGACAGGGATTTCACTATTTGCACTAGCAGGAAACAAGCCTAATTGTTCTAAACCTAATGACTGGTCAGAAATATTAACTATGATCAAGTGTTCCAGTCCAGATAGAACTGGAGCAAGAGAGGACAAGTGTTGCCTGAAAGTGCAACATGCATTTCCCACTGCTTTAATTTGATTAAATAATGGGAGCCTGCTTTTAAGTGAAGGCAGATGTTAATTACCACCAACATTTAGCAATTCAAGTCTAATTCTACAAGTACTATTTAAGGCACATCAAACTGCGAGACTGATGTTAGAACACACGGCCCAGAAGTATCCATAACTACTAGGGGAACCTGCTGCTATTGCCCTCCCCTCAGCCCGGGAGTAGTAGTAAAGTAGTAGTAAAGACGACAGTCCACAGCACCCAGTTTAAATTACTGTAAATTAGATTTCGTCAGCGGATAATGATTCTAACGTCAGCTCCGTAAATTGTTGGAAAAAAGAGACACCATGCTTGCTCTAATTTTAATCAGAATAACTGGAACTGCCTTTGTCTGCTGTTGAGATCTGCTTACATCCTGTAGAGTACTGGCAACAGAGCATCAGTTACAGCAAGAGAGCGAGGAAGGATCAGTGTTTCATAAACAGGAAACTGATAGTGTGAAAAAGCTGCTGTTTGAAGAGAGACAGCGGCTGTCATTTCAGCATGCTCTGAAAGTGGGATTCTTGCCCCTCACCAGAGAAGACACATTCCATCAGTGGGTTATGCCACAAGCCAGACAGTGCGCAACTGAAGGTTTGCAGTAGCTGTTGGGAAAGAGAATTGTAACATGTGCAGCCTGGGCACTGAGTGTAGACAGTGTCTTTATTCAGGGGCTGCAGTTTTTAAGAAGAGCCCTAGATATTCAGCGTTTTCACTAGGAGCAACAGGAACTCAAGTGCATTCAGGCCTAGGACTCTGGAGCATCTCTGGCACTAGGAAGGAGTTTGAAGCAGTTCCCAGTAAGAGTAAAGACAGAATTATGCTCATGTGATATACTTCAGATCAGTAGGTGGCAAGAGGAAGTGACCAGCAAGCAATGCTTCCTCAAGAGTTGGTTTAAATAAAGCTGAGGTTGATTGGTCTTCTAATAAACCTCTGCATGTTTCCTACAGGAAAGAACAAGTATGCTACTGTGAAGATACAGGGGCAGACCAACCCACGTTTTACTCCTCTTAGCCCCAAATAGCAATTTCAGAGCACGATTCCACACTTAAGATAGATAAACCATGCGCCTGTTATAGCCTGCATGTGATTTGTGGAAACAGTTTCAATTTACGATCGGGGGAATTAAAAAAAAAAAAAAAAAATTAAGAGTGGAAGATGGCCATGTACACTGATCAACTGACACCCAGTCTGCAGGATCAGGCTAGAGAATTATTTAAAATCAGAAGAGAACTGGACTAAAGGAAGAGAATTTTTGCAACAAGGGGTGTTAGCTGTTGATAGAGAAACCATTAGTGAGGTAAGAGGAAGTAGCAATTCTAAGTACTGCCCACAGCAACAGCAGGTTTTACTTTTTTTAAATTTGGGGAACGGGGAAGAGAGTTCAAAGCAAGGTCAGTAGTAGAGCAATGGAAACTGCAGGCGGGCACCATGAGACTAACACCTGCACAGAACTCTGCCACGCCAGTCCTGGGCCTCCAAGCAGAAGGGCACTCTATAGGAGAAGCAAGGAGTCTGCTTAATCCTGGTTTTCATGCATGCCCTCCACAGGGGGAGGAATTAGGGCATTAATTCACTGCTGGGCTGGTCTGTCCATACAGCCTGAGCCCCACAGTCACAGAAATCCTATTGTGGACAAGGCAATTGTTTTCACACTAACTGGCCAAAGTAAGTCCTATGCTCCCCTCTAGTGTTTACCTGAATCTGTTAACACTCTAGTTTTCACACAACTTCTTCATCCACACTAGAATTTTACCATGTGTTGTCACATGATTAAAAATGGCACCTCTGTTTCTCCTAGTGTGGATCACCCCAAGTGGAGGGGACTCTTCCTGCCTCACATAGTGGGCAGTTATGAGATAGCTTCTACTGTGCTTTAGTTCAGATATTGGCTCTAAGAGAGTATTTCTGATTAAGCAAAGAACAAACAGATGAAGTCATCTAGGCAGAAATGTTCTTTATGGATGGGAAAAAAAGACTTCAGTTGCATAGAATGTTAAAAAGAAAGTCCAACTGAATACAAAAGTAGATTAGAACTTCTTATTGTGAAGGGAAAAGAAATGTCTCTCACTACAGTTCTATACCTATAGAACACCCCATTCACAAAGCTCAAAGGTTTTACTTATTCCCTAGAGGGTATTTATACGAGCCGGCAGTATCTGGATTTGCCACTCAAATGTTATCCTAAACCGTATGCTATATGATTAACCACCTCCCTCAGAACACCATCTTCACCGGCATGGACATCACTTACACCAACATCTCTCATAACGATGGCATTGCTGCTTGCCTCAAATATTTACAAGACAATGGGCAACCCTCAGATGTCCACCCCAAACACAAATTGCCAAACTCATTAATTTCATTCTCACCCATAACAATTTTATAGTCAACAACAAACACTGTCAAAACCACGGGACCAGCTTTGGGTACTAGGATGGCTCCCCAATATGCCAACTTCTTCATGGGCCCCCTTGAACATAAGAACGGCCATACTGGTTCGGACCATTGGTCCATCTAGCCCAGTGGCCTGTCTGCCAACAGTGGTCAATGCCAGGTGCTTCAGAGGGAATGAACAGAACAGGTAATCATCAAGTGATCCATCCCCTGTGCCCACTCCCAGCTTCTGGCAAACAGAGGCTAGGGACACCATCCCTGCCCAGCCTGGCTAATATCCATCAATGGACCTATCCTCCATGAATGTATCTAGTTCTTTTTTGATCCCTGTTATAGTCTTGGCCTTCACAACATCCTCTGGTGAGGAGTTCCACAAGTTGACTGTGCGTTGTGTGAAAACATACAGGTCTGTCTCATCTTACGCTGGGGTTACATTCCGCGGTCAGCGCCTAAAGCGAAAACCAGGTATAGTCAAAATTACATTGAGTGTAATGGCGGGCAGAACCGCTCGCCCTACAGAAACAGTATTTAAATTGTTCTTTTTCTCTTTTTTTTGTTTTTTTTCTTTTTTTTGCCGACCGCATAAAGCTGAAATCGCACATGTTAAATGCGCCTAAGATGTGACAGACCTGTACTTCCTTTTGTTTCTTTTAAACCTGCTGTCTATTAATTTCATTTGGTGACCTCTAGTTCTTGTGTTAGGAGAAGGAGTGAATAACACTTCCTTATTTACTTTCTCCACACCGGTCATGATTTTATAGACCTCTATCATATCCCCCCTCAGAAGAATTTCTGGACAAATGCACCATGAAATCAATGATATACCTGAAGTACATCAATGATATTTCCATCCTCTGGACAGATGGCTTAAACTCCCTCAAAGATTTCCACTACAACTTCATCAACCATCACCATTAAAAACTCTCTGGAACACTCCCACACTGCATCAACTTCCTGGACACCACGATCAACATCAACAATTGAACCACAGAGACAACCATATACAAGAAACACACAGATCACCACACCTACATTTATAGATCCAGTAACCACGCCAAACACACCAAGAAATCTGGTATCTACAGTTAGGCACTCAGATACCACAGAATACACTCATATTAGCTCACCCACCTTGTCCCTCTAATATAATTTCAACATCACAGCAGCACTGTCTGTTCTAATTTAAGTTCTTGCTATAGCTCCATCCCCTTTAATAACCAGGGATGCAGCACTCCAGAGGTTCTTTAAACCAGAGTGTACAGTTCAGCAGGCACACACCTCCATGAGCCAGAACAAGCTGCTGGGGCCGGGGAGGGCGTTGTATGCATGTGGGGTAGTTTTGGAGATATAACTAGCATACGTCAATAAACTGTGTGTATAAGGAGCAGTGCTGGAGCATTGGCAACCAGAACTTCCTGACAGATGGATAATAAAGAGGGGGTGGATTCTTTTGGATTAACTCAGGTAAAGCACCAATGTTTGCAAGTACAGTAGGGAAGGATTTGTTTACAGTGGGAATACTACTGCAGCAGATTTGACATCTTCCATTTCACTTGGCCTCTGCCCCCCACCTCCGCTTTTTTAAAAAAAGAGTAGGAATATTCGGATGACAGAATCAGAAGAAAAATATGCATAAATCTTATAGCAAAGTCTACATGCAACAGCAAGAAGCTCTCTTTCCTTAAGGGAGAGGGGGCCACATTTCAATCTCATTTACACCAACAGAGCCAATGAATGAGAGTTCATTTACTCTGGATTTATACCAGGTCAGAATCTGGATTACTGTCACCTTTCCGTAAGTTTTTAGTAATACAGGCTTCTTAGGCTATGACTTCACGGCAAACAAGTGATGTGACAATTTTATAGTAATTAAAATGCGACGTGCATGTGATCTGTAAGAAAACCTGTTATTGGGTCAAAAGCATCCCTGATGTCACTCCATTGAATTCAGTTGAATTGTAGCGGTGATGAATTTGGTATCCCAGAAAAGGACAAAGTTACTCTATAGTTGTACTATTAAAAAAAAATTGTGTTAGTTTGCAAGCGGCTGGAAGCAGCAATGATTAGATGGAAACAGCCCTGTTCTACACAGTCCATGTCAAAAAGCATGCCCTGAAGTTTCTGCTTGACGTCAGTATGTCAAGTTAATCCCCCGGTTACATCACAGAACTCAGTGGAATTGTGCACCAGGGGTCCTTTTGGTCCAATAGGTTAGGGCTTTCAGGCAGTGTTCCTCATGGAAGTATTTCTCCCCACAAACAAAACAAAAAAGGCCCTGGCATTAATAGCAAAAATTAAAGAGGAAACCAGACTTCATTCCCCTGGAAGGACTTTTCTGCCAGTGCAGTTCGAATGACCTTCTGCCAGAGCAGCTAGAATGACCTTGTGTCTCTCTGATCAGGGCTGCAAGTGAAACCCAGGAAAGCAGGCCAAAATACATCCCAATTTCAGCCCGTGTGCCTGGTGCTGGGGCAGTCGTCCTCCCCCACTGAGCTGGTTCGCCAGTGGAAAGTTGGCTATTTTTGTGACTGCGAAAATGCCCAATATCTCACTACATGAACGGCTGATTGTACTTTCTTTCTGAAAGTTCACTCCCTTCCTGTGACAGTTCTAAGTCCAGAGGCTACAAAGAGATGCCAATAGCCTCTTTAGCAACAGGCAGAGAAGCCCTTGCAGGGGAATACAGTCTGAAGTCTGCCCTGGGATAGAACGGAAAGATACTAATATTAGCAGTTATAGGGACAAATACATACCTGGTGTAAGTTGGTAAAACGCTACTGAAGTCAAGGGACATCCCCCTCCACCAGGTAAGAATTTGACCCTAATGTTACACAAGCCAATATTAATTGTTCACTCCAGCAGGTGGCACTCTTAAAGTAGATTTAAAGTAACAGAAATGTTTCCAGATCTGATAAACAAACCAGCCAAGAGAACCCATTTTATGATGGGCTCAGAGCTAGATTCAGCATCTTTGGAAATAGTTTTCTTAGATCCCCTCTTCAGCAAATCAATACTGCCTAAGTAACAGCTTTAGCCAGAGGCTAAAGGGAACAGAATATAGCCCAGCTTGACAGAATTTCCAGGTCAAGACAAGTTCCTTACACATTTAGAACAGCCCTTCTGGCCTGGCCAGATGCACCATGTGGCTACTACACAAGAATACCATAATGTCCAGTTTTAACAGAGGACATTATCTCTTGATACTGATCCAATTTCCATTATCCATGAGTTCTAGGTGTCACTTGGAAACGTCATGTTGATACAGAATTAGCAAGGATCCTTCTATTTGAGTCATGATAAAGCAGCTTATTTTATTGCCAGGCCTCGGCTCCTCAGAAAGGAAGAAGAGTTTGGCATTTGAGCCTGCAAATTTCTAGTGACCCTCCATCCTTTCAAGGCACTGAAAGCCACACCTGTCTGAGATCAGCTGACAGCACGTTCTGTCTGAAGATACACGATCAAAGATTCTTTGTAAATTGTGTGTTAACAGCTCACTTGTGCTACACCAGACTGTCTCCAGAGCAGTAAATAGAAGAGCAGCAGCCATGCTAAGCAGGGCTTTCCATCTAGTGAAACTGAGGTACCACAGTGGAAAGTATCCCAAAACACTTTTCACGTAAGAGTCTGTGGATGCAGAAGTACCTAGTATGCAACTTTTAAAGAACAAGAAGTCTCTAGAGAAAGTGCAAAGGAAACTGCTTGTCTTGTCTGACATTTCTGCAAATTCTATTAAAGGCAAGAAGGTAGGGATGTCTCCAGTTTTACCCCCAAATAAAATGCACAGCAATCTTGGATGCCTGATAAAGCAAATCTAGTTCCTGTAGTTGAGAAACATTAAGAAATTCTTAAAAGCCTGTACATCAATGCTATGCTCACTCTAGACATTACGTAGTTCTTGTTATTTTTACACTCTCGGTAGAGGAATGACAGACTCCTTTTCACTGCCTAAGAGGATCTAACACTAGTTCCACAAATAGAGCTGATACTTGTTTGCAATATTAAGTGAAGTGCCTCTGGAGTGGCTGTGGGATGTGGAATTTATTTGCCATCATGAGGATGTGGGAATTCCATACTCCTCCCACAACAACACAGAAGACACATTTTTCCTTGTAGGACGCTCAAGGCCTCTGTGGTCCCGACAAAGCTTTTTTTTAAATGGGTTACATGTTTGAGGAGGGGGGAGTACAAAACAACAGCTATGCAGTGGCAGCCTTCCTCCCCCACCATCCTGCAGTTTGGAGAGCTACCGCAGCAGGTGTATGAATAAATCATTGCAGGAAATTAAGCAAGGAAGCATTGTTTCCATCAGTTCAGATAATGGCATCTTACAATACAAATTACTGGTTTTTGGATTCTGTGAATCCTTAAAGCTGAGCTGTCTGATAGCAGAGCTGTACTAAGAGCAGACAAGTTGGCAGACACTTGCCTGGCTGTGACATGACAGAATGTCATTTCCTTTAATGCCTGTAAAAGCCATGCTGTGAAACCAAACCGATGCCAGGAGGGATTCCCTCCACTGCTTAGAGACTGGTTTCAGAGTAATAGCCGTGTTAGTCTGTATCCGCAAAAAGGAACAGGAGTACTTGTGGCACCTTAGAGACTAACAAATTTATTGTAGCATAAGCTTTCGTGGGCTACAGCTCACTTCATCGGATGCATGCAGTGGAAAATACAGAAGGAAGATATATATATACACACATGAAACAATGGATCTTACCATACACATTATAAGGAGAGTGATCAGTTGTCAGCAGGAGAGAAAAAAAAGGTCTTTGTGGTGGTAATGAAAATGGCCCATTTCCAGCACTTGACAAGGAGATATAAGGAACTGTAGGGGGCGGGGGGGAAGATAAGCATGGAGAAATAGTTTTACCTTGTGTAATGGCCCATCCACTCCCAGTCTTTATTCAAACCTAATTTGATGGTATCCAATTTGCAAATTAATTCCAATTCAGCAGTTTCTCGTTGGAGTCTGTTTTTGAAGTTTTTTTGTTTTAATATTGCGACTTTTAGGTCTGTAATCGAGTGGCCAGGGAGGTTGAAGTGTTCTCCAACTGGTTTTTGAATGTTATAATTCTTGACGTCTGATTTGTGTCCATTTATTCTTTTACGTAGAGACTGTCCGGTTTGGCCAATGTACGTGGCAGAGGGGCATTGCTGGCACATGATGGCATATATCACATTGGTAGATGTGCAGGTGAACGAGCCTCTGATAGTGTGGCTGATGTGATTAGGTCCTATGAGGGTATCCCCTGAATAGATATGTGTACAGAGTTGGCTAGATATGTTCACCTGGTCTGGGTGCTTAATCTAGGATACTATGCAGGACTGTGGGTGGGGATAGGAGAAGAAAAGGTGGCTCTCTCTACACCTGTGATCTTTGAATAGTGATAGGGGCTGGCGTTTTGCCCAGTGCACCAAGAATGGTGTCGTTTCCATTTAAGAGTTTCAGACCAACCCCCCCTCCCTTCTCCCTGCCAGGGTGAAGGGAACTGGGACTTGCTTTCCAGCACTTCATTTGCACAGCAAACTCTACCAGTTGCACCCAAGAGGGTGTGAATTCTCTGTACATTCAGCAGTGCTGTTATAGAGGGTTGGATTGCTCCGCTGGAGGCCCAGCATATTCATCCACCCCCACCTGCTGTTTAACACAGAATAGCAACGAAAGCCCTGCTGGTGCGACGACGTGAGCATTACAAAAAGTGAACGGAGGGAGTAATCAAAAACACATCGAAAATATGCAGTAACTGGGCCAACCTGTGCTAAAGCATTTCAGCTGATGCATCACTTCTCTCCTCAGCCCAGTGAATCACCGACACCACTAGATCACAAAGCCTCTTTAACAGAGTCCTTTTATGCGCCTCTAACTGCTGATTTGCTATTCCTGACCCCAAATCTAAAGCTGTCATTTCCAGTGGAGAACTGCAGAGGAACCAGCCAGAGACTCTAGCTGGTAGGAAGAGCCGCCAGAGCAAGGACTGCTGCACTGGGAGGAGGGGGTGAAATAAGGGCTAGTTGGTGCCAACCATCCCTCCAGAACCACCCCCAGACCCAGAACTGTGCAGGGGAAAACCCACCCAAACAGAGGGCACTTGGGGAAAAGATTAAAGAGGGAACAAGCAGGAGACTCCAGCCGGTCATTGCAGACGTGGCAGGTCTAAGTAGGAAATTCGAACATTCAGAGAACTTCCTACAGTTTTGACTGGACTCTCTGCCATGCGCTGACTGGCTGTTTGCGCCAACCCTCTCCCTCCCTCCGTCTGTTCACCCTTGCCTCATGCCACACCTAAGCCATCTTACTCTCTTCTCCCTGGCCCTGCCCCTCACCTCTTCTCGGTTCTTCCCATTTAGCTGATCTCCTCCTAACTAAGCCCCCTGCTCCCCACCCTCCAAAGTAAGGGAACTAACATGGCTGCCAATATCTTCACATCGTTCACTCTGCTTGGGTGTGCGCCCCTTCCCCCACCTCGTGTATTTAGACTGTATCGTTGGGCAGGGACTGCTACTCAAATAGCACCTTGTACAACGGCGCCTCATTTGTGGTTGGTCCTTAGCACTACCGTAATTAACATGACTGATTAATAAGTTATGTGACAGAGCTCTCTTCAGATACCGCTCCCTCTACGGAACAGGAATCCTTCTCCATTAGCCAGAGCTGCAGTGAGCCGGAGTTTTGATGAGACCAATTAAAAAAACAAAAAAAACCCCACCACCAAACTGATACCTTCTTCAAAACAAAATATCTGCCCATCATTCCTCTGGGGAAGGGTGTGGATATTGCAACACACCTGCCATTAGCATCCAAACCTAGAAGAGTGGCTGAAGGCAGGACCACTCACATTTCAATGGCAGGTTTGCACGGCAGTTTGAGCTAGACCCACACAAGCAAAGATTTCATGGCACTGCTGAAGAAAACCCTTTTGCCTTTGAGTATCATTATGGCAAGAGGCAGGGGGTGGTTGTTGTTTTTTTAAAATCCTAATCAGTTGACAGTGTGGTCTCCAATTCTCATGCTGCACAAAGACTAATGGTTTGTACTAGAAACAAGGAGGAAGTGGCTAGCCACTTTTCTAAGCCAGATAGCCTTTGATAAACAACTTCAGAGCCATCGCATACTAGTGTAGCAAGAAGAGCTATTAATACAAAGTTTCAAGATTGTTTGAACACCACCCTGTTTACACAGCACAAGCAGTTCCAGCCTGGCATTTCCTTCTGAGGGTTTGCTACAGTGGAGCAGCACAGAAGAGCTACCGTTGTTTGTGCCATATTTATCTGTGTTGCCTTTGACAGCCAGCAGAACAGTGAGGGGGAAAAAAAAAAATGATTCTATAGTTTCACCTGAAGCTATAGAAGAATTTTACTGCTTCTGTAAAATTACATTTAGCCCCCACATAAAGTTGACACTTGTAAAGCTGTTTAAAAAACCCCCACAAACTTCACTGAGATCATGAATATCTACATGGGGAAAACTTTGGGTTTAAGTTTAAACCAGCCTTAAAGCTAAATTACCTTCTGTCAAGTTAACCGTGCAGGGCTCAAAGCTAAGATTTTAAATCTGTTAAACATTATAAACTCTCTCTCTAGCTTCACAAAATAATGAATTACAAAGTCATGAGATCTGTAGTTCTCGGAGTTCCAGGACTTGGAACTGCCATTTGTCTCACGCACCTTACAAGTGCTTTGCATGACGGTGGTAAAGAATCACAGATGTAGAACAGTATTATCCCTAAAGATCTCTGCTTCACCACAGAGCTTCTGCTTGGAACATTCCCCAGCCCTTCCCTCTCTGGTATAGATGAAGCAACAGAACACATCTCCTCACACGGAGGGTGAGGATGGGAGTAGCAGCTTATTTAGCCCTGCTGGGAGAAATGCAGGCAGAGTTCTTGTCAGTTTTTTGTTGTGTTTCCTTCCTAGTCTGCATGCTACTATAAATTACTCTCTAGGATCACAGTCAGTTCCCCTTTGAAAATGCGATCACAGTCTGTCCTCAAAGCCAGAGCAGTGCCAGCAAAGCTTATCAGGTCAAGAGAACACAGCAGATGAAGGGCTGAAAGGAGGGGCCTTGCTTTATAGCTCTCTTCTGAGTCTTGCTATGAAGGGAGACAGAGAGAGACGGATGGCTTTTGAGCTGGAACATATCGCAGGTTTGCGCCAATGGATAGCTAGCAGAGTAAGGGAATTTCTTTGGAACACAAAGAGCCAGAGGCGGTTTTTATCTGAATTCATAATTAAAAAGGGGAGCGATTCAGAATCAGCAATGCCAAGCTAGTTCTGCAAGCAAAATTGCTACAAACGCAAGCCTCGCTGGCTGCTGCTAACTTCACTGCATTCCTCATGTGCAAGTCCTGTAAACTGACCCCTATTCAATTATTCATTAAAGTCTGCAGCTCATCCGAGGCCAGGCTTCTCGAACAGGGATATATATATATATATATTTTTAATAGCTTTGAGAAACTTGCCATTAAGCAGAGGCCAATCCTTGCAGAGGATGACAACAAGAGCACTGGCAGGAATACAGCCAGGCGCCTGTCAGGCACTACAGTTACATTAAATTTAAGACCACTTGATTAGTTGGCTGACAAGTAGGGAACAGCCAGTTTAAGCAGTAGGCTTTAACTGTGACAGGCTGAAAAAGCAGTGACTAATTAAGAGTCAGAGCACCAACCAGTTCTTGGGCTGGAGAGGCGATTTCCAGGTAACCGTGCAGTCAAGGAGGTGAGTGTTAGTAGACTACTCCAGTACAGATTACACCCAGCCACTGCAGTTCATTCATGTGGGCCCATCTTTGAGCAACCTTTGCCATCAGTCTGTTCCCCATGCCCCAGATCAGCAGCAGACCTTTGCAATTCTTAGAGAAAGCTGCTGCAGCTGTGTCAACAGATTGGGCCTCTGCTTCAAGGGGGAGCCTTTAGATTTATTTATTTTTAAAACCCTCATTTTCAGAGGCCGAGACGAGAGCAGCTATTCAATATTGGCAAGGATCACACTGCTGGGCATTCCTTGTCAGCAGGACTTATGCTTAGACTGAATTAAAAACCACTTACAATGACAGCATGTTCAGCAGACAAGTCTGGGCTTCACTGGCTCAGGTACAGCAGGCCCCTGCCACCTGGGCACCGCTGTATTAGGAATTCAGGCCACACCTGTGTTTTTGCCTGATTTTTCAAGTCATGGCCGACTCGGTGAATTGAGTACCAGTCTGGATTAGGCAGCTGATCCTTTTCTCTGATGACTAGAAACAGGTGTTTTCTTAATACCCTCAACTTGTATTTTGAAGGAATCTGGCCTAGTGCAACTACAGACCAGTTTTCAGGGGCAACCCCTATTTGATGTTCCTGCCATGCAACCACTCTGCGTGAGAGGCTGGCCATCTCCAGATNTTTTTTTTTTTTTTTTGCTGCCTGGGGCAGCAAAAACCCTGGAGCCGGCGCTGTCTCTGATGACTAGAAACAGGTGTTTTCTTAATACCCTCAACCTGTATTTTGAAGGAACCTGGCCTAGTGCAACTACAGACCAGTTTTCAGGGGCAACCCCTATTTGATGTTCCTGCCATGCAACCACTCTGCGTGAGAGGCTGGCCATCTCCAGATAGATCGGCAGCATCAAGCTTGGATTCAGGAGACAAGTGACCATCAAGGGATAGGTGGAGCAGACTGATTTAAGAAGTGTCCTTGGCACTGGTTCAGATGTGCCCTCATGGGGCCCAGTGCATGAAGATGTATCCAGGCAGTAATGGAGATGACCATTAACACAGGCAGCTCCTTGATTCGCGATCAGAGGCTACAAGAGGAACCCGCTTGTGGTTGACCTTGCAGAGCATCAAGTCGGTCCCAGGAGAGACTAGTGCCTGGGAGAAAGAGGCCCACACAGCACCCGGTTGACGGATTCAAAGGGAGACAGCACACAGCTCATGGTCAGGATCTCTCTGTCTTTTGTCTGCATCAACCAGTCACCCAGGTATGGGTGCACAAAGAGACAGCGTTGTTTATAGCACTAGAGACAACCCCCTTTGCCGGGAGCTGTGTAACTCCTTCGATCAGATGGGGCATCACAGCTACCAAAGGGCTTGTAGTTTATAAGTTGAAAGAGTTACTGGGACACAGTTTAGAGAGATCTACGCCATAAAGACAAACTGAAACCTCACCCGTAAGAGCAGCCTGTCACCCCTGCCCCACGTCCAAAGGGAGGAGCCATGAGACACTGCCACATGTCCTTCTAATGTAGGCGAGTGTCTAGGGGTTACTGAAACTTATGGGCCAAACCCTACCCTGAGATATACCTATGCAGTCCCACTGACATCAGTGGGGCATCTTGTGCCACAGGCATAAGTGAGGGCAGGGAGTGGCCACAGGCCCTTGTCATCTCCATCCCTCCCCCCATTTCCACCTTGTTCTCCCTCTCATCTATGGGTCTAATCTCTCGTCTTTCTGCTCCACTGAGACTAGTAAGTGAGCCAGAGCAGGATTCGCTTCCCACTGTGTTCTCTCCCCTCCTCTCTAGGCAACTCCCCATTCCCTCCCTTGGGTAAACCAACTTGCGTTCCTGGTCCCTGCAGGGTGGACTGCAGCATGTGCCCCACCGGACGGCTCGCCTGGACCATCCAGACAACAGGAATTGAGCCCAGCCCTTCTCACTTATCAGATTGGGGAAAGAGGGTCATAATCATCCATCTAGATCTCATTTCAAGGAGCTACAGAGCAGAGCTGGATAGTACCAAGCGCAAAGGTTTACACTTGAAATAAAGCTTCTGACTACGCTGGCTTTATCACAAGAGGTGCTGCTTCCCCGGAACCCTGTGGTGAACTGATTTTACTGTAAGTGACGATGTGTTCAGTTAAATGCCTCCTTTATAACATAGGTCACTGAACTTGCTGCATCAGGCCCCAAATGCCACTCCACCGCTCGGGGCTGGCCAGAGACGTTCTGGCGAGGTGGCAGTGGTGATGCAGGTAAATTAGAAAGCTTTGTGGTATCAGAGAAAAGAGATTTGTGGGGGTGCTGCAATTGTAGACAGAGGATGAATGGGACCTGCAGCTGGGAAAGGGAACATGTAGGCCGAGGGCATTAACAGTCTTATTGGGATTACGCCACATAAGCAGATGGCATTCCCACCCTGCTCCAAACACACACACTGGGCCAAACACAGCTCTTTCCTTTGGCTTGGTTTTATGAAGGTGGTGAGACAAAGTTCCGCCTAGGCTTTCCCAGAGATTAGCTTTTCCTAGGAATTTTCCCTGCAGGATACCACTGCCTTTTTAGACACCCCTTTTTAATGCTCCTACAACCCTGCATCTCTGTGCCAGGTCCACTTCTTCCACCCCACCGCATGCCATCTACTGCTCATTACATCGACTGCTTAAAACGATCCAAGAACGAGATTCAGCTCAAGCACGGAATCAGGTGTGGCACTGATATGCATTCCACAGCAGTACGGAGGCTAGGAGATTTCAAAGGTCTCTTTTATGGTGTTGAACTAGAACTGCGAGAGGTGTTTACTCATTCACTTCCCGCCCCGTTTTCATGAGGGACTATCATTATAACCACGGGATATGCAGATCACCGGCTCAGCAGTGGGGATTAGTTTTACTGTCACAGAGGAAGGGGTGGCACAGCTTCAGCACTGTAAATCAACTCTGTTCATTGTGAAATGATTTCACTGATTGGGTCTTGTGGTTAAAAGCAAGGCATTATGCATTAATTCTTTAAGAGTATGCAACCTGCCCTTGAGCTAATTCATCAGTGTTTGAATGTATATTCCATCGAAGAAGTTCCATTTTTCCTGTTGAATTCGTTACTTTCTATTCCCATTAACCAGCTGTGGAATCAGCAGCCTAGCAAGGCAGCTCATTGCTCTGCTCTTTAGATTTTAGAACGGTCAGTTTAGCTGAGAAGGGAACAGGATTTACGACCCACAAGGCTAATGCAGACACTGCCAGTCAACCTAATCCAGTGGCTCTCAAGCTTTCCAGACTACTGTACCCCTTACAGGAGTCTGATTTGTCTTGTGTACCCCCAAGTTTCACCTCACTTAAAAACTACTTGCTTACAAAATCAGACGTGTCACAGCCACACAATTACTGACAAATTGCGGACTCTCTCATTCTGTCTGTATGAAATTTCAGTTTTTGCTCACTTCGTTAGGGCTTTTTATGTAGCCTGTTGTAAAACTAGGCAAATATCTAGATGAGCTGATGTGCTCCGTGGAAGACCTACACACACCCCAGGTCTATTTAATAAGCTAGGGCCCCAAAAGCAGCACAACTTTTCTGAGCAAGCTCCCAAGTTCCCTTCTGACATCAGACTGCTTCTATGAAAGGCAGCCAGTGAGTCTTTGTTGGAAGAGATGTTACAAACTCCCACCTGGTTTAGGCTAGATCAGAGCCCGAGTATCTGCTGTGCAACATACTTCAGTACCAATACAGAGCCAGTTTGGATTAACCCTTTGTCTGCTTCCCAGAGACCATCACTGGAAAGAGTNGGGGGGGGGGGGGGGGGGGGGGGGGGGGGGGGGGGGGGGGGGGGGGGGGGGGGAATGGAGATTACTTACCTGTAACTGGAGGTTCTTTGAGATGTGTGGTCCCTAGCTATGTTCCGCACATGGGATGTGCATGTATCCCATGCACCTGAGTCCGGAATTTCTTGCAAACGGCATCCGTTGGGCCACACATATGCCACAGCTCTCCTTGTGCTCCCAAATGAGGGCATAAATTGAGGTCCAGGCCAATGCCTCCCCAGTTTCTCATTTTTACTGCAGTGTAACAAATCCACAGCAGAGGGGATGGAGCAAGGGTAGTGGAATACAGATCAGGACCACACATCTCGAAGAACCTCCAGTTACAGGCAAGAACCTCCATTTCTTCAAGTGATGGCCCCTATGTGTATTCCACACATGGGAGATTAGTAAGCAGTGGTCAAACAGGTCGGTGCGAGGGCGTAGAAGAGAACTGACTGTAGTGGTGTTGTCCCCACAGCCATAGGCACCAACTCCATGGAGCACTGGAGCACCCACGGAAAAAAAATAGTGGGTGCTTAGCACCCACCGGCAGCCAAGCTGCTTCCCTCCCCCAGCGCCTCCTGCTGGCTGGCAGCCCGGCTGATCAAGTCCTCCCCATCACCCCCAGAGACTCCTGCACACCGTGGAACAGCTGTTCAGCAGCATGCAGGAGGTGCTGGAAGGGGAAGGGAGAGGGAGGAGCTGGAATGGGGTGCGCTCAGGGGAGGGGGCGGGAAGAAGCAGGGAGGGCACGGGCCCTTGGGGGAAGGGGTGGAGTGGGGGTGCAGCTGGGAGCGGGAAGAGGTGGGGTGGGGGCTTGGGAGAAGGGTTGGAGTGGGGGCAGGGGTGGGGGCTTGGAGGAAGGGGTGGAGTGGGGCTGGGCCTGGGGCAGAGGGGGGCGTTGAGCACCCCCCAGGTAGCGAGGAAGTTGGTGCCTATGCCCACAGCCGAGAACTGTACCAAGGCGTAATGTCTTGTGAATGTCTGCAAAGAGCTCCAAGTAGCTGCCCTACGTATCTCTAGTATGGGTATGGGCGTCTCAGAGATGCAGCTGAAGTAGCTTGCCCCCTGGTGGAATGAGCCCTTACTCTTTCTGGTCGGGGGATGCCAGCTAGTTGGTACCAAAAGATAATACAACCCGAGATCCATTTTGAAAATCTGTATTAATATAGGTTGGCCTCTTGATCACTCTGCTATTGAAACAAATAGTTTAGGTGTCTTTCTAATATCTTTTGTTCTTTGCAATTAAAAGGCCGAAGCCCTCCGGATCTTCTCTCCTCTTCCAAGGCACATGGTTTAGGAAAAAATACAGGTACGTAGATGACCTTACTCATACGAAACTCAGAAACTACCTTGGGTCTGAATCTGGGATGGGGACTTAGAGAGACTTTTTTTTTTATAGAAGGCAGCATATGATGGGCCTGCCCTACGTGCTCCCAGTTCACTGACTCTTCTGGCCGATGTTATAGCTATCAGAAAGGACACCTTCATGGACAGAGGAGTCAGAGTGTATGACCAGTGACTCAATAAAGGAGTCTTAAGTGAGAGATGACAGGAAAAAAAAATGGAGATCCCATTGAGATGTGAGCTTCACCACTGGTAGAAAGAATCTGAGAATCCCCTTCCAAAAAATCTAGTTGTGACAGAATTCGTGACCATTGTATGGTTATCCACTGGAGGATGGCAAGAGCTGATTGCTGCAAAATGTACCCACAGAGAATAAGTAGATACTCCCAGGGATTCCAGTGAAGTTCCGAGACAAATTCCGTTGATGAGCCCAAGCAGAGAAACGTTTCCATTTAGCTGAGTAACAGCTTCTCGTACAATCTTTTCTACTTTGGTTAAGGATGGATTGCACCCTCTTGGAACATGAATGTTCTGTCTCTGCTGCTCATCCAAATACCAGGCTCTGAGTTGCAGTGGCCCTGGATTGGGTTGTGTGACCTTGCCGCTAGGTTGCATTAGAAGATCCAGTAACACTGGGATGTTCATGGGTGGTCGCACTGAGAGCTTCAACAGATCCATGAACCAGAAATGTCTCTGCCAGTTGAGCACAATGAGGATGACTCAAGCTCTGTCTGGGCGGATCTTCCCTAAAACCTGTGGTATCAAAGGAACTGGAGGGAAAATATACCCCAGGTGACACTTCCACAATGTCAGGAGAACATCTCCCAATGAGTCTTTGCCCAGGGTTGCTCTGGAGCAGTACTGAGGAAGCTTTCTGTTCACCTGTGAGGCAAAAAGGTCCCAAGCTGTTATTCTCCATTGAGGGAAGACATCATTGAGAACTGAATCATGTATCTCCCATTCTAGATTTGCGGAAAAGTGTCTGGTCAGGTAGTCCACGGGGGACCTTTGCACCCCTGGTAAGTATGCTGCTGATTGGAAGTGGTACATTAAACGTCACGCAGCCCTGAGGATGACTGCCTCTGTGCACGAGGAGAGATCTCATTCCCCCCTAGCTTGTTTATATAAAATACTGTTGTCATATTGTCTGGCATTATCTGAACACGTTTGGATTGGATGAGTGAGAGGCGGCATTGCAGGCCCAATGACTGCCCTAAGTTCTAGTAAGTTGATATGCATTCTGGACTCCTGGGGTCCAAATGCCATGAGCCATATGATTGGCCATGTGCGCACCCCAACCCAAGAGGGAGGCATCGGTAACGATGGTTATCTTGGGTGTCGGTGCAAGGAAAGGGATCCCTACCTGAACCTCTTCCGGTTTTGTCCGCCAGACAAGAGAGACTAATACCTTGGGCAGAATTGTGACAGTCATTCATGGTGCACTTCTCTGGTGAGTACGCTGAGAGAAGCCAGGCTGTAGCCTGGTGACCGGCATCATGTGTGTGCAGGAATCCACGTGGCCAAGGAGGGAAAGGCAAGTTCTGACTGATGCCCTGAGTCCGATAGTGACCTGGTGTATGAGTGCTCTCATGGCCTGAAGTCTTTTGAAAAGTAGATACACTCGTGAGGGCCAACAAGGATTGACGCAGACACCTAGGAAAGGTAAAAGGCTGAACAGAACACTTGTTTAACTGATGTACCTCAAGAATTGGCCTTCATCCTCCATGGGAATCAAGAAGTAAAGAGAATAGAGTCCCTTCCCACAGTGTTAAGGTAAAACCTTTTCTATGGCTCCCCGGAGGAGCAAGGAGTTCACCTCCCGTCATAAAATCTCCTCGTGAGAGTGATCCCTGAAGAGAAACCAGGAAGGGGGTTTGTGGGACAGAGTTGTCAAGCTATCAGATACCCATTTGTCTGTCTTTATCAGAGATTATCCATGGTGGCTAAGGCCCCCCAGTTTCTGACCAATCAGGTAAGGCAGCCTCCAAACATCTGAACAGGGGAGTGAAGAGTCATCAGTAAAGAGAAGCAGGTCTTGACAGTCCCGTTAAAAGAAACCCTTTGCCTGGGGTTTAGAGTACGAAGTGGCAGTGGACGTTGCAGAGGTTTGGTTCCTGGGTATATACATCCTCCATCTCTTGCGTGATGGCTCCTGATCATAAAAATGCTGAGGAGGGGGTCTTGCCTTATATCCCCTATGACACTTCCTCATGGGGACGGGGTATAAATGCCCAGCAAGTGAAGCGTTGTTCGAGTCTTTGAGAGAGTGGACAGACCCACCCTATTCCACAAGAAAACGGATGATAGTATCAAAGAGCAGATCTTGGATGTTACTCTGCACCTCTCTACGGAAACCAGAGGATTGTAACCACACGTCATGAGGAGATACAATGGGCATAGTCATCCCCCTTGATGCAGCATCTTCCATGGCATGGAGTGAAGTTTTGACCACCAATTTGCCATCATCCACTAAGGCTTGGAAGCCGGCGGTATCCTTCTCAATGAGCTTGTCCTTAAACTCTAGAAATCTAGCATAATTGATAAATCATATTTAGCCAAGTGGGCCTGATAAAAAGAGATCCTGAACTGGAGGGAGGTGGAAGAGAAGACCTTTCTTCCCAGGAGGTTGAATTTCTTGTGTCCCTTATCAGAGGGAGTAGCCTCTGAGTGCTGTTGCTTGAACTATTCTGTAGCCATCTGTGCCACCAGTGAGTTTGGTGGAGGGTGAGAGAACAAGAACTCTTCCCCCCTTGGATAGGACAAAGTACCGCTTCTCAGCTCTCTTAGGGGTGAGAGCACAAGAAGCAGGGGTGTGTCAAACTGCCTTTGCTGGACCCATGATGGCCTTGTTGATGAGAAAGGCCACTCTACTGGGATTGGAGGGTGGCAGAATGTCTACTAAGCTGTGCTGTGTCTCCTGGATTTCCTCCAGCGGGATCTAGAGCTCTGCCACTACCCTGTGCATGAACTCTTAGCATTGTTTAAAGTCATTGGGTGGAGATGGAGAAGATGGAGTGACTGCCTGGTGACGATGACGAGATTGCTCCTGGAACTGGCTCATCTTCCTCCTCAAATACTCCCATGGGGCAGGTTGCATATATCTGGGCAATGGCAAGTAGGACTTGCACTGATCCTGGGTGTCTGGGGTAGGGCTCCCACAATCCCCAATATTGACAATAAGATGCATCCACCACCGCAGGGGGACTGCATGGCAGAGGATACCACCTGTTCCTTGGCCAATTCTGTTTGGCTGACGGTGGGAACCCTGACCTTCTAGATCTTCTGTCTGGGGCCTCCTCTCCTCTGTGCTGCAGCGACTCCTGCAGAGCCTTCAACTCATCAGAAGAGAAGTCTGGATCCCTGGTGAAACCGACTATAACCAATGGTTGTACTTCAAGACTGGTGGGTGGAGTGAGAGAACGAACGACTCTGTCTCCTTGCAATAGGCTCCTCCTCTGGTGTTACAACATCACAGAATATAGACGGATCTGTTAGGAGCAGTGAATGCAGATAGGGGAGAGCAAAGATGTCTTCCAGGAAGACATAGGTCTCCAGCCATCCTGGAGTAACAGGAGACTCCATTGGCGAAGCCGGAGCCTCTCTGGTCACTGTGGCTGTCGGCTCCCTCTGGGGCCATGTCACTATTAATACTGCTTTGGTTCCCAAACTGGATGGAAGCACCAGGAGCGGTCTATCCCGCATCTTCACCCTGGAACCGGTGTCAGAACCGTCAGATCCGTATCCTTGGGTGCCTCCTTCACTTGTTAAGAACATTTAGTCAGGCCTAAGACCTTAGCACCCGCACGCACTGGCTCTCCCAACTTCGACGGGGTCGGGGAGGGATCCCTTCTTTTCAGGGCAATCTTAGACATAGATGACTTGTCCTAATGTCTGTCAGAGTGCCCCTTACTTTCCTGTGAACACTTCTCTTTAGGCTGAACAGACTTAGCCTCTGCTCCCAGGCTCATGCTCAGTGGCGTCCTGCCTGCTTGTGGAGACTGGGGCTTCATTGCCTTCTCCATGAGGTGTTTTTTGAGTCTCAGTTCCCAGCCCTCATGAGTTCTCGGGGTGGAAGAGCAGCAGATGGATGCTGCACTTGGCAGAAATGTGAGCCTCACCCAGGCAGTAGATGCAGCATCGACGTTTGTCGCTCACAGAAGGCAGGAAGCAGTTTTTGAACCCCAGGACCCTGGGCATAATCCCAGACTTCTCTGGGGAAAAATCCCCCGGTGGGTTAAAAAAAAAAAAAAAAAAGCGCTATCTAAGCCATACTATGCTATAAAAACTAACTAGATAAAAGTCTTCCAGGAACGACGCAGTAGAAAGAAGCCGAGGACACCAAAGATTCTGACTCAGACCATGCGGTGGTAAGAAGGAACTGGAGAGGCACAGGGCCTGCACTGCCTTTGATGCCCTCAGTTGGAAGCACAAGGAGAGCTATGATGCATGTGGAGGCCAACGGACACTGCTCGCAAGATGTTCTGGACTCAGGCGCACGCATGGGTGGTGGGTATAATAGGCCAGGGAAGGCTTTGCCTTCCCTGGCGCTGCCGCTAACCCGCTGCTGGACAACTGGGCCGTGGTAGCCCCCCCCTTCCCCAAGACCCCCACTGCCTCCTCCACCCCCAAGGTCCCTGCGGCTCCCTGCGTCCCTCCTCCTTGGGACAGGGGAGTGAGGAGCGACGTGGGGAGCCAGTGGCCGGGGGAGTGAGGAGGCTCGGCTGGGCACTGCTGGGGCCGGTGGCTTGGTGGGGTGGGGGTGGGGGGGGGCCTTCAGGGGCGGGAGGAGCTGGCGCTTGGGGAGGCTGCCGGTGGCTCTCGGCCCAGCCCGAGTGTGGTGGGGGGGAGGGCCGTCAGGGATGGGGGCGCTCGGGGGGAGGGGAGTTTCGGGGCTCCAGCGTGTGGGGGGCAGGGCCTTGGGCGGAAGGGGCAGGGCCGGTGGGCTAGCCTCCCCAAAGTGGGGGTTCACCTGCTGCCCCTGGACGCATGTGGAATACACATAGGGACCATCACTCGAAGAAGAACCATAGTCCCAGCCCATGTTGTGTCAAAGGAAATGAAGATAAAGGAAACATGCAGGCCTCTCAAACGGCTTTGAAAATAAATGCTAACAGGCTGGTAGGGGGTGGCCTAGATGTAAGCGTTACTGACCTTATTCCATAAGCAATAAAAGGTCTGTGCCACTGATACAGAACAAGAAAGAAAAAGGCGCCTTCATTCAGCAACCCATAGGAGTCCTAAACTATTTATATAACTCCTTTGCCTGGGCAGTGTCCCTTATGTCCATCCTAAAGGCCAATAACAAATGCAGTGGGGCTTAGCAGGAATAGCAACACCAACAGTTTAAGCTTTTACCCACATAATTTCCTTTTTCTAAAGCCTGCTTGGTTTAGGGTTGGATCCAAGTATTGTGGATCTGAACTAATGTTGTCTAACAATTAAGACTGCAAGCTTCTTGGAGCCAGGGCAGTTCAAGTCTGTACAGTACTGGACATGCCAACAGCACTCTGGTAAGCATGACTCTGCTTTGGGCTCATGCTCATTTATACTGTATGGGGTTTGTCATCTTCAGCCTGTGGGTTCCTTACAAGGAGGATCTTTGCTTCTCCTGAAGAGAGTCACGCTGCCTTTCCCCAAGACTATTACCGAGTGCAAAGCAGGTCTGAACTCAGAAGTCAACAGACGTAACTCCTCCCACCCCCAGCGTCGTTGCAGGCGCTGCCAAGGTGCTCACAGAGCAGGAGTGAGGAAGGATGCTTGCACAGACTTGCGACGGCAGGACTTTAATGGAGTCCCACCTTCAAGAACACGAGAGGAGTCATAATATGGTTCATTTCAGAACATAGGGCTCAATGCCAAGGACAGTGGAGTTACAATTACACGCGTACAGTGTATCATTCCAACTGCATCGATCTGTGGCCCACTGGAAGAGACTGACTCACACCAGAGAGTGTCGAGACTGGTCCCAATAAGGCAGTGAAGTGTACTCTCAAAATGCACATTGCCCTACAACATCCACAATACCACTGTTGTACGTAGCAGCAGTTCTTGGCATAATGCTTTCATACAAGAATCACAAGAAACTTTGCAAGCAGTAACCCGCCCACAAATTATCCCCATTTTACAGATGGGGAACTAAGGCACAGTGACTTGCCCAAGACCACACAGCAAGTCAGTGCCAGACCTGAGAATAGAACCCAGGAGCTCTGACTCCCAGCCTTGTCCACTAGCTTTTACCATGCTTCATGTCTGACAGCGACAAGGTAGCACATGCACTATCACACCACCAGAACAGTCCCTTATGGGAGTGGGAGGAAAACTACCTACTGGTAGCATAAAATTTATACAGAATCCAGTGAGGTCCCGATCTGCTTCTTTTAGATGGACATCAACGGGTTCCTAGAGCGCGCGTACCTTCACTTATTGCACAACAAAAAGTCCACAAACTCTATGTAGCCAAAATGTGTAGACAGAGGGAGTGGCGGGCTGCACTACATGTACGTGCTGAGTAATCCTCGTTATCTGCTGATCTCACCGACGAAGGCTATTTTTAGGTGAGATCGCAGAATTAGGCTCTCTCTACAGTAGCACTTTTGTCAGTATAACTTATGTCGCTAGGGGTGTGGAAAAAAAACAACAACACACCCATGAGCAACATAAGTTACACTGATAGAAGCGCTGGTGTGGACAGTGCTATGTCAGCGGGAGATGCTCTCCCGCCACTCCTTGGGGGTGGTTTAATTATGTCGGTGGGAGAGCTCTCTCCCATCGGCATAGAGCAGCGACAGAGGAGACCCGTCCAGTGGCGCAGCTGCATCAGTACAGCTGTGCTGCTGTGCGGTGTCTGGTGTAGACGTGGCCTTAGTTGTAAGAGTTGTGATGGAGCAAGGCCGGATGGCTACAGGAAAGTACTGAAGAACAGGTATATTAGCTCCAGGCTAAGCAAATCCCTAGTACCATGGGAACCAAAATGGCAGTTGCTCCAGGGTAATCAAGGCACCTGGGGCCAATTAAGTACTTTCTAGAAGGCACCAGAGAGAGCTACATTGATTGGAGCACCTGCAGCCAATCAGGCCAGGCTAATCAGGGCACCTGGTATAAAAAGGGAGCTCACTCCAGTCAGGGTTGGAGGAGCCAGAGGAAGGAGGTGCGTGTGAGGAGCTAGGAGCAAGAGGTACAAGGAGCTGAGAGTGAGAAGATGTGCTGCTGGAGGACTGAGGAGTACAAGCATTATCAGACACCAGGAGGAAGGTCTTGTGGTGAGGATAAAGAAGGTGTTTGGAGGAGGCCATGGGGAAGTAGCCCAGGGAGTTGTAGCTGTCAGGCACTATAGACAGCTGCAATCCACAGGGCCCTGGGCTGGAACCCGGAGTAGAGGGCAGGCCCGGGTTCCCCCCAAACCTCCCAACTCCTGATCAAACACAGGAGGAGTTGACCCGGACTGTGGGTTCCACCAGAGGGGAAGGTCTCTGAGGCGAGTAAATCTGCCAATAAGCGCAGGACCCACCAAGGTAAAGGAGGAACTTTGTCACAGAGGGTAGTGAATAAAACCCCCAAATAAAGTGTTTACTCTTACCACTATTCCAAACACAGCCACAGCAGATCAGAAAGGCACGCAACAGATGCAGAGGAATTTTTCTTCACCTAATTTTTCTTACTGACTGTAAAGGTGCAACCACCAGTTCTACAAATGCAGCAAGCAACTGCTGACAAGCTGACCTCAAACTAACAGGTTCAGTGATCTGAAAACATGAAGCAAGATACCCTTGGAGATTTTTCTGCTGATATCCAGGCCTAGCACCCTGCCAGAATTGGTTGAGCTGGTTACAGGGTATTTCAGAGTTAGCCGTGCCATTTCAGAGGAAAGCGGTTTCAGTAGGGACTTCCTTTGCATGCGCTTCTGCTTGAAAACATCAGTTCTACTTTTTACAAGATAAATAAGGGGTTATTATCCCAAACAGATATTTCACAAATTAAGTTACTGAAGCCCTGGATTGGGACGGGAAGGTTTTTGTTAGCAATGTGTAGTCGTTTATCGTCAGTGTGACTGACACGGAGGCCATGGCAAATTCAGAAAGGCACAAAGAAGAGTCACCCAGTGGCTCAAACAAGACAGTAGCCTTCAGGACTCCTGGGCTCCCTTCCCAGCTGCCACCAACTTGCTGTGAGCACTTGGGCAAGTCACTTAACTTCACTCTGCCTCAGAGTTCCCCACTTGTAAAGTGGTAACCACCTCTTAGCCTCATGAAGGGGGAGTGTGTGATTTAACAATTAAGGTGCTTGCAGACCCTCTTGCAGACTGGAACAGAAGTCCCACAGCCTCACTTTCTATAGAGCTGAGTCTAAAGTAAGATCAGCTGGGTTGTCTTCCCATGTAAGATCACCGTACTAAAAGAAATCCCAGATTTTTAAAGACTACTTGAGGTAGCAAGGGCTGCTGTCCTTCAGTGGCATTTACAGGAGAAGAGCTCAGTAACGTGCTTGCAGATGAAAGAGGCAAGTCCCACAATGAGCCTCAGCAAGCCAGTGGGAATCCAGCCAGAGGAGGCAACACCTCTGGCAGGGAAGGACTCTAGCAATGCAAAGAACCAAGGGCCAGCTGTATTCTGCCTGGTCCTGTGTCAGCATCAGGTTCTACATGCTACTTTTATGCCACTAAGATGACACCCCTAAGATCAGACTGGCAAGTTGAAGAACAGAGACCCAAAATAGTCAGGAATAGGTCAAGATACAAATGTGAATAATCTAAGTACTATACCCAGATGTACAGACACTCTTTTTTCAACCTATGTAATATATCATTTTTTAACATTAGCTTTATTAAAAGCCAAGGCACAAGACTGGAGAAGAGAACTGGCTTACAAGAATTGGTTCTTTCGGCATCAACCCCTAGAGAGGCAAGACAACCGCTATTCCATTTAAACTTCTTTAAATGGCACAAAATTAAATCTAAGGAAGTGGGAAACTCACTTACTGGAACACAATCAAAATCAACCTCCAGGGCCATCAGAAAGGAAAGAAAAATCCATGGAGCTGCAGGCTAAAATGCGGTGTCAGACTGAAAACTCCTCCGAGGATACACATCAGATATAGAGGGTGACTCCTGATTAGGAGAGAACGTGTCGAATGAACTCTGATGGACAATCCATTCATCATGACTTGTGATAGGTGTTGCATATTCCACAATGCCTCTCTCCGCAGCCATAATATTAGCATATTGGAAAACTACATTTTAAATACTCATCTACCCAGAGTCACATTTAGACTAGAAAGGGCATTAGGCCTATAGAGCAGGAGGATGAGCCCCTGGTTAGGGTGCTAGCCTGAGAGGAGGTAAAATTCCCTGTCTGTCCCTGACCTTGGGCAAATCCCAGCCGGTCTGTGCCTCAGTTCCCCATCTGTACAATGGGGACAATAGCACCTACCTTAGCCCTGCCTTGCAAGGGTCTGAAAAGGGATGTAGAAATCACTAGTGTGTTGCAAGGATAAATAAATTAAAGACTGTGATGCACCCAGGTACAATGGTAATGGGGGCCATATACCGAAGAGATAAAGACTAGGTGTAGGGGGAAATACTTTGCACTTGGAGAACCTGAAGACAGTTGCACTGACAGTCAAGTCTCACAATATGCTGTGGATTTCTATTAACCTTTCCAGAGATGGGGAAACGGAAGCAGAAAGGTAAAGAGACTTGCCTAAGGTCACAGGGCAAGTCAGTATCAGAGCCACCAACCAATCCCAGGAGTCCGGACTGCTAGTCCTCTGCTCTAACCACTGAGCCCATCTCCAGTGCATTTTGCAGCAGCTCCATTGGGAGGAGAGTGATTGAGAAGATTCAAGATGATGGTTTGGTGAAATTGTATATGCAAGTCTAGGGGAAAGTGAGAAGGCAAGGACGGGGCATGACACGGCCATTCAACCCTTCCCCTGTCTCCCACCCTCCCTCCCTTTACCTCGCCACCCCCAGTTAGCAACAGAGCAGCAGATTTTAAACCATCACCTCTCCACGCCCCATAAAATGAAGGATTACTCAGTTGGCTCTGGAGGAAAGGCCACACATAGCAGTGTAATGTACAGCTCAGATGAATGTTTCCGAGACTTGAAGATGCTACATTTGTTTTTGTTTTTTTTACCTTTGATGGATGTCTCCCGCCTTCTTCTGGTGCAACCTGCCCATTCTGCAAAATGCAAAGAAGAATCCATTGTTAGCAAATGCCAGGCACTATGAAAATGCCATTTTGGAGAGGGACAGTTAAGTTTACCCGAATAGACTTTTATACTAGGCTAGAAGGTGATGAAACCTCCATAAATTGTGTGGGCCAGATTTATAAGATACAGCACAATTGTGTCCCTTACACATCAGATATACATGACAAGTGGAGCTGGTCAAAAAAAGTCTGACATTTCAACCGAAAAAGACCTGGTATAATCAGCACCATTGTGGAACTCAGCCAAGTGAGTGTGATTTATGCACGCTTGCTGTTCTGTGAACATTGGCTGGTGAGGGCGTAGGTTAAAGGAGAGGCAGAGCTGCGTCAGCTTTACACTCTTGTAGTTGCAGGAAAAGCTACACGCTGAGATGGATGTGTATGTTACACTTTTGCCTTGAACGAATCCCAGATCAGAAGTTACAGTTTTACTGCTGATACCCATTTTAAAATGGGCTTATACTTGATATCATTTACATCACTGCTGACAGTGCCCCAGGAACTTCTGCACCAACTGCTTGGCTTGAGGCTGCATTTGGCCCTTTCCACTCAATAAATACTATCCTGCTAGCCAAACGTCTATTGCTGGAATCTGCAGTGAAGTCATGATAGGTGACTTATGCCTGTAATAACAAAGCGCTGGTCACACAGCCTATTGCCCTTGGAATGAAAGCGGTGTCAAATTCAGAAAGATGGCAGCCCTGGAGGAGCAAGACAACTTGGGGTTGAAGATGGGTGGGAGATATTTGCTTAGACACAGACATCTGATATTTAGCAGAGTGGCAAGAACACTCCGTAAAAATCCTTCCCCTGTAAAACTAATTTATCTGTGTTTTTATTAATAAACTTAGCTGAAAAGTGAAAGAATTTGAGAAATCTACTTGCCTCATCTCTGTTTATGCTCTTTATTTTTTTGCATCTCAACTTGAGCAACAAAAGGCAATGAAATTAAAACAACGAGGAGTCCGGTGGCATCTTAAAGACTAACAGATTTATTTGGGCATAAGCTTTCGTGGGTAAAAAACCCACGTCACCCTCATGTTCTAAGCGCTGTAATGTGAGTTTTAAACATTGTGGAGCTGGAGGGGCTTAAATCAACTTTTGTTAGGATTAAGTGTTGTTTTTCCGAGATTGGTGTCAAGCTTTCATAACACTTAACAAGACGTGATGTTTTGGCCCTGTTTAATTCATGCCCTTTTAAAACAAGGCAGAGAAAACTTGCATTTATTGACCCCTAGTATGACAGCTTTTGGAGTGTGACACTAACCAAGTCTCACTTTAACACTACAGGGATTCAGTTTCTACCATATCTTACTGGTGCTCCACATTTGTCATGAAATATACACACAATATTAAATATAGTTTTGAACTTCATGCCTACCAGCTGGTGGCTAACTCATGATAAAGAGTTTAGCACAGGGAGGAGTTGGCAGACTCAGCTCTTCACATACAAGTTTAGTCTTCAAAAAGAAGCACAGGGAAAACAGCTGGTAGTCTCCAAGTTGTAGGTGATCCCTATGAGAGCTATGCCCCGAGCAATACAGTACCTTGTATGTGTGAATTTAGAGCCACTCCAATTCACAGCATGGCCATGTCGGTTACAGAAGAGAGCAAATCCCTGCCTGCTAGACTGACATTAGCCCTGCAATATTTACACCTATAGGGCCCAATTCTGATCTCACACCAGTGTAGTTCCAGTTGCTTCCAGTTTACCCTAGGGAGAGATCAGTCTCAACCTGTGGTACAACCAGTTGCTTCTCTAAAGTGTGGACTTAAGCACATGCTTAAAGCTATTGACTTCAAAGGGGAAAATCAAGCATGTACCTAAGAGCTGCCGGGAACAGGGATTACTCAACTGGGGTTCGTGGAAATGACTTTGGCACCCTTGCCACATTCCTTGGCCGGAGCAGCTCAGGTAAGCAACATAAGAGAACACAAGAGCTGCCATACTGGGTCAGACTATGCTTCATCTTGCCCACTATCCTGCGTGGGACAGTGGCCCGTACCAAGGCTTCAGGGAGTGTACAGACCAGGGCAATTACAGAGTGATCCACCCATCTTCCACTCCTGGTTTCTGGCAGTCGGAGGCTTAGGGTTGCCCTGAGCATGGGGTTGTGTCCCTGACCAGCTTGGCTAATAGCCATTGATGGACCTATCCGCCATGAATGTATCTAATTCTTTTTTGAACCCAGTTATACTTTTGGCCATCACAACACCCCATGGTAATGAGTTCCACGGGTTAGTTGTGCATTGTGTGAAAAAATACTATTAGTTTGCATTAAACCTGCTGCCTGTTAATTTAATCGGGTGACCCGTTTTTTGTATTGTGTGAAATGCACCTCAATCTGGCCTATACAGTCCGGTCTGGTCAAACTAGTTCCCCTAGGCTGCAACCAGCTCAGTTGTCCTAGAGTGCTTCCTTTTGAATAGAAAACCATCCAGATTAATGACTCCCGACTGCTTTAGGCACAAGGATTTCTCTTGGCACCTCCTGGAATCCCAGTTCAAGATGGAGGTAAAACATGACATGACGGCCCAGCGCCATTTACAGTCAAAATGGCATTCACCAATGGAGTTTGTAGTTTGATACAGATACATGCAGACATATACTCCTCAGTCCCATCCACCAGTTATTCATGCAGCACCCAAAAAGGTGTTGTTAGATGTGGTTTAAGGACTTAGGGCCAGATTCCCAAAGGTATCAGAGCTGCTTGTTCTAACTCAGCCACTTAGAAAGGACCAAACCACATTTTGTTTCCTCTCATACACTTGCGCAGTTTAAAGAATCAGAAGTATTTTCAACCATAAGTGGCCAGAGAAAAATAATGGTACCACTACAGAACCAAACTAGCAGAAGAACTAACTAAGCGTTTCCAGGAGTTTACAGATGTATTGTTTAGGAGAAGCTGTCAGTGGCTTTAGCCTACAAAGAATATTTAGAAACGAAGTAAGATCTTTTCCTTGCACAGAGGAGAGTGCCTCCTTGCTATCAGTAGCGTAGAAGGGTGCTCGTGTTTATTGGCTCAGCTGTTTCTGATAGACAATTCATAAGTCACTGTTCATTAAAACTCCAGCTTTGTAAGGGTTGTTTATGTATTTAAAAAATAAGTCTGACAAGAGGCGGAATGCCCATTTTAAGTTGAGGAAGTTCACATTTAATTAGCAGCCACTCAGAGGCTACCAGAGGCACATGCCAGGAGAGTGAACCGAGCTTCACATGGGCCAAACTCTGCTTTCATTTGCACCCAGGCAATCCACAGTAACTGAAAACAGACTTTGGCCAACCTGAAACTCAGACGCCCTTAAATAGCCTCAGGAGGAGACACAAGGAGGTGAAGTGCAGTGGTTCTCAACCAGGGGTATGTGTACCCTTGGGGGTACGCAGGGGTCTTCCAGAGGGTACATCAACTCATCTAGATACCTGCCTACTTTTACAACGGGCTACATAAAAAGCAATAGACAAGTCAGTACAAACTAAAATTTCATACAGACAATGACTTGTTTATACTACTCTATACACTGAAATGTAAGTACAATATTTATATTCCAATTAATTTATTTTATAATTATATGGTTAAAATGAGAAAGTCAGCAATTTTTCAGTAACAGTGTGGCTGTGACACTTTTGTATTTTTATGTCTGATTGTGTAAGCAAGTAGTTAGGTGAGGTGAAACTTGGGGTACGCAAGACAAAGACTCCCGAAAGGGGTACAGTAGCCTGGAAAGGTTGAGAGCCACTGACGTAGGGCACATGCGCTGCCCCCACAAGTACTGGTATACAAAGTTCTCCACAAGCACACCTAAGTGGAACACACATCCACAACCACTCCGAGAAGAACATCTCTTTCTATGCTATCTAAAAGGAGGCAAGCAAGAGTGTGTGGGTAAGGCATGTGACACCTGGGTTGATACTCGGCTCTGCCACAGAGTTCCTTGGGCTTTGAGATCTTTGGATGGAAGGGACTATTGAAGCACAAGGTTTCAAAGCACCGAGTGAGCTGTAACTGATAGAACCGTTAATTGAAAGGGAGTATTGTCTATCCCAGCAGCGTCTCCTCCTTTCACCCTATTGCCTCTTCCCAAGCATTTGGCATGTACCCTTAACTACCACATTTCTGACTTCCTCCCGTCAAACAGCACGGGTTCTGCAGAAAGCTATTTGTGATGGACTGTAATCCTGCCTGGGAGTGGTAGGGATGCTGGGAGAAATCAAAACAAAGCACACATTCCAGGGGGTGCTTTGCACGCACACACGTGCTTGCATCGGGAACCAAATTCATCCAACAAATGAGTCACTTTTCAAACTGTTGTACAACTTAGCTTTGCTGGAAGAAGCCTGCACACTTTGAGCCAAGACTCCCCCCCCCCAAAAAAAAACAAAAAACCCAAAACCAAACCCTTTACCGCCTCACCTGGTGGTTTCCATTTAGATCTCTGTGACCCATCTGGAGTTATGTACATATCTCTGTCCTGACACGTAGAGTAGTCATCTCCCCAGGTAACATGCTGCAGTTTATTGCTTTATAAATACACCTGAACAAATGTATGGTTGTTTCAGCTTCATCTTTTTGTCTTGTAAGAAGCCTCTTTCAAGGCTCCATCCTACATACTATATACATACACAGCTAACCAGCTATACACTATGTGGCACAACCAAAGACAATCTAGGCAGCAAATTGTTCTCTTGTTTCCAAACATAAGGCTACATGACTGCCCCACTCCTAGGGTGACTCAGAAGAGAGCAATGCTGGTGAGAGTGTCACAGGTACTGACCAGACAATGCCTGCTGCAAGAATTCCATTGTATGAGACTTGGCTCTTGAACTCTCTCTGCTGGGAGTCAGCAGTCTGTCCACCCAACTTTTCCAGCAAGCGTTGCTCTGTGTCTGAGGAAAGTGCAGATTAAGAGGGTAATCTGACATACCACCTGTAGTGTTGGTTTTAGTTGTCACTTGCTCCAGAAATACCCTAGTGCATCACTTTCAGAAACAAGCTTTGCAACTTGTGGCCCCTTTCATACATAGACTTTAACACCATAGGGAGGTCTGTTCAATACAATTGTCTATTAAGAAAGCAAATGTATATGGTTACATAACTCTCACCTAAGGCTGCACTTGGAGATGTTTTTCTTAGGACATCTTGCTTTTTAAATCCCTTTAATTCCACATAATCCTTATTGCAGCCAGAAAGCAATTGCCAGAACTGGACACGGTAGCCATGGCTGCTCTGAATCAGAGAAGCAGGAAGAACTCCTCCCCTTTTGGTCATGAAAAATATGAAGCTCATTCTCTTATTGCCATTAAGACAATCAAGACATTTATTTCCTAACTAGAGTGTTCAGCAAAAGTAGAGCCTTGGACTACTGGTAGATCTGTTTAGACACCCTGGTGCTATTTCTAAAGCTTTAAATTTCAGCTGGTCACTATACTGATGGCCATAAAATATAACTAGACTAGGCAGAACTGGATTTTTTAAAAATCATTTCAATGGATAATATTGATTCTTTTAAAGCATTTTTTTCAGTTATTGATTTCAATTTGTACAGTTGCATAAAATTATGGGGGGGAGTCCGATGATAATTTGATAACAGTAGATGTTGAGATTCAAAGTTAAAGCTTTATAAGCATTAACACACAAATTGTCAAGATCACGTCAAAATATACTGAGTAAATATCCTTAAATCAAACTAAGTTCTCAAGAAGAATTTCTTACTTTGCCTAGCTGTAAATATAGATTACTATACTATTGATGGAAATATTTTTTCATCCGTTTATGTTTGTATGGTGAAGTTAATGTTTATCGACATTTACCTATAAAAATCTAATCCTTCCATGCCTAAACATAACTAGAATATTACATATCCAGAAAGACACTTCCCCACTCACTTCCATTAATGGTGAAACATTAAGTGCTGATGTACAAAATCCCAACACACTCTCTCTAATGAGAATCAAACCCTTCCTTCAAAAGTCTTTGGTACTTTGATATGCAAACTGTTTTGTTGCTAATTTTCTTTTAAATGGAATTTGAGAGACTTTGCTGATTGTGGTTCCAGAAAGGAAAACGCCACAAAATAAAAAGACACCCCACACAACACTGCATAGCCCAGGCGACGGACTGATGAATTGGCTGTGTGACGCTGGAGAAACGTCTTAATAGAGATTGAGATCACATAGCTTCCTTCTTTCTCTTCTGATCACTGCATAGAGTTCAGCTAAGATGTTCACAAGAGAGAAGTTAGCCATGGAGAACTTCTGCTCAGTAGAGAGAGGACATGTATTTATAATGGGCAAAATAATTCCAGTTTGAAGTGACAGTCAGTTAGGCTGCTGTATATTTGCTTAATGAAACAAGAGTTTAGCGAAAAGCATTGCCTAGAACAGGGGTAGGCAACCTATGGCACGTGTGCCGAAGGCAGCACGCGAGCTGATTTTTAGTGGCACTCATACTGCCCGGGTCCTGGCCACTGGTCTGGGGGGCTCTGCATTTTAATTTAATTTTAAATGAAGTTTCTTAAACATTTTATAAACCTTATTTACTTTACATACAACAATAGTTTAGTTATATATTATAGACTTATAGAAAGAGACCTTCTAAAAACGTTAAAATGTATGACCGGCACGCGAAACCTTAAATTAGAGTGAATAAATGAAGACTCGGCACACCACTTCTGAAAGGTTGCCGACCCCTGGCCTAGAAGTTGCTGGTCATTACTATGACAATTAAGTCACTCAGATTCATTTTCTACTGCTTGCACTTTACTTCACCCACATTTCCTCATTATGTAAGCAATATTCTGATCAATGCAGAAAGCAGAAGAGGAACTGAAATATTTGTGAGGCTGAGTTAGGTGCCCAGGACTTAAGTGTTTCCCTACTTGCCTCCTGCAGTGCATTGGTCTCTCACACACTCCCATGCACCACAAAGCAGCTCCACCTTCTTCACTTGAGCTTGCTGTGACAAACAGAACCAACTATGACCAGTCTCAAAAAAAAAAAAAAAAAAAAAAAAAGGATTACTAATGCTCCTGGAGCATGAAAAGAACAATAGGCTTGATTCCTCCACGAACACTCCGATAACACCTCAGCTCCATGACTCAGAAAGCAAAGGTTTGCGGAAGCCCATTTAAAACCTTTGTGGCAAGGATCCCAGAGTAATTTACGTAACTGACGTTCCAGAAACGTCTCATTTCATAGCTACGTTACCCTTCACAAGAAGGGCCAGCAGACCCTCACCACCCTTTAATAACCTTTGAAGCCATGAGTCACATTCGGTCTTTCAATCCTTCTCTACATTATGCAGCTATATAGATATTCTGCCACGTTAGAGGGAATGTATTGCCATCTAGCACAGAAGATGGCAGCCAGACTTAAAGGTGAAACAAAACTCCACCAACACTATCCATTTTATTACATGGGATCCAGTGCCCATGCACACAACTCCCCAATTAGTTGGGATATTAGCTTTGGGAGTTGGTTCTACATACACAATAACCCCAGAAGTTAAGGGACTAATTTTTAAAGGTGCTGAGAACCTGCTGGTCCCACTGATTTTATTTGGAGTTCTGGATGCTCAGCACCCCAAAGAGGGGAGGGAAGGTGTGTGTGTGTGTGTTTGGGGGGCGGGAGGAGAGGACAGAAAAAACAACAACAACAGGCCTTGACACTTAAATTAGGCTACTAATGAGGCAGTAGGTGAGAACACATTAGTTTTCTCATTCTCCCGTTGTTAGAAACAAACTTCATAGATAGGACTGATTTCCAAACATACTGGACACACGACCTCCACCACAAACAAAAAAACCCAAGACATCAGTTTCAGGTCAGCAGTATAACTCGAGTAATGTTGACACCGTCAGCAGATGGGCATGCAACACACAACAGTGCAGTCTGTCCACAGGATTCGGCAGTAAATCCCAGTCCTGCCAGCAGCATTGCTTGTCATTGACACTGGAGGTCTTCCAATTAAAATAAAAATAAAAAAAAATGCAGACTCAAAGCACCGTGGTATCTTACTACGGCACTGTCATCTTCCAGATCTCAGTTACCTCACCACAAAAGTCAGCCCTGAAAGCACAGCATGATGGCAGGCCTCTTGATCAAATCATTGTGGAACAAGTAACTCCCTCCTCTCCCACCCCTGTATGCACACATGCGCCTTGATGACTCAAAACTTTACAACAGATGCTATTAGTTCACTTCAAGATGAATCCTCAGTCTATCCATGCACCCCAGATGTTCTAAGACAGGGGTCGGCAACCTTTCAGAAGTGATGTGCCGAGTCTTCATTTATTCACTCTAATTTAAGGTTTCGCGTGCCAGTCATACATTTTAACGTTTTTAGAAGGGCTCTTTCTATAAGTCTATAATATATAACTAAACTATTGTTGTATGTAAAGTAAATAAGGTTTTTAAAATGTTTAAGAAGCTTCATTTAAAATTAAATTAAAATGCAGAGCCCCCTGAACTGGTGGCCAGGACCCAGGCAGTGTGAGTGCCACTGAAAATGAGCTCGCGTGTCGCCTTCAGCACCCGTGCCATAGGTTGCCTACCTCTGTTCTAAGACCACAGTAAATGGAGACACTTAGCACTGCTGCTAACCAGCATGGTGAAGTATTGACCCAAAGCCTTGCAGGGCTTGGCTGGCAAAGAGAAGGGGCAGCTGTGACCAATGACATTCTCTCAACAGAACATTTGTTGTTATGGTCATTGCTCAGAGGTTTCAAGTCAAGTTTCTTTCTCTATCATGAAAGACCTATCAAGAGGCTAAGTGACTGGTCAGTTTTAGCAGGAGAACCTCAGCTTGTGCACCCCTGTGAGGTGGTGGGTAGGCAGAGTAGCACACATCTCAGCATAAAGGGAGAGCCTCAGGGCCTGAGAAAAAGACAAGCTGTAGAATAAAGGTGCAGGGTCTAGCTACCATTAGTAGGAGCTCAGTTTCATAGCACACAGTCATAGGTGATTCTTTAGTATTCAGTTTAAACGGTCCCCAAACTTGCACCTTTCCTTTTAAAAAATTGTAGCATAAGCCTGCAACAATGCATGTTTATGGCACATGCAGTATCCTGTCCATTTAAACAAAGATTGAGTTACTGGGGATGGGGGTGAGGGAAGAGAGAGAGATTTAAGCAGGAAGGGAAGGAAAGTGTGTATGCAAGAAAGAAGTGTGTATACGTGATAGAACACCTGGAAATTTTAAATGTATGCCCATCCTAGCAAACTGGATTAGAGAAGTGTCAGTGTGCATGCTTTGAAGGGGAAGCAGTGTAGTACTCTGATGGGGACATTTTGACTTGGGACTTTGAAGCTGGAACTGCGTTTTCATCCATGTTTGGAAAAATCCTAGCACACTTGCGGCACTACTGCAATCTAAATAACAAGGGATTCAGAGATAAGGTGAGAGTTCCGGACTTCATTCTGTACTTCAGAGCATTTGTTAGGTTTAATTAGGCCCTTAAATGTTGGCTAGACTGCAAGCTAGATACTCTCCGCCCCTTAAAAAAACAACAAAAAAGCTTATCTAGGGTCAAATATAGCTTAAGGAGTGGTTAATACGCTGATCTGACAGTTCATTACAATGCACTCAGTCTAGCAAGTATACTGGTGGATGGTTTTCCTACAAATCCTCAGGAAATTTGATTAGTTGTGCATGTGTAACATATGTATTACACACGAGAGATACAGGGAAGAGACACTTTTTGGGGAAGTTAATTCCTCTCCAATATTGAGAAAGTAATACAGGCAAGACACTTCTAAAATGTGGTTTAAAAGATGACAGTTGTACAGTTTGTTGTTTTTATTTGAAACTTGGAGAACTCCCCCCGGCCTGCCCCAAGGACTTGGTACAAAAGATTGTTTGAGGACTGACACTATTCAGCACTACTTTTTAGCCCAGCTGTACACCCACAAGGGGTCACCCCTGAGGGGCTCAGCAGACTAAATATTGCAGTGTGATAGGCCAAATCAATGGATTATGGATGGCAGCCTCAGGGCAGCACATAAAACCCACAGGATTACTGGGAATCTGCTTCTTTGCTTAAATAAAATAAATACAGAAATAACTCCTGGCTGTTAGAACCACTGAAACCTGCTTGCAGACATGTTGATTGGATCTGGTGAGAAGTCCCTGCCTTCCCCCCTCCCCAAAAATGAATGTCTCAATTCCTTTAGCACAAGGTGGGGGCAGAGGGGTGATCCAGAGCAGAGATCCTGGGTACAGAATCCCTCGTTGCATTCATCTGATCAATTATGGGATTTTTATGTCTTTAAGTAGTAGGCAAGCCTACAGCGAGGCTTAGCTGCCATACTCCTCATCTGGGTGAGGTGGAGGAGGAGACCTGGGCACTTTCTTTGTTCAAAGGGAAACTTTGTGTGTGTTCCTATGTGGACACAGACACACAAACACACAGAGGCTCTTTCTCCTCAGGGCTTTCAGTGGGAGAGAAAAACATCCCTCCCACCAAACCTCTGGGATCTCGCCCAGCCTGGCTCAGGCTCAGACCCAGACCCGCCGTGGGGCAGGCAGGCTCCCTTCAGCCCCTTCCCCGCAGTGCAGGCGAGACCCGCTCCGCTCCCCTCTCTGCCGCGCAGGGGCTCCAATGGCTTCCCCGGACCCCACCATCCACTAGGGCGGGGGGCTACCTCCCCCCAGCACCCTAGTGCAAAGGGGGTACGGGGGGGGGGCTGTATGCCCCCCCCCCCAATTCCATGCCCTGCGCCCCCTCCTCACCTCCGTGTCCAGCTGCACCAGCTCCATGTTGGGCCATGGATCTCCCAGCTGGGCGAGCGGCATCCTGGCGGCTTCTGGCCCCGGGAGCGGCGGGCGAGCGAGCGGGGCTGGCTGGCTCCTTCCCCGGGCGCTGCAGGTGGGTCAGGCGAGACCGCGCTGGGGCTCCAGCCCGAGCTCCGCCGCCCTCCGCTCCTGAGCCAGCTCCGAACCGCCGGCACTCGGAGCGCCGCTCGCTGCCCCCATTGGGCACCGGCCTCTAGCGCCGGCCCCCTCCGCCCCATTGGCTGAGTGTCTCCGCGGGGAGGGAGGGAGGTTCCGCCCGGGCCCGGGGCGCTGCATTCCCGCTGCTCCTGTGGGGCGCAGTCCCCGGACAGGGCGAGGCTGCTCCGAGAGGGACCCGGGCACGGAAAGAAGCCAACGCCCTGCCCAAGAGGGGTGCACTCAGTCCGCACCCCTCACAGATCCCCTCCTCGTGCTAGGGCAGAGCTGCACCCCAGACCCGCATCCTTAGGGGTACAAATTCTCGCTCCTTTCCAGGTGCTCCCCGAATCCCACCTCTATACCCCTGCTTCGGGTGCAACCAAAGTCTCATTCTTCCAAGGGGCACCTCAAAATCTGTACACCCCCCCCCCCGGAAAATGTTCACTCCTTCCCAGGTGCCCCTCAAACGGCAGCATGGCCCAGAGACCCTCCACTTAGCTGCCTTCACAATACCCCACAATACAGAACAGCAGGGTTCGATGAATGGCAACCTGGCAACCACGTGTCTCAAAGGAGGCTGGTGTCAGTGCCAAGCAGTCCAGTTACTATGTGTGATGCTGCTGCATCAGGAGTGGCTAAAAAAATCCAATTCCTGAGCAAACGACAGGACACAACCTGACCCACCTCGGCTCTCCAATTCTCCAGCGACAGTCCTTGCCCCAGATAATGCAGGGATAAAGCTCTGGTCCAGAAGATGAAGCCAGAGCAAGTCTACACTTGAGGTCTGTTGTGCTTTCCTCTCTCTCAACCATCTCTCTTCAGCCTCTTTGACTCCTAATGCACCACAGCCCTCCAGCATAGCCTCTTTCTAGCTGCATCTTCCCAGCTTGTGGGGTTGATGCTGAAAGTTTTTCAAGTCCCTCTTGTGAACATCCTTGAATCTGAGCCTAGGTTGGCCCAGTGGCCTTGAAGCATCCATACAGTACATCCTTTGGGATGGGGCCTTTGTCCACCTGGTGTGCAGATGAGTTTAACAGAGACATCTGTGTTTGAGAATAGCAATTGGACTTGGTCATTTTGTTTTCTCAAGTACTTTGGTGGCAAGAACATTGGGTTCCCACTTGATTTTTAGAAGACAGTGATGACAGAGAGTATGAAAGGTATTATCCTTCTCTCATGCCTGCTGTAGGCAGTCCAGGTCTCACCACAGTACAGCAGTGTGCTCAAAATGTATGTCTGATAGATCCGTATCTTGGTGTGCGGTGTCGGCCGAATGTGGCTGCTGCGCTCCGATAAAAGAATTAAACTTTTCATCTAGAGATAAGTTATCCGATACCTTCCAGGAGAGCCAAACCAGTGGTAGTAAGGCTGGGAAATGTAAAGAGCAAATGTCTACTGTTGACAAAGGCTACGTGGTTTACCCAAGGCTACCCAGCGAGTGAGTGTCAGAGTTAGGATTTGCATGTAGGAACTTGTGGCTCCCACTACCAAAGTCGGTCCACTAGACTAAGCTGCTTTGTTTACCAAATTACAAAAAAGAGACTGAATAGTCCCTTTTTCATTTCCCCTTGACTTGCCTGATCAGAGGCTCCTCAAGGGGAAAACCAAGGGAGACTGTTTTCCTATCTGAATTATTTTTAAATTATATCTGTTTTTAATCAGGGCTGGGCTAAACAATTTTCTGATGTAGAGCCTGAGAACGAGTGATAAGAGGAGATGAAGTCAGAGTGATTAACTACTGGAATTTACCAAGGGATGTGGTAGATTCTCCATCACCTGAAGTCTTTACATCAAGACTGGATGCAGGGCCGGCTTTAGGCCGATTCGCCCGATTCCCCAGAATCGGGCCCCGCGCCTAAGAGGGCCCCGCGCTCCGGCCGGAGCGCTGGCCGGAGCGCGGCAACCCCGCAGCCTCCCACTCCCCCGGCCGGAGCTCCAGCTCCGGCGCGGCAAGCCTCACGGCCCCCCGCTCCCCCAGCCGGAGCAGGGGCAAGCCCCACGGCCCCCCGCTCCCCCGGCCGGAGCAGCGGCAAGGCCCACGGCCTCCCGCTCTCCAGGCCGGAGCGCCGCCGAAGACTTGAGCGCCGCCCGCCCGGTGAGTTCAAGCCCCGCCCCCACGAATCGGGCCCCGCACGTCGTAAAGCCGGCCCTGCTGGATGTTTTAAAAACAAAAACAAAAACATCCTTGATCACAAGATTAAGGGCTTGATGCAGGAATTCCTGGTTAAAAATCTATGGTCCGCGTTATACAGGAGGTATCATCGGTCTAGATGATCATAATGGTGTCTTCTGGCCTTAAGATCTATGAATTTACAGACTTAGCTGTGGGAGGAAAAGGAGAAATCAAGGTAAAGGAATAAAGTTATTGAGAGTGGAGGCAAACAAAGGTCTAAATCAAAGAAGGAGATGGAGGATATATGAATATGCTTACCCAGAAAAATCGCTTCTGTTGTCTTTCAAGAATTAAGCAGAAGGAAGTGGAGATGAAGCCTCAAGATTTCTTGGCCAAAATAGGCAGAGGGAGGACAGATCGAATCAACCTGTCAGAAGATATGTGCAGTTGAAGACATAAAACAGACCAGTATCTCAACACATGGTAACATGTCTTTAAAGACAGAGCTCAGTGCATAGGCATTTACATGCATTGTTTGAAAGTAACACTGGTCAGTGACAGGATCTTCCCCAATATATTCGAAAATAACTGAACACATACAGAAGGTACCATATTCACAGGAGTCCCTGGATTCCTTACACCATAAAGCCAGTCGTGGTTTTGGATGGTTTTAAGTACTGTTATGTGTACATATTTCTACTGGTAAGGGAGATTTTCAAAGGCACAAAAGGCAGCTAGATGCTCACTCCCACTGCCCAATTGGAGTGAGGTGCCCAACTGCCATGTGTGCCATGGAAAATCTCCCCCCTAAGCATTAAGCTGAGTTGTATGCTGCCTTCATTGTACACAGAACACTGGAAAATACCCCCACAAGAAGGGCGTAGTGAGGTTAAATTAGTGGGAGGCAGTACAGGCTAGTGATTAGAGCAGGAGACGGACAGGCCAACAATCTGGGTTCTGTTTTCTAAGTCTGACACTGTTCAACCTTGTGCAAGTCCCATTCTTCAGTTTCTCCATAAACTAGGGACATTGATACATATCCAGCTTTGTAGGGCTTATAGAGAGAGACTCAGATGACAGGTGCTTTAGGAATGTGAAGTATTAATTATAAATTGCTATTCTTATCTGTTATCCCGCCCAAGTAGAAAAATGTAACACTCTGCTCCTTCTGTCCACCTTCTGCAAAAAAACATTTTTGTATTTCATTATAAAACTGTTTGTTAAATAAACAATTTTTTAAAAGATAGGTACAGCTAAGGGTCAAACATCATAATGTGGGAGCTAAAAGTATTTTCCTATCGTTTGTTAAGAACCAGCAATGTACAAAGCACAAAAATATAGTTTCTGCCCCAAGGAGCTAACAATCTAAGGTCCCGATCCTGCATTCTCATTGGCCTGGGCAATTGACTCAAGGGGATCAGAATTAGGTCAGCACTGATCACTTTTGAAAATCCCACTTTTATTCTTGACAACAGGCCAGTAAGGTGGGTCCATATTATCATCTGTTGTACAGAAACTGAAGCAGAGAATTCCCCAAGATCATAGAGAGACATAATGTCAGAGCCAAGCTTAAGATTTCCTGGCTCCCAGTCCTGTGCTTAGACCACACCTCAGTACTGTAAATCCACAAGTCTGAGATGAAAGTCTTGTGGAGTACGAAACAGCCAGAATAGTACTAGTGAATTCTTGTTATGGACAATTAGGCCCCATATCAATTACTGTGAGAGCAAGTTGAGATGAGTTTTGTCTAGGATAATTTCATCTAACTTCACAGCTTTCTAGGAGTGCTCCTTGTTGCTTGATATGCATAGGGCAGCATGGCTAGGATCATCCTCCAGCTGGTGCAGAATTAAACCTGCTTTAAATAGCAATATTAAAGAGATAACATCAATGCTGGAAGACCTAACATCTGACTTATTTTCCTTTCATTTGTTTGCAAAGTCCATGTAACTTTTAGTACTTCTTTATGTTCTTGAATTGTATCAGACTGACTTATATGATGAATGCAGACAGAAGCATGTATGGCATGGGGCTTTCTAGCAGGAGAGCAAAGTGGCTGTTTCCAACCCTCTAAGATCAAATCTAGGCCCCATGAAGCTGACCTTTGGCAATTCCACCATGGTGGCACTGGCCTTGATTCCTCCACACTTTAGGAATCATCCAGCCCTGGTGTTAAACTGAAGTGATATATTTAAGCCATTAAGGGCAGAGAGGGCATTTCCCACCAGTTGGCATGCAGAACTCCTATTGACTTCAAAGAGGAGATCTGCCTGGAAGTCTTGCAAGAGCAGGTCTTTAACAATCATGTGGAGCAACTGAGGATATAACCTTGACTCAGCTGGCTATTAACTGCTGTGAATTTTCTGACCCAGAAATCATTATTGCTATTGTAAAGAGTGAAAATATGTTAAAAATAAAGTAGTTTCCTTTTGGTGCGTTACAAAGTTGGCATGCACATGGCCCTGGATGGGGTGCTCTGTTTACAGCACTGGTATTTTTCTAGCACTGAATAGTGGTGCAGTAATCAGTAAGAATGCAAGACAATTTTCAAGATTATTGTGGGAGGTTAATGGCCACTATCCAGAGGGATTCTATTTGAAACGCAGAGCAAAGCGTGATGGAATTCAACTAGAGAGATAGGGAGAGAATCCACTACTGACTCCATCCCCCAATGACTCTACTGAGATGCTGAAATTTGCTCATATTTCACAGCAGAAAGATTTGCAAGTTGACCGCATGCTTGACAAAAGACAGGAAATATTGAGCTTTATGGAAATGAAGATTTATTTAATTTGAAGGGAACAGAAAGATCCACACCCAGGGATGCCGAAGAGTCTAGACAAAGTACCAAATCACACAAGCCACAGTTTCACAGTAAAACTGTAAATTCAAGATTTTTTTTTTTACTGAAAAATACACTGCATGAGTATTAGCACGATAGTGCTTGTGCTCTGTTTATTGTTTCACTTACACAAAGACCTCAAAGAACTTTGCAAAGGTGGCTATATAGTATCCCCAAATTAGATTAGATAACTCTCATAACAATTCAGTGTCTGAGCTCGGCATAGAACGCAAGAATCCTGAACCCAAGTCTGCTGCTGTAACCAATAGGCCACACTGACTCCTGCAGCAGACAACCCTGAAAGATACAGGAGACTGGTAACAGAATATGGAGCCTCATTATTAGGTTGCCAGGTGAGCCCAGGGCAATGGTGACTGAAAGTGTTTTCTTGATAGGTGCAATGAGGTAGTGGTCTCAGTCCAATTTGTATTTCCCAGTTAAAAGGCTACCATACCAGGTGGCTCCAGTGTTGGCACCCAAGAAAGCACAATGGCTAAATGAAGCTAAACAACCTTCTTCCTTTCCAAGTATTCTCTTCAGGTAAGTGCGGAGGTCTTTGTTTGGGGCAGCATTATGGCTTTGATGGAGACACAGAGGTCTCCAAAGCTCTCAAATGGCCCCTTTCACAGTTCACTGAAAAACTCAAAATGCTGCATTGCTGTTTGTTTTCTCCAGTTTCAAAATCCAAATCCTCTTCATTTACAGCAGGAGACATTTTAGCATCTGAAGCTGGCTGGCTTTTGGTTTATAAATGTGTTCCCATTCAGAGTGATTGTGATGTATGTGAAAGTAACATCCATTGAAACAACAAACCACCAGCTTTCCCAAGCTTGGCCACAGGTACAGTTCTCCCCTTTGCATTAAAAGCTGTTTGATTTGCTGGCCCCTTTGTGATCCCTGTCTAAGAATGCACAGACCATAGCTACTCAGCCTAGCTGCCTAGGAATAGTGATCCCCTGAGTCACCTTATCTGTCCGCTTCTCCTTTCTGGAGCCAAGATGCAACAGGAACATCTTTTTAACTGTGTGTTGTATTACATGATTTTATTCTAAGTTAGGAGGTGTACAGATAATATGTATCTCTTTATTCTCCCATATATTTCTATACTTTCTGAGACTCAGAATTGTATCGCTGTCTTCCTATATAATGTTTATCAGGCAGTCTCAGATCATTTTACAAACTTCAGGCCAGATCCCACCAGCCTTTACTCACACAAATAAATGTAATGGGATTGCAAGCACAAATTTGCAGGATGAATCCCATTACCAAGGTTATTATTTACTGAGCAAGATCAGTGTGGTCTGCACTTTACATACATTCAAACATTGTTAATTAAGCCTTACAACAACCCTGTGCAGTAGGTATTTATGTATTTTTGTTTTTAAAATGCACTAATCTGAAATGATCTTCTAGTATATTGCTGTTATTCCTGTTGTGCAGATGGGGAAACTGAGGAACATGTCACAGAGCAAATCAGTGGCACAGCCAGGATTAGAACTCAGGAGTCCCGTCATCCTCTCATAAGAGCAGAACATAAGAACGGCTGTGCTGGATCAGACCAAAGGTCCATCTAGTCCAGTATCCTGTCTTCTGACAGTGGCCAATGCCAGGTACACCCCAGAGGGAATGAACAGAACAGGGAATCATCAAGTGATCCATCCCCTGTCGCCCATTCCCAGCTTCTGGCAAACAGAAGCTAGGGATACCACACTGCCCATCCTGGCTAATAGCCATTGATGGATCTATCCTCCATGAACGTATCTAGTTCTTTTTTTGAACCCTGTTATAGTCTTGGCCTTCACAACATCCTCTGGCAAAGAGTTCCACAGGTTGACTGTGCATTGTGCGAAGAAATGCTTCCTTTTGTTTGTTTTAAACCTGCTGCCTATTAATTTCATTTGGTGACCCCTAGTTCTTGTGTTATGAGAAGGAGTAAATAACCCTTCCTTATTTACTTTCTACACACCAGTCATGATTTTATAGACCTCAATCATAACCCCCCTTAGTCATCTCTTTTCCAAGCTGAAAAGTCCCAGTCTCCCCTCCTCTTACCACCATAATGGGATAACATCTTGTTTTGATCCCAGAGACATTTTTCCTTTGCGTGGTGCAAGTGTCACTTTTTAACATAAAACAGGAGCTCTGTAAATGAGAAACTTTGGCTGGCGTGTTTAATGACCGATTACTTTTTCCTTTTGTGGCGGATTTCTTTCCGTTGTTATACTCACCGCCGTGTGTGATTACAGCTGCCTGAAATGCCACTGCTTTCCGAGGCAGGTCCAGGCAGCAGCCGGAATGCGGAAAACACATCACTGCAGATTATGGTACAGTGAGTACCTTAGGGAACGAGATCAGTTCTCTAACTCTAATTCCCCTGGAAGAGGGTGTTCAATGTGTAGTGAGGGCCTATTAACAGGACAAATACCTGCATCTTCTGTAAACACAGACATGTGCCTCACCCTCCCTCCTGATGTTGCTCATGTGGCCAGTTCTTGCAAGAATTAAGCCGTCTCATCTACTCAAACCAAGTTGTGATTCTTATGGCACCATTTACTGTATTTTCCTTTGAAGAAGGTCCCTGGTTCTGTGAAGTGATTATGGGATCACTGACCCCATCCAGTCCACTGCTTCCACATTAATTATTATTATAAGTATCACAATAGCACCTAGGAGCTCTAGTCATGGACCAGAGTTTTAGACCTGAGCCCCAGAAATCTGAAGGAGGAGTGTTTGGCATGGGCACATGCAGCCAAAGGTGGGTTTTGCTGAAAGAGCATGCATTGGTTAAACCGATGCCTAGGAGAGCCTCTTTTTATTTGGGAATTTGCCACCTGTGTCTCCAGAGCATCAAGTTGGAGACAATAGGTGTCCTGAGCAAAGGGATCCATTGGGGTTGGGAACTCCTGGGAGGATATGGGAACCAATCAGGCACCAGCCATCTGGGCAGCAAGGCCATATCTGCTGGTTGTCATGGATACAATCTTTCCGTCAGTCTTCCCCGATATCAGTTACCTTCCGTTTCCTGGATGCAAAGAAACGAGCCGTGAGTCTAGTCTAATTTCCATGCAGAGCAGAACACTTGACATCCAAACAAAAAGAAAAAATATTTTGTTCAAAGCTCAGACATCTCTTCCTAGCACGAACTGAACCAGGAGCTGAAGCTGACTTGCTTTTTGGTATTTCAACTATGTGAGCCTGCTAATGCTCTGACTAATTCCATTTTGGTGCTGCTGTTACCTTCAAATATCTCATAGGACCGCAGAGGAGTTGTTTTCACTGCCTGTTCATAGTTTTCTCTTGTTTAGCATTTTGGATCCAGGATAAGCCACTGTGGAGTCTCCTTATTGCCTGATTACTGCACAGACATGCAGTTTAATTTACTTCAACTGCTCATTAGAAAGTTCAAGCTAATAACATCAGCTTACAAGAAACTGGCTCAGCCTTTCAGATCCTAGCTGCTTTCAGCTCCCTGTGTGGACAAGACAATGGTGGGTCAAATGTGGCTTCAACGTTTTATAGAAGAGAAGCCCTTACAAAACCTAAAGCCAATTCCAGTGGAAACAGCCGGTGGGGATAGCGACTTATTCACAGTGTATAGTTTATCTAATGAAGTTGGCAAATTTTGTTGAATCATTGGCACTCAAAGGTGTTCATCATACAGCCAGCTCTCACTGCAGCACCATGCCAGCCAGTGAGAATGTGAAAGGGAAAATGACTAGAAACTGTAAACAAAGAGTGAAACTAACAGATGTGCTTTCATTGTCCCCAGCTGGGGAGAATGCAGAGTAAACAGTACAAATCCAGGTGCCTGGGTCATGAGGCAGGTCTGCCAGGGATATGGGGGGGACCTGGCAACGTAAAAGAAAAGCACACTCCAGCAGAAGCACAATCTGAGTTAGCTGAAAATCTCAAATGAGCTATTAACGGTACAGTGCCCACAACGCACAACTGGGCAGTTCTCATCCCACTGTGTAGAGGGCACTGGTGTGCATTACATCCATTCATTCCAAATTAAACAATTTTACACTTTGGGAAATGCCACCCACCTCAACAGGTGGGAAACTTGAGAAGGCCTGCAGCGATTGGGGAAGAGAACACATGCTGGGGGGGATGCAGGGTGGCCTCTCCCGCTCCTAGGCTACTCACTGGTCAGCTTGTGGAAGATGGCAGCTCATTAGTCCCTCATCCTCCTCTTTCATTTTAATTTAAACCCTAGCCCAGGTCATGTGGAGCTACTTTTTGCTATGTTTCAACAGACGCAGAGAAGTTAAGTCAGTTGTTCAAAGTAATGCAGTGAATCAGTTTCACAGCTGAGAAGAAAACCTAAAAGTCCTGACTCCCAGATTCTTAGCTCTAACCCCTAAGCCACACAAACCAAATAAACTACCCAGACTCACTGGAAATCCATGCCCTTAGCAACTATTCTTTCTCTCTGACTCTCCGCTGTCTCCAAGAGGTGGCATTTTCACATAAGTGGCACTTCATTGCTTCTTGGCTGTTGGTGCTGCTACACAGCAGGGACTAAGCCAGTAGTGAAAAGCCATGTCACAACAATAAAGGGAGTGGATTAATTAATAACTTAATAATTTGGCAGCTAATGAGATCTCAGAGCAAACATATTCCCTGATCAACAGAGCTTTGATTCTGCTCCCAGCTGACTCCCATTAGCCACTCTTTCTGTGATCCTATTCCTCAAATCCCAGAAGTGATCCTGCTTGAGAAATTATTTGGGATGAGCAGCTCCCCCCTCCCCACACACGGATCCCCCCAAATCACAGAATGGTATTATAGTGTGTGGGAACTGAGTCCTTTTACATACTTTGTGAGCCCTCTAGTGGAACTAACTGTATTCTGTATTTTAGAAGCCACCTGAAACTGTTCAGAGCTGCAGTATGTATGCAGCTACTAGGCCCATGTATAGTTAGCAAATGCAATTATTTGGGACCCAACTGTGCCCTGTGGCTTTTTCATATTTTGTTGTACAAAGAGTAAAAGACATAACAGGTTTAAATATGCTGGGAAATGCATTTACTTGGCCAAAGGAAAAGTAATGCCGCACAAGCTTCAAAACAACAAAACCACCTGAGTTTGTGGCACTCTTGCATATTTGGCAATGCTGCAGCTCAAAGGAGCATGTGTCACCACAAAGGTAAAGTGGCTGCAACAATATAAAGCTTGTACTGTGTTGCTTCTCTGCATATTTCATAATCTTTTTCCCCAGAGGGAATGGACCAAAGTATGAAGAAGTCTACAAAGGGACTTGGCAAGCATTTGTTTTTTTAAATGGACATGTGCCCTTTTTTCCTCCCTCTTCTTTACGTTAGATAAACAAAGACCTGAGAGGGGGTTGGAAGTTTATTGGTCTCCCAGCAGCTCCCTCCTTGCAAAAGGAATTTTTTCCCCCTATTTATTTTTTACATTAGAAATCTCAGGAACATCCAGTCTGGCCTTCCCTGGGTCTGTCAGACTGATGTTTATTCTGGCTCTTGCACCTTGACCACAGGCAGGGGGAGGGCGTCAAAGCTTTTACAAAAAATGTCCTAACTCAGTCATATTCACTAGACATCAAAATGAAATAGGTATTAACAAACCCAAGTGGTTTTACACTGTGTGACTGAAAATCCCTTCCCCACTCAGCTTCTGCTCTTAGCTCTTGGCATTTCACTAGTTCTCCAGGCACCATAGACTCTTCCAGGACAGATTCTGGTCTTCCATGTTTAAGAAGGATGAATTCAAACTGGGACAGGTACAGAGAAGGGCTACTAGGATGATCCGAGGAATGGAAAACCTGTCTTATGAAAGGAGACTCAAAAAGCTTGGCTTGTTTAGCCTAACCAAAAGAAGGCTGAGGGGAGATATGATTGCTCTCTATAAACATATCAGAGGGATAAATACCAGGGAGGGAGAGGAATTATTGAAGCTCAGTACCAATGTGGACACAAGAACAAATGAATATAAACTGGCCATCAGGAAGTTTAGACTTGAAATTAGACGAAGGTTTCTAACCATCAGAGGAGTGAAGTTCTGGAACAGCCTTCCAAGGGGAGCAGTGGGGGCAAAAGACATATCTGGCTTCAAGACTAAGCTTGATAAGTTTATGGAGGGGATGGTATGATGGAATAGCCTAATTTTGGCAATTAATTGATCTTTGACTATTAGCGGTAAATATGCCCAATGGCCTGTGATGGGATGCTAGATGGGGTGGGATCTGAGTCACTACAGAGAATTCTTTCCTGGGTGTCTGGCTGGTGAGTCTTGCCCACATGCTCAGGGTTTAGCTGATCGCCATATTTGGGGTTGGGAAGGAATTTTTCTCCAGGGCAGATTGGCAGAGGCCCTGGGGGGTTTTCGTCTTCCCTTGCAGTGTGGGGCACGGGTCACTTGCTGGAGGATTCTCTGCACCCTGAAGTCTTTAAACCATGATTTGAGGACTTCAATAGCTCAGACATAGGTCAGGGGTTTGATACAGGAGTGGATGGGTGAGATTCTGTGGCCTGCATTGTGCAGGAGGTCAGACTAGACGATCATAATGGTCCCTTCTGACCTTAAAATCTATGACTCTATGATTCTATGAGATCTGAATTTCTAAGATTTAAAAAAAATTAATAATCCTGTTTGTTTTCTAACAAAAGTTTTTAGGCCTCCTGCTCCATCATAATGAAGTTGAAAAGGGAATTGCCCATTTTTCCCCCTTTGCAGATAACTTTGCATTTGAGCCTGTGCTCCTCCTCTCCATTGCTACAAGATGAGGACAATGATAATCAATTGCAAGGTTTTAATGCTGGTGAATTTAGCCAACAGACAATTTCTAATCTGCTATATATTTTTCATGGTAGAAAAATGAAAATGTGCCCGGAGGGGCTCATATTCAAAAATTTGTAAAATAAACACAGCATCTATAAAAAGATACAAGTGTAGAGAAATATCAAGGGTGCATGTGTGTTTTTGAATGACAATAATGCATTGCACTTAGGTAGCACCTTTCATCTAAGGATTTCAAAGTGTTTAATAAAGGTAGATATTGTTATGCCATTTAGAAGATGGGGAAACTGAGGTACAGAAGTAAAACTACTTACCCAAGGTCACAAAACTCACAGCCAGTCAGTGGCAGACTCGAGACTAAAATCCATGTCTTCTGATTCCCAGTCCTGTGCTCATATGGCTATGTACATCTGGCCATTTGTTTTATGTCAGTTTGCAAAATATGAACTTCATGCATTTTGGCCCCTGGTGGATTAGATAAAATCTTTATTGCACCTACTTTATACTGCAGCATAATACTATAAAGCCTGTGTCCATGGAAGTCAATGTGAGTTTTGCCATTGACTTCAGTGAGAGCAGGGATAGCAGGGCTTGCAAGGCAGGTAAATAAAAGTTTCCTTTTGCCTACTTTCCAACAGGAGCTCAGTGAGACACTTGCTCACAAATTAGCTTTTGAAGGCCCTGGCCAAAGCTGTGGTGTTGATTTGTCTCTTTCAAAGTCTGCACAGAATCATTTTTCCCCCCTCATCCTTGCATGCCACTAATATGGAAGATAAACATCCCACAGCAGCAGCCCAGAATAAGATATAGTGGAAATGAGGTCAGTGTGTTGGAAACAGATAATAAATAATGTTACATCAGATAATATTTAACTCAAAAATCCTATCCACTCAAACAGCAAGAACTCCAGTGTACGGTAAGAATCCTTTAAAAGGCCACAAGATCCACTGGATATTGACAGCAATAATACATTAGTAGCTGGCTGAGGGCAACGGTAATAGGTCACAAAAAAACTGGTTACTCATCTTCTCGTAACTGTTGTTCTTCGAGATGTGTTGTTCAAGTCCATTCCAATCAGGTGTGTGCGCACGCACATGCACAGTAGCAGGAAGATTTTTTCCCTAGCAGCATCCATGGGTCGGCCTGGGCACCCCCTGGAGTCGCGCCTTCATAGCGCCTAATAAAGGGCCCAGCCAACCTGCCACCCCCTCAGTTCCTTCTTGCCGGCTACTCCGACAGCGGGGAAGGAGGGTGGGTATTGGAATGGACATGAACAACACATCTCGAAGAACATCAGTTACGGGAAGGTGAGTAACCGTTTTTTCTTCTTTGAGTGCTTGTTCATGTCACTTCCAATCAGGTGACTCACAAGCCCAAGTTCAGGAGGTGAGGTCGGAGTTGTTCACTGGTTGGAGCACTGCTCATCCGAAGGCCGCATCGTCTCTGGCCTGCTGGGTAATTACATAGTGCGCGGCGAAAGTGTGTCTGGAGGACCACGTCGCCGCCCTGCAGATTTCCTGAGTGGGAACCTGAGCCAGGAATGCTGTTGACGAGGCTTGCGCCCTGGTGGAGTGCGCAGTGATTGGAGGTGCAGGAACCCCTGCCAGGTTGTAGCACTCACAAATGCAGGACATGATCCATGACGAAATGCGTTGCGATGACACAGGCAGACCTTTCATTCTTTCCACCACTGGACTGATTTTCTGAATGGCTGCATTCTCTCAATGTAGAAGGCTAGCGCCCTACGGACATCCAGTGAGTGAAGTCTCTGCTCCCTGTCACTGGAATGCGGCTTAGGGTACAATACCAGGAGGAAGATGTTCTGGTTAATGTGAAACTGCAACACAACCTTTGGGAGGAAAGCAGAGTGAGGTCTGAGCTGAACCTTGTCCTTATAGAACATGGTGTAAGGAGGCTCTGATGTTAGGGCCTTAAGTTCAGACACCCTCCTGGTTGAGGTTATTGCTACCAGGAATGCCACCTTGTAAGAGAGGTAGAGCAGGAAGCATGATGCCAAGGGTTCAAAGGGGGGCGGTCCCATGATCCTAGAAAGGACCAGGTTGAGGTCCCAAGCTGGGACAGGCTGCCAGACGTAAGGGTATAGCCTGTCGAGACCTTTAAGAAACCGGCTGACCATCGGGTTAGCAAACATGGACTGTCCCTCCGCGCCCAGGTGAAAGGCCGAGATGGCGGCCAAGTGAACCCTTATTGATGACATTGAAAGCCCCTGCTGCTTCAGACAAAGGCGGTAGTCCAGAATAAGCAGCACTGAGGCTAGCGATGGGAACGAATGGCGCTGTGCCAACCAGATTGAAAATCTCTTCCACTTGGCAAGGTAGGTGGCTCTCGTAGAAGGTTTCCTGTGGCCCTTGATCAGCCAGTTGTCGAGGTATGGAAACATCTGTACCTGGTGCCTGCGCAGGAACACAGCGACGACTGCCATGCACTTGGTGAAGACTCGAGGTGCTGCTGACAGGCCGAACGGAAGGACTGTAAATTGGTAGTGGTTGTTGTTCATCACAAACCTGAGGTACTCCCTGTGGGGCTGAGTGATCGCAATATGAAAGTAAGTGTCCTTAAAGTCGGGGGTGGCATACCAGTCTGCTGGATCCAGTGAGGGGATGATGGAGGCCAATGAGACCATGCAGAACTTGAGTTTCTTCACGAACTTCTTGAGTTCTCGCAGGTCCAGAATGGGCCTGAGGCCGCCTTTGGCTTTTGGTATTAGGAAATACCAGGAATAAAAGCCCTTGCCCCTGTGCTCCTGAGGAACCTCCTCCACTGCCCCTAGTGATAGGAGCAACTGAACCTCCTGGATAAGGAGTTGCTTGTGAGAAGAGTCCCTGAAGAGGGACAGGGAAGGGGGGTGAAAGGGTACAGAATTGGAGGAAGTATCCCCTCTCTACCGTGCAGAGCACCCAGCGGTCCGAGGTGATACAGGACCATGCACAGTAGAAAGAGGATAGTTGGGACAAGAAGGTAAGGCGGGGTGGATCCAGTCTTTGGTGTGGTACACTGTCCTCGACCGTGCCTTCAAAAGATCGGTATGGGCCCTGAAGACGGCTTGGGTTGTCCCGAGCCCTGGCCAGAAGGTTGATGCGGCCTTCTCCTGCCTGTCCTGTTCCTCCTTCTGGACCCATCCTGGTGGTTCTGGTGACCGAACCGCTGAGGAGGCTGCAGACGGAAGTGTCTCTGCTGTGTTGACGGTGTGTAGAGGCCCAGGGACCTGAGGGTGGCTCTGGAGTCCTTTAGGCTGTTTAGCCTCTTGTCCATTTTCTCTGAAAAAAGAGTCTCACCCTCAAAAGGCAGGTCTTGTATGGTCTGCTGGACCTCATAGGGGAGACCAGAAACCTGGAGCCATGAGCCCCTTCTCATGGCTACTCCTGTGGCCATAACCCTGGTGGCAGCATCTGCCCCATCAAGTGCTACCTGCAGGGACACCCTGGAGATCAGTCTCCCCTCCTTGACCAAAGCCAAAAATTCGGCACGGGAGTCTGAGGGGAGCAACTCCGTGAAGTTAGCCATCGCCGAGCAGGTATTGTAGGAGTATCTGCTGATGATGGCCTGCTGGTTAGATATTTGGAGCTGTAGTCCCCCCGTTGAGTACACCTTTCGCCCGAATAGGACTAGTTTTTTAGCATCCCTATTCTTGGGGGAAGGGCCCTGAAAGCCTGGCCTCTCCCGCTGGTTAGCAGCATCTACCACCAGAGTCAGGCTGGGGGTGGGAATATAAATGTTCATAACCCCTAGAGGGCACAAAGTCCCGGCGTTCGTTACGCTTGGCGGTGGGTGGGAGCGAGGCCGGGGTTTGCCACAGGGTCTTAGTCATGTCTGTAATTGTCTTTATAAACGGTAAGGCGATATGGGAAGGGCAAGAGGGAGCCAGGATGTCAACCATAGGGTCTGCATCATCTACCACTTCCTCCGCCTTAATGCCCAGACCCTGGGCGACCCGGCGCAGCAACTGCTGCAACATCCTGGAGTCTTCCAGAGCTGGGGCTACAGAAGTGCCCGCCAGCGCCTCATCTGGTGAAGAGGCGGAGAAGGCCACCAGAGGAGGTGGTTGCTCTCTACCATTCCCACCCGAGGGATCTCATGACTCGGGGGGACTGTGGTTGGTTGGCCCAGTCCCAGTGCCATGAGGCATTGGTGGGTATTGGTACCGACATCGGGTCCCACGCCAGTGCCGGTGTAGACGCCTGGTGTAGCATCTGCACCGGGGTCTTCATCGAAGGCGCAGCCAGCACCGTAGCAGCAGTCTGAGCTGCCGACGCCTCTGGTGCCAAAGGCGTTGTCAAGGGCGGTGCCGCGGTCGGTGCCAATGTTGGTGACGGTGCCGTGGCCGACGGCATTGATGCCGGAGGTAATGGCTTGGTCGCTGGTCGTTGCGGAACAAACGTTGCAGACGCCACTGATGCAGCTCTTGAGCGGGATCCTTGGCTCCGACCCTGGCCTTGATGGAAAGCTCACGGAATCCAAAAGGGCCACTGAGCTGGGTTCTGCCATTGTGCGGGCCACTGCATTGGGCGGGACCCCCTATGGTGCCTTGAACTGGACCTTCTGCTTCTACTATAGTCAGAGCGGTACGAGTCCAACTCTGACTCTGATGTTTCAGAATAGGAGGACCAGGGCAGTGCTACACCTCTCGACGTAGAGTGTCGGGAGCCTGGGGACTGACTGCACTCCCTGGATGGAGGCGCTGGCATCAGGGGGTGCCGAGGTGACGGGGATTGGCGTGACATCATCGCCGGCTTTCCCTTTGACTGAACAGGGTGCCAGGATGGAGCCTGCGGTGCTGGCGCATCCTCCTGCCTTGGGGGTGAGAACGGCACTGTGAATCTCAGCAGGAACTGCGCTGCCTCAAAATACTCTGGGGTGGACGGGAACGGCAGGTGCTCTGAGGGGTTCGGCGAGCACGAGGGGCCCGGACTCGACTGCCTCACTTGGGCAGGAGTCAACGTAGCCCCACTCTGAGCCTCGGAGCCGTGGCCTGACTGAGGTGCCACTGATGGCTGGTCCCTGGATCTTTTCAAGGGGGATCGGCCTCTTTCCGTCCTCTTCTTCTTCTGCGCTGGCGATTGGGACCAGTGCTGAAGGCTGGAGTGCCCCCGAGAGGGCTCCATGATGGTGCCGAGCCTCCTTGACAGTGTCTTCCTTCGACACCGGATCTCTCGAAGCTGGCGCCGGAGCGCTCCGTGCCAAAGACATACTGGGAGCGGGATCTCTGGCACCTGGGTCCGACTGAGGTCGGAGAGCTGCCTCCATGAGGAGGATTTTAAGCCGCTGCTCCCTCTCTTTAAGAGTTCTTGGTTGGAATTCCCAACAGATCTTGCAGTGGTCTTTTTGGTGACTCTCGCCCAGACACCGTAAACAGGAGGTGTGGGGGTCACTTTTAGGCATGTGCTTCACGCAGTCCTAGCAAGTCCTGGGGATCGCGGCATGCCCCGGTTACAAATAAGGGGAGGAGAAAAACAAGGGGGGGGAACCACCCATAACTGAAACTTATAAGTGAACGAACTACGCTATACTAACCAACTAGAACTAACTATCGACAGCGAAAACCGAAAGTACTGCTAAGCCGCTTGCCAAAGCAAGAGCAAGGGGAAGTTCCAGCTACCGTCACTGGTGGTAAGAAGGAACTGAGGGGGTGGCAGGTCAGTAGGGCCCTTTATTGGGCGCCCAGGCCAACCCCACGGATGCTGATAGGGGAAAAATCTTCCAGCTACTGTGCACATGCACGCGCACATACCTGATGGGAATTGACATGAACAAGCACTCGAAGAAGAACCTTTCACCACTGTGTGCCTGTTCAAAGGTATCCAAGGTCAGCAGTGATTGGAAATAGTTATCTGACAGCCATTCAATGGCCCCTGTGAAATCAGGGGGTGGCTCTCTTAGTTTCTAATGGACAAGTTCTGCTCGCAAAACCACCACCACTTTTGGCACTCCGACTTTGTCTACACTGGAACTTCGTCGGCAAAATTTTTGTTGTTCAGGGGTGTAAAAAAACACACTCCTGAATGACAAAAGCTTTACTGACAAAAAGCGCCAGTGTGAACAATGCTTTGTTGGCAGGAGCGCTCTCCTACCAAAGCTACCACCACTCGTGGGGGGTGGAAGTTTTTTGTCGACATGAGAGCTTTCTCCTGCCAACAAACAGCAGTTACACTGCGCACGTCTGTAGCGGCAGAGCCGTGTCACTAAAATCTGCGTGGTGTAGACAAAACCTAATTAACCAATGGCAGTCTCAGCAGAGGCAAAGGTGGGCATGGAAATAGGCATGCTTGCGCACTGCCACATATATAAGCCTGGCACTATACTAGGACTTTAGAAATTCACTTAATAAAAAAGATTAGTAATGGAAAGTGAACCCCAGGCAGGGTAAATCTCCAGTTTGAGATGCATTGGTGGAATGGAGCAGTGGAAACTTGGATAAGTGAACCAAGATGGTCTCAGTCTTGCAGTCCGCACCGTCACCCACTTCAACAGCTTGGGATCTGCCTTTGTGCGGGATGGGGATTGTATCTCAGATCGAGAAGAGTTGCAACAGGAATGCAGAACCAGAGTGTTTTTGTGGGGATACCACTGTAAAGTTTCCTGTTCGTGAGGAGAGGCTGATATTACAACCTACATAAGCAAAACTGTGTGTGTGAGGATTGCTGATGGGGGATGTGCCCAGACCCAGTGAGCGTGACTGCACAGAAGCCCAGGGCAAAGAAGTATCTGTTCTGCCTGCATATGTATCCGGTTGTGTAATGAAGTGAGCTACCTGTTCAGTGTTCAGATTGCAATTGCTCCATATCTGGGCTGGAAACCAATGCCTTAGGGAATAAATCATCCCACTGTTCCCTGCTCCGGTGCACACAGGCAGTGTGCGCACAAACCTGGTGCTGAGCATAAACATTGTGTGGTAAGGAACTTGATGACGTTGGGGCTTTTTACCTTCAAGATCTGGGTCCAGGCAACCCCTGTTGTTAGAAGGGCATTATGTAAGCCAGATCTATTTCAGTGCGTCATAACAGAAGCATTCATGTCATGGCCCCTGAGAATTCTGCTGCACGTCTTGTCACTAACAACTTCAAATGAAGCACAGACTGAACAGGGACACTGGATTTATGGCTTATTACAACAATCTGTAACCCACTAACCCCGTCTTTTTGTGCTATGCCTGCAAAGGTGTTAATGGGCCACTCTACCTTGAATAGTCCATTACAATATGTGCTAACTACTTATGCTAAACAATCTGTTCCACCTTGCATTTAGCTGAGATGCTCCGAGTACCTTTCCCAGATGTGAAGAGCTCTGTGTGGTTCAAAAGCTTCTCTCTCTCACCAACAAAAGTTGGTCCAATAAAAGATATTACCTCACCCATCTTGTCTCTATTTATTTTTCATTTAATTTTAACCGTTTATAAATTCAATGCAGTCTTGAAGACCTTCTAGGAGCCGAAATCCTAAAACAGGACCACCAGGCTCTTAAGGGAACCTCATGTTGCTTAAGTGACCAGTTGCATGATTCTGCTCTTTTCAGGCTGGAAGAACATCAGCACAATGGGGAATATTAGAGCATTCCAGAGAATTCCCTTTCTCCATCCTAAAAGAACACACATGTTAGTTTTTGTTATTAAAATGGTTTGGAAACACCTGCTTGTTGACAGGCACAGACTATGTTACAGGTTGTCAGTGTCCCAGCTTGTGACACATACAGTAGTTCCAAGTACAGTATTGATTTTATGTTTGCTGGTGGTGCCACCACATGGTGAAGTGGGGAATCGTCTCTTAATCATAATACAACCCTGAATCCTGTGGGACTGTCCTGAGCTTGCCAAACACAGTGCTTCCCTGGCAGTATGGCTTCAAACCTAACTTGCAGGGATGCCACACTTTTAGGGGTGAGTGGTGTTCATTGAGTCCCTACAGCCCATTCAATTCTGGGTCTCTGTGAAGAGGCTAAACAAGAGACAGGGACACTTGTGCATTAAGAACCAGGCTGAGACCCAACAAAATCATTTCACATAGGCCACTGAACAGCAAATACAATTTAAAAATCTTTGGTCTTATCTCCACTTTAGAGAGGAAAAAATTGAGGTAGAGGTTAAATTAACTGCTGAAGGACAAAGGCAGTTGGTGCTAGGGCTGGGTTTACAAGCCATGGGTTTAGCATCCTTATGCTTAGATCACATTCATCTGCACCAGCATTAAGCACCAAGAGATGCCATGTTGTTAGAATAATGGCCTCTCCTATCTCTTACTGTCTGTATTAGTGGAGCTAGACTAGTAATTCTTGCCTAGAGGTAACTGCTGCCTTGTCTCATCTGTGATCATTGTGCTGTATCCCTCTTGTACAAGAGGGGTACAGCACAGTGAAAATGACTAGAAGAATTTAGATCTGAAAACTGTTGCTCCAGGGAAAATTTCAGTTCGAAACCCAAAGATAAACTGAGTAAGATCAGTTGAATAATGGAAGATGCTGTAACAGTAGGTGACAAAATCATCATTTAGAAGGGGAAACCAGCCCTAAAGTCTGGTTTGAAGGACTAGTCCAGATGGCGAAAAGTCTTCCTGAACCCCGACTTAGTAGAAGTTAGAGAAGGAAAAGACCTATTAGGTCACATTGATGCCATCCCCCAGCCATTGCATTTCTTATGCTGTTTTCTAGTGCTTTCTCCAGTCTAATTTTAAGCATCCAAAATAATAAGGTTTCTACTATTTCCCTTGGGGAGACTATTCCATTTGAACAGATCTCACCAACAGGAAGTTTTTTGTCCTATTCAGCCTAATTTTTCTTCCTTATTCCATCACGTTGCTCCCAGTTATACCACTTTTGAGCACCTTAAATAATTCCTCATACCCAGAAGTCAATAAAAGACAGCACCAGGCTCTCTTACTACCTTGCCCCTCAGTTCAGGCAAGAGACCTTCCACACTCATACTTACTAAAGTTTTTTTCCATATAGGCCCAGATCCACACAGGGGCACAGGCACCTAAGTCTCAGTTTTAGGCACCATTGAGATCCACAAAACCCCTACTTGGCTGCTGCCTAACTCTCTAGGTGCCTAAATTCATTTGGAGCCTAAATTTCTGCTGTAAAAGTTTCATAGGTCCCTAAGTTTCTGCCTCTGGGCAAGTGCACTGCTGCCTCCCTCTAGGCATCTGGTCGCTTAAGCCCTAGTGCAGGGTAGTCAACAGGCAGACTGTGGGCCAAATCTGAACAGCCAGAGGCTTTTGACTGGACGGAGGAACTGCTGGGAGGCTGTGGGCAGTTAGTTCTGGGGTGGGGGAGGTCTAGTGCAGGTAGAGGAGTGACTGGCTGTGTGCTGGCGGGCTTGGGGGAGCTGGTGCCCGAGGCTGACTTATAATGGGGGGGCAGGGGAGGGAAAAGTGTTCCCTCCTGCCCTCCCTAAATGGAACCATGCCGGGCGCACTGGGGCCTCAACCCCTGCTGGGCAAGCTGGGCAGGACTCCATTTAGGGAGGGCAGGACACTTGTCCCCCCACGAGTTGAGTCATCCTCAGGTGCCTGCCGTGGCTCCTGCTATGAGCCCCATGGGGGTATGGCTCCATTTAGGGAGGGTGGGGAGGCACCTGCCACCCTGAGTTGTGTCAGCCCTGGGCACCAGCTCCCCAAAACCCACCACCATGCAGCCAGTCACTCCTCTACCTACATTAGCTGCCCACAGCTCTCCAGAGTTTCATGGTCCGGTCAAAAGCCTCTGGCAGTCTGCATTTGGCCCATGGTTCGCCTATTGACTACTCCTGCAATAGGCCCTGGGTATATTACACAGCATTTTAGGTGTTTGTTGAACAGGGGCACTTGCGGTGTGAAAAATGTTTCTCTGCAGTCCGGACCTTGACTGTACCTTGATCAAGAAATTTGGACCTTGAGAAAAAATAATTGACTATCTCTGCCCTAGTGCGATCCACAAACCAGGTGAAGATAGGCATTTCTCCACCTACATTTCTGTCTTATAGGCATGCTCAGAGCACATCTAACACAAAACAGTGACCACTGGACTATAGGATATTCTGATGTAGGTCTCCCTCAGTCTCTCTGTTGAAGCCATTCCACTTTAATTAAATTATTAAATATTAATTGCACCAGAGAGAGAATCACTCTATAGTCCCGTGGTGAGAGCACTCAGCTCCTTGCCAGGCAGAGGGGGAAATTGAACTGTCGAGGTAAGTATCAATGAGGCAATGCAAGTGCCAATTAATGCAACCTAACTCTGTGGGGCAGGACTACCCACCCCTAGAGGCAGGAGTAGTTACATCTTTTGGACAGTTCAATTCTTGTCCTTTCTGCCACCAATGCAGCCACCACATATAGGGGGACTACCTGTGCTATATTTGAAGGGGAGTTATTTGGTTGCCCAAGTAATTTCATCAAATATTTGTATATTGTGATATTCAATATTCCCGTATTTCATCAAATATTTGTATATTGTGATACTGTACAACTGAAACATTACAAAAGATGCTGGCCCTTTAAAAATAAGCCGTCCCATATTTTTCATGCAGTAGTCGGTTTCCTTTAAACATAGGTGGTCCCTAATGTAATGTAATCATTTTAAAAAGGATTACGAGTGTTACCTGTCTACCCCCCTTATTCCACATAACATATAAAACTGGTGATTAAAGAGCCCATGGCATTTTGCATGATTAACTTTAACAGCAGTCCTAGACAAATCCAAATTAGGGTAAATGCATTCTGTTTATCTAAATTCCACTGCATTCTCAATTCAGTATAGTATTCTGAACTTCTGCCCTAAACTGGCATATTCCACCCAGAGCTGGCTGCAATTCCACGGTAGCCAAAGTGATTTTTGTATGTGTTATTTGTAAAGTGTTTTGGGATCTTTGAGGGGGGAAAAGATATTATAAATATGATTTCCCCAGTATAAAGTTTTTTTGGAGAAAATGCATTAAAGACTATTTAAACATGTAGAGTGGACTGCTTATTGGTTTTTCATTTTCCATTAACTTTCTTCCATCTCTTCAATTATTAGCATATCACATGGCATACATCCCTGTGCAAAGCACTCAATAGATATAGCTGTGTTTTGATAGAGATCGAGCCAGTAGAAAACTATAGGAAAACCAGGAAAAAAAATTGCAGACAATTTTCCTGATGTTTTGCAGGGACTTTGTTTTATAGTGTTACAACAGATGGGGACAGTCACTCACAAATGTCACACTGCTAATCATACCAGGAGATCCACAAATTGATGTACAGTAGCCTTCTGACAAAGTTAATTGCGTTAATCAGTAACATCTAACAGGAGCCCCATGTGAAGGTTTTCATCTTAGGTTCAGAAGAAGCTCTTTCTAAACATCCAAGAAAGACTCTCCACTTCACCGCTATCATCGCCATATACTATACAAGAAATAAACAAGGAACTTATGACCACTGAAAGTGGTAAAGCTGCTGGAAAGGATGATATTTGTCTTGAATTCCTCAAGAATTTGAGAACAAACGGACAAGCATGGTTGATAGACCTATTTACTGCTATACATTCAACGGGAAAGATCCCCAAAAGCTGGTATGAGGTGATAAGTCATTACACTCTTCAAATGATAATAACCAGCTATTGCCCAATATCACTCCTTTCACTGGCCGGTATCAACCCTATCTTTGAGGTCATCTTGCTGAAGGGCTGGTTTCAGACCAGGCCATAGTATCTGTGACCAGGTTCTCACCATTACTATTCATATTGAGACTGGCTTCCAGGGGAATCTAAAAACCACAACAGCACTGATACATTTATCTGCCACTTGCAATATGGTATGGCGATATGGGCTACTGCTCAAGGCATTTATGGGCATCAAGTGCTGTAGCACTATGCAACTTCTGGCCACAATGTGGAGCAACAGAAGATACCGCTTTCTTCTGAATGGGCAGATCAGCAAAAAACACACTCTTGGTGACAGTCTACATCAAGGATCCATGCTGACTCCTTTACTGTTCAACATCAACTTTAGTAACTGACCTGACACAATTTTGCATAAGTTTGTTTATACAGACAACATTGCTCTTGCGGAACCAGGCAAAGGTCTCATCACCCTCTCCACTGATCTCAAGATAATGGCACAATATTTCAATACTGGAAGCTCCATCCCAACAGCCTTTCACCTAAACAACAAAGCCATCAAGAAACACTTAATGTCACCTTTTGCAGCCAGCAGGTCTGAAATGAGCCCTATCCAAAGAACTTGGACAGAAGAGCTTGACTTTTAAAGCCCATCTGGAAAAGATATGCGAAAAGGTAAAAGCAAGAATGAGCCATGTCTGAAAACTCCTGGGCACAACATGGGGTGCTGATCTTAGCATTGGCATACTCCACTGCTGAATACTGCACACCAGTCTGGGTGGGCAGCTCATGTGCCAAATCTCTAGATGCACAGCTTAATGAATCGTAACTGGAACATTAAAATCAACGCCTGCACAAGGTTGCCCACTCTGGCACATATACCCCACGCAAAATCCAGAGAGACACATGCAGTTTGTCAGTACAGTTGAACCGTGGCCAAAAGACGGTTACTCACCTTTGTAACTGTTGTTCTTCGAGATGTGTTGCTCATATCCATTCCAATTAGGTGTGCGCGCGCCGCGTGCACAATCGTCGGAAGATTTTTACCCTAGCAACACTCGGTGGGTCGGCCGAGGCGCCCCCTGGAGTTGCGCCCTTATGGCGCCGGATATATGCCCCTGCCGACCCAGCGCCCCCTCAGTTCCTTCTTGCCGGCTACTCTGACAGTGGGGAAGGAGGGCGGGTTTGGAATGGATATGAGCAACACATCTTGAAGAAAAACAGTTACAAAGGTGAGTAACCGTCTTTTCTTCTTCGAGTGCTTGCTCATATCGATTCCAATTAGGTGACTCCCAAGCCTTACCTAGGCGGTGGGGTCGGAGTGAAATGTCGCGGAGTGAAGGACCGCTGAACTAAATGCCGCATCATCCCTGGACTGCTGCACTATGGCATAGTGGGAAGCGAAGGTATGCACGGATGACACCAAGTAGCTGCCCTACAGATCTCCTGTATGGGCACATGAGCCAGAAAGGCGGAGGACAAAGCTTGAGCCCGAGTAGAATGGGCAGTGAGGCAGGTGGTTTGGACACCAGCCAAGTCATAGCACGCACGGATGCATGATGTAATCCAAGACGAGATTCGCTGTGAGGAGACCGGGAGGCCCTTCATCCGGTCTGCCACCGCTACGAACAGCTGGGACGTCTTCCTAAAAGGTTTTGTTCATTCGATGTAAAAGGCAAGAGCCCTACGAACATCTAGGGAACGTAGCTGTTGCTCTTGTCGCGAAGCGTGCGGCTTCGGAAAAAAGACCGGGAGGAAGATGTCTTGGTTGACATGGAAGGCAGACACCACCTTAGGGTATGTCTACACTACGGGATTACTCCGAATTTACAGAATTCGATTTTTTGCAACCGATTGTATAAAGTCGAGTGCACGTGGCCACACTAAGCAGATTACTTCGGCGGTGTGCGTCCATGTACCGAAGCTAGAGTCGACTTCTGGAGCGTTGCACTGTGGGTAGCTATCCCATAGCTATCCCATAGTTCCCGCAGTCTCCCCCGCCCATTGGAATTCTGGGTTGAGATCCCAATGCCTGATGCGGCAAAAAACATTGTCGCAGGTGGTTCTGGGTACATCCTCCCCCTTCCTCCGTGAAAGCTGCGGCAGACAACCGTTTCACGCCTTTTTTCCTGGGTGAACTGTGCAAACGCCATACCATGGCAAGCATGGAGCCCGCTCAGCTCAAGACAGCAGTCATGAACATTGTAAGCACCTCGCGCATTATCATGCAGTTTATGCTGAATCAGAACCTGCAAAACCAGGCGAGGAGGAGGCGGTGGCGGCGACGAGAGTGATGAGGACATGGACAAAGAATTCTCTCAAACCGCGGCCCCGGCGCTTTGGAGATCATGTTGTTAATGGGGCAGCTTCTAGCTGTGGAACGCTGATTCTGGGCCCAGGAAACAAGCACAGACTGGTGGGACCGCATAGTGTTGCAGGTGTGGGACGATTCCCAGTGGCTGCGAAACTTTCGCATGCGTAAGGGCACTTTCATGGAACTTTGTGACTTGCTTTCCCCTGCCCTGAAGCACCAGAATACCAAGATGAGAGCAGCCCTCACAGTTGAGAAGCGAGTGGCGATAGCCCTGTGGAAGCTTGCAATGCCAGACAGCTACTGGTCAGTCGGTAATCAATTTGGAGTGGGCAAATCTACTGTGGGGGCTGCTGTGATGCAAGTAGCCAAAGCAATCGCTGAGCTGCTGCTACCGAAGGTAGTGACTCTGGGAAATGTGCAGGTTATAGTAGATGGCTTTGCTGCAATGGGATTCCCTAACTGTGGTGGGGCGATAGATGGAACCCATATCCCTATCTTGGCACCGGAGCACCAGGGCAGCCAGTACATAAACCGCAAGGGGTACTTTTCAATGGTGCTGCAAGCACTGGTGGATCACAAGGGACGTTTCACCAACATCAACGTGGGATGGCCGGGAAGGGTTCATGACGCTCGCGTCTTCAGGAACACTAGTCTGTTTAAACGGCTGCAGCAAGGNTAGGAGGGAAGGAAAAGGCCACTAAAAAAGTTCAAAATAATGACAGCCTTTTGCTTGGGCTGTTCACTGGGGTGGAGTGGCAGGGTGCACGGAGCCTCCCTCCCGCGTTCTTACACGTCTGGGTGAGGAGGCTATGAAACTTGGGGAGGGGGGAGGAGGGTGGTTATAGAGGGGCTGCAGCGGCACTCTGTGATCCTGCTGCTGCCGTTCCTGAAGCTTCAACAGATGCTGGAGCATGTCCGAGTGATCGCGCAGCAGCCCCAGCGTTGCAGCCTGCCACCTCTCATCTCGAGCGTCCCTCCTGTCCTCACGTTCACTGGCATCTTTCCTGTACCGTGACACCGTGTCCTTCCACTCATTCAGATGAGCTCTTTCATCGCGGGTCGATTGCATGATTTCTGAGAACATCTCATCTCACGTGTGTTTTTTTCGCCGCCTTATCTGAGATAGCCTTCGGGACGGAGGAGGGAGGCTTGAAAAATTTGCAGCTGCGGGAGGGAGGGGAAAAAAGGGAGAGAAGTATTTAAAAAGATACCTTTTACAGAACAATGCTTATACTCTTTCACGGTGAACACCACTATTCACATTACATAGCACATGTGATTTCAGTACAAGGTCGCATTTTGCATTATATTGAGTGCCTGCGGCTTTGGTGTTAGAGATCACAGACGCAGGGCCGGGCAACAGAATTCGGCTTGTATGCAGCCATGGTAAGCCACTGTCTTTCGGCTTCTGCAACCTTAATAAAAAGCAGCGCCCTCCTTTCCCATACCAAGCAAAGGCCGTTGAGTGCTGCGGTTTTCCTGTTAACGTGCAGCAGCAGAAACCAAACTAACGCCCCCATACCACCCATCCAATTCTCTGGGATGATCGCTTTACCCCTCCCCCCACCACGTGGCTGGTATCAGGGAAGATCCCTGCTAGCCAAACGCGAGAAGCTCAGCACCAATGACACCACCCCCCGCACCCCGCCCGGCTAACTGCAGGGAAGGATTTCTTTTCAGCCACAGGCAAACAGCCCAATAGGAACGGCCACCTCTGTCCCCTTAATTAAATTCCTGTATTTCAACCAGGTTACCATGAACGATATCACTCTCCTCAGGATAACACAGTGAGATAAAGAATGGATGTTGCTTGAATGTCAGCAAACACCGGGACCATACGCTGCAAGGCTTTGTCATGCAATGATACCAGATTACTTGCTACTAGAATGGCGTGGTCAAGTGTCCTACCATGGAGGACGGAATAAGGCTGCACTGCACAGAAACCTTCTGCAAAGGCTCTTGGAGTACCTCCAGGAGAGTTTCATGGAGATGTCGCTGGGGGATTTCCGCTCCATGCCCAGACACGTTAGCAGACGTTTCAAGTAGCTATACTGGCCGTGAATGCATCCCAAGTCCTCAGGGCAAATTAATCATTAAAAAACGCTTGCTTTTAAAGCATGTTTTATATTTACAAAGGTACACTCACCAGAGGTCCCTTCCATGGGGCCTGGTCTTCCGCCTTGGGAGGGTACTTCAGTCAGGGTGAGAAAAAGATCCTGGCTGTTGGGGAGAACGGAATGCTGTGTGCTCTCCGCAAGCTCGTCGTCCTCCTCCTCCTCTTCCCCATCCGCAGAATCCTCAGGCATGGCTGAGAGTAACCCCTCATCGGAATCCATGATCAGGGATGGGGTAGTGGTGGTGGCCCCCCCTAGAATTGCATGCAGCTCAGCGTAGAAGCGTTATGTCTGTGGCTCTGCACCAGACCGTCCGTTTGCTTCTTTGGTTTTCTGGTACGCTTGTCTGAGCTCCTTAACTTTCATGCAGCACTGTAGTGAGTCCCTATTGTGGCCTCTCTCCATCATGCCCTTGGAGACTTTTTCAAATGTTTTGGCATTTCATCTTTTGGAACGTAGTTCTGCTAGCACGGAATCCTCTCCCCATATAGCGATCAGATCCAGTACCTCCTGTACGGTCCATGCTGGTGCTCTTTTTCGATTCTCGGACTGCATGGTTACCTGTGCTGAGCTCTGCGTGGTCACCTGTGCTCTCCACGCTGGGCAAACAGGAAATTAAATTCAAAAGTTCGCGGGGCTTTTCCTGTCTACCTGGCCAGTGCATCCGAGTTCAGATTGCTGTCCAGAGCAGTCACAATGGTGCACTGTGGGATAGCTCCCGGAGGCCAATACCGTCGAATTTCGTCCACACTAACCCTAATTCGAACCAGCAAATATCGATTTCAGCGCTACTCCCCTCGTCGGAGAGGAGTACAGAAATCGATTTTAAGAGCCCTTTATATCGAAGTAAATGGCTTTGTTGTGTGGACGGGCGCAGGGTTAATTCAATTTAACGCTGCTAAATTCAACCTAAACTCATAGTGTAGACCAGGCCTTAGGGAGGAAGGCGGGGTGTGGTCGCAGCTGTACCTTGCCCTTATGGAACACCATATATGGTGGGTCCGATGTGAGGGCCCGAAGTTCTGACACTCGTCTCGCTGATGTGATAGCGATGAGGAAAGCTGTTTTCCAGGAAAGGTACAGAAGCGAGCAGGTGGCCATCGGCTTGAAGAGGGCACCCATGAGTCTAGATATGACCAGATTGAGGTCCCACGTAGGGGCCGGATGACAAATTTGAGGGTACAGACGTTCCAAACCCTTGAGGAACCTGCTGACCATGGGACTGGAGAAAACTGAGCGCCCGTTTTCGCCAGGGTGGAAGGCTGAAATCGCTGCTAGGTGTACTCTGATGGATGAGACAGCTAGGCCTTGCTGTTTCAGGGACCAGAGATACTCTAGGATGGTAGGTACTGGCACCTCCAGAGGGACAGTATTGCTCAGGGCACACCAGCAGGAGAAGCGCTTCCATTTGGCCAGGTATGTTGACCTAGTGAAGGGCTTTCTGCTACCCAAGAGTACTTGCTGCACTGAACTGGAGCAACGCAGCTCAGATTGAGTTAGCCATGCAGCATGCAAGCTGTGAGATGGAGGGACTGCAGGTCCGGATGACATAACCTGCCGTGTTCCTGAGTGATCAGATCCGGCCACAATGGTAGAGGAATTGGTTTGGTCACCGACAGATTGAGGAGTGGTGTACCAATGCTGTCTGGGCCACGCCGGAGCGATCAAGATTAAGCGGGCCTTGTCTCTGCGTGACTTGAGAAGGACCTTGTGGACCAATGGGAACAGAGGAAAGGCATAGAGCAGGTGGTCTTTCCACGGTATCAGGAAGGCGTCCGACAGGGAGCCCGGGGAGCGTCCCTGGAGAGAGCAGAACACCTGGCACTTCCAATTCTCGCGAGAGGTGAAAAGGTCTATGTGGGGAAATCTCCACTTCCGGAAAACAGAATGGATAACGTCCGGACGTATCGACCACTCGTGAGCCAGGAAGGACCTGCTGAGGCGATCTGCCAAGGTGTTCTGGACTCCTGGGAGAAACGACGCCACCAGGTCAATTGAGTGGGCTATGCAAAATTCCCAGAGGTGTATGGCTTCCTGACAGAGGAGGGACGACCGCGCTCCGCCTTACTTGTTGATGTAAAACATGGCCGTTGTGTCACAATCTTCACAGACAACACAACGGCCCTGAAGGTGTTCGCGGAATACCTGACACGCCAGGCATACTGCTCTCAGTTCCCTTACGTTGATGTGCAGGGTTATTTCTTGTGCGGACCAAAGACCTTGTGTGCGAAGGTCCGCGAGGTGAGCGCCCCAGCCCAGAGATGATGCGTCCGTGGTCAGGACTAGAGAGGGCTGTGGGGCATGGAATGGCATCCCCCCGCAAACAAAGCTGGGGTTTAGCCACCAACCCAGAGAGGATAAGACCTCCGTCGGCACCGTGAGTACTGTGTCCAAACTGTCTCGGCCTGGACGGTACACTGACGAGAGCCAGGTCTGAAGTGGACGGAGGCATAGTCTGGCATGTCTGGTCACGAAAGTGCACGAGGCCATGTGGCCCAGAAGACCAAGGCACGTGCGTGCCGTCAAGGTTGGGAAGCGTTGGGGGCCGTGAATAATGGTCATCATGGACTGGAAGCGGGCCTACAGTAGGCACGCCCTGGCGAGATTCGAGTACAGGATCGCCCCAATGAAGTCTATTCTTTGGATTGGCTCCAAAGTGGACTTTTCGGTGTTGAGCAGCAGGCCCAGTTGCCTGAATAAGCTCATGACGAACCGAACATGAGACCGCACCTGTAGCTCGGAACGACACCGAATGAGCCAGTCGTCGAGGTACGGGAACACTTGGATCCGATGTCGGCGGAGCGAGGCCACTACGACAGCCATACACTTTGTGAAGACCCTTGGTGCTGTGGACAGGCCAAAGGGAAGGACGGTAAATTAGAAATGCTGCTGGTTGACCACAAAGCGAAGGAATCGCCTGTGCGGCGGGTAAATTGCTATTTGAAAGTACGCGTCCTTCATGTCGAGGGCGGTGTACCAGTCTCCATGATCCAGGGAAGGGATAATGGTCCCCAGGGAAACCATGCGGAACTTCAACTTTACCATGAATTTGTTGAGTCCGTGCAGGTCCAGGATGGGCCGAAGTCCCCCCTTTGCCTTGGGGATTAGGAAGTAACGGGAGTAAAAACCCCTGCCCCTCAAATCCTTTGGGACCTCTTCCACCGCTCCGATAGACAGGAGCTCCTGTACCTCCTGTAAGAGGAGTTGCTCGTGAGAGGGGTCCCTGAAGAGGGACGGGGAGGGAGGGTGGGAAGGGGGGGGCAAAACAAACTGAAGATGGTATCCAGTTTCCACCGTGCATAGGACCCAGCGATCTGACGTTATGCGGGACCATGCAGGGAGGAAATAGGAGAGGCGGTTGAAGAAAGGCAGGAAAGGATCCTGCAAGGAGACTGGTGCTCCGTCCTTGGGCGCACCTTTAAAAGTTTTGCTTGGGCCCCGCCGATGGTTTTGGGGGGCCTTGATTCTGGCCTGATTGAGGACCAGATTGCCTCCTCCTATTACCACGGCCACGCCTTCTAGCGAAGTCTTGCCGCGGTCGAGGGTTAGGGTAGGTGCGCTGCGGTTGGGGCCAGAAGGGCCTACGTTGCGTCACTGGGGTATGCATGCCCATTGAGCGCATGATGGCCCGGTTATCCTTCAGACTCTGAAGTCTGGGATCAGATTTGTCTGAGAATAGCCCCTGGCCATCAAAGGGCAGGTCTTGAATAGTCTGCTGCAGCTCCGGTGGAAGATCGGACACTTGTAGCCATGAAATGCGGCGCATAGCCACGCCCGAGGCTAGAGTCCTATCCGCCGAGTCCGCCGCATCTAAAGATGCCTGCAGGGATGTCCTCGCCACTTTCTTGCCCTCTTCTAACAAGGCCCCAAACTCCTCCCTGGACTCCTGGGGAACCAACTCCTTGAACTTCCCCATCGAGTTCCAGGTGTTATAATTATAACAGCTCAGGAGGGCCTGCTGGTTAGCTACCCTGAGCTGTAGGCCACCAGTTGAATAAATCTTGCGCCCGAATAAATCCAGGCACCTAGCGTCCTTGGACTTAGGGGCGGGCGCTTGCTGGCCATGGCTCTCCCTCTCGTTCACAGACTGTACAACGAGGGAGCAAGGTTGGGGGTGAACATACAAATATTCATAGTCCTTAGAGGGCACCATGTATTTCCTCTCCACCCCTCTGGCCGTGGGAGGAATAGATGCTGGGGACTGCCAGATCGTATTGGCATTAGACTGGATGGTCTGACTGAAAGGTAAGGCTACCCGTGTGGGGGCATCAGCCGATAAAATGTCCACCACCGGATCCTTAGCTTCCACCACCTCCTCCACCTGAAGGTTCATGTTCTGTGCCACCCTACGCAGCAATTCCTGGTGTGCATGAAGATCTATAGGCGGTGGGCCAGAAGAGGACGTGCCTGCCACGGCCTCGTCAGGCGAGGATGAGGAGGACATCCCCGGGACTAGTGGATCCTGGGGAAGGTCTGGTAGAGGAGGGTCCGGTTGCCCTAGGTCCACCACGCTAGGGGCATGGGCCTGATCTGATGGCAGGGCAGTCGCCTCCGAGGCTACCGGGGGAGGGCGGCTCACAGTGGCCTCAGGCACCCGAGGCTCTGAATGGGCAGAGCAAGAAGCGCCTGAGGGGACACCTTGGGCTTGGTGGTATGCCCAAGGGGTCCAGAAGGACCATTGTGGGAGTCCCTGGTCAGGATCCTGTCCTTCACCTTGCCCCTGGCTAGCACCATCCGCGTCTTGGCCCTGGGCGTGGTAGCCACTCCCCGCTTGGGACGACGTCGAATTCGGTCGTGAAGGCCAAGGCGGGGCCGAACGCACATGCTGCGTTGCACCATCCAGCTCTGTCGCTCCGCACCTGGTAGCCGGAGACCAGTGCCAGGGTCTCGGGCGGTACCGTGATCGGGACCGACAGTCATAACGCTGCCGGAAGGCTGATCTAGATCTCGATGAGGACCTACGGCCCGGGCGGTGCCAGGATCGGCTGCGAGACGACCGGTGCCAGGACCGGTGCCGGGAGCTGGATCGGTACCGATCATACCGGGAGGGAGACCTTCGTGAGGCGGAGCGGCGCCGCGAGTACGACTGGTGCCGAGATGGGGATCGGTGCCGGGACTGTGAGCGGTGCCGAGTCTGGGACCATCGGCGGGATCGGGACCGCGACCTGGACCGGTGCCGAGCTGTCTCGCTCTGCAATGGAGGTCGCATGAAGGCGGGCTTCCCTATGGATGGAACAGTCTGCACCGGCGGTGCCGGAGGATGAGGTGGCCCAGGCTCAGTGAGCGCGATCAGGTTGCGAGCGGTGGAGAAGGTCTCTGGAGTGGACGGCAGGCCGAGCTCAACCACAGTGTGCACCGGGGAACTTGTGTGCACCGGACTCAATGGCACTTGCGGCGCCGGAATCGATGGTGCCGGAGTTGGAGCCTTCGCGGGACAGTCCGGCCCAGGCCGTTGCTCCAATGGGGGCACAGGCGGCGCCTGCAACTGCACAGGAGCAGCAGGTGGTTTGTGCTGCTTCTTGGGCCGCGGAGACAGCAAGCGATGTCGCGTCTGTACCGGTGCCGGAGATATCCAGTGCCGAGAGTCTTTGCTGGTGCCGGGTCGTTCTGGTGCCAGAGGCGCGCTTCGGACCAACGGTGCCTGGCCTGCACGCGGTGCCGAGGGCACCGGGCTAAGTGCCGCTTCCATTAGGCACTGTTTTAAACGAAAGTCCCGTTCCTTTTTTGTCCGAGGCTTGAAAGCCTTACAAATGTGGCACTTATCTGGTTGATGGGATTCCCCCAGGCACTTCAAGCAGGAGTTGTGGGGGTCTCCCGTAGGCATCGGCTTGAGACAGGCCGAGCAAGGCTTGAAACCCGGAGACCTGGGCATGGGCCCTGGTACCGGGGAGGAGGGAAGGGGATAAACCCCGTTTCCTCCAAGTACTATCTACAAAACTTACTATTAACTACACTATAACTGTTAAAACTATTAAAAACTACACTAAACAACTATATACAGTACAACGAGTAAAGAGCTAGGGAGGTGGAGATCAGTTCCAACGACCGTCACGGGCGGTAAGAAGGAACTGAGGGGGCACTGGGTCGGCAGGGGCATATATCCGGCGCCATAAGGGCGCCACTCCAGGGGGCGCCTCGGCCGACCCACCGAGTGTTGCTAGGGTAAAAATCTTCCGATGATTGTGCACGCGGCGCGCGCACACCTAATTGGAATCGATATGAGCAAGCACTCGAAGAAGAACCTTAACTTGCCAATTCATGAGGACCTCCAGAACATTCCAAAGACACCTGAAATCTCATAAACCTTTCTGGGATTGGGCTAAAACTATTAAAATGCCCTCATTCAATCCTGAGGCAGAATGGAAAGAATTCTGGGATAATTCTGGAGTTGTTTGTTCCAAACACACACCTGCTTGCCAACCCCACAGAAGAATTTCTAGGCTACAATCCACTCTGAAAACAGTGGTCTGTATTGAACCATTTAACATTGCATGGCAGATGCTTTCATCTCTTACAACTTTGGAAGATCAGAGACAATGCACAATGTGACTGCTGTCGACTACTCCTGGGGGAATTCTGTGCCAAAAAAATTAAAATTTTGTGCTCAATATTTTAAAATTCTGCAAAATTCTGCGTATTTTATTTCTCAAAATAACTCAATATAATCATGCCAATTTCAATTATTTTGGTAATTTATTTCAAAATACCTGTCAGCAAGTATGTCTGTAACAATACAGACCATAAAAAAAGATTCAGGAAATGTTTTTTTGACAAACAGATTTCTTACTAGGCATATTAATACAGAACTTTGAGTAATTCATTTAAACTACGATTCAGAAACGTATTTCTCGCACCCCTAAGAAGCAGTGCAAAGGCTTGGGGGAGTGAGGGGTAATGGAGGAGCTGAGGGAGATGGAAGGAGCCTGGAAGTGAATCTAGAGGGTTATTGGGGGTGTGTGTGGGGATTGTTAGGGAGCCTTCCCCATGCAGACCCTGGCTAACTCTGAGCCTCCCCCATTCAGTCAGGCACATCTGTCCCTGTCCGTCTCTGCACCCTCCACCCCCATGTGACCCTGGAGTCCACCTCCCATTCAGCCCCTGGCTCAATACTTTCATTCCACTAGCTCCTGAGTCTGTGCCCCAGGTCTGGCCCCCCACTAGCCCTTCTGAACCCAGTCTGTGAGCCCCCCAGCAGCCCCATGTGCCCCACTCTGCCTCTTACCCTGGCTAAAGGGGCAGGCTGCTGTGATGAAGACAGCTGGCTGCTAGCCATTACTACCAGACAGCTGGCTGTTCTGGCGTCACAGCGGCCTCCGATGGACAAAAGGCAGAACTGCAGCACTTCATGTGTAGAATGTATTTTTTGTGGGGAAAAAAATTCTGCTCCGGCAGGAGTGCTGACAGCTTTTTTGCCGCCCTAGGCGGTGGAAGGTCCGGCCCCCGAAATGCCTCCCCCGACAGAGGCGGCGGAAGGTCCCGCCCCCAAAATACCGACGACGACCGGGGCGCCTCCCAAATGTTAGTGCCCTAGGCGACCGCCTAGGTCGCCTAATGGGTTGCGCCGGCCCTGTGCTCCGGACATGAATTCTGTGTGTGTGCAGTGGTGCAGAATTCCCCCAGTAGTAAACACCAGTCACAATTTTATGGACCACACTGTAAAGCAGTGTCTGCTTTGATTGCTTACAAGTACCATCTCAAACTTACATCAAGCCACTCCCGAAGCTACCCACTGGCTCTCTAATCTGGACTTATTTGAACGTTGCTTTTTTCACCTCTCTTGCCATATGAAAGAAGTCACTGACATTTTGGATCACAGTTATATCTATCTATCTATATTGATCACACAGCTGTAATGCTAATTGTTTAAGATTTCAGAAGCAGGTACTCTCAAGCAAAAAATCAACTCAGCAGCTAGAAGCCATTCTAAATATCATTAACAAAAATTAACAAGAAAGCTTGAAGATAGAACACAAGCCCAAAGTTTTTGCAAGGAGTCTTCTATACTTTTTTTCTTAAACCACACTCTCTACTCCATTATCCAAGTCATTAACGAAAATATTAATACCAGACCCAGGACTCACCCTCTACATTTTCCCAGTTTGACAGCAAAGCAGTAACTAGTCTTTGAGTATGATCTTTCAACCAGTAGTACACCTACCTTTAGTAATTTAACCCGTATCACATTTCCCTAGTTTGCTTATGAGAATGTCAAGTGAGACTGTGTCAAAAGCCTTAGTAAAAATCAAGATAGATCACATCTACTGCTTCCCCATATCCACTACAACAGTAACCCTGTCAATGAAGAAAATTAGATTGGTATGCCAAGATATGTTCTTGAGAAATTCATGGCTAGCTATTCCTTATAAATCTATTATCCTCGAGGTTCATCAAAACCATTAATTTACCTGGAGAGAGAGAGTTAGGGTTTCTTGAAAGAGAACCTCGACATTCATGTTACATTTTTATTTGGTAATTATTCTTTTATTTCAGGGGTTCTTAAACTTTTCCATAGCATGGAGAACTTTCTAATATAGAGACTGTCTCAAGGATCAACTCCTGTCATTTATGATTGTGAGGACTACCTTCCCTTCCTTCCCATTTGCAATCATATGTGGCAATCACAATTGTTTACATGGAATCATAGGAAATGATTTAATGCATTTTTAGCTTGTAATGAATTTTAGCAGTTGGAAAAAAGGTAGGGTACTTATTTCAATCACCAAGACTCCATGGATCATTGTGGGAACTTCTGAACTTTTATTATTCAATTTACAAAACTGATTAACTGGACAACCTCTAAGCACACAGACTTTAATAAAAAAACACATGAATAATATCTTAGGAAACAGATTTCCATCCCCAAATAGGTTAACATCCTTTATGCCAGGAATGGGCAAACTTTTTGGCCTGAGGGCTGCATCTGGGTATGGAAATTGTATGGCGGGCTATGAATGCCCAGTGGGGGAGGGGCACTCTATGGGGTGTAGTATGGAGGGGCTCTATAAGAGATGTTACTGAGCTGGGGGAAGGGGGGAACTCATGGAGTGTGGTGGTGGGGGGCTCTACAGGGGAGATACCGGGGACTCCTAGGGGCCTGCGGCAGTGACACCAAGGCGGCCGTACCAGGCACTGCTATGGGCAGAGGCACCCTAGCTGGGACGGGTGCGGCCCCTGGGCAGTTTCGAGGCTCTCGAGGGTGGGGCCGTAGGAGACTGGGAGGGCATTGGGCACACTGCTGCATGGGGGGCTCTGATCCCGGAAACAGCACGGTGAAGTCGCGCCTGTGCAGCGTGGCTCTACGTGCCAGAAGATGCTGCTCATCAAGGGAATTGGGAGTTGGGGGCTGAGGAGCACCGGGCAGGTGGAGTGGGGTAAGCCCCCGACCCCACTCCCCAGTGGGAGCTCGAGGTCCGGATAAAAATGTCTGATGGGCCTGAAGCGGCCCACAGGCCGTAGTTTGCCCACCCCTGCTGTATGCAGTCCAATTCCCCTGTGTGAATATATGAGCATTACACCAAGACTCAACTGTAATGGGGAAAAGGAATTCCAATGTCAAGGACCCTCCACTAAGAATGCCCTAGTATCCAGAGCACAGATGTTCAAATCTCCCAGATATCTCAATTCCTGCAACACCATTAAGTGGGGAAGAGAGACAGTCAGGCTCTCAGGTAGCGAGGATGTGATCATTTAGGAAATTATAACAACTACTCACTAGCACCCAGTAAGAAGGACGACAGGGCAGAGAAGACTCCTAATCTCCTTCCAATGTAGGCAGTGACAAAGTACAAGGAATAAACAGCAAGCAAAATCTAACCTGCAATGAAGGGGAACACAAAAATAAGAGCTTTGCAGCTAGAATCCATTTGAGTATCTGGTCCCTTCCAAATTCAGTCATGCTAAGGGGACCTAGTTATGCATTTGGCCTGACAGATATAGTAAAGCGGCATTGTCTTGCAGTGCAGCTGGGACCCAATTGGGTATGTCTACATAGCAAAAAACCCCAAAACCCCACAGCAGGAAGTCTCACAGCCCCGGCCTACAAACTTGGGTTCACACTAGGGTGCTACAAATAGCCTGTGTAAACATTCAGGCTGGGGCTGAAGCCCAGGGAGAGGGGTAGGGGCTCTGAGTTGCTGCCGTGGGCTTCCCCCCCTCCCCGTGTAGACATACCCATGGAGTCTGCCGCCACAGTTGAATTTGCAATGTATTAATATTTAAGTTATCAAAATTAAACTTTTATATTAGCCACCAATTAAAAGGGATTAGAGAAATCGCTTTCCTACTTGTCTAGAGTAGAGGTTCCCAAACTTTTCTTACTACAGACCCCCTTCCAGATCTACCAGCTGCTGCATACTCCAACCCTTCTCATCACTGATACTTTGTGTGCTTAATAGTACCTGTATTTAGCCATCCATCCATATCTCACTGTTATGTACAGATACAGTTATAGTGTGACATATACAACCAAAATAACCCTCCTAAGTTCTGAGCTCAATTAGACTGGACAGTTGCTGGGCAACTGAACTGGTGACTGGAGGTGAGGGCTTGGTACATCAGTGTCTGTGTATTTGTGTTCTCACTGGTACATCTTAAATAAACTACCATATTTTATAAAACAAATTCCTAGAGTTTTAAAGCCTATTAGGAAAATGCAATAAAATAAATAAAATCCACCATTACACAATTTCTTCCACATACTCCTCACAGTTTGGGAACCCCTGGTCTAGAGGAAACATTCCACAAGATAAGGTAGACATAGCAGAAGTATACCTGTTTACATACTTTTTATATTGGAAAAGGCTATATAGTACACTGTCAAAGGTGTAAGTGTTGTTTAAGGAGCCATACTTAGGCTTCATAGTTTTACCCTCATTTCTTTTTATGGAGATATAGAAACTCTGACCATCAAGAAATATCAGTTGTCCTCAGAAGGCCTAAGAACATTATGCACCTGGCTTAGCATTTGAGTAGACAGACATTACATTGAAAAAAGTCCCTTTTGCACTCAGAGCATCTGTGACTGGTTCTACTGAAAGCCTGCTCCAACTCTCCTTTGCTGGAAGGGAAAGTATAACAGGCTTTTATCAAGGGAGGAAGAGGCATTTCTACAAATATTTCAGGCTCTTTCTGTATTCTCTAGCATGTATCCCAGTTAATATTTATAACAGCTCCAGTAAAATGTGAGCTAGCTGTTATGGTAAAACTAACCTAAAAAACAGTAAAGACGTAAAATAGAACCAAATCAGAATTGGACAGCATGAACTGGATAGTGTGTGAATGTGAAATCCTATTCTGCTCATAGATCATATAGTAAAAAAGAACAGGGAATGTAATACATTGGCAAACTGCAGTTCATTATTTGAGTGCTACCTAAAGCACATGGATGCATTTCTCTTACCAAACACTATGTATAGCTGGTGTATATGGCCTGGTCTTTCCTTTTATTACTTAGACTATACAATTTTGTTAAATATATAGTAACAATGAGCAGTAACAGTTGATTAGAAGTAATTCACCCCTGCACTTTTCTAGCCCAAGTGACATCAAAAGGTAGTTTGATTCCTACACCTCTCTCTCAACACCAAATGCCTGAGATAATAAAGTTGCTATACCTTTAAAAAAAGTAAGGATTTCAAATAAAATATTAAGCTAGAATTTTCCTCTGGCCCTCCTAAGACACACAATCTCTGTAGATGAACCTTCTTGAGGCAGGAATCTTCCGTATAACGTCACTGCTCAAATATGACTGTACAATATTACAATACACAAACACGCCTCAGGAAAGTTTACAAAACACTGACTTTGCTCCACTAAAGTTACTGATGCAGACAGTAACTGAATGGAATACTAAAGACTAGGTTCAAGCTGACTTGGAGCACTTTAACGAATTAAGCGGCACAATGCAAACAAACCCTTGTCTGATTTTAACCTTTTAAAATGCTACATTTACAATAACCACAGGAATTGTTAAGGGGACACAGGGGCAGATATACCACTTAAAATTACATTAATTCATTGTTAAAAAGATTTAAACTAGGGCTGTCAAGCGCTTAAAAAACTTAATCGCAATTAATCACACTGTTAAACAATAATAGATTGCCATTTATTTAAATATTTTTGGATGTTTTCTACATTTTCAAATATATTGATTTCAATTATAACACAGAATACAAAGTGTACAGTGCTCGCTTTATATTTATTTTTTATTACAAATATTTGCACTGTAAAAAACAAAATAAATAGTATTTTTCAATTCACCTAAAACAAGTACTGTAGTGCAATCTCCTTATCATGAAAGTTGAACTTACAAATGTAGAATTATGTACAAAAAACCCCTGCATTCAAAATAAAACAATATAAAACTTTAGAGACTACAAGTCCATTCAGTCCTATTTCTTGTTCAGCCAATCACTCAAACAAGTTTGTTTACATTTGCAGGAGATAATGCTGCCTGCTTCTTATTCACAATGTCACCTGAAAGCGATAACAGGTGTTTGCATGGCACTTTTGTAGCCGGTGTCACAAGGTATTTACATGCCAGATGTGCTAAAGATTAGTATGTCCCTTCATGCTTCAACCACCATTCCAGAGGACATGCGTTCATGCTGATGACAGGTTCTGCTTGATTACAATGCAGAGCAGACCAATGCATGTTTATTTTCATCATCTGAGTCAGATACTACCAGCAGGTTTTCTTTTTTGGTTCGGGTTCTGTAGTTTCCACATCAGAGTGTTGCTCTTTTAAGACTTCTGAAAGCATGCTCCATACCTCATCCATCTCAGATTTCGGAAGGCACTTCAGATTCATAAATCTTAGGTCAAGTGCTATAGTTATCTTTAGAAATCTCACATTGGTACCTTCTTTGCATTTTGTCAAATCTGGAACAAAAGTGTTCTTAAAATGAACATGTGTTGAGTCATCTGAGACATGAAATATATGGCAGAATGTGGGTAAAATAGAGCCAGAGACATACAATTCTCCCACAAGGAGTTCAGTCAGAAATTTAATTAATGCATTATTTTTTTAACGAGCGTCATCAGCATGGAAGCATGTGCTCTGGAATGGTGGCCAAAGCATTAAGGGGCATACGAATGTTTAGCATATCTGGCATGTAAATACCTTGCAATGCTGGCTACAAAAGTGTCATGCGAACACCTGTTCTTACTTTCTGGTGACATTGTAAATAAGAAGTGGGCAGCATTATCTCCCATAAATGTAAACAAACGTGTTTGTCTTAGCAATTGTCTGAATGAGAAGTAGGACTTAGTAGACTTGTAGGCTGTAAAGTTTTGCAGTTTTATTTGAGTGCAGTTATGTAACTGCATTTGTACGTTGCACTTTCACAATAGATTGCACTACAGTACATGAGGTGAATTGAAAAAAATACTATTTTATCATTTTTACAGTGCAAATATTTGTAATAAAAAATAGTGAGCAGTGTACACTTTGTATTTTGTGTTGTAATTGAAACCAATATTTGAAAATGTAGAAAAACATCCAGAAATATTTAATAAATGTCAATTGGTATTCTACTGATTAACAGAACGATTAAAACTGCAATTAATTTTAAGTTAATCAAGTGAGTTAACTGCAATTAATCGACAGCCCTAATTTAAAGTTGAATGTGTCCTTTAAGTGTGGCTCTATTTGAGAAACGACTAAACAGAAGTGACACTTTCTTACTCAACAAATCTGCTTTCTGTGCATATTCAGTTCCTAACTTGGCAAAGTAAGCTTTTGCTCTAGTTATCTCTGCAGCCAACAAAATTCAGCTGGCAAGTCTTTTGCCGAGCCCATTACAACATGCTAGTAGTGTTTTCACTCTAAAAATCTAATGAGTTAAAATATTAGTTCTCCCTATTCTAATTCAAGCACTCGTATGTTAGACCATGACATTGAGGGGAACTGTTAGTTTAGTATGTTCTTACAGAGGCCCAAAAATGCAGCCTGAAGCTACATGTGACCCAAAAAACGCCTGTAGTGGAACCACCTCCTCCATGTACCAGCCCAGAATGCAATCTGGGGCCAGATGACCCAAACAACCGTGCAGTGGAGCTAGCAGATGTACTTGTACTATAAGTGCAAGGTGACTAAATAAAGCTTTTGTTTTGTGAACAGACTACCCTATTAAGAAAGAAAGAAAATGTATGAGGGCTGTCAAACAATTAATTGCGATTAAGCACACGATTACAAAAATTAATCACACTGTTAAATAGAATACCATTTATTTTAAATACTTTTGGATGTTTACTACATTTTCAAATATATTAATTTCAATTACAACACAGAATACAAAGCATACAGTGCTCACTATACACCTCTACCCCAATATAACGCGGTCCTCCAGAGCCAAAAAAAAATCTTACCCCGCTATAGGTGAGACCGCGTTATATTAAACTTACTTTGTCCCCCCTGCTTCTTGTCCCGACTGCCCCCTCAAGACCCCCGTCCCTAATCACCCCCAGGACCCCACCCCCCTGCTCCCTGACCCCTATCCACACCCCCACCGGCACCAGTGGGAAGCGGAGCAGCCAGCCCCAGCCCACTCCACTCCGCCAGCTCCCAGACACAGCGCTCTGCTTTCTGCTGCAGGTGAGTATGGGGGGAGTCCTTTCCCCATCCTCCCCGCACTCACTGGCGGCGGGAAGCAGAGCACCATGGCTGGGAGCAGACACGCTGATCTGCCGGAGCGCTGCTTTACCATGTTCTATGCGAACCTGTGTTAGATCGGGTCACACCTCCACCCCAATATAAGGTAATTACAAATATTCACTGTAAAAAAAAAAAATTTTTTCAATTCACCTCATACAAGTACTGTAGTGCACTCTCTTTATCATGAAAGTTGAACTTACAAATATAGAATTATGTACTCAAAAATTGCATTCAAAAATAAAACAATGTAAAACTTTCAAGCCTACAAGTACACTCCGTCCTACTTCTTGGTCAGCCAATCACTCAGACAAAAGGTTAGTTACAACTTCTAGGAGATAATGCTGCCTGCTTGTTTACAACGTAACCTGAAAGTGAGAACAGTCATTCCCGTGACACTGTTGTAGCTGGTGTTGCAAGATCTGTGTGTCAGATGCGCTAAGGATTCATGTCCCTTCACGCTTCCATCATCATTCCAGAGGACATGCTTCCACGGTGATGATGGGTTCTGCTTGATAACAATCCAAAGCGGTGCGGATTGATGCATGTTCGTTTTCATCATCTGAGTCAGATGCCAACAGCAGGTTGATTTTCTTTTTTGGTGGCTTAGGTTCTGTAGTTTCCACATCTGAGGGAGAGTGTTGCTCTTTTAAGACTTCTAAAAGCATGCTCCACACCTCTTCCCTCTCAGATTTTGGAAGGCACTTCAGATTCATAGATCTTGGGTCAAGTGCTGTAGCTATTTTTAGAAATCCTACAGTGGTACCTTCTTTGCGTTTTGTCAAATCTGCTGTGAAAGTGTTCTTAAAATGAACACCATGTGCTGAGTCATCATCTGAGACTGCTATAACATGAAATATATGGCAGAACACGGGTAAAATAGAGCCAGAGACATACAATTCTCCCAGAAGGAGTTCAGTCAGAAATTTAATTAACGCATTATTTTTTTAACAAGCATCAGCAGCATGGAAGCATGTGCTCTGGAAGGGTGGCCAAAGCATGAAGGGGACATGAATGTTTAGCATATCTGGCATGTAAATATCTTGCAATGCTAGCTATAAAAATGTCATGCGAACGCCTGTTCTCACCTTCTGGTGACAAATAAGAAGCAGGCAGCAGTATCTCCCGTCAATGTAAACAAACTTGTCTGTCTTCGCGATTGGCAGAAGTAGTAGGACTTATAAGCTTACACGTTTTGTTTTTGAGTGCAGTTATGTAACCAAAAAAAAGAGTCTGCATTTGTAAGTTACACTTTCACAATAAAGAGATTTCACTTCACTACTTGTTTGAGGTGAATTGAAAGATACTATTTCTTTTATAGTTTCACATATTTGTAATAAAAATAATAAAGTGAGTACTGTGCACTTTGTATTCTGTGTTGTAATTGAAATTAATATTGAAAATGTAGAAAAGCGTCCAAAAATATGTAATAAATTTCAATAGGTATTCTATTAGTGCAATTGCACTTAATTTTTTAAATCATGATTCATTTGAGTTATCACATGAGTTAACTATGATTGACAGCCCTAATAGATTGATTGACATATCACTTTCTCCTTCAGACATGTTGCCATGTCAAAGGTGGGAAAGGCCATAGAAAGCAGAAAAAATATTAAGAACAGTCCAAGCCAAACCGTATCCAGCTTTATTAAAGGTACTTTTCATAAACAATCATGGTAATTCAGGCAGGACATGGGCTACAATCTGCAACATTTTACAACAACTTCAAACTCCCCTCCCTCCATGGACTATCAAAACGTAAAAGTTACTATATAAAACCATTGAAGAATCTTCATTTCATACTTGGATAGGGAAAAGTTTAGAGTGAGGGTGGACACTTTCACATTTAGCATGTTGTTTAACAACTTTTCACAAGCCTACCCTGACTTTTAGAGGAAAACAAAATTAAAACTGCAGTTTTTAATTTGAAGATCCACAATATAAAAAAGAGGAAATGTAGCTCCTTTTAGAGCCTGCACATCCCAATTTTGACACTGAAGTCTGGATTGCCTGACAGTGACAATGCATTAGATTTTAGAGTGATAAGTCCCAAAATGCCTTTTGCCATATTTAAAGGAGTGATAAGCTATATGCAAATGACTACGGGAATGAGAAAACAGAGGGCATTACAAACCAGTTTTAAAATTGGCAAGCAGGCATGTTGGGACCTTCAATGTTCACTCCAATGCATTTCACAAATCTAAACTTATATGCAGCATCAGGGAATCCCTCCTCTTCATGTCCAGGAAGAGCCCTCTCCTAATAAAACAAAAAACCAAGGGGACTTTTTTTTTTTATTTAAAACTGGGTTCTGAGAAATAGAGTGACATTTTTGCCCCCGTTGCTCCCCAAAAAACACAACAACGAAGCATTCTGTGTGCTAACAACATAGCTTAAAAAAAAGTAAAACAAAATTCTGCATTGTTATAAAACTTGATAAAAAATAGTATTTCAAACTGTACAGTCACCAGAAGTACACAGTTATCAAAAATTCACACAATTCACTTGGCATCACCAGCACCTTCAGCTTTCTGTGCCTGAAAGAAAAAGGAGAACTAGTCAGTGCACTGTGCAGATTTACACTCACTTCTCACTTTGCACAAAGCAATTCATAACAGAATCTGGGAGGAAACAAATTATAGCCCCCATCCACTGAGGATTTCAAAATTGTGCTTTGTTACAGTTATCAGATCACAATATTCATCAAGTGAAATGGAGAATTAGAGGAGCCTTAGAAGCAAGCCTGAAGTTACTTTTCTATGCACCAATAGCATTAAAATAACAGTGCATGACGTAAGTGACAATTTAGCGCTGCTGCTTTCAACTAGCACCAAACAACTTTCGTTTTAAGTACACATCAGTTGAGAATGGTAGGAACAAAACAGCCCAGAGCAAACCCTTAATTTAAGTGTGTACATGGCTTATGCCATAAACAAGTAGCCTAATCAAATCAAGTATCAATACCTCTTTTTACAGCACAGGCCTAGACCTGCCTTTACCTAACAACATGGAAAACCTCCCAGTTCATTAGAGTAACTGAGGCTACTAGACTATACCTGGTCTGTTTTGGCATCTCCATTTTCTGCAGGGTTGTTTCCATCCTTGCCAGCATCAGCTTTCCCCTTCTTTCCCTTGGGTAATTTTTCACCCTTCTGCCAAGTGGTGGGAAGATATTAATATTGTTAGAAGTACAAGCACCTTCTCAATACCCGACTATGTACCTGCAAGAGCCCCATAAGTGGCATGATGGGGAAACAGTACACTATTTGGAATTTAGATGCAAGTGGGGGAATAGAGCAGTGGTTCTCAAACTTTTGTACTGGTGACCCCTTTCACATAGCAAGTCTGAGTGCAACCCCCCCATATAAATTAAAAACATTTTAAATTATATTTAACACCATTATAAATGGAGGCAAAGCGGGGCTTGGGGTAGAGGCTGACAGCTTGCGACCCCCCAGGTAATAACCTGGCAACCCCGAGGGGTCCCGACCCCCAGTTTGAGAACCCCTGGAATAGAGTAACACACACACACAAGCATTTAGTTTTCAGAGAACTAAATGTAAAGCTTTAATGAGAGTACTGCCTTAAAGTAACTTGATCAGATCTCACACAAATATTCTAAGTAACGGAAGTGACATCAACCCTTTCAAGGAGATTTAAGTAGACAAGAAATGTTTTTATTTAATGCACTGACATCAGAGCATTTAAGCCATGATTACCTGTTACCACCAGGCCATGTCTCAAACTAAATAGATCACAAATATACTTTGCATAGGACATTCATGATATTTTACATTAATTTGCTTCCCATGGTATCAATTTACCTTTGGAGCTACCTTTTTAGGTTTAGGCTCTGGCTTCGGAGGAGCAGGTTTCTAGAAGTGAGAAAAACAATTGAAGTGTAGAACCCACAAAGGCACGAAATGACAAGCACTTTAAACTCTTGCATTTTTTCCCCTGATGCCTTGCTTTACCACAGCAAAAGAAACGTGGGCTGTTTGCCCATGTGGGTGTGTTTCTGTCTCAGCTACCACCCCATTCCTCTAGCTTCTAATATAGCACAATAGTCACACCAGGCAGTGAGCGGATAACCTTCTCCCAAGTGACCTACTAATGGGCATTCTAGAATAACACCTGATGTTACCTCCAGCAGATCTTCCGTGTTTAATATTCAAGACCAATATTTTAAAAAAGTGTTTATCATGCAACATATCTCATCCCAATAAGAAAATACTTACAGCAGATAACCTTGCTGATCTTCGTTGTGGCTATCAAAAAAAAGAAAAAAGAAAAGAAACATTAATGTAACTATCAGAATAGCTGAAAAGTATAAATTAATTATCTAATTTAAAGACCTCAAAATAAGTTTGATTCAAGAGTGTAAAAGAGATTAACACTGGAACATTTGACCTGCTTTCTTCACACTACCATGATGAACAGAACACATTGCTTAGATCATTGGTTCTCAAACTTCTGTACTTTTACACAGCAAGCCTGAATGCAACCCCCTCCACCCGCTTATAAATTAACACATTTCCTGCTTGAGGTGAAGTGGGGTTTGGGGTGGAGGCTGACAGATCGCAAACCCCCCCCCATGTAATAACTTCATGATCCCAGTTTGAGAGCCCCTGGCTTAGACGATGGGCAATATGGGGATACAACTATTAGCTAGGTTGATAAAGGCTAAGATTAAAAGACTTACAACCAAAGTCTTTCAAAGGTTAGTATAAATGAAGAATGATTTGCTCCTTACAATTCACCAAGATGAAATTCAAACTGTAATTTTGAAATTCAAACATTTAATGTATAAACTTCCTCAGAAGATAAATCTTCTTACCTCATCCTTAACTTTGGCTTTATCGCCCTTGGACTCTCCTTCAGCCTACAATGAAGAGTACTAGTTACACCAAAAAATTAACAGTACTGAACTAAAAGGGCTGAATTAAAGATAAAACTATCGGTCCCAAGACACTGTGCCAGGATGCAATTTTTCTCTGTCTGTTTGGTTCAGGTAGTTAGATCAAGCAAATACATTTATTTGAACTCTCACTCGGAGGGCAAAAAATGTGGCCTGAACTATACTTTCTGTTTCACCTGAGAAAGTCAAGTCCCAGGAGTGCTCCCCATCCTCTCTCAAGCTTTTATGTTTCACTTATTCCACCCAGCTATTGGATTGTTAGCTCTCTACAGTGTGGTGTGGCTACATGCTATTTAAGATCAGTGTTGACACCTGGCATCCCTAGACTTGCTAGACCGAGCTGGAACAGCAGTAATTGCCATGCCATAAGAGATTTGGGCAGAGATGAGGGAGCCGCACAATGCGCCTGGACTCTGGCAGCACATCTCCTGGATCCTGCAGAGAGGTGGTACCTCACTTGCCCCTGGGTGTAATGGGAGCCTCACTATTATAAAGCAGAACTTAAAAGCACTGACTCTCTCCCCCCACTCTACCCGCCAGAGTTGAGGGAAGGGGACGTATACGGGTGACCTCCCTCTCCTCATCCGCCTCCAGGTTAGGCGGCTAGCCCCCACCGGAGGTGGCGAATTGTCTCCCCCAGGCTCAACGCCTGGGCTGCCCCAAGAAGACCCTGCTCCCACTGAAGGGCCCAACCACAGCCCTGGTTTTGGCGGCAACTCGGCCCCAGAACCAGAGCGCGGCCGCTTCCCGCCCTTTCCCGCGCGCTCTCGCCTACTTGAGGGAGGGGGCGAGCCCGCACATCCTCCTCCCCCCGCGCGCTCCCTAGCTCCGCGCGGGCACGTGCATCCAGCCGCCCTCCCGCCAAAACCAACCGGATCGAGCCGGCTCCACTCGGCCGCCCATTAATCCGACCAGGCCCAGCCGCCACCCTGTTCATTCGAGCTCCCCCTTCCCCGACTCAGGCTGCTTCGCCCAAGGCCATTAACCGCGCGCGACGGGTAACGGTCACGAAGTGACTCGCGCTGCCCCGCCCCTCCCCGCGACCGTTGGGGCCTCTCCCGCGCGCCGCCTCACAACCGTTACCGCCCCAAAGGGGGGGGAGGGGAGAAAGAGCGGTTGGTCCCGCCCCCCTCAGCAACGGCGGGGGGAGGGAGAGCAGTTTGGGCCTAGGGCCTTAGCCCCGCAAACGGATAGGGGGTGAAGTGGCTGCCCTTCGGCCGCGCCACGTACCTTTCTCTTGGGCATGTCTCCGGGCGGTACGTGAGGAGCTCGGCTGGGCGGAGTGAGAGGGTCTCGCTAGGTCCGGGCCGGACGGTGTGGGCAGGGGAGGCTCGCGTAGATCGGACGGTATGGTAGGCCTTGGCGTTAGGTTCCCTGGTCTCTCTCCCGACCCCACTAATTTGAATCGGGTGTTTATAAAGTTTTATATAGAGCCGGACGCGGCCCAACCGGTTCCAGCCGGATCCCCACCGCCCCGCCCGCCCATTGGCCAGCACGGGTCACGTGGGGGAAGGGCCAAACTGGGCGGGGGGAGGAGAAAGAGAAAAGAGGAGGTGGCGCGCGCAGCTCTGCCCTCTTCTCCCGTCCCCGCCATGCCAACGCTCGCGCTGCGCCCGCTTAGCGCCTCCCAACTGCTCCGTGCAAACCTGCTGCTACAGCCCCGCTTCTCCCCGCCGAGCAAACCGGGGCCTGGCTGTTCACCCCCTCCTCCCCCCAAAAGGCACCTAGCGGGGGATTGGGGGGGGGGGGGCTGCAAAACCCACTTTCTGCCCCAATGGCGGACAGCGCGTAGCTAATACCTGTCAAATATCCAGGAGGGGGGGGGGGGAGAAGAGAGGGAAGCTTCACTATTCCCGCCCTCCAAATCAACGGGGGGGGGGGGGGGGGGAGAGAAGAGGAGGGGGCTGCACATAATTATCCGGGGGGAAGGGCGCTGTACATCGCCCTACGCCGGTGTAAGGAGGCTCACTAGGGGGTAAGATGGAGCTCTACCTGAGGCGATCGCACACTGGGGGAAAGGAGAGGCCCCTGCGAACCTGCCAGGGCCCAGCCTGGAGGCTGCGGGAATCCTCCCCCAGCTGGAGCCGGGAGGGTGCAGACAGGCCACTGCAACAGCTGCGGAGGGGGGCTGCGGGCGGGCGGATCGCGGCCACTGGGCCCAGCGGCCTCCCTCCGCCTAGGCTTGGCGCTGCCGCCGCCAATTAGCCGGCGAGGAGGCAGGTGGGAATGAGCTCCGGGCGGGCGGGCAGTCTCCCCTGCACCGCACATGCAAGGTGCAGGCTTTGCTACCTGGAGCCAGCCCCCCACCTCGTTGTCTGCTGGGGGCTAGTGGGCAGGTTAAGGAGCTGTCCCTTCAGCACCCGCCGGCCCTCCTAGCGTATCCCCCCACACCAGGCACAACCGTGCATGCCGGCGGGACCACCATGAGTGACTCCATGCCCCAGCGCCCGCTGCTCCCCTAGACCCGCCAGCCCTTCAGCCCCCACCAAGCCATGTGCGACGGGGGGTTGCCAGCGCCTCGCACGAGGAACAAAGCTCCGCTCGCGGGAGGAGCGCCCAGCCAGCCAAAGCCCACGAGCACAAAGGCAAAGCGCGCCCCAGGTTCACACCACACCCGCCGGGATCGCTCCTGAGTTTTAAACGCCCACCTAGCCCAGGCTTCAAGAGAAAAATGAATCTAAGAAGTTATTTTTTTAAATTACAAAATGAAATCACTCAAAATGGCAACGAAAACGTTGAGAGAGAAAGAGCCAAGTCAATGACCAGAGGAAGGAGCAGGACTTAATCAATGAAGGACAGGGATTTAGTTAAAGCAACAGGGTGGAACTGGGTGCTTTAGGACATGCTTTTGGCAATAGGGAAACAGATCAACACTAGGCTGATCACAGAAACTGAGTCGAAGCTTCTCTACACGGAGGATAAAGCAAATCTCCCTCTCCCTAACCTGTAAAAATTCCAGGTTTTCCAACAGAACTAGAGGAACTAATCTTTTAGTGTTTGAAAAGCCCAGAAAAATTAGATTAGGGACTATTAAACAACTCAAAAAGGTGAAAGTCTGAGTGCTGGTAACCATTATTGATTGTAAATGACTTGTAAAGTCTGCCCCTTTCCACAGGACGACACAGTTAGAGAAAGAGACCCCATAGTCTATTTCTCCATGTACATTTGCTACACTTGATGTCTGATTGTTAGGTACACAAGTTTCACCTGTGTCAAGCTTGTCCTTTTAGCTGTACCTTCTCTAGAAGAATAGCACCCCACAGCTTTTTGGGTTGTAACAGGGCTCTTCAACTACAGCAAGCCTTCCCAGAAAACTTTCCAGTGATAATTATCCATATTATATCCACCTTCCCTCAAGGCTTTTACACCATTCTAAATTACAGAAATTGGACTCTCCCTTGGAAAGGCTTGCAACTTTATTCCTGTAGCTTTAACTCAAAAACTTCAGTGGAAAGACCTATTCCTAAAATGGTATATATGTACAAGCTCTGCGTGCTGTTTTTCACAACATTTTCCCACCCCTTCCTTATTTAAAAAAACAACAACATACCACTGCAGGTCAGGCTGTCCTTGTTTTCATCTTACACCTGAAAATATAATTTTATTTGACCAAAAACAGGTTATTGCACAGAACCTATTCTCTAGTTCCTGAAGGGTACAGTGGAACAGGGCTCCCAAGTACTGTGCTAGGACTCTACATGCCCTGTAAAATTTAGACTACAGAGAAATCCAGCTCTTTAAGGGTAAGAGAGAACAGGGAACTTAAGAGCTATTTCCACAGAAGACCTCTTGAAATGTAAAGAAAGGATTAAATGAAATGCAGCTAGATAAACACTATCAAATTGACAGCCTCCATCACCCATAGATCTCACAATGCATTATTTGGGAGGTAGCATTAGCTATTTACACAAGAGGATGCACTGGAACGTGGTTTATTCAGCCAAAGTCTCAGGCTTCCAGCACATCACCCAAACAGAATAAATCAGAAAATCTGCTAATTCACTCCATCTCAACAGGCATAAAGTGGGGAGTCACACATTGGTTAAGGAACAACAACAACATAACATTAGACCCGGGCATCGTCTTCATTAAATCTTAAAAAAGCAGCTTCCTATAGTTTTAAATTTTCAGCTTATTTTAAAAATGTTTTGTAGTAAAATGCTTTATTCATGTTTGACATTTTAATGATCCTCTTCACAATAATTTTCAGGGTGCTGTTTGCAGCACTTAAGTCTTTTAAATCTGCATTTTTTATCTGGAGTAAAAGGAACACTTTAAAAACAGCAAAAGCTGATGTTGCATTTGAATGTGCCTCAGAAAAAAATTGTGGAGACATGTTCAGCTGGTTTTGGCCATACAAAAGCACATAAATCAGAGATGGAAAAAGAACTAGAATGTCAGCTAGTCCATCTCCCTGCCAGTAGGGAATTCAAAACAGGTAGTACAGTGCCAATTTGAGTCTTTCCCATCATCAAATTACTCCACAGCCACACAAACCATCCCTGTTAAGAGCCTCTACAGGTCATCTTTAAACCATATTGAGTAGGAAACATGGATTCATCTCAGTCCCCATGTTCCTGAGCTAAGGCCATCCCAATACTCTGAAGCAGAAGGGGAAAGCTGTACATGTGGGTTGAGTCTTGCACTCATTTAGTAGATCATAACATAGCTGGCTTTAGCTAAGTTATCTCCCTGCCTCAGACAAGTTCTTTTTAACAAGGTATTTGATTCACAGACAGTTCTTTCTCCACACCTCCTCCAAAAAAATAATTAATAAATAAATACAAGTATTGTGCCTGATATTGGAAAAAGACACCTGTGCCCTTCCTTCTTTCAATACTGTAGAGAGGATAATGGAACAAGAATGCAAGTACAAGATGATATTAAGGGCCAGTAACAACTTCTTCCTCTATATAGCATGGCTGAGAGTCTATATTTTGCTACAGCTCTTTGAAAGCCAGCAGCAGATGTATCAAAACCTGGAACAAAAAGGCAAGGAGGGCAAAGAAGGAAAAATTCAACAAGAAAATGATTTACGGAGAATATTTTTTGCCACAGCTCATAGCATGTCCCCACCATAAACAATTCTTTCCACACAGAATGGGAATAGCATGCTTCTTTGGAAGAGCTGACCACCCATGTTGTTATAATAAACAAATCTCACTGAAAGTGGCAGTAGGAATTGAAGCACAGGGTCCCAAGGCAGATTTTAAGGGAGAATTGGGTTGCTTTGCCTCAGCTGACTCACAAGGGGACTTAACCACATTGGAAGTTAATTCTAGTCAATTGCTGGTCACAAAAATACCCAGAGATGCAAAGTGTCAGGCAGCAGAGAAGAGAGGGGGCATTGCATTCCTTTTTCCATTTTTAGTGGCAGGAGGCAAGACCATCCTGACACATTACCTTCCTCAGTGGCATTTACAGAAGTAGAAAGCCTCTTAGTACTCAGCCTCTGCCCTTTGGATAGTGCCACTTTGGATATAAAATCTTGTACCAGTCCTGCATCACCAGTGTGGAACCCCCCACCCCCCACATAGTGAATTCCTCTGGCCTAGCAGTAGTGTTATTTCTAACACTGCTCATATTCACCGTCACAAGGCCTATCCAGGTCATGCACTGTACACAATCTTTCAAGGAAGTCCACTCTTTTGTTCTCTAGAGCCTGCAGAAAGCCCTGGATTCTCTCTTCCCGCAGGGCAGTGTATTTCTGCAATAGTGTCCGTCGGCGCTGAGAGTCTCCATGGGCTGCAGACCCTTCCTGTTGCAGCTTGTTTGTTACATAAGCCTGGTCACTTTCCAGCTGCTGCCGCTTCCTTTCCTCCATGTGCAAATCTCTGGCCTTCTGAAGTGAAAAGCAATAGAGTATTAGCGTTTTACTGGCTCTTTCCGCTCATTTCTCTTTCTGTGGTGCTGATACATGGCAGAACAGGCTGCAGCAAAAATAAGTCTCTGCTTACTTAGCTATCAATCTGTAGATTAAACCTAAAATAGGTCCTGTGTGAATCTCCTGTACTGTTAGGCAGCTGTTTGATTGGCTGGAGAGGGTACAGGGAAATCCTTGAGGAACCCTTCACAGAGACCTAGGTCTGGTCACATAGACTCATTTTTAAAATGGAAAAAAAGCTGTGACTGCCAGCGGAAAAACCTCAAATATCTGAATCAGAGCTAAAGAAACTAGTTTACAACAGAGCTCTCAAACCACAAACCCATGTATACGAAACAGTCCCTGTCAAAGCCATCCCAGAATCCTTGGAACCAGTTCTCAAAGCAGTTCAAAGGTGGCGTTATAGGAATCAGCACAATGGTTTATGGGGCAAGTCTACCATCTGATGACCAGCGGTCTGAAGTAATCTGCTCAACACCACCCAGATGACACTTTGGACTTAATAATGCACTGATTTAAGACACAGTAGGGGGGCTATTGAAAGGTAACAGATTTAAGTATTGAAATTTTCTAGTACAAAAATAGTTTGATTTCTCTCCACATCACATTTTGAAGTCTGCAGTCATGTAGCTTTGAATACTAGAAATCTACATGAATGGAGACTGTTGTTTTTTTTTTTTAAATGGATTTAGGAGTCTCCCCAACACTTTCCACAAAAATAAGCTTTGTTCTAAAAATGTTTCTAACTCTAGGGTTGTGACAACAAAATGGCAAACATACCAAGGGAGTGCTGTCCTTTCAAGTAAGCAACAAGACAAACAGTAGCCGTAAAAAGTGGGAATGACCCCCAACTCACTCCAGTGAGGAAGTCTATATGAGAGATTTTTAGATGCCACTTTAACTCTCTTGCTGCTAGTAGTGTGAGCAGAAGCACTCCTTATGTGCTTGGATGAGCCATTCAATTGAGGTATGTTCCACAGGTATTTTGCCTGTTTGTAATACAAGATAACTGAACTCTTCTACATAGGATTTCTGCCTCTGGACAGAGTGCCTGTTTACCAGGAGGGCCTTGATGTCTTCATTTCAATGGAAGTGGCTTGCTGACCAATCTCTCCTTAATCATTTCCACTAGCCTCCTCCCCATTTATCACAAAGCAACTCAGATTACAGCTGCCTCACTACTACACACCAGTGCCATGTACCAAACTCCTAGTCTCTCTACTGAATTGTGGGCCCACTGTAGAGCAATTAATGGGGTGCTCAAAAGCCTGAAGTTGTATGATCTGGGATTAGAAGGCCCCAGCCTCTATGTTGCACAACCTATGCTGCAGAATGGCAGATGGCACAGTGAGGCAGTTTGGTCCCAACAGAGGCCGAAGGGGAGGAAGGTAACTCTCCAATACTCCCACACAGCGATAAATGCCTTCGACATGTCCCTTCTGCTAGCTGTCAAACCCTCAACTGTACCAGCCCTTCTGGACTCCCCCAGTCTCCAAAAACTGTCCTGACAGTGCAGAAATCCCCTCCCAAAATAAACCTCCTCAGCTGATAAAATTCACTGTCATCTAGCAGCAGAAGTCAAGCCACCAAAACCCTATCACATCTTCACTGACATACTTCCTTCTCGTCACAATTCATCCCATACCTATGCGGACCCTCCTTGGCCTTGGATGGGACTTTCTTCATGTGCCATCATCCCAGCTCCTTCTGAAGCTTCAATGGTTATTTTAAAGCAGTGATACTCTGACCTCAGTGGCTCAAGAGCTAAATTAGCAATCAACATCACCCAAAAGAGCCACAGTAAATTCATTTAAATTTATTGCTTCATTTACTATTTTGCTTCATTGCTTCATTTACTACTTTGATAGATTATTCTCACAGCAAAATGACTGACCAAGTATTCTACAATTGGTTAATAACATAGTAAAAGCATCCCGATTAGTAAATAATTAAATCACATGTTTTAATATCATACGCTGCAAAGAGCTGCAGAAGACACATTCAAGAACCACTTGTAGCTCCTAAGCGCCAGTCTGAGTATCACTGCTTTAGAGTGACAAGGAGCTCTCCTCCCACAAAGCCTAAATGCACAACCCCTGATGCTCTGTAGAGAGAACAGGCCTGGAAATCTAACTCAATTTTCATGTAGCAATGTGGAGCACTATCCAAAGATTAAGGTTGCCCCAAGTAATCTTGGTTATTCATTTAATTAAGGCACTAGCAACTCTTCTTAAATGAGGATACGAGTGACAGTGCTGGTAACTGGAAAATGCTGAGTTCCTATAAAATTTGGTCTAGCAGCAGTAACTCATTTTAAATAGAGTAACCTTTTTTTTTTTTTTTTTTTAAATAAATCCTTGTATTTGACCGTATTCGTTAGTAATACATGGGAACACAAGTACCAAATAAAGCTAAAAACAAAATTAGAAATTCAAACAAGTTTTGGCTAGGATCTTTAACCAACTTCTGCAGAAACACCCTCAACTGATTTCCGGTTGCCACAAGATAGCCCCATATATACTGAGATTAGGCCAGCTAACAGCTTTGAAGCTATTATGACAGCTAGCCACAGTCAGTTTCACTTTTGGCTGTTTTAGTAACCCATACTTAATAAGCTGTAGCACCGATGGGGAAATTCCTCCTTACCTAGTTAAATCAATCTACGTCAGAAAGAAAACTAAATGGAAAGCAGAGAATATTAAATGAATAGAATTGCAGTAAAAACATGAATTTGCTTATTTTTCAACAATCTGCATGTTTGAAAGGGATAGGATAAGAATGCTCCCAGAGAGTTGGGAATTTACATGTTAATACCTTGAAGTTGGGGTTAACTACATTTAGGTAACATTTTAACCAGGCTCATTGTAATTAAACACTATTAGACCCTCAAAATAAATGAGGGCATTAAAGCAATCAAGTGAGATTAGGGGAATTTGTTTAAATTTTATGTGTTTTCACACTGAGGTGCAACCCAAATTACATGATCAATGACAAGCATATAAGAAGTCTGAGGCATTATTGGGGCTTTTCACCTTCTCATTACTTATGGAAGAAGTAGTGGTATTTCAGTGCTGCCCAGAATCCCAAAGTGTCTGGCTATTTCTATTAAAATGATCATCAGTCGATGAGTTAATTGTATTGCAATGTGTCATTATGCTTCAGAATGAACACCCTAATGAGATGAACAGGGGAGGATCCCAGCTGTCAGAGCTGTTTCTTTTATCTGCAAACTCAGGCAAACAGTACTGAATCAGGTCAGATCAGCATTGGCTCAGATTTTCTATGCCATCATTATTATAAAGGCTAGAAATTGTTTTGTGAAACATTCTGCAGAAACCACCCCAGCCACCAGACAAGTGCTGATATGGTGCATCATTGTACTCACCCCACTACTGAACATCTGCTGTAGGCCACTATTGAAACAGTGTCTGACTAGACATATCATTAGTTTATCCAAACATGGTTAATTGCAATGTTTCTAATACTTAATAGGCTACTTTACACACATGCTCTCCTGGCCTCCAGCATATTACTGTTTTGTGTAGACAATATATTGTCTTGGGCTCTTCTTCACTAGTGCTCTTACCTGTAAAGCGCTGTGGTTCATCTGGAACCGAAGGATAGCCTCACACAAGTTCCAGAAGGAATATTCTGGCCACAGCACAGACTGAAAGATCAGGCATGAGTGGGATGTCTGCAGAAAGCAAGATCACCAAGAATTTAATAACCTAGGGATGAAAATCATCAAGAAGTGGCTTTGTCAGTCACAAGCCATGCCAGAGCTTCCCAGGCAGGGGCTCTCATAGGATTTGTTTATCAGGTCCTGTCTGCATGCGTACATGAGGCTGTCCAATACAGTATTCCAAGAATTACAACACAGCCTGATTTATCGGACTGGTTGTGCGAAATTTTAATAGGAAAAGGCTGGGAAGCGTTAAGCAACAATCATCCCTCTGAGGGATGATAACATGCCATTTGGATGAAGGGGGTTTAAATTAAAACCACAACAGCCAGGAAATTCAGAGTCAGCGCAACACTGTTCTATTTGCACCTGTTTTGTTTCTACTGTTGGGGCTGCAAGGGTCTTCCATCCTTAGTACAATATGCAGGCAAGGTTAGACAGCTACATCAGTCTTAAGAGAATCTATTGCTAGTAAATTAAGCATCAAGTCACACAGCAAAACTAAAACAGCATCACATGACTGTTGGAGCCTGTGTCAGGGATGGATGACAGGTTCATATTAGTGATCGGAACAGGACCTCTGGACCACCATTTATCATAGGACAACTTGTGTGATTCCTTTTTGCCCCCTCTTAATGTCATTGTAACTGCACATTGGATTTGAGACACAGTGGTGACATCATAGGACTGGGAGCCAGGATCTTTCCATTTAAATCGTGGTTTTGCCATCAACTCCTTCTAAAGACTTGGGAAAGTTACGTAATTCTTCTGCTAGGGTTTCTGCAAGATGTGGATAATGCTTTACCTTCCAGGGACATTGCACGGACCGCTCTTGTCTGTATAGTTCTTTGAAGATTTAAAAAACGCTATATAAAGTCTAAAGAATTTTAGTTCTCATTTTGTTGCAGATAAATATAACAATTAAGACATTCCCTTCAACATTTCAAATTAGCTTCATCTGCATCAGAATAACTCCTGTTTCAGGGCTGTCATGTTGTATAGGACACACCTCCAGTGTCACCACTGCAGTACACACAACCCTCACACCATTTAGTAACTTCTCCAGAATGTCTGATCCATTTCTTGGCCACTTCCTCCCATTCTCCAATGTAGACTAGAAGTTGAACAAACTCATTTTACCAGCGCAGATACATGGCATAAAGGTATTTGTCAGACATATATTTTTGGGTGACAGCTGTTGTGCCCTTCTCTGTGTTGCCATTCAGTTTGTTGTAGGTCTACATTACAGGACCACAATATGAGGAGAAGCAAGAATGAAGGAAAGCAGGGATTCAGCTCGTCAGAACCTCCACCTCTAATATTATTACAAACTGCTATTGTGGAAACTGTGCTGATGAAGAATGCCAGATTATAAATGGAGTTCTTCATTCTGTCAACAAGTGCTGTAGGAATGTACATTTCCCACTAATGCCTTGTCAAGTTGGCTCAGACACTACCTGGAAGGACCCTTAATGACATAGTTCATTCTTCAAGGCCATTAATCCTTTACCTCACTGGTGAGTTGATGAATGAAAGTAGTGAGAGCAACATTCGCTTATGATGTTCATATCTGCCCAGAGTACACGTGTACCCCAAACTTTTGGAGGGGAAGGGCAGGACAATTTAGAAGCAAGTCACAACTCAGATTAGAGAACATCTGCAAACTTGTCATCTGCAGAGCTGGTAACTGAGACATGATCAGTGGTTGTTTAAAGGCAGCAGGTAATTTAGGGTCCAAACAAGTTTTTTGTTTTTTTTCTAATTTAACTGAAAAGCAGTTTGACTCCAACATGTTTCTGCATTGTTTGCAGCCCAAACTTTACAGTGCTGCCCTAGTGCACAAGAAATCGAAAAGGAAATAAACAGGAAACTGATCGAATTTTGTTAATGCTGAATAAAGTGCATATTGACAAGCTAGTCTTAAATTTATTATTTTAAAACCAGATAATGTCCTTTTAAACCTTTCCCTCTGAACATTCACAGCTAAGAGTGGATGCACATCACATTCCTTCCATCACTTCCCAGGGGTATATGTTGCCAGACTGGTTAGTTCCCAGTTTCAGATAATCTAAAACTTGGACTGACATGAGTGAGAGAATGAACAAGGAAGGTACAAATCAGTCTCTTCACCAACTTGTGAACTAGACTGTGATTTCTTATTTTAAGTGTTTTCAGAATAATTAAAATCTCCAGTTTGTTGCACTGGAGTGCATTAGAGCACCATGAAGTCAGGAGAGATGGAAAAAATCTCATATTGGGATTTTCCCTGGGATTTAGACGATCCAGTGAATTGCTGGTGCCTAGGCATGACTGGTTTCTGAAGAGGTTCTCTCACTTCAGCTGACTCCTGGGCTCAGAAGAAAGGCCTGTTATGCAAATATGGAATATTTTCAGGACAAGACAGAGGTTTTACCTGCCAGAGCAAGAAGTCACTAAGCCGGACCTCTCCAGAGGTTCGTATCAGGAGGTCTGGGTTGGGGGAGTTGTTGGTGTAGAGGCATTTATCGAGCAATGACTCTGACACATCGCTGAGAGAAAGAGAGACAGACAGAGAGACCTCTCAGTAATAAGATCACTTTCATAACCTGACAGTGACGACACCATGAAATCAGAGTCACTAGGCCTACTTACAAAGGTATGAGTTTGCGGTTCTGGACAGAGAACACCAGAGATTGAAGAGATCTACAGCACAGACAGTGGCAGTGCAAGCGCCTTCCCCTCTCCTGACCATCTCAACTCTATCCCTGCTCCAGCATGGAGAGGGGAGTTCAGTCTCTATAATCCATTTGTTACTTGACCTCACAACTGAGACTGCCAGGAAGGAAGCCAACTGACAAGGCATCTTTTATGCCATAAACACTGGAACTGACTTGAGACCCTCCAGCTCACTTTTGTTCTGTTCAGGTTCTTGTACCGTACTCATCACCATGTTACCTAAGGCCACATAGTAATTTTCAGTCACTATAAACTAGTCTGATTGGAATCAGTGAATGCCTAAGGGCCAGTAGGGAAAATATGACGAAGTATCAGGTGAAATTTGCAAGGAATCATCCTGTTTTTACAATACATTAACTGACGGACTACACCACTTACCAAATCAAGGTGCTGTCGTGTTACTGTCTCTTTAAAATGGCATTTATGGGTGTATTGGGACCAAAAAAAAAGTTTTGTGTAGCTATCAAAACCTGTAAAGTAAGGGCCTATATACCCTACAGGTTACCACATGTTTGCTCCCTAAACTAGTTACAACACAGTTCAAATTTACGGCGTAGGTGAGATCTTAGAATTCCTGCTGGGTGTATCCAAAGCGTTAGCTTCGTTAAGAGACATAGTTAAGATCCCAGACACTACAATTGGAAGTGGGGTGGAACCAGTTTAAGACAGCTGCATTGTAACATGGTCTCCTACATGTCTGTACTTGTAGCATAGACAGGTTATCTGAAACAAGGACTCAGTTCAAGACTGGACATTGCAAAGCAATCTGCTGAACATCCAGGGGAAGGTATTGCCCTTGTCACTTCACAGCACCAGTGTGTCCTGGGCGCACCTCCTCTCTGTCCCCGTGCCAGGAAATTGTGGAGAAGGCAGTGTAGGAGCTGGCTATGCCAGCTCCACAGCTGTTGGGACTTCTCCATGCTGGGGGATCCCCTTACAAAAGGGCTAGGGCCCATAGCACAAAGGGGATGGAAAGGGGCAGAGAATCTGTCTCAATATTAAAGTATTTAATATAATTGTGGTTGGTTTTCTTATGCAGTCCAGCAGCTGAAAATAAGGAGAGGCCAGCATCATATGACTAACCAGCTCTCTGTGAGCCACAAGCAAGCACTCCAGGGACCAGTTTTGGAATCACATCCAGCACCCTTTTAAAGAGCAACTCATTATCCTGTCAAGTGTGGTTAGCAGTGGTGGAGAGAGAGGACTGACTATTCGCTGAAAGACCTTGTAAACCCATCACCCCTGAATTCTTTATCACCATATATAGAACATTCCACATTGAAGTCTTTTGATCAAAAGCAGTCTTGCTCTCCCTGTTACTTTTTTCCAGGGTGGATACAAATAAATGACTTAAAAAAAAATCTGACTTTACATTTTAAAAAATCCGATTTTTTTTTTTATAAAATTTTATAAATGAGTTCCAAAAATTCATGGATTAGGGACCTAATCTTGTGAGGTTCCAGGGGCTTCATTATAGATTATTTAAATTAATCTTTATCTACCCAAAGGGACTCAATGCTCAGTCTAGAAGATACCATCAGAGATGTTTAGTTTAGCAGTTCTCAAACTGTGGATTTGTGTCTCCAGAGATAACATGCTTGTTAACAGCAAAAATGTTTTAAAATAAATAAATAATATATTGAGGTGAGAAATAACAGACCTCAACCCTATTGTCCCGCTGCAAATTTGTGTACACAGTGTCAATCCCTTACCACTCTCTAAAAGTGCAAAGTTTCAAAAAGTTCAATGAATAGAAGATTGTTGGGGGGCAGAATAGATCTGGACAAGGAGAAGTCATCTGGAGATAAATGTGAGAAGGGAGGGACAGGCAGTAGAAACAAAAGTGAAACTATTGGAGCAGCATATTCCAGAAGTCTTGAGGTCTTTCTGAGTGTAGCCTTCATTGATTTGAGATCTACCATACCATCCTCTCACTAGAAGGGAAAACCTATAATGGCAGCAGGCCATAAAAGAGACCCAGTTTGGGAATATTTTAATTAAGTTCCTCTTACTGTGGGTAAGAGAGGCATGCATGCAAAATGCAAACAGTGCAACAAAGAAATGCAAGGCCTGGTTGCCCGAATGAAACAACATCATGAGAAGTGTTCCTTCTCAGGAGGAAGCTGCGTTGAAGATGATGAAAGGAACAGGTCTGAACATGCAGGATCTTCAGGTTGGTAAGCTTTTTTATTTCATACTTCTTTCTTAAGGACTATTCTTGAATTCTCATGTTTGAGCAAAAAATATAGTTGTTACTCTATGGTACTATGATTTTAGATGCAGTTGAGATAAAAAATAAATAGCTGAAATGGGCAGATCTTCCTGTTACAATTTCACCTTTAAAGTAGTACTGAGTGTCAGTGAATACAATGAGTAATACTAAATACTAAATGAGCAGTATGGTAATAATANGATCACCATCGTTTTCTATAGTTTCAGAGTTATCTGCCAATGATAGTGTTTCAGTCACATCGCCACAGTATATCACCTGTAGCAAAAAGAAAACAAACATCTCCATCATCCAGAAACAACTATAGATAAGTTTGTGATAGGAACTAGCAGATTACAAAAAGAGGTAATTGATCAAAAAATTGCCCAGTTTGTTTATGCAACAAACTCTCCTTTCCGTATGATTGAGAACCCACATTGAATTAACATGGTTCAGTCATTAAGACCAGGATACAGTCCACCCAACAGAGCAGATGTCACAGGCAAATTGCTGGATAAAGTGCATGAAAGAGAAATTGAGCAGTGTGCAAAAGGTCTAGAGGGTAACATTGTTAACCTGAGTCTTGATGGTGGAGCAATCTCCACAATGATCCTGTTGTATGTGCTTGTGTGACAACAGAAGAAGAGAATGTTTTCCTTACAGAAACAGTTGATACTTCAGGAAATGCACACACAGGAGAATACTTACAAGAAGTAGCAGTAAAAGCTATAACAAACCGTGAAAAAAAATTCAAATGTCTATTACACAGCTTGGTCACAATGCTGCAAATGTATCCAAGATGAGAAGAAATTTAGAAGAGAGTCCCAAGCTAATAACATATGGTTGCGGTGCTCATTTGATGCACATCCTAGCCAAAGACTTCAATGTTCCAGAAATAAAGGCTAATGTTGTTGAAATTGCAAAATACTTCCGTAATAACCACTTTGCAGCAGCTGCTCTGAAAAAAGTGGGAGGAACCAAGCTAACTTTCCCACAAGATGTGCGACGGAACTCAGCAGTGGACTGTTTTGAGCACTATATCAAGAACTGGCCTAATCTGATGACAGTTTGTGAACAAAATTGTGAAAAAATAGATGGCACGGTCACAGCCAAAGTTCTCAACATTGGGCTTAAGATAAATGTTGAACACATGCTGAGTACTCTGAAGCCAATTTCTGTAGCCTTGAACAAAATGCAGGGAAATAGCTGTTTTATTGCTGACGCTGTTGAAATTTGAAAGGAACTGAGTGAGATCTTAAAAAGAGAAATATGCAATGACAGAGTTCAATTACAAGCATTAAAAAAACAAAATGGGACAAGCACTATCTCCAGCTCATTTTCTTGCAAGTATTCTCAATACTCAGTACCAGGGTCAAACCTTAACTGCTGAAGAAGAGGAGTTGGCTATGACATGGACATCCAGCAATCATCCCTCCATAATGCCAACTATAATAACTTCTGAGCTAAGGGTGAACCATTCAAGAAATATATGTTTGCTGATGATGTTTTAAAGAAAGTCACACCAGTGAACCGGTGGAAGTCACTTAAGCGCTTGGATTCAGAGACTGTTGAAGAAAGAATCTCACTTTTAACAGCAGTAGCTTCTTCTGCTGGTGTAGAAAGAATATTTTCTTCCTTTGGACTAATTCATTCCAAATTGAGAAATCGTTTGGGACCTGAAAAAGCAGGAAAGCGTGTTTTTCTTTTCCAGATTATGAACAAACAGGAAAATGAAGGTGAAGACGACTGAGTTAGCTGCAGAAGCCAATATTTTAAGTTTCTCATGTTGGCCTGGCTGACACAGTCGATTTAACTTTTTTTTTTTTTTAATATTTCATTTAACTATTTTAGTTAAAACAATTTTAACAAAAACAAACCTGATTTTAAAAAACTTGAATGTTTAACAATTCAAAAATTCATATGCTTGTTTTGTTAAAATAGTATATGTTTGCTGTTGAAGAAAACAATCCAGAATACATAACGTTGTTGTTTTAGTTAAATAAAACAATTTAAATGTCTGTCTGGTGATGTTCCCCTCCTAATACAGCATGGCAAGAAAATCCTCCAAATATTAAGGATTAACCTGTTGAACTGGAGATAGATATTTATGAAGTCATTGGGAGGTGAACTGCTTCAGTTACCTTTGGTAAATGACATACCAAACAATCATTCATTTTCTGATATAGCTGTAAAACTAATCTGAAAAGTTGTCAAAGTAAATCACTTTAAAAATGTATAGTGTGTTCCTTCTAAAATGAAACCTACATCTATCTGTGAGTTGTGAAGAATATGTATTAAGGTTATAACAACCAACAAGAATGCACTTTTATGTAGAAATCCATGATTAAATCGAGTATTCCTGACTAGTGATTTAAATCAATTTGATTTAAATCAAATCCACCCTGCTTTATTTCATGCCACTGTTCTAATGGTGACATCCAGAAACAGACTGGATTTTAAAGCAATGGCTCTTATGTTGTTGCACCTATGGAAGACTGCACAGTAATCCCAGAAGCTGTGAGGGGGATGTGGGTAGACTAGGGTCATTAGAGCAAGACACATGAGTTACCTAGGTTCAAGTAGTCCTTGTTCCACACCCCAGGCCATCTCTCTCACTGCATTGCTGATTTCATGTCTTGACGTGTATGCAAAGCAGACATTCAGAAAACATCTGAAAAACATGAAAGAAACTAACTCAAGGAAGGACCCAGCAGGTAACAGAGAGAAGAATCTATCTAGAACACTGATGCATGCTTATGGGGAAAAAGACAGAAAGGGACAATGTGCAGTGTCTGTTGAACCTCCACTTCCAAGGGCATGGGATAGATACAGTATCTCTGCAACTTTGAATTGTGTATTACTCACTTGTTGTAGTTCCTGGTTGCCAGCACAGCCTGGGCAATCAATTCCTGAATATCCAGTGGCAGAAGTGACAGGTCCCCAAGGACACGGATACGCACACCATGCTTCTTCAAATTCTCCCTACACAGAACAACAAAGGCTGAGGAGAGAAGCTGGGTTCTGATCAACAGCAGGCATGCCACAGCCCTACCAAATTCACAGTCCATTTTCATAAGTTTCATGGTCACAGCATTTTAAAAATCTTAAATTTCACAGTGTTGTAAGAAAGCATGAATATGTATTTAAAACCAGCAATATAAACATGTAAAGCCCACAACAACCTCCCCCAAAGAGTGATGACCCCCCCCCCCTCCCCCCCCCCCCCCCCCCCCACTTTTGTGCTGCTGCTGCTGTCACTGCCTTCAGAGCTGGAGACTCAGCCAGCAGCTGCAGCTCTCTGGCCGCCCAGCTCCGAAGGCAGTGCAGAAGTAAGAGTTGCAATACCATGCCCCCCCCCCCACACACACACACACAATAGCCTTGCAACCCCCTTTTGGGTCAGGACCCTCAGTTTGAGAAATGCTGCTATAGGGTAAAAGTATAGCAAAGACCAGTTTTCACGGTCCGTGATGCGTTTTTCATGGCTGTGAATTTGGTAGGGCCTACCTATTGCTTGTAAATTACATCTGGCACTCCTAACATCTATTATGGAAGAGGATCATGACATCACAGGTGAAATTAAGACCTGATGTAACTGGCAGTGAGGACAGTAGTGTTGAAATTGTTTACAGGCAGCCTGAATTTGACCATCGCTAGAGCTCTAGCCATTTCTTCAAGGGAAATTTAAAAATAAAAATAATCCCCAGTTTCCCGACACACAGAAATAGTTCAGTAATTGTCCAAAAAAGAACCAAGATAAGGATCACAGTTGTGGGACTGTGCATTGTTTGCCATACTTAGAGGCTATAAAATTCATCACAAGAAAGATTTTTATACAAGTGATTATTTTCCTGCATTTTACTAAGCAGAAATTAAGAGGGGTACAGGCAACTAGAATTAGTAGTGGCTATTCACCTATCACTAATTTCCAATTGGAGGGGAGACTAGTGCATCAACAAGGGAAAAACAATGCCGACAGGAAACGTGCTCACTACATAGTTATTTTGGACAGAAGAGACACTCTTCTAGTAGCGCTATCCTGAAATCCACAACCACCTTTGTATTCCAGTACCAGCTCCTGAGTGGAGAATGACAACGCTGGGTCGAGTCCAGTACGGTGCAAACCAGGGCTATATGCAAGTTTTCAGCCTACCTCAGTCCTGACCTACAGCACCACTCCAATATTCCAGCCCCTCTGGACCTTTACCAATTCACCTAAAAAACTGAACAACGCTAACCCAGCCCCCTTGATTCTAACCCTGTCCCCTGACAGTTGTTCTGATGTCACAAAAGCCAGGGCTTTCATTCTTTTTGTCCCACGTTGCATGCAGACACAAACAAATGTGCCAAGTTGTTGAACATTAAATTGCCTCTCTGTGGTCATCTAAATCCACACTGAATCCAGGTCTCCAGCTGGAGACATATACAGCTGCGTTCATTGAGTTAATGCAGATTAACACATCACAACATCACTAACATCCCTTACTGCCATTTCTCCCTTTGCCCCACATTTATTTCGCCCTCTCAGTGTGGGCTTGAGAGGATCTTACTGTTCTTCCAGCAGGCGGCTAAATTTTTGCCTCGCCAGCTCCATCAGCCCATCCACCTCCTCCTTGGAGCGTTTAAAGTTCTCAATGCTAAATGCATAGACCGTGACCTCCCGGATATCCAGATTCAAGCACCACCGCAGTGTCTGCAAGAGGAAAAATGTAGTCACTCAGAGCAGTGACTCAAAACCTTTACAGACTACTGTACCCCTTTCAGAGTCTGATTTGTCTTGTGTACCCCCAAGTTTCATCTCAATTAAAAATTATTTGCTTACAAAATCAGACATAAAAATATAAAAGTGTCACAGCACACACTTACTGAAAAATTCCTGACTTTCTCGTTTCTACCATACAATTATAAAATAAGTCAATTGGAATATAAATATTGTATTCATTCCAAATTGAGAAATCGTTTGGGACCTGAAAAAAACCAACCTCCCCTTCCCCCCACCCCCCAAACTATTAACTGTTAGAACTCTGGATATTCTTGTTATCCATATAAATGTCCAAATCTTATTTGAATCTCGCAAAGTTCCTGGCCTCAACAACGTCATATGGCAATGAGTTTCACAGTCTAATTATGCACTGTGTGGAAAAAGTATTTCTTTGCACCAGTTTTGAATTTGTCACCTTTCAATTTCATTAACGTTCCAATCTGAGCACCTTTGGTGCAGAGTTACACCAACACTTCCTATAGTCACTTATTATGGCCAGGAACTCTTTGTAGCCACAGAAGTTATAACAATGCGGAGAATCTTGGAAGCCTAGGTAGAGGGAGTAGGGATGAGCCACCTTCATGAAATAAACATCTAGCAGAAGGCTCACAGAGGGCTGAAAACATTTACAGTATTTAAGCCAGAGAGGTCAATTCCAGAACAGACCGAGTACTAACCCACCCAAGGAAACCACTTCTTGTAGCATACAAGAGAAAAGATTAATACATAATATAATACTGCATGTGTCAGTTCACGCCAAGTGCACCTGTACTTCCCCTTAGTGGTCCAGCTAGGGCACTGACTTTCAGGCTTCCAACCCCCGCACCCATCTCTCTCCCTTCTGACCAGGATTTCTAGGCTAAACAGTTCCCTGCCTTCACTGTGTTATTCCCAGCAAAAAAGACAGATTGCCTAAATGAGTCTGCTTGCTTTCTCCTCACAGAGGAAACCTATTCAAAACAATAAAAGAACCTAAATGCTTGCTACTAATCTTAGAGATTACCCCCCCCCCCCCAATCTCCACAAGTCTGGTCGGTGTCAGTCCTTCCAACCCTTCCTTAAGGACTGGGGACCTCCACGGACTGGGGATCTTGTCTGTTTGCTGGATCAGAATCAAAGGCTCTGAGCCTGTTTAAAAACAGGCTATTTATCCCAAAATCCTTTGTTTGGATGTTGGTCCCTAGAGAACACAGTTTGAACTAGTATATATGAGACTCTCTGGGGGTGACTTCAAAGGACTGATAGCTGGAGGAATTACATTAGCCCCCCCAGAGAAGTTACATACAATCTCACAATAACACAAACAATTGCATATTTAATCCAATGGATCCCAAAGGTATTGGACTCAATTCAGTAAGGTTTGTCCAGGCTATTGTCATATCTATCACACTGTGTACTTTGGAATCTTTCACTAAAGGATCTGAAAGTGCTTTATAAACATTAAGCCTCATGATCTGTGAGGTAGGTATTATTTCCCTGTTTTACAGATGAGTAAATAAAGTGACTTTCCCAAGGCCACAGGAGTCAATGGTAGATCTGAGAACAGAAGCCCGGAATCCTGACTCCCAGCCCCAGGGTCTAAATACCAGATTCCACTCCCTTTAAGAAAGGGGACAATTGTCCATGCACTAAGAAAGAAAATGCCGAGGAAAACTGGAACCAGGGATTCAACATCCAAACCGCTGTCACCCAGAAGCACCTATACAGAAGGTCCTCCTCACCTGTGCCAGTTTGTCGAAGCCCTCTGAATGCCCCTGCTGCCTCTTCACGTGGCACTTCTGAGCATAACGGCGATTCCCATCCATGATGAATGCGACATGCTTGGGCATTGGACCTGCCTAGATGGCAAGAAAAAGAAAGGCTAAACAGACTAGAAAGCTATCAACCAACTATTGGATTCCCACCTCAATTAGCTTAACCCATCCAGCTCCTGGCAGTGCCTCCCCTTTAGTATAGAATCCATCTAATGGACTCCCTGTAAAGTTTGGGGGTGAAGGGGAGTCAAGATAGCGAAAGACAGAAGAACACAGGCTACTAGATGTATATATGGCTCTTTGGTAACCTTAGCTTAGAGTCCATTTGAAGCACTATGACAGTGGCACTCACCATTAACTGCCTTTGGCTCTCCTTTACTCTGTTGTGTGACAGAGAACTGACCATATTTAGGGTACAAGAGAGCCTGGAACAGCACTATGAAGTGATTACCACCTTCTGTCAGTGAAGACTCAGCAGGTATTCCAAGTCCCACAGTGCCAGTATTGTAAGCATTTACGATTTCAGCATTCAAGAGAAACTACAGACCCAACTCATTTACATGGAGAAAAAACTGACTTTCACCCCTAAAATGGATATTTCCTCCCCTTAAGTTCACTAGGCATCTACAGCTCTTTTTGAGCATGGAAACAGAGATGCTTATGTCAGCAACAGCATAAGTTTCTCGAGACTTGCTTGCAGAGGGTATGGCAGACAGTTTTCTAGAACTATTGGGATGTATTACATTCAATATAAATATTAAAAAAAAGAAAAGAATTATATGACTAAAATATTCTGTCTGCATCCTTCCCACCCCCTCTTCAATTCTCATATGATTTTAACAGCCATTATTTCTCAAACCACTAGACAGACATGAACGCGGAATACCATTTGAAAACTAGGGTTTCCATCTGCTTTTAGATGGTAAAATAATTTCTAGCTCTAGTGATTCTTATGATGCTGGCTATCAGAAATGAAATGAGAGAAAGGGCAAAAGGATGACAAGATAATGAATCTTAAAATAATGTATCTCTTGATCAGACAGCGCTACAAATATTAGAAATCTGGGAAACCCAGCTTGCTACTGACAAGCATCAATTATGGCTCTGCTCATCCACAAGATTCAAGCCAGTGTAATTTTCCATCCCTGAATACAATTTAGGAATGTACATTCAGTACTAGTGTTAACATGTGTTCCTGTACAGTGGCATATTTTTACAGAAGCAGTCACAGTGATAGTTCTTTTCTCTAATATGGAGAAGCAATCTTGAAAATGCTTGGTTGTCACAGGTAGCACTGAGGTTTATGTCTTACCTTTATAATGTTGGCACAAAATCTCTCTATGATGGTCAACTCTCCTTCTTTGATCCACGACATGGCCTTACCCACAGCCTTTTTTTGAGGGGCAAGATGAGAAGAGGGACAAATGAATCAGGAGGATCTGTTTGGGCCCAAAGCAGTAAGAAAAGTCACTTTGGAAAAGTAAGCTTTAGTCGGTCACCTTCTAAGAGCTTTTTTTTTTTTTTTTTTTTTACTAACTTATACTAAAGTTAGAAAAACACAGTATGCAAGCCCAGGGCTGGATAGCTTAGAAATGGGATATGGAGTCTGTCAGCTTTATATTGCCAGCACTGGGTGGCAATAAGAAAAAACAGATACCACCTGATAACTGTTCAATGGCCTGCGTGAAAAGACTTTTTGAGTCTCAGCACAGTTTTCAGAGAATAAGCACACACAATACAAAAATCACCACCATGGTTGTCATTAATTGGTCATCAGCGAAGACAAGGGCTAACTGATCTTGGAGACTGCACTCCCCTTTCACCCACAGAAGTGCTTGCTCCAATTTAGGGGCAATATACACTGGCAGGAGCTGAGAGCCTGCCCTGCTGCCGCTCATGCTATTTCTGTTCTGTAGAAAAAGAGGACTTCAGCCTCCCGTCATCAAGGCAGAATCTTTCACCAGCACTAAACTCACATCAAATGTTGATAGGTCCCATGTACGTTTGGCCCATTGATCATGCCTGTGGCAATTTGCTGAGCTCCCAGAGAATCTTTTTCTTTTTTCCAACTAGGGTTCTGAGCTATTCACCTTCAGCTAAGGGCAGGTAAAGCAATGATGGAGAGAGAGCCTGGGGGTGGGGGAGGATAGTCCACCTCTAGCTGTTTACTACACACCAATCCGGGCCTTGTTTTGAATCTATCATGCGCCCTAGGTGAATAGATGGGATGGTTTCTTCACCCACTCTCACTTAGATTCCCTCCCCTTTCTCCTCCAGAGAGGAAGTCTGGCCAGGGACTCAGGGCAGTTCAGCCACCTCCCAGAACTTGGGCTTTATTACCAGAACTTTACCACCCCCTCTCAATAGGAGACTCTGGCTCCCGAGACCTTAGCCTTCCTCCCTAGCCACTAACAATACTACCCAGCTCTCATACAGCCCGTGTCATCCGTAGGTCTCAAGGCGCTTTACCAAGGATCATTATCACTGTGCTACAGATGGGGAAACTGAGGCACGTGGCAGGGAAGTGACCGGCCCAAGGCCACCCAGCGGACTAGTGGCCGAGCCGGGAGTTCAGCCCAGTTCTCCTGAGTCCCAGCCTAGTGCTCTGTCCACTAGGCCATGCTGCCTCAGCACCCCGGAGCTTTCCCCAGCCGCCACAGGGCACAGGCTCTCCCCAGACCCTCCAGCAGCTGGGAGTGGGGGAAACCCCCCCTCTCGCAATGGGAGCACCCCCAGCGCCTCTCCCCGCTCCCAGCAGTACCTCTCCCTCCGGCGCCCAGCCTCTCGAGCAGCTTCTCGAGCAGGGTGACGTGTACTTCCGTATACGTCATTAACACGCGCGAACGGCGATTTCCCCGCGCATGCGCCGTGGGCACTCTGAAGCTGCTGCCTTTAGTTGTCCCGCCCTTTCATCTTCCCGCCAAAGCGGAGGCGGGACCCTGCTGAGGGGCACAGGCCTCGNGGCCCCGGGGGGGGGGGGGGGTAACAGGAGATGGGAACAGCCTACCCCAGCGCCCCCCCCCCCCCATGGACACAGCTGTTGTGGTGGGCAGGTGCCTGAGGGTAGAGTGGGTCCCTTAGGAGAGGTGGATAAGCCCCCTCTCTAAGCACAGGCCCACCCTCCCACGAGGGGGGCCCTGTGCCTGTCCTGGGGAGATGCTTTGGGTGCCACACCCCGAACTGACTGGCACCCTGTTCAAGGGCAGCTCACACCTTGGTAACGGGGCACCAAGGCCCACCATAGAATCATAGAATCATAGAATCTCAGAGTTGGAAGGGACCTCAGGAGGTCATCTAGTCCAACCCCCTGCTCAAAGCAGGACCAAACCCAACTAAATCAGCCCAGCCAGGGCTTTGTCAAGCCTGACCTTAAAAACCTCTAAGGAAGGAGATTCCACTACCTCCCTAGGTAACCCATTCCAGTTCTTCACCACCCTACTAGTGAAAAAGTTTTTCCTAATGTCCAACCTAAACCTCCCCCTCTGCAACTTGAGACCATTACTCCTTGTTCTGTCATCTTCTATCACTGAGAACAGTCTAGATCCATCCTCTTTGGAACCCCCTTTCAGGTAGTTGAAAGCAGCTATCAAATCGCCCCTCATTCTTCTCTTCTGCAGACTAAACAATCCCAGTTCCCTCAGCCTCTCCTCGTAAGTCATGTGCTCCAGCCCCCTAATCATTTTTGTTGCCCTCCGCTGGACTCTCTCCAATTTATCCACATCCTTCTTGTAGTGTGGGGTGGGACGTTTCTGGGCACAGCCCCCATTTCTCCCTCTCTTCACATGCAAGCTTCGGAACAGCCCATCAAAATCCTACCCGTGGCCACCCAAATAGCATGCAAGCCTGTCAGTTCCTGACCCACCTCCATGGGTGTAGTTTAGGGAGACGGGGGGCACATTACCCCCCAAAACTGCAAGCTTCAACCAGGTGCAGAATTTGCCCCTCCTCCCCACGCAGCCCCATTGGCCTGACTGGAGCTTCCGCCTCCAAATATAGAAATCAGACTATGCCTATTCCCACATCCCCAGGCACAGCACCAAGTATCCGCTGTTGCAATTCACACACCAGTCAGGTGACATTTTAAAATGGGGCTTGATTGTTACTCTGATTTTTTTTGGCTATAGCCACACAGGGTGACCAGATGTCCCGATTTTATAGGGACAGTCCCGATATTTGGGGCTTTTTCTTATATAGGCTCCTATTACCCCCCACCCCCTGTCCCAATTTTTCACACTTGCTGTCTGGTTACCCTACAGCCACACAAATGGAGAGAACACCATTTTCACACACCCTGTCCTTTTGTCAGCATGGGCTAGCCACATTATTTTGCTCCTCACTGCACCAGGTAGCTCCTGTCTCTGTCTCCAGCTGTGGGTGAAACAAGTAACAATTAGGTTAGGATGCCTAGCAGGCTTTGCTGCTCCAAGTGCCATTGAGCAGCAAAAATGGTTGAAGAACATAGTCCAATTATGTGGTAAAAGCCATTAGAGAATGAGTTTATTAGGAGAGCTCACTTATAAAGCAAGATGATCATTTATAAAACACTTACTGGGCCAGGAAGATAGGGCTTAAGAGCTTAAATCTGGTAATAGTGAGAGGAAGCTCACAAAGGGGTGGGGGTTAGCGACAAGAGAAGGGTTTAGTAGCAATATTTTGGACAGGCTGGAATGGGAGAGAAGGGAGGGGGTAACACAGAAAGGGTACAACCCCTTGGGGCTTTATGAGATGGTTTTGAGTGGGGGGAGTAAGCAATGGTGGGTATGCTGTGCTCCATGGGGCAACAAACTGAAGTCCTCTACCTATGCATGCTACTGGTTGGCGTGCTTCTATGTGGAGTTTGATGGAGTTGGACCCGAGTTTCCCTCCGTACACAGGGGTATCCTCCTCCGGTTTGCAAGTAGCATGGCTCATAAAAAGAGGTTACTAGCTTCTGATTGCTCTTGCCTGGGAGGTTTATATTTGCAGGCACACTTGCTCACCTTACTTCTGAAAACAAAAAGCAAAGTCTCATACTAATAGCTGCTGCCACCAAGCCCTCTTAATCTTTTTGCACAGTACAGGACCTTGGGATGTTTACAGTGGAAGATGACCTCTACGTGATTAGACTGTGTACCATTAAGGCTGGGTGTCAGGGCAAAAAATATTTATTTAAAAAGGGAGGAAAATTGCAAACAGATTAGATTCCCCACATTAAATAGCAATTGAGAATAGTCTAAGATAGCAAACAGTTAAAAAGGGCCCTGTGTATAGAAATTAAGAGTCTTGCTTAGTTTGCAGCAAACCAGGTTGAAAACGGTCCCTACCCAAATAAGTCACCAATTGTGCAATCAAAATTATGGCTACAAATAGTCAAACTCTGATGGAATCTGTGGGCAGATTGCTGCCCCCACATACAGCCCCATTGACTTCTGGATTGGGTCCTTATCAACTATAAGGAAAGGGGTAGTGTTCTGAGAACATTATAAAGATAAAGGGAAAATATATTTTCATGGACTATTTCCCTCCTAGCTGCTCCAAGCATTTAATCTACAAACCACTGGAGGGGGCTGTGTGTCTATGGATGGTAATGAGACCACTGTTATAGTACCTTTCATCCAAAAACACTTCACACAGCCTCCGATTGGGGCATTAAAATGCAGCCACCTCTGGGGTGGAGGGCAGCAGACAGCACTGAGCCCCCCCCCCCCAGAACTTTTATTCTTACCAAACCACCAGGCAGGGAAGATAGGCCTTTGAATATTTTTTAAAACTCTGATAGGAAAGAGACATCATTTAAAGTTCTGGGCTGCATAATGGAAAGAGAAAGGCTGAGTTGATGCTGTTAGGACTCAAACCTGTGGGTACAGAGTCTACTTTGTGCCTGATGGCTGTCTACATTACATGCAACCAGCAAAGGAGGATCACATCCTGATGCAAGGGAGTGATTAGTACATGAGAATTAAAAGCCCTTGTACTTTCTCAATGTAACTGCATATCATACTCTTATTTAAAAGGTTTAGATACAAAGTTTAGTAGATGGTAAAGTTAATTGGAAAATTCCCGCTGGCATGGAGTGGCTTCATGGGAGCCTTCCTGTAAACATAGCCTTAGTGCTCAAACATCACAGTGATGAGGGCCATATAAGTTACTAAGTCACTGTGGAACAGAACCAAGAATTCCTGAGTCCCAGGCCTCTGCTTCTGGACTCTTGGAGCCAGTTATCATTCAGGTAGTGTCTGTAGCTTTGGGAACATGCTTCTCAACATGACAGATCTCTGGTAATGAAAGGAAAAGCACCAGCCGCCATTACCCATATTCTTTATTTTGCAGAAAAGAATCAAACATTTTGCATGATTGGTACAAAAATGAAAAGGAGAAAAAAATGCAGTAAGAATTTTTTATCTCACTGCAGACATTTCAGCAGGAAATCTGCTCTCCAGAAAGCACAGTCCTGCAGTTCAGACAACCCCAAAAATCGTACACATTCACCCTCTTACTCCCTCCCTCCCACCCCTTCCCGCTTCATAAAAATTCAAGAGTTTGACACAAACAAGCTTTGGTTGCTAGCAGTAAACATGGAGTTACATTCTTCCGTCTGAGAAGTAGACAATCTTGTAGCCACTTTACTCCCAAGTTTTTGCACCAGGGGAGAATCATCCTTCCAGGGATATTTTATCCCCCTAACATTCAAATGATCCTATATTTTTGGATAGGACTAATACTTAGAGCTTCTGTAAGAAGGATGATTAGTGAACAGGGCAGACCTGGGTTAAGTTCCTAGCTCAAAGAGAGCCTGGCATAGTCTACCTGCTGTCCCATAATGCATAGCGTCCATTGCCTGCAAACCGTGCACGAGCAGAGGAGGTGATGACAGTAAGTGTCTTGCAGCAATTTATCTGTAAGATCATCAAGGAATGGAAAAAGCCACAACAAAGATCTTCAGTCTGCAGATGGAGGTACATAGAGTATTGTAGTGTACGTGGCAAAGGATACTGCAAACCACAGAAAAAATAAGAAGATGCAATTGAATACTGAAAAATTCCATCTTCTCTAGCGTGGCTTCCCCTTACGAATCAATCACTGTTTTCTTGGGAGGCAATTTGATCTATTGACAGCAGAAAACCTGAGGGCTTTATGATTCATTTTCTCACCAGAGCCCAGGATGGGGCTGGTTACCTAAGTCACCTCCCTGCACAGGCAGAGCATACAGAGAGGATCCCATCTCCCTGGACCAAAAACCCATCAGATGCTTTGGCTATTTTTTTTTTCAAGTTTGTAAACAATAATCAAGGAGAATATTGAAAGAAAGTGGAGCGATTTACATAGATATTTACACATACTAGACACCTAGAAAATCACCAAACTGATTACTTGGAAAAGTTCTACACAATTCTTCAAGACAGATACAAAACTAGAAGGGGCAGCATTTACCCATTGGCACATCTAAGGTGCCAAAGGATGGTCAACAGTTCCCTCTGTGGGTGGCACAGGGGTACTGAAACCCAGGGTTAGAGGCACACAACCCAATGCATTCTATTGCATTTACCCCGTTCAGACAGAGAAGTTATCCTGAGGTAGATTTGTATAGATCCCATAGCTATTTAAAAAACAAACTTCCTTTTTTTTCCCCTCAAAAGGGCCATCACCACTTCACCACACTCACTACTGCAGCAGGGCAGAAAGCCAGCATGAGAGCTTCCCTCCATCCACCAAGCCTAGCTACAGGCAACATCGGAGGCTGTGGCATCTCATCTAGGCGGCTCTCGTGCGAACCAGGGTTATAACAGTGTGTGTTAAGGAGCCTTGCAAGGCTAACTGTTCATTATCACAATAAATATCTGACTTGCTAAAGGCAGGCAAGTACATTTTCTGACCAGGCTAGTCACTTTTCACAATGATTTAGCAGGGCAGTGTGTTACAAACACAATGCTTCCTAGCCCCTCTTTTTCATGCTTCCTAGCCCTGATTCATCTCCCTTAGAAGGGAAGTTTTGCCATCAACTTAAATGGGAGCTGGATTAGCCCCTTGGATAGCAGCTCCCAGAGTTCTGGGAGGTGAGCATTTCACTCCAACTGTTTTAAGCGCTCCTGCTCTCCAAATTCATATCCCAGCGGCAGAGGGAAGCCTCAGAGGGGGAAATTCTTAAGCAGTGCCTCTGATTCCCCCTAATCTCCACCTGGTGCCTGTTTGGAAGATTAGAGATCTCTCTTTCTTGACATTTCCTGCCCTGATCTAAATCTATTCTATTACTACCTAAAACTTATAGTGGAAACTGCACACACATTCTGAAACATACCACCGTGTCAGCCTTATCCTGTACCGGGGAGGGGCGGTACGGCCAGGCCCTGTGGCTGCAGAGCGCACAGGAGTGTAACAGTTCCTGGCTCGAGGACAGGACTCCATAGTCCCACCCAGCAATTGTTGGCTAGCATTTGAGGAAAGCGGAGAGGGGAGAAGCAGGGGGGCAGGGAAGAGAAAAGGGGAACAATTGTACCTGAATCTGCTACAAATTTGGATGATAGGGCTGGCTTTGGGAACTCTTGCAGCATACATTATGTGCCCAGCTCCATTCACATCCCCCAAGGAGGTGCTGGAGTCAAAGCACATTAGCACTAGGTAGAGATGGTTGGACCAGAAGGGCCTCCTCTTGTGGAGAGTTAGCATTGTAACATTTATTCTGGTTACACTGCAGGTTTCCTAGAAATGCAAACAGTCCAGGTGGGGGTAAGGAGGCGAGAACCTCACAGCCAACATTTCACAGCCATGCAGAGAAAAAGGAGTTTTTAAAGAAGGTATTTATGTTATAGCCCATTTAGGACCTTAATATATGCACTGAAAGGCTCTTGCTCTCTCAGAGAGAGGAATAACCAGGTGCAAGGGCAGCAGGCTTCCTTATGCCTCCAATCCAGATTAACCCCCCACTCCCAGGGCTGGAGTGACATCCAATCAGTCATTGCCCCCCATTTCTGATGTGAAGTCGGGCACTGAGCTAGGTCACTGGGGATCTATACAGGAGGAAGTCACCAGCAGAACAATGAGTGATGGTAGTCATCAAAAATTGGATTGGGGCAAAAACTAGGGAGACAGGAATGTTTCCAGCCAGTGAGGGGAATTGAGAATGGACAGGAGTGGGGAGGGGAGATGGGAACATGGCCAGGCTGGGAGGGAATTTGGAGTTCGGTACCAAAATACAGATACAGGCGGCTGTACCCTCCTCTGCAACATTGACTGACTTCTCTTTAACCACCCGCGGACACAAAGTCCCAAATTCCATGTAAATACAGTGAGAGGGAGAAGAGAATCTATTAAAAATACAGTTTTAAAAATAATCAGTCCACCTGACGAACATCCAGCGAGGTAGACCTACAGTTTAAAATACAAACTTTGTTCTATCTTTGTGCTGTTAAAAAACAAAAAACAAAATTCCACTCCGTCCAGCACTGGAGCTGCAGAGGCTGTTCATCCCTGAGATTGCTCAAATACCTGAGAATAAGTTGCAGTAGTTATGTCCCCTCTCTCTCTCTCTCTCTCTCTCTCTCTCTTTTTAAGATTAAAATATACAAAAATACAAAAAAACAGAATATTTATATTTAAAAAAAAACAAAGACAACAAACAAACCCAAAGATACGTCATACGCGCACGTCCTAGTGCAGGTTTCACATCACGTCGGCTTCAGCACGGATGGGGTGGGGGGGCCTTGCATTGCAAGGGCAGCTGTCCACGGGAACAAATAAATAAAGGCAGAATAGAGGGGTGGGGGAAGGCAAAGTGGGGAGAGAAGGCAGCAGCTTTTAACTGACAGAAGGTCACCCTGTTCCTACAGGAAAGGAAAGGACCGAGCCTGCAGCCCTTATGCTCTAAAAAGGGCATTACAGATGCATATGGACTGGAGGATTGGGCCCTAATAAAGGGAGGAACAGAAGCAAATTGTATACAATATAGGTCTGATTCAAAGTCTATTGAAGTCAATGGGAAGACTCCCACTGATTTCACTGAGCTCTAGATCGGCCCCTATAGGCACAGGGCGACATTAAATATATTCCACTGTAGATGCTCTCACCTGTAACAGCTTTAAAAACAGTGTGTGGGGGGGAATATGGCTTCTTCCTCTGTCGGACCCTGCATCGCAGCCCCTGGGCAATGAGGACCCACCATGATCAATTCCAAGACACGTGCTTCCATGCCTCCTGCCACTGAGGCAATGCCGCCGCTCGTGTGCCAGCATGCACGCTGACAGACAGCGAGTGGCAGACCAGGACAGCAGATTCTGGCAGGGCTGGAAGAACTCCTCCCCCACATTTTGCATCTGCCCCATTTGTTACCGTTTTGATGTCGCCATGGTTTCCTTCCAACTAGGCCATGTGTTGCTTTGATCTGTCTCTTGCTAATATAGCTAGACAAAGTCAGCATTACATTACAATGGCCTTCAATTAAAGAAACCCCAAGCCTAGTTAAATGCTAGGAGCCAAGGTCCGAGCTCACTGAAATCATTTTAGAAGGCCCAGGATTGGCCTCTAGAAAAAGGCCTTTTCATGCTAATTTTGGGGCATGAAAAGCCCAACTTCTACCATCAACTCCTTCCCCTCCCCCACAAACTGGGAGAGGCGAGGGATATGAAGTCTGGGTGGCTCTGAACCGAAGGGCCTTCAGAGAGGAGCAGGTCCCAGCAAGGCTACAAAACCCTCAGTCCAGCATGGAAAGCCTTAAATAAATAAAGAGGCTCTTCCCAATTATTTCAGGGCCAGCTAACACTTAATTCAAGAGAGGCATGCGGTTCCACCATTCCCCTGCAGGGGGCGTGCTGTTCCACCATTCCCCTGCAGGGGGCGTGCTGTTCCACCATTCCCCTGCAGGTCTCAAAAACGCCGGGACAGTGGATCCTGGGCGAGATCCATTTGGCTCGCCTGTGTCTAGCAAGAACAGATTGCTCACTAGTTTCTAGCTTGCCATTGAGAACCGGTCTCTGTTCCCCTGCTAGGATGGAGGCACCGGTCCTGCTCCACCCAAAATGACCCCAGGGATTCACAAACACTACTGGGAAGGTTTGTTTAAAAACGTAAAAATCACCAAACACGGGGAAAGAAACTAGAGCAGCACGTGGCTTTCAGTTGGAGGAAGTGGTTAGGTACAGAGTTACGGGGCTGCTCCCTCTCCCACTTTTGGAGCTGGACATCTGGACAGAGGGGTAACCGGGTTCTTCCCACTCAAAGTGTGTGTGTGTGGGGGATGAGATCTGTGCTGGGAATTTGTAACCAACATACAAGCATCCCAGTCCCTCTGTCCGGATACCAGCGCCGTAGCCTGGCAGGTTGTATCCTACAGTTTGAGCTGCCACCCTCCCTCCCATCCCTTCTTTACACCAACCCCCCTACATCATGACAGCAGAGACTGCTCGCTGCTCCCCCTTTGCTGACCGATCCCTTGCTGAAGCCTTTTGAGCCTGATGGAAATCTCCCCCCAACCCCCCAATTCCCCACCATCATTCTCTGGTTTCAGGAAGAAGGGACGAGCTGTGCATTTCTTCTTCCTCCCGGAAGTAGGCGGGCTTTCCCTGAGAGCTGGGCGATTGCTGTGCTTTGATGGGGCAGTTGGCAACCATGTGGGTGATGCTCTGGCAGAAGTGGCATTTCTTTGGCTGCGGCGGCAGCTTGCATTCTTTGGCATGATGGTCCAGCCCACCACAGTTGTAGCATCTAGGAAGAGGAAGGGGAGAGACGGAGATCCGGGGAGAGAAATCAGTGTGTCAGGGTATGGTCATTCCGACTGCCAGTGCTGCTTAAAGCTTTCCCAACTGCCTCACCTTGTTATGCCCTGAGCATGGGCTGCAGCACATGGCACCCGCAGGTGGGGAGAACCAGCTGGTTTCCCAGCCCTGACTGGGTAATCAATCTATGGAGATGTTGTGGTCATCAGACTGGGACAGAACTCACATCCTCCTGCTCCAGAAGTGGAGGAAAATCTCTATGGAGCCTGTGAGAGACAGCTGACTAGTCTGATTCCATCCAGGAGAGTTACTCGGGGGGGGTTCCGAGTGATTGCCCGCCCACAGAAAATGGCTAAGTCACCGGGGGTGAGGGGAGGAACCAGGGGTGCAGTTTGGGGGGATTGCCCCCCCAAGCAGAGGTGGGGCATGGGGGCACACAGGGTTACGTGCTGCTGCCCGCCCCCCATTTCTGCAAGCGCTCGCTCCGCTGACTCTGAAACTGAACACTGCCTCCTGGGTCCTAGTGCCAGTCGTTCTCCCCTTCTGTGTGCTGGGAGCCTTCCTGTTTTCTGTGTAAGAGAGGGTGGGGGAGTGGGGATGGGGGGGGGGAAGAGGCAGTGCGGAAGGAAGGGGGTATATAGGAGTGAGGGGACAGGGATGGAGAAGAAAAGAGGATGGGGAATTGCAGGGGGAAGCGGGAGCCTGGCATGTGGTGTCCCTTTGGCAGCAGCTGGGGCTCCCCTGTTAAGCAGGCCCATCGAACCCTCACCCTGACAAGCCCCATCCCCCTACACCTGGACCCCTCCGATGAGCCTCCCACACCCAGACCCCCATCCCACTGATCCCCAAGCAGCTGCACCTGGACCCCCACCCTATCAACCCCATTCCCCCAGAACCCGGAGCCCCCCGCACCCAGACCCCTGCTGCCGATATTGTCCACTGAAATCATAAAAAGATACTAATCAAATTCTGCCAAGCCTACTTTCAGTGTATTTTTCTGGCTTTTGTCCACATTTTCATTTTAAGTCCTGCACCTCTATGATCAAATTACCAAAGCCAAGAAAAAAAAATCAAAACAAAACAAAAACAAAAAAGGCCCCAGATGGGGCAGCACTTTCATGCAGCCGTAGGGATGCCAGCCTAGGATGTAAGGGAAGTCCCTGAGGAACCCCCTTGCAAACTCAGGGTGGGAGGGGAAGGCTACAGGGCCTCGCCTCTGGGCTGCAAAACTGCTGTGGGAGACTCTGCTCGGCTGTCTGGCCATTTCCTGAGCAGTCACCGATCTCACAACGCTGGGCTTTTACGAGAGAAAATTACCCCTTCCCTCCCCCAATTTGCTGTGTGGCTACAGCGCCATCCTGAACACACGCAAACAGAAAGGGAGCATTGGTCCATGCCATTCAGCCCTGGGTGTTTTTGACCTCTGGCCTTTCACTTCTGGTTTTCTGCCCTTTCCCCAGAAATCTGCATCTGACACTCATTAAAAGCTGAAGGAAGCATCTTTCAGGGGAAGGGCCACTGCCCCTCCTACCCCCAGGAGCCATGTGGCAAGAACCCTCCTGTTCCCAGTGGCGCTGTGATATTCAGCCTCATGCCTTCCCAGCTGTGTCCCAAAGGCCCAGCAGCCAGATGGGGTCTCCCCAGCCCAGCTCCTTTTTATCAGTAACATCCAGCTCCACTAACAGTTCTGGGTCTGTCCTGCAGAGCTCCCCCGCAGGGTCACAGCAGACACACATATGAGGTGTCTGTCCATTGGGGCCTTGTGTAGAAGCTACACTGGTGGTCTCCGCTGGTTGCCAGCGGTATAGAACCGGGGTTACCTTGGTGACCTCCTCAGAAGCAGAGTGGCAACGACCTGCCCTTCTCCGACAGGGAAATTTCCTTGTAGAAGTGGATGCCTTTGGGTCTTGGATAAACTTCAGAATCTTAGCCCGGGCCCCAAAGGAGGCAGAAGATTCTGGGGCATGTTTGGAAATGAAGAGGTGCCAAGTGACCGGACACAGAACAAGTGTTTCAGAGGAAGGAATGATACAAACAGAGGGGTGGGTGGACGGCAGATGGGTTGGGAGGGTATTACCACATCAGAACATAGTCCACAAACCAGTCTTGACTATGTGTCTCCTCCCACCCTGCCCTCTGCCATGAAGCTCTCCCCCATATGGCTCAGGTCAGGTGCTAGGCTGATCACAAAGCCCTTGGAGATCAGGTGCTGCTGTCTGATCACTGTGCATCCCTTGCCCTGCTGCCCTTACCTGTCTCCTTTCGATCTGCGTTTCTGGAGGTTCTTCCCCTTTGGTCTCCTCTCGCTCCCAATGCAGAACACGCCCCCGGGGCCAGTCACTCGGATGGACTCCAAGCCTTTGGACGACTTCTTGAAGGTGAACTCGACTGCCTCGCCTTCTTTCAGGCTGCGGAATCCCTCCATGTGGAGCTTGCTCTAGGAGGCCAGAGAAGGGGAAAAAGGTTAGACATTGCGAGAAGACCCAGTTTCCTGTGGCACGGCGGGAAAAGAACCACATTCCCCAGGTTGCAGTCTCATTGGAACAAGGGCGTTCTCTTTCCACCGTGGAGCTTGACAAAGGATGGACAGACACAAGGATGCCCGAGTGCTTACTTCCCCAGAGACACTTCTGGAAAATACGCTGACCTGAAAGGGTTGCTTCATACACCAGTGGCTCTCAACCTTTCCAGACGACTGTATCCTTTCAGGATCTGATTTGTCTTGCATACCCCAAGTGTCACCGCACGTAAAAACTACTAGCTTACAAAATCAGACATAAAAATACAAACGTGTCACAGCACATTATTACTGAAAAATCACTGACTTTCTCATTTTTACCATATAATCATAAATTGATAAGAATATTAATATTGTATTTGCATTTCAGTGTATAGTACATAGAACACTATAAAGAAGTCATTGTCTGTATGAAATTTTAGCTTGTACTGACTTTGCTAGTGCTTTTTATGTAGCCTGTTGTAAAACTAGGCAAATATCTAGATGAGTTGATGTACCCCCTGGTTAAGAACCAGGGCTGCCAAGCGATTAAAAAAATTAATCGCGATTAATCGCGCTGTTAAACAATAATAGATTACCATTTATTTAAATATTTTTGGATGTTTTCTACATATTCAAATATATTCATTTCAATTACAACACAGAATGCAAAGTGTACAGTGCTGGCTTTATATTTATTTTTGATTACAAATATTTGCTCTGTAAAAAACAAAAGAAATAGTATTTTTCAATTCACCTCATACAAGTACTGTAATACAATCTCTTTATCGTGAAAGTTGACCTTACAAATGTAGAATTATATACAAAAAAACCCTACATTCAAAAATAAAACAATGTAAAACTTTAAGGCCTACAAGTCCAATTAGTCCTACTTCTTGTTTAGCCAATCGCTGAGACAAACAAGTTTGTTTACATTTGCAGGAGATAACGCTGCCTGCTTCTTGTTCACAATGTCACCCGAAAGTGAGAACAGGCGTTCGCATGGCACTGTTGTAGCTGGTCTCGCAAGATATTTACATGTCAGATGCGCTAAAGGTTCATATGTCCATGGGCGGCAGGTATAATAGGCCAGGGGAGGCTCTGCCTCCCCCGGCATGGCCGCGGCCGCCGGACCTCTGGTTGCAGGGTTTGGGGGCGAAGTCTTTGCTTTATTATGCCCCATGCAGGTTCCGGGGCAGCGGCGGAGGCATATCAAACCTGCCCAGGGCATATCAAAAAGTGTCTTCTACAGACGCTTTTCTGCTGGGCAGTGGGCTGGTTGGGTTTGGGGAGGGGAGGTGAGGCATGGCTGTGGCCAGCCTTGGGCTCCTCCAGGTGGAGGCAGGCTCGGCTCAGGACTTCGGCCGGGGCTCCTCTGGGCGGGGCGGGAAGGCTCAGGGCTTTAGCCAGCCTGGCTGGGGCTCCTCCAGATGGGGGGGAGGGGAAGAGGGGGACGCTTCGGGCTGTGGCTGGCCCCGGGCCCCTCCGGGCAGGTGGAGGGGGGTGCTCAGGGCAGGGGTGGGGGGGCTCATGGCTCTGGCTGCAGGGTGTGTGTGGAGGGGGTCTCGTGGCTCCGGCCATGTGGAGGGTGTGGGTGGAAGGGGCACAGCCACCCGCCACCCATGCATATGTCCCTTGATGCTTCAACCATCATCCCAGAGGACATGCGTCCATGCTGATGACTGGTTCTGCTCGATAATGATCCAAACCAGTGTGGACCGACGCATGTTCATTTTCATCATCAGAGTCAGATGCCACCAGCAGAAGGTTGATTTTATTTTTTGGTGGTTTGGGTTCTGTAGTTTCTGCATCAGAGTGTTGCTCTTTTAAGAGTGTTGCTCTTCTGAAAGCATGCGCCACACCTCGTCCCTCTCAGATTTTGGAAGGCACTTTAGAGTCTTAAATCTTGGGTTGAGTGCTGCAGCTATCTTTAGAAATTTAACATGGGTACCTTTCTTTGCATTTTGTCAGATTTGCAGTGAAAGTGTTCTTAAAATGAACAACATGTGCTGGGTCATCATCTGAGACTGCTATAACATGAAATATACGGCAGAATGCGGGTAAAACAGAGCAGGAGACATACAATTCTCCCCCAAGGAGTTCAGGCACAAATTTAATTAACTAACGCATTTTTTTTTAACAAGTATTATCAGCATGGAAGCATGCCCTCAGGAACAATGGCTGAAGTATGCCACGAATCTTTAGCACATCTGGCATGTAAATATCTTGTGACGCCAGCTACAACAGTGCCATGCAAACGCCTATTCTCACTTTCAGGTGACATTGTAAATAAGAAGCAGGCAACATTATCTCCCGTAAATGTAAATAAACTTGTTTCTCTTAGCGATTGGCTGAATAAGAAGTAGGACTGAGTGGACTTGTAGGCTCTAAAGTTTTACATTGTTTTGTTTTTGAATGCAGTTATGTAACAAAAAACAACAACATTTGTAAGCAGGGCCGGCTCCAGGCACCAGCTGAACAAGCAGGTGCTTGGGGCGGCCACTCGGGAGAGGGGCGGCACGTCCAGCTATTCGGCGGCAATTCGGCGGAGGGTCCCTCACTCCCGCTCGGAGCGAAGGACCTCCCGCCGAATTGCCGCCGCAGATCGCAATCGCGGCTTTTTTTTTTTTTTTCTGCCTGGGGCAGCAAAAACCCTGGAGCCGGCGCAGTTTGTAAGTAGCACTTATGAAAGATCGCACTACAGTACTTGTATGAGGTGAATTGAAAAATACTCGTTTATCATTTTTACAGTGCAAATATTTGTAATAAAAATAATATAAAGTGATCACTGTTCACTTTGTATTCGGTGTTGTAATTGAAATTGATATATTTGAAAAAGTAGAAAAACATCCAGAAATATTTAATAAATTTCAATTGTTATTCTATTGTTTAACAGTGCGATTAATCACAATTAATTTTTTGAGATAATCGCCTGAGTTAACTGCAATTAATCAACAGCCCTATTAAGAACCACTGTCAGACAACTAAGAACACACAGTCATCAGATGGTGAGTATTCACTCACGAAAGCTTATGCTCCAAAACGTCTGTTAGTCTATACCAGGGGTCGGCAACCTTTCAGAAGTGGTGTGCCGAGTCTTCATTTATTCACTCGAATTTAAGGTTTCGCGTGCCAGTCATACATTTTAACGTTTTTAGAAGGTCTCTTTCTATAAGTCTATAATATATAACTAAACTATTGTTGTATGTAAAGTAAATAAGGTTTTTAAAATGTTTAAGAAGCTTCATTTAAAATTAAATTAAAATGCAGAGCCCCCTGGACCAGTGGCTAGGACCCGGGCAGTGTGAGTGCCACTGAAAATCAGCTTGCGTGCCGCCTTTGGCACACGTGACATAGGTTGCCTACCCCTGGTCTATAAGGTGCCACAGGACTCTGTCGCTTTTTACAGATCCAGACTAACACGGCTACCCCTCTGAGGGTACGTCCAGACTACCCGCCCGGATCGGCGGGTAGCCATCGATGTAGCGGGGATCGATCTATCGCGTCTCGTCTGGACGCGATACATCGATCCCCGAACGCGCTCCCTTCGACTCCGGAACTCCAGCAGGGCGAGCGGAGTTGCGGAGTCGACGTGGGAGCCGCGGACGTCGATCCCGCACCGCGAGGACGCGAGGTAAGTGCGGGTACTTCGAAGTAAGATACTTCGACTTCAGCTACGCTATTCTTGTAGCTGAAGTCGCGTATCTTACTTCGACATCCCCCCCTAGTGTGGACCAGGCCTGATACTTAAGAACACACAGTGTGTTGGATGGCTCCCCCTGCTGGCAGTCTCAACAGAGCAGGGAGGAGTCAATAGGTCACGTAGACTGAACAGCTCTTTTACCCCCGGAGGAGGTCCCTTTAGGATCAGAACTGAAACACAGTCGTCGTGACGGGAGACTGGCACTGCCCAGACTATACCTGTTCTTGGGTTTTAATTTCCACAGCTCTCTGTTTAATAACCTGGAGCCTTTGATGAATGCAGATACACACAGAGCCACAGAGGATTTATCGGTTTGGTAGATACATATCCAACAAAGCCAAGACCAGAATTCAGATTGACTAGTATTGGCAACAAATCTATCGTGCCATGAAAGTGATTATAGACCCCTTCCCCCAGACTCTCGCTTGTTTTCACCTGCTGCTCTCCGTTTGGGGAATTAAGGTTGCAATCCTGCAAGGTTCCCAGATGTCAGCTGGAATCATGGGTTTCCAGCAGCTTGCAGGATCAGACCCTCCATTATAAAACAGAGTCCTGCACTGAACTGCCCGACTGCAGGTTTCGAAGGGGTGTACTTGCTAATGTTTCCACGAGCAGTTTCTCAGTGGAACGGAGCAATAAAATAAAACTTTCCCTGGGGCCGTGTGTGGCCCATACGACATGACAGCGATGATGCAAAAGGAGTTTCATTTATGAATTCAGCTTGTCCCAGTTCTGTGATCCTTTTCATCCAAGGGTTTTACAGAAAGATGCTCCACTGGAATGAGATTGCTGGCCAGGAGCACAGCTGAACCCAAATTATACATGTCATTTTCACCACAGTTCTGTAGTCAGTTTAACAAGTAGCCCACAATAAATATACGACTGTTAGGGGGAGGATGGTCTATGCTAGTTGATAATCTCTGCTGATTCAGTAGGAAGAAGGCAGGCTATCAGTCGGACAAGACTGGTTTCATTGTCAGCTCAGTGAAACCAAATTCAAGAATCTGATAAGAGACTTAATTTCAGCTGTTTGCGTAATGGTGAAGAAAACCATTAATGCTATGAAAATAATTCATCCTACTAGGTTTCATCCATTCTAGGAAAGCAAGATCATGAGGAGTTCTAGTGGTAGGAATTTAGGCATTTGTACTGCTTTCACTACTATAATATCTGAGCCCCTTGGACAAGACTGACACCCTCAGCCATACCCCCCCCCCCCAGCTGGTCCATGCCAGAGGGGCCACCAGATGACGCAAGGCTATTGATACCAGTCTGTATGGGCCAAGGAGAGATTTACCAGCTCATATGGAAATGTCTGCTTTTTTTGGGGGGGGGGGGGGTGAGGGGTGAGTAAAGAGTTAATTTGCTATTTGTTTAGGGGAAGTGGGGGGGGGTGTTAAAATAACGTTCCCAGCATTTTAGCAACTCCATCTATCCTGCAACAGCCCTGTGGCTGGCAATCCCCAGGCCCTGTTCAGGCAGTTCTCCTCTCCATCCTGCAGCCTTGCTCTCAGCTCCCTGCCCATCTGGTCTTCATGCTGCTCTTTGGAATCAGGATTTTTTTTTTTTTTTTTTTATGAATGGAGCATTCCCACCATTCATGTGTTACTCAGTAACCCAGGTCATGTGATCTCCCACAGCCCATTCTTTGCAGATTGTAGGAAAATGCCCCACATTTAGACTTAAACACACCCTAAGGGGAGAGAATTCACATCTTTTCCTCTCCCTATCCTCACAGGGAAACACCTCGCCCTCCCAGCCATCCCCCCACTCTCTCGGCACATGATGGCAAGGACTTGAATATGGAAAAAATACTAAAATCAGGAGGAAGAGAGATTTTTTTTAGATAGATCTTTATGGCTATTCAGGCCAGGATGAGGGTGTTTGTGGGGGGCAATTGGAAAGGGAAGGTTTAGGTCAGGGTAGGGTGGGGTTTGGACAAAGCTGGAGGAAGGACCCTCCAAGTTCAAAGGAAAATTTACTCTTTTCCTCTGGGCTTTTTATCTCCCCAACCCCAGCCCTGCCACTCCTTCCCCAAGGCTTTTTCCCATCTTGCCCGCTCTCCAGATCCCCCTGCCACGGCACCATTCCAGGGCTGACTCTGGGAAACCCTCATGGCAATAAACAAGGCCCTATACATGAACAGAGCCATCCTCAAGGTCGCAGAAACAGGCTTTAGGAGGGGAAGAGAACCACTTGTGGCCTCAGGCTGGCTCACCAGGACAGGAATTCACAGCAGCCTGTGTGTTGGGGCGAGGGGTTTGACAAGTGGGCGAAGTCCCCTTTAAATGGAACAAAGGTTTCTCGCCAGATCCAATTCATGGCATCACCATCTTAAAGGGGCGATCCAAGAAGCAGGGACCAGAGCTGCAAGCCACTCGGGTCACTTGTTACTCCAGGAAGGGGCGCACACCGATTGCTGATCCCGGCCAGCATCTGAAATTAATGTCCCTCCCTGGTGGCACCGAGCGAACCCTGAGTCAGCTTTCCCTGCAGCTTCCTGCCCCTGTAAAGAGGCTTCCAAGCTGCACTTGTACAGACCCAGAGTCCACAGTAAAGTAACAAATTCCCTCCCACGAACTTGGAACACTTTTTATATTGGGGAGCTGTGCCCCCCCCCCTTACCCCTGTCCACACACCCTGCCGTTCCCTAGAGCTGGGGCTGAAAGCAGGGCCATGGCTCGGGGGAAGGAATGCGACAGGGGTAAGGGGGCTGAGGCTGGAGCCACAACTGGGGCGGGCGCGGAGCCCCAGGCGTGGGGCCGGTGGCTGGGAGCGGAGCCCACAGCCGGGATCCCGCGTGCGGGGCCGGCAGCTGGAGCCCCGCGTAAAACCTGGGGGTGCTGCAGCACCCCCCACAACCCTAGTTCCCATGCCTATGCGCCCAGCTCCTTCTGAGCATCCTGCTCACTGAGCCTGGCTCAGAAGACGTGTGACCCTCGCCTCATGGTGTCAGGATCTGCAGCGAGCGCCCGCTCTCACATTCCCTCCCCAGGCTGCCAGCTCCAGGCTGCCGAGGAAGAGGAGTGCAGGCTGCCATGGGCAGATTGTGCCTTGCCTTCATGGCAGGGCTCAAAGCAGCTCATTTAAACCTGACAGGGTTTCATTTTCCCCCTGCCAGTCAACCCCCCCCCACCCCCCGCCTTCTTAAAATGCCTCCTCACAAGGCACTGCCTTTCCCTTTGGATGAATAGGGAGCAGCTCCTCAGAGCAGAGACCCAAACAAGATGATGAATCAGCAACACTTCCCCTCAGGGCATTCTTAGGGCCAAGAAGGTGCCCAGCGAGTAACCTGCCAGTCCCAGCAATCATTCACGTCCCCCGCCTGTGCAGTGGGCTTCTCACAGAGAATCACCTCCACAAGGTTAAAGATCATTCTAGATTCCACCTCCTTCTTTGTGAAAGTTGGGATGTTCCCCCCCCCCCCCCCAGACTCTAATTAGGGCAATTGCATCCTGCCTCCCTAAATTCCCCTTGAAGCATCATTGAGGAAATGATGCCCTTCGCTTCCTGCCCCAAAATGCGTGGTGCCGCTGTTGAACAGATGCTGTGTTTCACTCAAGAAGTGGATGCGTTTCAGTAATAGGTGAAGGGAACCTTTGCCTATCAGGACCCTTTGAGATGAAAGCTGATGCAAATGCAAGATCTTTATCATTAGATGTTTATATGAACAGGAGCAGCAGCTGTGTTTACACTGGCAAAGACGAAAATCCTCAGGACTCTGAATCTTCATGCTTCCGAGCAGAAACTGATCGACAGCTGGGGTCAGGAAGGAACTTCACTACACAGCGAGTTGCATTGTTTATTTGTGTGAGTTGCCCTGTTCTTTGGATCCCTTCCACCCGAAGACATCAAAGTCGATCATAATTATCAATTTTGGCCTCATAGCGCCCTTTGGAGCTGGGTTTTATCCCCTTTTTACAGGTGGGGAAACTGAGGCAGAGAGGCAAAGTAACTTGCACAAGGCTACACAGCAAGGACTGGCAGAGCTGGGAACCCAGGTTTCCCCACAACTTGCTGCATTGCAGATCCTTCAGCTAGACCTTTAGAAAACCAGCTGCTCGGTCTGCATCGCTCTTCTTGTAATGAGGGCTTGCCTCTGTGTCCTTGGGCACAATGTCTCTCCTTTGCCATGTTGTGCTGGGCACTGCCCTCCACGTCCCAGAAGGGGCTGCATTTCACCAGCACCAGAACGAGGAGGAAGAGCCACCCAAAACATGACATAGCCCTGTTTATTTTCCAGGAGAGCTACAGATAAACCACAAACCCCCAACAAAAGGCAAAGGAAACCCCCTCTCCCTGGGGAGGGGAAAGAAACAACAGGGCAGGCGGGCACGGACTCCCCCCCTCCACCCCCTCCCCGCTTGGGCCTTTTGAAGTGAGCTGCTGAGAGGCTGGTGGTCCTCAGAGCATCCTCCCCTCCCCCCTTCCCAAAACACACACATTGTTCAAATTCCTCTGTTATCAGATAGGTAATCAAAGTGAAGCCCATTGAATTAGCTGCATACCTCCTGCATCTGAAAGGAAGGGGCCCAAAGCCCCCTCCTCCTCCTCTCAGCCTGCCCCACACCACACACAAAGCAGGAACATTCCCAGGCCTCTTCCACTCCCCCCCACCCCAAAAAAAAAAAAAAAGGGTGGGGGGGAGGAGTAGGAGCCTAGAGAGATACTGGAAGGGGGGAGGGGACGGGCTCTGCTTTTAGTCACCAAGGCTGGACCCAGAGAACAAAGAGCTGTCCCTGTCCACTGCTCCCGCTGGTCAAATTCCAGGAGTTCCAGGGTCTCCATGGGGGGAGGGAAGCTGAAGTGGACACTGAGAATCCGCAGGCTAAAGGCAGAGCTCTGTGTGTGCGCGAGCGTGAGCGCGAGCATCAGCTTGAGACCACGATCCCTTCCACTTCCTCTCAAATAGCCCCATATTCACGGCTCTCTCCTCCCCGCCAGCCCCCTACCTCTGTCTGCCCCCCTCGCCCCACCACATACACAGCCCAGCCCAGCCAGGAACGGTTTCACATTCATACATGATGCACTCGCTGGAACACTGGGCCTATGCTAGGAAGCAGGATTGTTCAGACAACTCTCTGCTCTCCCGGTTTTCCCAGCAGAGCCCCAGCTGACAGACCCTACCCTTCCTCCCCATACTCCACAGCAGCCTCCTTTCCTGGGTCCTTTGGCAAATGGGTCACTGGGCAAATAAGGAATCCAAACAACACTGCTGCAGTACATCCTGCCAACAGCGTACCGGGTAATTTCTCACCATGATGCCTGGGGCTAAGATTTCCTCTCCTACTCGTGATATGCTCTGTTCTTTTTATTGGCCTGGTGTCTTCAGAAGGTCATATTGGAAAAAGATAAGTAATGGTGCTCTCCCAAACTCCACCCACTCGTGAGGTCAAAATGAGAGGTCACGCTCAGATTGTGCGGTTTCCCTGCGGGCAATAGGGTAATACCCCAATTTCACAGTACGCTTCACTCCAGAGTCAAATAGGGAAGGTTGACATTTAAAGAATCATTGTTACACTTCAGAGTCAACATGCAATGCAGTTAATAGGGGCAGCGGCTAACGCAGCTCAGAGCTGTTCTTCCAGGTTCTCTGAAGACTCAGGTAGAAGTCACTGCATCACTTTCCCAAACCACCATAAGGGTTAGAATTTGGGGCAGGGTGCTGTTTGTAATGACCACCAGGATTCAAGGGTTCAAGACACAGCTACCGGGACAGGGTATCAGGACACTGACCTGGTGCAACTGGCCCAATCCAAGTCCTTGGTGCCTTCAGCAATATTGACTACTCTCCTCCTGGCTCTCCCTTCCTGGCTGACAGCATTCTCAGAGCGGCCTTTGCCCCCCTCCTCCCTGTATCTGTTGGGGTCCTTTAAGCTTCTCTCCTCAGACTCCTCCCTCATCTGCTCCCACAATTTCAGCCACCACCTCAGTGCAGATAATTCCCAGATCTACCTGACCTCCTCCCCCATACAACTCCTTGCTAAGATATAGCTCTACCTAGGCATCTGCTGCACTCACCCCCATGGGATCTGAGAACCTTCCTGGGCAAGGTCGCTGACATTTGGCCTTTCCTCACTATCCCACCCATCACATACAGGGCCGGCTCCAGGCACAGGCTTAACAAGCAGGTGCTTGGGGCGGCCACTCGGGAGAGGGGCGGCACGTCCAGCTATTCGGCGGCAATTCGGCGGAGGGTCCCTCGCTCCCGCTCGGAGTGAAGGACCTCCCGCCGAATTGCCTCCGCAGATCGCAATCGCGGCTTTTTTTTTTTTTTGGCTGCCTGGGGCGGCAAAAACCCTGGAGCCGGCGCTGCTCACATAGCCAATAACCTGCTTCCCCCCCTGCCCACTTTCCCCTTAGCATCAAGTTCAAGCACTTTATCCTTATCTCTATATATTCCCCCCTCCCCTTACATCTGTCCTCATCCTCCCTCTTCTTGCTCCTCAAACACCTCCCAACCCCCTCCCTGTGCCTCCAGTTCTTGTCCACCCAGGACCTGCCCTCTCCCCCTTAACATGCCAGGAAACAGATTCTCCTTGTAATCACGGCACACGCTCCCTTTCCTGAGCAACATGAGAGGCCAGGCCAAGAGGACCTTGTGCTCTGTAGGAGAGAGGACGTGTCCTACTCATGTTTTGTAGAGTGCCGAGGACCGTTTCAGCATTATACAAGTTAATAATTTCAACAGCTGACACTAAGTCATTTTAAAGTCCTTCTCTTTTGGGAAGGAATTTCTACAGGTCCTGCTCACGTTGACATGCTAAGACTTTCTGGTTGGCTGAACACCCATCCCTGCTTTTCCTCCCCAACACCAGGGAGTTCCCTGTCCCTGAAGTTTCCTCACTTCCAAATGCCACCACCACCATTCTTCCAAGGAGAGATGAACTCTACTGGGAGGGAGGCCCTGCTACATGTCGACAGTCACTCCACTCTGTGTAACTTCCAGTGTAGGAAAAAGATCACACCCAGGTTTCCCACCATGGCAGAGCGAGAAACAGGTGGGCCACCAGAATTACCCAACAACGACTGCTTTAAAACAACAGTTCAGAGGCATGGTAGAATCACTCTTAAGGATGAGAAGAGGGAGCATCAGTGGAAGAGAACATTGTCCTGCTGCTCCACAAAGCATTGAGGTTCTCATCCAAGGAGGAGACAGTTTATCCTGTGACAATCCTCCATCACAATATTCACTGGTTCACTCAGTGAGTTGCATACAGATTACGGGAGGGAAAGTCACTCACTTGGCCACTGCAGAAGGCTGAATTCTGATGGAACCTGCCAGAGAAAGATAGCCACCGGAGTGCAGCTTAGAGTCTCAAAGAACATGCTGCACTCACGCAGTACAAAGCACATCTTTACAGAGAGAAAATGTTTGCACTAATTCATAGCCGCCCAGAACAGCAGCAGGATGCTATCCTTAGGCCATGTCTACTTGTAACTTCATGGATGCAGCAGGGATAGAAATCAAATCCTCATGCTCCAAAAGCACAAGCCACTGCCACTTGAGCTAAAAGGAGAATCTCCATTAACTGTTAGCGTTGCAGGGCCTATGACACACGGAATTGATCAGCTCTGAGTCCATCCAGGAGGAATCAGCAGCATGTGCAGCTTGTTACAATACACAGAGCGAGAGCCTAAGAGGCACAGGCAAGCGAAGACGGGAGCTTCAGGGGAGCCAGAGACTGTTCTACACAGCAGGAGCATCTCCTCCAGGAGGGTGGGACTGCATGGAGGAGTGGTCAGTGCTAGGATGAACAGGGAAGGGAAGGCAAAGAGGGCCATGAGGCCATCAGGAGAAAAGGCCACTTCAGGTTTAAAAAGCCAAAGATGGCAAATTTTGAAGTGGATCCTGAAATGAACAGGGAATCAGTGCAACTATGTGGCTAGCAAAGGGTTTAATAATCAACTCAGTAGGAGTCCTCCCAACCCTCGGATTGGCATCACTGTGTTATACAAAGACGTAACATGGGATTTAAACTGATATTTTAACACAGGGGTTAAGGGGCTCAGTCAACTCTTCCCCTTGTGCCCCCCCCCCCCGCCAAAACCCCCAGCTGCATGGGAAGTCTGAGCGTTCCCTTACTATTGGATGCGTTGGCTGGTGATCAAGAGCCCTCAACTCAGAGAAGCACTTCCTATTATACTGCATTAGCACCCAGCAATGGGCCAGGGCCCCGTGGCGCTAGGTGCTGTACAAACACAAAACAAAAAGACAGCCCCTGCCCTGAAGAGTTCACAGTCTAATCTACAAAAGCAGCTCTCTGTTGATTCCCGACTGGCCGCTAAGGAGAGGTCATTTCCCCTCCATTAAAACCAAGGTGCTTTCTTCATTTAAAAAACAAAACAAAACACGTTTAAAATTACTTCATAGAGTCCCGCTGCAGTGGAAACAAACAGCAGCCTGTGCTTCTATTGCTTCTTTGGCTGGAGGATCTCAGAGCACCTTACAAACACTAATCCTCACAGCATCCCTGAGAGGCAAGATTTGTTCCCACTTCACAAATGAGGTGCAGAGAGGGTCAGTGACTTGCCCCAGACTGCAGAGCATGGCAGTGGCAGAGATGGCAATTTGACTCAGAAGTCCCGTCCCGTGCTCTAATCCAACCATTTATTATCAATTGACATGCATTCAAGAGGTGCCTTTTAATGCTAGAGGGTCATCTTTGTTCACAGCCTTACAACAGTACAGTCATCCCCCAAGGGCATGGAGTCAACTCGACACAAGGAGACATTCTTGGGAGCACAGCACTGAGAACCTTTCAGCTAATCAAGACATCATTAGCCCGGCCATGTGGGGGCCTCGAGCAAAGAAGTCAATTGCACGACTTATCTACACAAGAAAATTGCATCAGTTCAACTTAAGATTGGTTAAACCCGTGCAAAACCCGTTCTAGACACTTGGGCCGCATCTATATGTACAGCGCTGCACAATGGTGAAGAGTGCTCTGTGCCAATGGGAGAGCATCATAAAACCACCTCCGCCAGCCGCACAAGCTATGTTGGCGGGAGAAGCTCTCCTGCCGAGATAGTGCTGTGCACATGAGCACTTCTGTCGGTGTAACTTGTCAGGGGGTAGCCCATGTTAGTCTGTATCTACAAAAACAACAAGGAGTCTGGTGGCCCCTTAAAGACTAACAGATTTATTTGGGCATAAGCTTTTGTGGGTAAAAAACTCACTTCTTCAGATGCAAGAAGAAGAGGGTTTTCTACCCACTAAGGCTTATGCCCAACTAAATCTGTTAGTCTTTAAGGTGCCACCGGACTCCTTGTTGTTTTAGTGGAACTTATGTCGCTCGGGTGGTGGGTGTGGTTTATTCAGACCCCTGAGCAACGTCAATTCTGCCGACATTGGTTGTGGTGTAAGCATAGCCAACGTTAAGGGTGGCTCATGAAATCAATTGAAGCTAAATTGAGATAAGCCTCTCAAATTGAAGGGGCACCTTCACAAGGCGTTGTGTAGATTGAGTACATCACTTTAAGAAACACCCTTTAGTTAAAGCAGAGCAGGTCTGCAGACAAGGCCAAACTCTTCCACCTACCACGACACTGAAGAGGTGCAAGCGCGTAGCTCCAATGAGGAAAAAAGAGTTTTTTCTCGTTTCATTGCTTTTCAACATAGGAGACACAATCCCTTTGGTCATGGCACCAGGACATAAGGGGCCCATCTTAGCTGAGGCCAATGGCAGAACTCCCACTGAATTCAATGGGAGTAGAAGCACAGGCTTCCTGGAGCTGGGATGTGCCTTTTTATCGGTAGAGCATTATGCGTTATTTATACCCACCTAAAGCAGTGGAGAGAATACAAAACCCCAGACCTTGCACTGCTCAGGACCCCCCCTCTCCTTCTCTCCTACCCTAGCACATCCCAAACCTTCCCTCCCCACTACCCGAACCAAGATCTTCAGAATTCTCCTGCCTACACCGCACTACAGAGTTTGCAGGGATACACACACCCAGCACTCACCCACCCCCTGAACAGTCTTTGCTGGCATGGCCACTTCTCAGCCCATCTCCCCCCTGCAATGAACACCCACAGGTCTGTCCAGCACCCAGGCTGCTCAGCTAAGCATAGCTCTATTAGCCAAGCATTCTCACACCATGCTACACATCCAAGAAAAAGGTGAGGCCTTGGGAATAAAGGAGTCCATGCCCTCAGGGGATGAAAGCTGCCTCCTGGCTGGTACAACTTTGAGCAAAGAAGCTTCTAATACTGCAAGGCAGGCATATATTAAACCATCTGTCAGTCAGAGCGTAGTACTGGGAATCAGCCAGTTGGGCTCTGTTCTTGGCTTTCCACTGACTTGCCGCATGACACGGGGCCCTCAGTTTACCGATTGAAGATAATCCTTCCCTATTTCATGTGGAAGGGTGCTTTGCAAAGGGCTGACAGGCTTCGGATTAAACGGGCCTGTGTAAATCCAGATTATAGATACAATAATCAACCCCTTAAAATCCTTAGATAAAAAAAATTAAATATGGAGCGAGCGAGAGTGTGCGCATGCGTGCAAAGCAGGTCTCTTTATCTAGCACAGGTATGTCTGAGGCTACGTGAGAGCTTATGGCATGCAATTTTTTTATGCCATTTTGCTCCCGCCCCATTGGAAAATGCCAATTTCAGAACCTGGCCCACAGGAGAGGTTGGTTTTTTTCAACTAAAAAAAAAAAAAGATTTTGGGAAAAAAAAATTGAAATTGTCAAAATGTTTTGCTTCGCCATTGTCAGAACAAAAAAATTCCAGTTTTCTGGTTCAAAAGAACTTTTCATTTCAAAATAAGCTAATTATAGTAAAAAAAAAATGATCACAATGTAAACAAAACATTTTGATTGACCCAACCTGAAGGATTTTCCCCCCTAGATTTTCGGTTGGTGACAGTTTGCAATTGACTCTTTGGCCCCATTCAGGACAGGAACATTTTTGGAATCTTGAAAGTTTTCATGTAACAAGAAAAGTCCTTCCCCACCCCCAACTCTACATCAGCCTTGTCCTCCTTCTGTCCCCCACCACAACTGGTAGTCGTGTTCTGTCCAAATTTCTATCACAAACTCTGCAGGGACCCGTTCTTATTTGTCTATCAAGGGCCAAGCACACTTACAGCGCTCTGTACACAGTGTCGATCATTTACTGAACGCTCTTATGGGGATGGAAAGGAGAGAAACGAGCAGAGAACCTCTTGACGTAGCCCCTCTGTTCAATGGCCTCGGAACCCTGCTTAGCTACAGAACCAAGACAGCTTTGGTAAGCTCCACCGGCTTGGCCAGAATCCCAGAGCCCGGTCTCAGCCCTCCTTATTCCTTCTAAAACAGGGTTCCAGAATCAGTGTAGACAGGGTCCCACCACTGCCTCTGAGCCCCAGCTCGGAGCACAATGATATGTGCTAGAGGCAGTGTGCACAGTCCGGCAGATGGAGGCGGAAGGGGAGCTGCACTCAGAGCAAATACAGCTCAGTCTTGGCAGGCTCCCACGGGAGCTTTTCAACGGCTCCCCCCCAGCCAGGAACCCTGTGGGTGAGCAGATGTGATGCAGGGTATCTGTAGGTAGCCAGCGGGGCCTTGGATTACTGTGACGTTATGAGTGTAATATAATATTTCGCACCGTCACAATTACCCAATCCCATTCCCACCCACCCTGCAGGGAGGGGAGAGAGATAGGAAGAGACCTAAGAGAGGAAGGAGGCTTTCATAAGAATTGTGCCAGCGGTGAGCCCTAAATGCCTTCCCATCTCCTGCTGCTCAATCACCGGGGTAAGGAACAAAGAGACAAGTGAGGGACAGCACTCCAGCTCTTGTGGACAGCCAGGATTCCTACCTACCTACCTCTCCTCATTTCTTACAAGGCACACAAACCCTGGTTGGGGGCGGGGAGGGGAGGCAGAAAGACCCTTCAATCTGGGGGTGAGGCAGGGCCATTTCCCCTATGCAGCCCGGGTTCATGCTCAAGGGAAATGTACACAAAAGCGGTGTCAGATCAGGGTTCAAGCTGGTTTGGAACAGCCTGGCCCTGCCCACGCTGGTGCCCAGACTGTACCAAGACCGGCTCAGGGAGGGAGGCCGTGCTTGTATGGCAATCTGAAGAGGAGATGGGCTCAGACTAATGATCCAGATCTAGACACCCTCCCCCCGGCCCATGCTTAAAGTTCAGATCTAAGTCCCCACTTTGCAACTGGCCCTTGGTCTCAGCCTAGGACAGCGGATAAATGATGCTAAATACCAGAAATAGCTTTCAGACACGGCCCCCTCTCTAGTGTCAGCAGCAACTAAGGATGCAGCCGGATTTTCTGACAAGGACGTTCAGAAAGCCACAGGAGAGATCCGCAGGGCCACAGCTGGCCCAGCTTCATCACTCAGTGCAGGATTGTTCCCTGCAGTGGGGAAAATGGCAGCCCAAGCCTGCTCGAGTCAGAGCAGCAAAGCCCCTCGAACGATCACCTTCTTGTGACGCCTGGGCACACACCACGTTCTTGCTCTCAGAACCAGAAGGTAGTGCCTCCTTTCCTCGAACCTGTTCATCACCTGGCTTGGGGTGGGTAAACTGAAGAGGGGCTTGTTTCTTTATGTGCGCGAGCGTGAGCACTTATTTCACTTATCCAGTGGTTCTCAAACTTTTGTACTGGTGACCCCTTTCACATAGCAAGCCTCTGAGTGTGAGCCCCCTTATAAATTAAACACACATTTTAAAATAGTTAAACCCAAAAGAAGGGCGGGAGGCAAAGGGGGGTTGGGGGGGGGGGCGGACACCCCGCGCCCCCCCCCCCCCCCATGTAATAACTTCATGACCCTCTGAGGGGTCCTGACCCCCGGTTTGAGAACCCCTGCACTTATCACATATTTGTGGAGTTCATGCTTTGCACCAAGAGACCCTCCCCCATCACCAGCCCAAACGTCTATACTGCAGTTGTATAGCCCTGCAGCCCGTGTCAGCTGACACGGGCCAGCTGTGGGTGTTTTACTGCAGCACAGACCTACCCGGTAAGTCCAGATCAACTCGCACAAGTTTGTTCGTTTTAGGACCAAGGTGTCAGGATTAGTCACCTCAACGGTGGGCTATGAAATTTGCACTGCTTGGGCTAGCAGGACAGTGACAGCAGCCCACGCTGATCTGACTCAGTGTTGCCAACTCACAGTTTTATCTCAAGTCTTGTGAAATGTGTGTTTTTCTTAAAGCTCCAGCTCCTGGAGTCAGGAGATTACGTGACAATTTCAGATTTAATTTATGTCAGGTAAGTTTCCCACCCTCCTGGCTGTGGAGAAACGTTTGAAAACATGACCCCTACAGGCTGAAGAAACAGAAGGCAAATAAAAAGCACCCCAAATATATATTAAAAATCATGACTATTTTGGGATCTGACTCATGATTTTCCATGGGGCCGGTGGTACGGTTAACCCTCTAACATAGCATAGGCTACATAGCACAACTGGTACCACCACTGACAGATGTGCTTGTGTGCATATAGAACCAAGTTACAGTCACACTAGGAAGAAAACAAGCAATGTTAACCACAGTCTGCCTAGCCTAGATCAAACCTGTGTGTAAAATCAATCCATTCAACGCAACACACTTGTATTTTCAGTCCCGGCACTCGGTACTGAAATGTTGCCACCGATTCTCTTCCATGGCTAAGGAATGATTTGGGTGTTTTCCCGCTACCCAAGTCAGTTTGTCAACCAGACTAATAGATTAGGGTATGGATCATAGAATCATAGAATATCAGGGTTGGAAGGGACCTCAGGAGGTCATCTAGTCCAACCCCCTGCTCAAAGCAGGACCAATCCCCAACTAAATCATCCCAGCCAGGGCTTTGTCAAGCCGGATCTTAAAAACCTCTAAGGAAGGAGATTCCACCACCTCCCTAGGTAACCCATCCCAGTCCTTCACCACCCTCCTAGTGAAAAAGTTTGTCCTAATATCCAACCTAAACCTCCCCCACTTCGACTTGAGACCATTACTCCTTGTTCTGTCATCTGCTACCACTGAGAACAGTCTAGATCCATCCTCTTTGGAACCCCCTTTCAGGTAGTTAAAAGCAGCTATCAAATCCCCCCTCATTCTTCTCTTATGCAGACTAAACAATCAGTTTGGTCTGTTGGTTAGAAGTGGGAGGAGAGAAAACTTTGCATCCAGGAGCTGGGTCTTGCTGGCAATGACACTTGTAGAAAAAGGTTTGAATTTGCATGCATGCAGATGGAGGGATCATTTATGTGAATAGGATTTTTAATGTCTCCCCTGAATCACTTGGAAAATTTTCCATTGCCTGAGGGAATATAGAGCTAGAGAGAGAGAGAGAGAGAGAGAGGGAAGCGGCTTCTTTCTTAAGGGCTTGTCTACACACAGACTGAGACAGAAATAAGTACACCACTTTCAGTTCGCATCTTTAGCTATTTTGGTGCAAGTTGTGTGTCAAACACTTATTTTGGAGTAAACACCTTATTCTGAGTAACCCAAGGGCTTGTCCGAATGGGAAAATTGACCAGAATATCTATTACAGATAGACAGTCCACATGGGGAATTTTTCCGGAATAGCTACAACATTTAAATTCACATCTTTCCTTATTCCAAAATAGCTTCCCCAGAGGGACAAGCCCTACACCGATTTTTTTTTTTAAACTGATTTAAGTTAAATAAAGATAGGGCATCCTTGTTTCGAAATAAGAACATCCACACAAATACATACTTGTACCGTCAGTTATGTTGGTGTGTGTTACCACCAATCTACTTATTTCTGCTCCAGTTTGGGTGCCGATCTGGCTGACTTTTAAGGCAGGGTTTGGGAGTGTGTTAATAATGGAGGCATTAGCATAGGGCAGGGGTTCTCAAACTGTGGGTTGGGGCCCTGTTTTTATGGGATTGCCAAGGCTGGCTTAGAATTGTTGGGACCCAGGTCCAAAACCCAAGCCCCGTTACTGAAACCCTTGGGTTTCAGCCCTGGGCAGCGGGGCTCAGGTTACAGGCCCCCTGGCTGGGGCTGAAGCCCTTGGGATTGCCCCCCCCCCCCCCAGGATGGTGGGGCTCGGGTTTTGGTCCCTCCCCATGGGGCTGCAGGGTTTGGGTGGGCTCAGGCTTCAGTCCCCACTCCTAGGGTTGTGCTGTAAGTTTTGTTGTCAGAAGGGGATCACGGTGCAATGAACTTTTGAGAATCCCTAGCATAGGGGGACCTGGACTTTATGACCCAAGAAGTCCATTCCAGATCTCAAACACATCCAGACTTTTCTAGGTTTGATTTGAGCCTTGCTCTAAAAAAAAAAAAAAAAAAGGCGTGAAGAGATTCCATTTGCTTGGAGTCATTTTATCTTGGAGAACATTTAAGGGCGTTTTCTCTCCCCCACCCCCGGGGGGTTTGAGAGTTTGTGGTGGGGGAAGGGAGATGCCTCTAGTGATCAATTTAAAATTTAGACAGAGACAGGAACTCAGCGCTCTTTTAGAAATGGGACAAGTCTGCTCTTTTTGGATAGTAAATATCAGATGCTGTATTTCACTGGATCCAGACTGGAGCCCGGGTATATGAATCACACAATTCCCTGCCTTATTAATCCCAGCTATACTTTACAAACAAAACATAGTGGTACAAAGGTGCATTTTCCCATTCAGAATAGCTTGGATATCAGCAGGTTCCCTTGCAAGGACTCCAAGGCTAATTTGGCACATTGCAGGATCAGCCTCGAAGATGCCAGCAAACACCTAGTTCACTCCCTTGCAGAGTCCCATTGTGCTCAGTGGCAATCGCGACACTCCATAATTCCCAGTGGATGCAGCTCCACCAGTGGCAGACAACAATCACATCACTGCATTCTCTAACCCTGCTCAGGTTGAGAACCACTGCCCTAAATGTTCACGGAAGGGGAACACAAAAGGGTCACAACACAGCCACATGGAAATTCACTTCAGAATTCAAATGCTTATTTGGGAATCATTTCTCCCTATTAGCGAGCTATAACCATGAGTTCAGATCACAAGCTGTTCTTTACCATTCGCTAGACATTAGCAATTTCCAGATCTTTTTTAAGCACCAGGAGACTGTAGAGTCAGTAGCTGGGGCCACCAAAAAACAAAATCAGCTGTTGAAAAATCTGTCTTGGTAAGATGCCCCTTGTTAATTCTGGGCGTGATCCCTGCCAGGTTATTTACACTGAATAGTGTAGGCGTGGGCAAAATACGGCCCGCGGGCTGGAGCTGGCCCATCTAACATTTCTGTCCGGCCTGCCAGGTTCTTTGGCTGCCCCCTTGCAATCTCTGGGCCGTTAAAAGTCCCGCGGCGCAGCGGGGCACACAGGCAGGCTGCCTGCCTGCCATGGCCCCCCGTCGCTCCCGGAAGCAAGCCGGCTGCTGCTGGCATGTCTCTGTGCACCCCTGGTGAGGGGGTATGGGGAGGAGGGGGTTTTTCAATCCCTTGCTCTTCCAAGGCTCCCTGTGGGACCATGAGTGAGTCAATTTCTGTGCCTCATTTCCCCCCCATCTGTAAAATGGGAATAATAATATTCCTGTGTCTCGCCGGTCTATTTCATGCCTGGCATAATCGGGCTCTGATCTCAGCTGCAGCTTTTAGGTGCTATTGTAATACAAAAGATCTGAGCCTCACTTCCACAACAGCTTCCACTAGCAGAGCTGTACCTATTGGGAATTACAAGGCTAATAGGACTACTCACTGAAGTAAAGTTACTCAGGTGTGTAAGAGCTTGCATGGTCACTGGCTTCAGACTCATGGAAAGTTAAGCACAGAGTAGCTGCAGGCTGGGCTTTATGTGAAATGTAGGGCCCCCCCAGATCAGGGACCCAACGTGCTAGGCGGTTCCTGCCCCACAGAGCTTGCTTTCCCTGGGACTGGTTTTAGGTGGCTTGCTAGAAAGAATGGAGGTTTTCCAAGCCAGCAGTGAAGAATATCTGTATACCGGGTAAGGGACCGTGCACACCACAACAGGAGCAACTTGCGCCTGCCATGACTGCAGGCAGCAGGTTCTAACACGGATGTGATCGTGAGAATGGCTGGGACAGCATATTCCACAACTGGGTCAGGAAACAATCAAAGCGTAATAGAGCGGCACGGTTCTGTCCGATTCAGAGCAAGAATGGGCAATACCATGGCAAAGACACCTGAACCCTGTCTACACTACAAGTGCTATTAGTGGACCACTACAGGCCTCAGTTTTCCTGCTACAGATGCACCCATCTACACCCAGGGTTATCAGGTCTGTTGCACTTCCATGGGGGGTACCAATGGTGGAAGTGCTAGAGCAGACAGGACTCAGACGTTTGTATCACTGTGCTGCCTAGGAACGCATGGAGTAAAAGGATCAGAGGGGTCGCCGTGTTAGTCTGGATCTGTAAAAAGTGACAAAGAGTCCTGTGGCACCTTCTAGACTAACAGACCTTGTAGACTAACAGAGTAAGAGTAGATGACATGATTGTACAAGACACGGCAGCTGGTCTACACCAGTGCTCCCATTGCTAGCACCGAGGAGCTCCTCTTGTGCAACGTTTTCATCAAAACGCTCACGTTAGACCCCGCCGGTGGCTATAGCCATGCAACTGTCCACAAGTAACACCAGCTGCAATTTAGAACAAAGACCAAAAAAGAAGGCAGATCTATTTGTTCAGTCTGAATAGCGTAAATTGCTCCTGTGTTGGTCTTATGGTAAAAGCGCTAGGCTGGAACTCTAAGCTGACAGCTCAGCCTTGGTCTCCTGTCACAGACTTCCCCTGTGATCGCGGTCAATTTACAATCTTGCTGAGCCTCAATTCCCCCATCTGTAAAATGGGGATAACAGGGCTACCTTTCTACCGCCATTTAGCTGTCTGGTCTGTATAGACTGCAAGCTCACTGGGGCAGGGAGCGTCTCTTTCTACGTGTCTGTACAGTGCCTTGCACAAATGGACCCCAGGATCAGCAGGGGTCTCCAGATGCTACCATACCATACAATTCTTTTTCAATTAATAAATACTTTGCCCTCCTGTGGCACATCTTACACGGATCCTCAATGCTCTCAGAGAGCGAGAAATTGGCAGAATGAAAAATGGAACCCAGGCAGGAGTGCCGCCAGCTTTTTCGCCGCCCTAGGCGTCGGAAGGTCCCGCCCCTGAAATGCCGCTCCCGACAAGAGGCGGCGGAAGGTCCCGCCCCCAAAATACCAACGAGACCGGGGCGCCGGCGCAACCCATTAGGCGACCCAGGAGTCCCAACTCGCAGTTCCCCATTGCTCTAATTATTAGACAACACTGCCTCCTTTCCAGAGGACATGCCTGTCTAACCCATGATCTGAACTGCAGGGAAAAACTGCCATTCCTGGAACCATAGGAATGGGATTCAGATGCCCGCATGATACAGTATCACAAAGCCCTGCCAGGAAGAGTTCTCTGGAGGTAAACAAAACAAAAAAACACACCTAAGTGCTATCCTTATTAGATAGCAAGAACCAAAGTCTTTTTAAATTCTTATCACTTGAGTTTCTCTGGATACGCATTAGCATTCCCCTTTGATAAACATGCTGAGAGGTTCCTCCACTTCATTGTAGCTTCTCAACACACGGTATCCTTGGCCAACAGGCTTTCATTTTTCCACAGTAACGTTGCTAATCCAATGCATGTATTTTCCACTCTTCCCACAACTGCAGTATTCAGGGGAGGGACTATTTTCCCCAGCAGTGGAAGAACATCTTTGGCACAAAGCTGCGATAAATCCAGGACTGATAACAATAGGCCCTGTGTTTAAGGGCCTGAACTTGTTCCCATAGTAAGTTCTTTGGGTGGGGACCACATCTTCATGTGTATACGGTGCCCAGTACAACGGGCCCAGGATCCTGGCTGGGCCTCTGCACTCTACTATAATACCAGCATTAAATAAGTCAGTCTGAGTTTCGCTATTGATTTTTCAGGACATGATCCTGCTCCCATTCAAGGCTGAGCTTTAGAAAGCCACGTCAGCCTAGAAATCAGCAACCCGCTCCGGATTAATTCTCCATGGGATCCACCACCCGACACACTCACATCTGAGCTTTTAAATTAAAGTTCAGCCTCTACATGGAGCCTCAAGATCAGGGGAGGTGGGAATTGCTTTATACGGAGTTCAACATCCTGCTCTTCAAACCACGTTACCAGTTACACAGTGTGCTGGGAAGCTGAGGGTCCCCAGAGAGCTGCAGAGTCGCGACTCTCTGGCTAATAGGGGGCCCCGGTATCAGATCAGTAACAGTAAGGTACATAAAATACCAGGGGATTATTAATCCTTGTGATTTCCTTGGGAAATGTGACTCTGAGATGGGGGGGGGGGTTAGGAACCAGGACGATTTTCCTAAGGCAGCTGTTTTAAGGGACGCACAAAACGTTAATCATTTGGGTTAGTTTAACCACCACCCCCCCCTCCCCCGAGTTAACTATTCCCTTTCTGTGCTCTCCTTTTGGGAATTTAATTTGGGGCTTCCAGACATTCCTCAGGCTTTTCTCTGAGCCCGTTTTTTAAACAGCTTTCTGTTTTAAGACTCGAGTGGGTTTGTTTTTATAGTACACCGAGCTTACTTTCACTAGTTTTATCTGAGGCTCTCAAAGCTCTTCCCAAATATTAGTCCGCACCGCATCCTAAGAGGCAGGCAGACAGACAGTCAGACGTCCTGGCAACAGATGGGATATAAAATCCTGCAAGAGAACAGTTCTCTGTTTTTACAGATGGAGAAACTGAGGCACAGAGAAGGGAAATGACTGGCCCGAGCTCACCGAGCCAGTCAGAGACAAAGGCAGGAGAGGAGCTCGGGACTCCCGGTTCCCTATTGTAGCCAGGGTGCCCCACTGACAGTCTGGAGACAGAAATCTTTAGCCCCCCACAAGAAGGGCAGCAGTGCCAGCCTCCCCCCAGTGCCCTGCCAATGTGCCTCAGTCCTGTGCTATGAGGACTATTTTGTGACTTGGGAAAGGAGTTCAGTCTCCATGGCCCACTCAGTCCTCAGCCTCTCAGCTGAGGCTGCGAACCATGGTACCAATTAGGGCATTTGCCTTTAATGTGTTTCAATTCCCCTTCTGCTGGTAACTCTTGCTGCCTTGGGGGCTAGCGGGGACTACCCTGGGCGTTCTTTGCCCCAGGAGGCTATTTCATGGGTTCCTTTCTATTCTGGGCTTGAATTGTCTTGCCAGATGGATCCAACCCACCACTTCTGGGGGGAGTGCTAGCCACTGCTGAGGATGCACCACTCTAGTCGCCTTTCAAAATAAAACTCACGAACTAAAACCTGCTGTTGAGACTCTACAGCTGGTCAGGGGCCCCATGAGCAGGTGTAAATCAGTGCAGCTCCGTTGTCTTCAATGGAGTCTGCTGATTTGCACCAGCAGAGGAATGGACCCAGCATTTCAGTTCTTGGCATCCTGGTTGAAGACCAACTCTGCTCCTATGTGCTTCATCCCCCCTGCCTCCTCAGAGGCCCCCAAATGAATCCATCTCCAGTGCCCGGGGAAGGCTCTGAGATTTAACCTGAATGCCTCATTTTAAGCTCACAAGGCAGCCCTGGAGGAGCCCTGTTAGTCTCCTGTCCTGCAGAGATTTTAATCTCTTTGTGATCAGATAAAGGGGGAGAGAGAGAGGGAGACTCACCCCCTGCCGGGAAGGGCCATTCAAACCTGGTTCCTGTAATAAAGTGATTTAATAGATCTAAAGAGGCCAATTCCCTTCTTTCTCCCACAGTTACTTCCTGTGGGTCATCATTCACATATGTAAATGAAGAGGGGAAGGAGTGGGTTATCAAGGACACTGCAGCCGGTTAAGCTGGTTTGGGGGGCATTGTGCAGGTACCCCATGGCAGACTGATACCACCCCTATTCTCAACACCTCCCCAGACACCTCATTGCTTGGATTTGTCCATTTGTCTATTCTCCTCTGGATACTTTGGATTATGGCCCATCACTGACTTGTCACCCACACCATTCCTTGGAGAGAAGGTCTCGAAATACACAGCTGTGTAGTGCTCAAGAAAGGTGCTGGGTTGACAGCCCCAGCGTCCTCTATTCATGGCACGGCATACACAGTGGAAGTGGGAGTTTCCTTTATGCTTCTGAAATGTGCCTCAACCTTGTCCCCAGGGATGACTCCTGGGAATGAGAGGAGACGTTCATTCTCCACGCAGCCCTTGGCTTCTCTGTTGGGGCCGCCAACAAGGGGTCCCAATTTGTGCCAGCCCAGTGGTGTTTTGGGGGAAGCCAGACAACTGGACTGAGATCCAGATTAAATCCACACAGGCCAAGCAGCCACCGGCTAGTAATGACCTTCAATCACTACCAACCTGGGGCTGGATTTGAACCAGTGACCTTGAGAGGAACGGCTCTATAGACCATCAGGCGGAAGCCATCTAGTTGCCCCACAGACACAACTCCTTCACCTAGGGTGACCAGACAGCAAGTATGAAAAATCGGGACAGAGTGTGGGGGGTAATAGGTTCCCATATAAGAAAAAGCCCCGAATATTGGGACTATCCCTATAAAATCGGGACATCTGGTCACCCTACCTTCACCTCAAAGGCTAACCTGGAAGTGTCTTGTTCCCTTTAATGCTAACACACAATTAAAGCAGGAAGCACAGGAGCTGAGGAGTAGCCATTTGGGCATCAAAGTTGCCTTTGACCCCATTTCTCCCTTCCACCCCCCCAGAAATAATCCACTCAGTCACTTACATCAGTTTCTTGAACATGCCAGCTCTCCACCAACTCCCTCTAAGTTCATGGCTACATTAGAGAACTTGCCGCTGCACCACTGTAAGCTCTCCAGTATAGAAGAGAGCTCTCTCCTCACCTTAATTAATCCACCTCCATCAGAGGCAGTAGGTAGTCAGCCTGAGCTCTCCCGCCGACCTAGCACTGTCCACACCAGCACTTAGGTCGGTGTAATTTATGTCGCTCAGGGGGAAGTGGCTTATTCACACCCCTGAGTGACACAAGTTATACTGACATAAATGGTAGTGTAGACATAGCCTAAGTCTGCGAACCTCACAGGAACTGCTCAGATCACAGGTTCTCAACCCACGGCCCAATCAGCACACAGCTGCGGCCCATGTGACATCCTCAGGGCCATACAGGTAGTATATATATATTGTGTGGATGCGGCCTGCATAACAAAGAGAGGGCCCACGGTGGTAAATAGGTTGAGAACCACTGGCTCAGATTAAGGGCTCCCCAGACCTCATCCTGGGTGATTTAAGGAAGTTTGTGGCCTTTTCCTAGACAGTGGGTTGTGAGAGATACAACAGGCAGACACACCCTGGCTAATTCTTTTTTGTGCAGGAATGTTAGTGACTGCAATCAGAAAACTAGACTGTCTGGGGGCAATAAATGCTGGGGAGAATAGAGCATTCCTACCCAGACTCCATTAGCCAGGGGTCACATTGAATCTCTCTCACACACACAAAAGATCCAGTCGCTTCTTCTAACAGAGAACTTGGCACTGTCTTTTACTGGATCTAGTGACCAGTCCCGGGAACTGGGTTTTCCCAGCCAGTCTGAATCCATCTCCTCCAAACTCAAGCAAATGTTTATTATGCAACTAAAGGGCTGTGTAATCAGAGCAAAACCAGTTTCCTTTCTGTTCTACACCACACTACATCCCTGACTGCATTCTCCCAGGCTAAGAGAATTCAGTTTTCCATGTTCATTCACTTTGGGATTTGCCATATCATTCCATCAGCCGTGACCATAGGAGCCACTCTCTCCTGGAGCAGAAGGTGAAAGAGAATCCAGACCCCACCTCTGTTCAATCTTGTGGTTCTAACACACAGCTTCCTCAACAGCAGGGATAGGTTATAACCAACACCCTGTATCTGAAACACCCTGAACTCTGGGAAAGCTCTGTTCTGAACTCTTTAAACAATGGCACTCAGCCTACCCCTGGAAGGAACCCGCTCTTCTGGGAGGGGGTCTGATGACATTCAGGAGTAGGGTGACCAGATGTCCCGATTTTATAGGGACAGTCCTGATTTTTGGGTCTTTTTCTTATATAGGCTCCTATCACCCCCCACCCCCTGTCCCGATTTTTCACATTTGCTGTCTGGTCACCCTATTCAGGAGCCATCAATATGTCCATTTCTAAGTCCCGCTCTTTCAGTGGTTTTCACATGATCGTTTAATGTACATTAAATGATCAACTCCATTGCAGGATATTACACTACAGGCACCACACCAACTTTTAAATGAAGCGATCAAGCATAAGTTTCTTTGGTGCTATCTAGGAATAAATAGCAAACATTGTTTACAACAACAACAAACAATCCATGTTCAACTACCCTTCAGCCCTACTATTAACCAGCTATACTATGTCCATACTGGCTGGGCAGACTGTGTTTAACCTGTGTCAGCCTGAATCCCAGGGTAGCTAAGGCCTTTGAAAGATGCAGAACCAGAACAGAGATGACGCAGACAGTCAACATCTCTAAGGATACGTCTACACTGCAAGTGAAGGTGGATTGCAGCATGGGTAGTCGTTCCTGCGCTAGCTTTAATCTAGCTGGCATGGGTAACAATTGCAGTGTAGACATGATGACACAGGCTGGCATCCAGAGTATAAATTGATTGAGGACCCTGGGTATGTACCCTGGTTGCTAGCCCATGTACACTGTCTATACTACTACTGTTACCCATGATCGCTAGCTGGGGTGCGCCTACCCATGTAACAATCACACCTTCACTTGCAGTGTAGATGCACCTTAAGAAAAGCAGAATCAGGCCTCAGGGTGTTCCCCAGAGACCACCTATGCTGCGGGGTAAGGCACAGATTCAGCAAAGCACTTCAATGGGATTTAAGCACATGCTTTAAAGTGCTTCCCTGAATCAGGGCTTAAGCCATGCTAGCTGCACCAAGGCTCAGAAATGGTTGCGGGCCAGGGTGCTGGAACAATTTGTATAGTGGGGGTAGTGAGAGCCATTAAACCAGACTGGAAACCCTGGATATAATGGAAACCACTTCAAGCCAGGGGGTGCGGCAGCACCTATGGTTGAGACTAGCAGAGTCCCTCTCCGTCAGACAGGGGTATTTTAAAAGCTGGTTCCCCAGAAGATGCTCACGAGGATTTCCCTAGGTTGGCATTCACCCAGATAGCAGGTTTCATAAGCCTGTCATATGCAGATGCAAACGGAGACCCGGCCTGCACTACAGACTGTTTTCACCCCATTGCCTCTGTAACATGGCTGAGGACTCTTTTGGGGGTGGGGGGTTGTTAGTTTTTTCTGCCTCTTTAGGCCAAAGAGAAACGAGAACCCATCATATCATGCAAAGAAACTGTCTAAGCCTCGGTAGTGCCAGGGTTAGAACGAGTCTCTGACAGGCTTAGATTTTTGTCTCCGAACCCATTTTACAGCACATTAAGGACACAGCTGTGTTACACCAGAGGGATCAAAAGGTGGATTATTTGTAACTTCAGCGTGGACGCTGTCAATGGGCATCACCCATTGTTAACAGCCACAGCGTGGGGGCTGGGTTGAACCCGGGGTTTCTAAAAACGTGGTTCTCTCCTGGATGGGACCTAATCACACCAGGGTCAGGGCACTATGTGCTTTAACCCTGTGCCCTGTAGCACGGTGTGTGTGTAAATCATTTTCACATGGGGAATGGGGAGGGAAGCCTATTCTAATACACTGTATTCCCCCCGCCCCCAGCTCAGCACACTTCTTCCTCCATCCGCTCCCCCTCCCACAATCCATGCAGGCCCCGGACATTATTTCTACTGCCAGCACCTAGAGGGTAGCACTTTTCACCCCACTTTAAGCAGGAGGGTGCCTGCCTACAAACCCCTCTCCATCCATCCAGCTCCCACCCCTAGCTTCTCAGGCCTATAGCAGTTCCCTGCCCAGCTTTATGGGCTCCCACATGAGCCATTGTGGACAGAAAATGGGATCAAGCCGGTATCTCTTTCTACACACGCTGCAGGAGGGCTGGCTCCCTGGAGGTACTCCCGAGGGGAACCTCGCCCTGGCTAACCAGTCCCCCGGTCCCCACGGGGCTGCGGAAGTGGGAAGGGAGAGAGGAGGAGAAAACAATCACAAGGAACAAGCGCTAATCCCAAAGCTCCCGGGGAAAGGCCGCAAACCCTGCAGGCCCAGCGTGGCATGGGGATCCCCTTCCCCGCCCCCCACTCGTGGGCTGATGAAGCTGGCCTGAGATGGGGGGGGGGGGGCTCAGAAACAGGCTGGAGCGACCCCCTCCCCAAGAGGCTTCACAAAGCAGGAGCCCAATGCAGGGGGCTCCCCCGTGTCCAAACGCACCTCCCCGACCTCTGCATTTCCCCCCTCCCCAGCACGGGGGGCGGGAATGCCCCCTGCCGCCCCACTCAGGGCGGGCTGCCCCCAGGACTCTGCCTGGGCTGAAATCTCTGCTAGCGCCTCCTGCGCCCCAGCACCAGCGTCCTAGGCCTTAAACCGCCCAGCCCAGCCCCACCGCCCTGCCTAGGGACCGGCGGAGGAGGCTGGGAAGCCCCTGGACCCACGCTGGCCTCGGAGAAGCCCCCCCCCCCAGTCTTACCTGGTGCACAAAGACATCCACGGGGGAGTCCAGGGCCAAGCCCTCCTTGCTGGTCATGGAGAGGAAACCGAAGCCCATCCTGACGTTGAACCATTTGCAGATCCCGGAGCCGTGGAGGGGCTGGGGTTCCTCGCCTGGCTTGGGGGAGTCTCCCGCGGGCTCCTCGCCCGTCTTCGCGCAGCCACCTGGAAACATACAAGCCAGACCCACTGAGCTAGGGGAGAAGGAACCAGGAGAGCCGCCTTCGCCATAGCGCGGAGTTGGGGACCAGCATCCGGGGCGCCCATGGGAGCATGATCGAGCTTCTCTCTGCAGCCCCTGCCCTTCCCTCCCCCCGGAGAGACCCCCCACTACTGAGACCCCCGATTCCCTAGGAATCTCCCTGGCTGCTGCCGCCTCCGACCCAGCTGCGCGCACCGAGCCAGGCAGCTCCACTCTCCGCCAGAGCCTTTGCTCCTTTGGGGGGGCGGGGGAGCCTCTCTCGCCCCAAATCTAAAGCAAATGCACCGCAGTAGGGAGTAAATAAAACACCGAACCCCCCACCCCGACATGAAGTCCGGGTCACCCAAGTCTGGTGGCAAAGGGGGCTGGGGGGGGGGAATCAATCTCCCACCTCAAGAAGGATTATTTTGTTATGCTGATCGACGCCAGTTGCAATTAATCTCGATTAGATCCAAGAGACAGAGGGACTGAACCCCCACATTCCCGTCCCCCTCCTCCCCAACATGGTGCGAAATCAAAGAGAAATCCCCCCGAAAAGTTTTTGCCTCTCGAATTCAGCTGATCGCACATTTTAAAAGCCACTCTCTCCACTCCCGCCCCACATTCCCAGCTGCTAGATTCGCCCAGTCTTCACAAAATCAAAAAAAAAAAATGCCCACAACTTCCCAACTCTCACCCGAGAGGAAAGCACATGTTGCAGCAACGCACTGATTTAATTTAATACCCCCCACGCCGAAAAAAAAAAAGGGGGGGGGGGGGGAAAGCAACCATTCGTTTAGTCAGTTGCTAAATCTAATGCACCCAGGGGTAGATTCTTTCCACAAAGCTGAAACAAACAAAACACCGCCGATCATTCGGGGTAGCTGTGAATTCCACCCTCTACAAATCAACCCAGTCTGGAATAAAGCAGCACCGAACCTGCAAACTGCTGGTTGGAAACAGAACCCATCCTGAACCCCCTTGGCAAAATCCTGAGCTGTGGCCGGAATCCCCTCCACTCCTCCTCGCTGCAGCCTGCCTGGGTGTCACCGCAGCCCAGCCCCCAAAAAAAGATTCAAACCCGAGAGGAGGGGGGAGAGAAAGGTTTGCTACATCTTCACTCCAACAATAGAGGTGGGAGGGCCCCAGGGCTTTCAAAGGATCCCAAATTTCTAAGAGACAATAGCAACCCCTAGAGCTATGCCCCCTCCTTCTCTCCCGCCTCGACAACACCCCTGAGCTCTCCCCCCTCCCAGAGGTGGGGAGGGGAGGGGGAGTCACCTTCTGCCATGCTGCCTGCTGCGGGACAGCCCTGGTTAATTTCACTTTCCCCCTTTTCCTACTTCATCACGCCTGCTGAATCCAGGGTTTGGGGGGGGGGGGGGGGGAGCCCGCCTTGCCTGGCATCCCTGCCTCTGTTTTATCATAGTGTGGGTTTCACATGTCCCCTTCCTTCCTTCCCCTCCCCCACATGACTCAGTTACTTTCCCCCCTTGCTAATAATTATACATTCCAAGAGGGATTTTTGTTTTAAGGGAGGGGGAGGCTGCCTGCGAGTGCAAACCCCACAGCGGGCCAATCACGGATAGAAACCACCTGTCAAGACAAAAAAAATGGATGACCCCCCCCAACCCCTCTTTGCACTCCACTCCACCCCCTTCAGGGTACTATTAACTGCTGTACCCTCCCCTCCTCCCCCCGCCCGCCAGCCTATAGTCAGTTTGGCTGGGAGATGATCAGCAGGACTTTAGCTGACCTGTTTAAAATGAGAGCTCTCCCGCTTCATTCCTGCTTGGCATATTAAAGCTTTCTCGGACAACCCCCCCGAAAGGAGAGAGCAGTTTGTCCTACTATTAGGGGTAGAGGAAGGGAATCGTGAGGGACCCGCTCCAAAAATACTCAGTCATGGGCATTGGCTCCTAGGAGGATCTGAAATGAATGGTAGAGGGGGGCTTTGATTGTTTCCCCGTTTATTGCTCTCTGGTGATGTATTAATTTTAAACCACCTGCGATTGGAGTCATCTGGCTTCCCAAACTTCGGATTCGAGCGGAATTGAAATGACCCAACCCTGCTTTTGAACAACAACAACAAAGTTATTTATTCAATGCTCGGCTTTAGTTAAAAATTTCCCAGGAAGATTTCTTTAAAAATAAACAAACAAAGGCTTATGGGGGCGGGGGGAGAAAACACAAAGGGATGTTTTATGCAGGGGGGAGCAAACAGATTTTTTTGCTCGATGCATCACGTGGAAAACGAATGAAGAGTTGCCCCCTCCTCCCAGTTCGTTGGTTTAAAATCAAAGGCCGGTGGGAACAATTTGGGGAGGTCCGCTCAGATTTGTAAATTTCATTTTTGCACGCGGGATATATTTCATCCCAATGAGAGTGTTAAAACGCCAGCAGACAGAAGCCACGTTCCCCAGCCGGAGAAAAACACGGATGTTAAAATGAAAGTCCCCCCAATCGAATCCCCTTGAAACGGTTCTTTTGGCCCCACTCAGAGTTGTTTTTGGAAGCGTTGCATAACAACCTGGGAATGAAATCGATTCTAATCACCCTTTTAATAAAGTCTTTTCAGATCTCACCCCTTCCAAAGAAGTTAGGCAGGGCACGAATATCTTTGCCCCCCATACATGTAAAGTTCAGTGACAAACACAGTGATATAATTTCCACCCCCGCGACAGCCGGGCCTCTGGGGTGGGCAGGGGGGATTGGAAGCGAAGCCCCAGAGCTGGTTAAAAGGCAATCAGATCAAATGAGATGCGATCAATGCTTCATTGGGGCTGATGGATGGGATTGGAGACCCCCGGGGGGTGGGGGTTCCCGGGCGCCCAGCAGAGGAGAGACCCCTAAGGAAGGGGGTTATTGGCTGGGAAATCCACTTGCCCTCTGTGAAATGCTGGGTCCCGGGCTTCATTCCTCCTGCCCCGGAAGGGGGGCGCTTTCTCTGGCTCTTTGAACTCTAGGCTCTCTCTGGCCAGCATATTTGGCATTACATATTTGGAGCGGAAATGACCCATTTGGCTATTCGGGGAAGGGGGGGGGGGTTTCTTCCCTCCACTGATATTGGCTTGGGGGAGGGGCTGGCTGGGGGGGGGGGTCTGCATTTGGAGCCGAGGGTCCCGATTTGCATGGCCTGAAGGGGTGGGGGCTGGAGGGAGCTGAGCTTTCGCAGGGGTGGGTGGCTCCAAGCTCCCCCCTCCTCCTCGGGGAGAGAGATTTCATGGCTGGCCCAGGACAATGGCTGAGTGACCAGGGCAGGCTCCATTTCCGGCGCTCAGTTCAAACTGGACAATGCCAGCGAGCTATTCCCCCGGAGCAAGGCGGAACTTTTAAAGGGACAGCGCCTCTTATCCCAGCCGTCCGGTCCGCGCCTCTTTTCTTTGTAAAGGGGCGCCTCGTTCCTGGAGACAATGTAGGTGATCTCCTAGCGGTTCCTTCCAAGCCCGCGAGCAGGGGCAAAAGATTTTGCCCCCGTCCCGATTTCCTGGGGGACACCCCCAGACCGCGGAAACCCGTGTCTCTCTCTACCCCCCCCCCCCATAACAAACTGCCACACCCGGCTCTAAAATGGGGTTCCTTGGGCTACAGGCCGCTTCCAATGCACAGAGGTGCCCGTGGAACATGATATGGTCTATATAGGGATTGCTCAAAGAAACCACACGGGATCTCTCCATCCATCCCCAGCGCTCTCTGGTTCTACCCACGCTCCGTCCCCCTGGCTTCTCCGACTGCAAAGCGCGCACACGGTCCCCTTCTCTTGCTGGTTTTGGGGGTAGGAGGCGGGACTCCAAAACTAGAATGAGCATTTCCCCCCCCCCCAATAAACAACAATAATAATAATAATTGTAAATGCAAAACGATTGGCGCTGATGAGTGATCATTCCTGGCGGCCAGGAAAACCAAACTCTGGCCAGGTCACTTTTAGGGGGATTGTTATTTTTAATTTTCAAAGGGCTGGCTGGAGATTTCCCATTTTTGTTCATTCATTAAAACCACCCGCGTGGGGAATGGGCGCTAAGCGGAGGCTCGCAGAACCGCGGAGTGGCTCCGCTTTAGGGCAGCAGCGGTTAGCAGCTGCAGAGGGGGGAGAAAAGCCAATCCCGCCCCCGGGCGCTGATCAATCCAGAGCCATTGGCCTTGCCTCGCTCCGAACCGGCTGGGATCTGTGCAGGGAACGGGATCGGGGGAACCTCCGCCTGCCCTTCCCTGCCTGAACCAGGACCCAAAGCGCCGGCTGAGGAGAGAGATCAGACCCAACGTGGGAGCTGGCAGGAGGCTCAGCCGCGGGGTTTGGACCGGGCGCTGTCTGCCCCCAAGCGCTGCCCTCTCCCACGGGAGTTAAAGGGGGGAACTGCGGAGAGACGGACAAGAGGCGAGAATTTCACTCCGGTTTCGGAGGGGCCGGGACACCCTCAGAGCCTCGGGCCGGGTCTCTGAGGCTAGCGCCGGGCAGTGCTTGGCCGAGCGCTCCCCGCTCCTCCCTCTGCCCAGGCTGGAGGGACTCCCCCGGAAAGGGGGACTCAGAGAGCCCCGCTAACCCCTGCTGGGCCGGGCAGCCCCGCCGCCCCGGTTCCTGGGGATTTCCCCTCTCGCCCACCTCACTCGAACTGTTGGGTTAGGGGCTGATTCTGAAGCTGGTTCCCCCCTTTCCTTTCCCGAAGGGATCCTGCCGGGGAGCTGGCGGGTTTGGCCAAGACAACATTTGACGTCTCTCCGGGCTCTGCAATCACTCGATTCCTGCCCAGCCTCGGGTTCACATTCAACATTCACCGATTTGCCAATTGCTTCCCGAGCCTACCCTCGCCCTGCTGGAAGGGAAACGTGGGGAGGCTTTAAATCCGTGCTTCTGGCTCAGCCCCTTATCTGTCTGTGGGCTACCAACAACCCCTAGGGTAGCCCCGTTCACCGGGCGGGCCAGCAAAGCGCGTCCAGTTTAGACTAGGATGGGGGGAGAAAGAGAAGTCAGGATCAAACTGGAAGCTCTCTGCTCTGTCCAGGGTGCTGACTTGCTGGGTCAGCGCTGCCTGTCGTTGTCCCTGGTGCTGAAAGGCAGACCGGCCTCACTCTGTCCAGGGTTCTGAGTGGGGATTTCATTCTCTAGACAAACCCAGAAACACACACGAAAAATAATTCAGGTGGTTTTTTTCTTAAACTGAATCGAACTTGTTAAACATTCCATGCCCCGCCCCTCTTTTATCTAGCATGGCCATAATTATGAGGGAAACCACAATTCCGTTGCGTTGCTATAATCTCACATTGAATCTATTTCCCCATGTTAAGTATCCTCACACCTTCTTGTCATTATCACTACAAAAGTTTGTTTTCTCCTGTTGATAACAGCTCATCTTAATGAATTAGCCTCTTAGAGTGGGTAGGGCCACTCCCACCTTTTCATGTTCTCTGTATGTGTATATATATCTCCTTACTATATGTTCCATTCTATGCATCCGATGAAGTGGGCTGTAGCCCACGAAAGCTTATGCTCAAATAAATTTGTTAGTCTCTAAGGTGCCACAAGGACTCCTCGTTCTTTAATCTCAACATAGGTATCTTTAAATCTTGCCTTGACTGTTATTTCTAATACAGTAGTTCCATTTTTGCAGCCAATGCAAAGCTTTCTTTAGGTGTTAACTGGTGTCTTTGTTTTTTAGGCAGTGGCTGGAGTCTGTGGAGTGTATTTTGATAATCGAAAAACTACTGGTACTGCTCAATATTTCTGAGACACAATCTAAAATAATGGAATAAAGGCCTTAATAATCCCCTCCACCCCCATTTCCCCCTTATCTTCACTTTTTTGATTGAATATCATGTAATGTGACTTGAGATATTAGGACATCTGAACAAGTGTAATTATTTTAAATAATTGTTCTGTTGCATCACTGTTGTAATATTTTAATAATCTGGGTTAATAATAAGTATTACCCAATTAATGGATACCTATTTAGGCATGACTCACAAAGTAAGAGGCGTATTTAGTTTGCAGGACACACAAGGCAAGGCATGTTCATAAGAACCAGCACCACGTGTCTCACCTTGCAACTGCTGCAAACTTTCAGATGCATCTTCCCAGAGCAGATAAGCAGGTAGGGAAATGCTGTTCTAGGGAATTGACCAAACCTTCCCAGCAGTGATTTGGGAGGGTGCTTTTATGACAGTACATTTCTGAGGCAATAAAACTTCCAGAGGGGAAAAATGTCTGTGACTCTTTTGATTTGTCCAGGGTCTAGTTAGGGGGGAAATATGCCCCTTGACACTATGATCAGAAGGACCCATTGTTCAGTATGAAAATTAAGGACCATTCAGAAATAGCTCTCATGTAGCTCAGTCAAAGCGAATGGATTTAGGCAGGGATGGTTCTGACCCGTATGTTCTCTTCTCTCATTCCCCCATCACTATCAGGAATAAGTGGATCCCAGATACAGGGAGAGGTTGGCACCAGCTACATAAGCTATAGGTGTCTTGCTCCTTGGCATGTTGTTGCATTTGTAAGTTGTAGCTGACACGGATCAAGGAAGGATAGCTACAGTGATTGGGAGAGAAACTATAAAGTCCAAGGGAATCTACTGACCTGCCATGAGGAGGCGACACCTGATGGTCAGAGCACTCATCCTCCTAGCGTGGGAGAGATGGGCCAATTTGTGCCGGATAAAAATATATAAACATATATCAGAGTGAAGGCTGGCTCAGTGACTGCCCAAGAAATCAGTGCTGGAGGCTGGGCAGGGCCTCAGAGAGCCCAGGAAGCCCCCATAATCATTCTTTACCAACAGCTTCCATTGCTCATCTTGGAAGCCAGGCCAAGCCTTCTTGTGATGGGGCCAGGACAGCAATGCTGATACCAGACACCTCTGTGTTCTTGGGGAACCAGGGTGCAGTATCCAGCCTGACTCATGGAAGACACTCCCGCCCTCCCCCCCAGCCTCTGCTTAAACCAAAACCCATCAGAGGAAGAAAACTTGCAGAGAGCAGTGAAGGGCGTTGGGAGACACACCTAAACCCCTCCTGACAAGGGTGACAAGATTAAGACATCTCCATTAGCATACAGAATGGAGAGCAGAGACAACTCCCCTAGCCTCATCTGCATGAAAGATGGGACCGGAAGACATCTCAATTTACATACAGAATGGAGAACAGAGAACCACACTGAATTCTGGGACCAGAAAAAGCAGGGAAGCACTGCATCATGGGAATCTCTGCTCCAGATACTAATGAACCTATGTCTGCACACACCCAGCTCAGCAATTATCAGACCAATTCTAGTAATGAATCCTTAATTGATATCCAAATACTGAAGCAGCCTAGTTGCATTGTGAGCTCCCTGGAAGAAAACACCACCCATAGCCAAGAGTGATCAGCTCCTATTGTCTAGTCTAAAGAAAACCCTTGAGACATCAGTTTACCTATAAACAAATCCAGTGTTCTCCCTTGAACCATTGTATTTTCTCTACAAAAACCCCTACTCACCCTCTAGTCAGGGTTCTGATGCTTAGATCCAAACTAGGCATCAGTTCCACTGGAACTCCATCATCTCCTCACTGATCGTGCTGGGGACTCTGCCTGCCTCTTGCCCTCAGGACCCTCAGCTACCACC